>CP054674.1:13725319-14453145 GCA_013348765.1 Carpinus viminea
TGTCCACCCCTGGGCATCTAGCACTACCCATATCCATGGAGCATGCAAACGAAATCTACTATGTTAACTCCCCTCTCCACCACTATCCGGCAATCAACGTAGGCCTTGTATCACCATTGGGCCTTGTATTTCCAAAAACAATCCTTGTCATAGATAAGGTCGTCATCCCTTTCATCTGTGGCGCTGCTGGCCTCCCTAATAAACCTCTCTGCGTCCTGTTCGCTCACTAGGGCCTCATCAATGTCCTCCATCTATGCCTTGGGCTTGGACTCAGGACCTAGGCATCCTGCATCACGTTTTGAAGTCTACACGTGAGGAGATAGATGGTGCTGCGCTAGCTTTCATCCATGCCATTGTCCTCATTTTGATACATGTAATGGGTTGAAAAACCTTTGAAATCATTGGAGACTTGGCCGAAAATCACTTTGGAGGTGTTTGGTTTGAGAGAGGAAGAGAGAAAATTGAAATGTGGTCAGTGTTCGTAAGCTGACATACAAATGGTCAATTAGCTGACATACGCGTGGTTAGCAGCTAACATATCCCACATTTTTAAGAAAAGTGTTTGTAAGTATTTGCTTACCTCATGATCTTGCTTGAGTCCTTTGACATCATAACAAAATAAGACATATCTTTATGCGTAATACTAGAGAACTTTGATGAGTATGGTACTAAGGTCCTATCACAAACCTAAATTATTACGCAAGTCCTAAGCTAATCGAGTAGTAGCAACTGTGCCACTCCCAGAGTGTAGAATCAAATTCTCTCGAAAGTAAATGTGCAATTTGAGTAGGAATCAAAAAGGGGCATTACCTCCATTAATACGCCATTTAGTAGAGTTTCGGGTTTTTAAAGATTTTGGTATACTAGCGGCGATAATTAGCTAAATATTTTAATGCAAGAAAGATTAATGTTTTATAGGTCATAACTCTCATATATGGTCTACCCGAGATTTTTACCATTTTTCAACAGGGTTGGTGCTATCCCGAGAGACCTATAGTACAATGTTGGTGCCCTAGCCATTACACGCTACCGTACATAACACTAGCGATATAACCGAATCTGACCTCAGGTGACCCACACCGCTAATGATGTCTGTCCTATAGTGATCATTCATTAGGAATGGCTGCACCTTGGTCACGAAACCATAGGATCCAAAGCCCCCATATAACACACACATTTGACCATAGTATGAAGTCTATATAATTAGCCGATGGCCGTTTATACCGCACATACTATCATACCATGTCATACGATGCATCTTCTAAGTCAATGCGCAAAAACTGTAAAATCCCTAATTTTTTTTTTTTTTTTTTGAACTTTTACTCCTTTGGTCAAAAAAAAAAAATTCCTTCCGTTAGATTTTTCCCAAATGTTTAACGCCCATCAATCTCAAGCTAAACGTACCGTTTTGCCACATCAACATATTAATTTTTTATTAATTTGATTTAAAAATTAAATCTAAAAAAAAAATGAAGGGGCCACCCCTAACTTCCGGCCACCCTCGAAGGGGTTAGGGGTGGGCGGAAAGCCACCTCCAACCCATACGAGGTGGCTTGCGGCGACCCACAAGGGGGCTAAGAATTTTACAATTTTGGTGCTTTGACTCAAAGATTTATAATATATTTACCCATCTAATTATAATATATATATATATATATATATATATATATATATATATATATATATATATATATAAAGTGACAATAAAATGCAACCTTAAAAAACGTATAGCAGGCTGGTAGTAAGCGGCAGAGAAACTCAAAAGATGTCACTCTTTCTCCTCAGTTCTTCCTTGCCATGTCCACTGGTGCGTGGCCCTTGAACCCTCCTAATTACTCTCTCTCCCTCTCTGTTTCCTGTGTTTTTGTGTTTAGTAAAATAAGTATATATATAGTACATGGATGACAGTGGAAATCGAAGAACCCCATGGTCAACCCCTTAACGTCATCAAAAGAGCTGAGCCGCAACAGCAGCAGCAGCGTTCGATTCAGGAGTTATCATAGCAATAACAAAAATGGGGTGAAAGCTTTTTTCTTCAATCCCACCGATGAGCCCATTCTCAAAGAAGCTCTTAAGGTATTTGGTGTACTACTTTCTTCTGCTTTACCCTTTATTTTATTTAAATCTATTGTAAAACAACATCTCTGTTGCTATTTCCTCTTCATTTTCTTGGGTGTTTTGAGCTTTTGTTCGTTGGTAAGTACTGCTAATGGCTCTCATATTTTGGCGCTTTCTTTTTCCTTTTGTATGTTGCTCTTGGTCTTCGGAATTGGGTATTGCGTGAACTTATTGGTGTCACTTTCACTCATGAAATTAGTTCAATTAGGATTTGCTCATGGAATCTTGTGATATGTTATTTTTGAATGCGCCAATTATTGATGGGATGTTAAATTGGAAGCTCAAATGTGGAGGTAAATCTAGTGTTTACTCTTGTTATGAGGTGTTAAGAAGTTATAACGGTATGTAATTTCCTTGGAAGAGTATAATCCTTAGGAAAGTTGCACTTTTTACTTTGACAGCTGCTTTTGGGAAAAAATCTGTGGTTCACAAAAAGGAACATCATCCTTGTAAACTTCTGTTGCATCTTTAAGTGTAGTGATAACAATTGATCGCCTGATAATTCAATTCTTGATTGCTAGAGACTTATGTTTCTATAAATCTTTGATAATTGGGTTTCTATGGGTAATGCCTCGGAAAGTGGTTGATGTGTACTTCAACTATAAAGATCTCTTTGGAAAGCATATAGTAGTAGTTCTACTTGGAAAGTGTCCCCCTTTTGCCTTATGTGGACAGTATATGGAGAGAGGAATAACCGCACATTTAATTGTGTTGAGTTGTCTATCCTTGAGTTAGTGCTTTATTAATGTGGCATTGTATAATTGATCTACTGGTTTTGGAAATGTTCACATCCCTTCATTTGTAGACTTTGTTGATAATTTGAATTTTAGTGTGTAATTTTTAGAAGAGATCTATGTATACTTCTTATATCCATAGATTGCATCTCTTTCTAATAAGATTTTGATTACTAAACAAAAGAAATTGAAGGTAAATAGAAAAATTGCTTCTATGTATTTACATGGAAAAGTAATAGTTTGCGGAGAGCATTCACTTAAATAATAATATAAGTTTATTCCAAAAGCCTTAATGAGCTAATTGGTGTCAATCTAAACTTTTATCTAAATAATTGGGTAGCTACCACAATAGAGCTCACAAGTAAATACTGAGCACTTTGTTTCTTGATTTACTTTCTATTGAAGAAGATTTAATTCTTGTTTACGTTGCATGAGTCAAGAGATTCAATTAATGAAGGGGTTTATTTGTATTAATTTTCTGCTTGGATCTCTCTCTCTTAACACACGTGTGCATAGACAAATATAGCCACACACATGCACGCATGCACATTCACACATATGTACTCACCCACATGCACTCACACGCATAACCCACTCACACATGGTACCCACACAGAATTTCATGCATGTGCAACATGTTTAGATGAAGCTGACAGGCCATAAGACTTGATTTCTAGAGTTTACCCTATGCTTGAAGACTCACTTTAAGTATCTGAAGTAGTTTAATCAAGACCATTGGACAGATTTCCTTATTTGGTGATTGTATATCTTACACAAAACTTTTTCCAAGTTTGCTGCCATAAGTTGTTCTTTCTGGACAAGTTATGTCTACAACTTTTCTTACATAATATTTCCAACATTCATTCGTAAATTTGCTGATGAGTGTCTTATACAGAACTTATTTCAAATTTGGCATCATACCATTTTCTTGGAGAAGTTTTATTTAGGACTTTTCTGACATATTATTTCTAACAATCATTTATCAATTTGGAAATATATAAGGAGGCGGTGGAGAGTTTTTTCAAGTTTTATTATATATGAGGTGGGAGATGGGTTCAAGATCAGGTTTTGGCATGATTTGTGGTGTGAGGACCAGCCTCTGAAAGCACTTTTCCATATTTGTTTAGTATTGCGCACTATAAGGAGGCATGGGTGTTGGATAATTGCAGTTCATTAATGAAAATATTTAGTAGAATATATCTTTTACGAGACCAATGCATAATTGGGAGGTAGATTTGGTCACTTCTTTCTTTGTGCTTTTGTATTCTATCGGAATGAGGCAAGGTGGTGATAAAAAAATGTTGGATCCCCTCCAAAATGCAGAAGTTTGAGTGAGGTCCTTTTATCATGTGTTGTCCATTCTGTTCCACATTTCCTTAGAAAAGTATTTGGAGGGTTAAAGCTCTCTCGAAAATTACGTTGTTTGTTTGGATGATGGCATTAGAGAAAATCTTTACTTTGGATAACCTGAGGAAAATCATGCCAACCTGATTTTGGATCCATCTCCCACCTCATATCTAACAAAATTTGAAAAAAAGTCACCACCATTTCCTTATATATTCCCATGCTCCCACTCCGAAGGTTCCCATAACTTTCTTGGAACACTAACCTCCCTTCATGGTATCATATCCATAGTGTAATGCCATAACCATTTTTTCAAGAGAGTGCAGTTAAACTAAATTCAGAAGGCACTAAGAACGCAATGAGCTACTTGGGTACATAGAAAGTATACAAGAGAAATACCTAGCTAGAAAAAGAAAAAATAACAAAGAAATGATGGAAGCTAAGCACCGAAGGAGCTAAGAACGCAACTGTCCAAACATAACTTTTGCTGAAGTCTTAAATTCAATTTTCTTGCTAATTTGTGATGGCAAAGTGAGTGATGCTCTGTGTCTTTGTTGCTTGTGTGTATTATGGGTACTTTTGTTTTTAGTAGTTGATTCTAGAGGCTAGCAGATATTATGCCCACTTTGTCACTTCATGGCTTCGTTACAACTTTCTACAGGATTTGAAATGCAGAATGGGTTGATGCATGTAGTCAGAATTGAGATGGCATTCACTTAGGCACTTGGGCAAGGGAAGACTGTATAGATAACCCATTATTACTCTTTATGTTATGTGGTGACTTTGCGAAGGCAGTTGCTTTTTGCTTCCTTGGCTGACGTGACAAATGCTAAAAAGTCACTGCTTCATTGAACCAGTAGGTCTACTCTTAGACTTACATAAATGAATCACTAACTAGGCATAATTTAAATAGGGGCATCTTCTTCATGCAATGATATTCTACCTTCCTAATGTTAGTGAAGAACAAATGAAATATATAAATAGGAAGCTTGTTAGAATAATAACAATCATGACATTTGGTCTCTCTCTCTCTCTCTCTCTCTCTAATGATAAGAAACTTCTACTCTTTCTTCATGCTTGTTTGTATCTTCTCCTTATTCTTGACCCTCTCTTCTTTGTCTTCATTGCACCAAAACCCAGTACTGTAAAATGGGATCTCTATAAATGTTTTTTGTCTCCATTATTTATGCTGATGACGACGATGAATATGCTTATATTGGTCAAACTCATTAGATATGAGATACTGCAAATTCACTGTCTATCTTTTGACTAATTTCATATATTGGAGCCTTCACTTTGCTTGGGCAAGCGCCTTTCTACCATCCGGTGCATCAGGCCATCCAGGGGTTTACTGCCTTGAGGACTCCATTCCTTGTTTCTTATTGTTTTTCCTTTTCCCTTTTTCTTTGGAGTGTATGCAAAGGGAAGATTAATTTGGAACTCTAGCAATTTCTTGAGTCTCTAAATTTTGATCACTGCAGTGGCGAGCTGAGAGCTCAACAATTAGGTGGTAAAGAAAATAAATTTATTTTTCTATCTTATGGAACTCATATTGGATTAGTTGTTCTATAAATTTGTCGAATATCTGAGAGCTTGATGATCTGAATATACCACGAATTCTCGCTGTAATAAATAATGTTGCCAATGGTGAAGCGCTCTGCTTAATATATTATCTTTTCTCCATTTCCATGTGATTTTCTTTATCAACTATCTTTTGATTTCCCATTATATGGCATGTCCAAATAGCCATGAGAATGCGTTTGTGTAAAACTTGGAATATGGTTTCTAACACTTCGTCTGAAATCTATTGCCGTGTTTCCCATAGGAGCCAGTTGCATTCATGGGTGGGATGTTTGCGGGGCTTTTGAGGCTTGATTTGAAAGAAGACCCACTAAACGAATGGATTTCAAGGACGGTCGAAGCTTCTGGAATTACAGAGGAAGAAATTGATGCAGAAGGGTCGAAGGCCGAAGAAGAAGTCCCACAACAAATTGAGATTGAATGACATTTACCTTCATCTGTATGCTACACTCGTTCATTCGTACTTGATGTTTGACTAGCATACAATAATCATCGGTCAATGGGAAATGTCTGACTTTTAAAATTGCAGTTTGTGTTTAAAATGGTGCCTTTTTAAAAATAAAATTTATAACATTGCCTGTGATTTGAAAACATAGATATTTGGAAAAAATTCACTTCCCCTTTGAAGTTTGAAGTATTTTTTAATTTGAATTTTAATGTTTAAAAATTTTTAATGTATCTTTTTAATGTATCAAAAATTTGCAATTAACACTCTCTATTATTAATTATCGTATTTTTTTTTCATCAATCCCTTTTGGGTGTCGTGTGAGTATTTTGGAGTGAAAAAGAAAAGATGCAGATGCCTCTCATCTGCTCCTATACCGACAATTTTCGTGTACCTAGATGACAATTAGTAACGTAAGGTATTAATTACAAATTTTTGAAACATCAAGAGGTGCATTGTAAATTTTTAAATATTGAGATTTAAATTAAAAAACACCACAAACTTAAGGGGGGTAAAATAAATTTTTTTCCTATATATTTTTATGTTTTTAAATCATAAACTTTTTAAATATGCATTCCCGAAGTGATACATTTTTCGTAATTTAGTTTAAAATTGCATTTTTCATATGCAAAAGTCCTACCGTCAAACAAACTCTTAGACAAGAACCTTTTTGTTTTTGTCATTTTATTCTCTTTCCTGCCTAGCCTTTTGTTTTCTCATATGACACTAGAAGGATACCTAAAAATTTTTCGAATATTTTTTCTCAAAAAATTATTTAATATAATTCTAAGTTTTTTAACGAGAGTGAAAATAATTCTGAATAGTTTAAAAAAAAAAAAAAAAACCTACACGTATATGTAATAAATTTTTTTTTTACCTAAGCCAAATCTTACTTCAAATATAATAATATAAAATATGGACGGTCAATTTTTATAACGAGAGATATCCTGTTATTTTTTTCTATGGAGCTAAGCTTAGGAGTGATAATTTGTTTTTGTAGGTTTGAATTCATTGATGCACGTTTATAGATTATATAGATTAAGTTTAATCTGATTTATTTAATTAAACGAGTCAAAGTTTTTAATCCTAATCTTCTAATTTTGTATTTAATTTAAGTTAAATTCACAAATTTTATCAAAAATTATTTGTCATTATATTGCATGTCAGTTGAATTTGTGTATATATATATAACTCAACTAATTTAATTCAACGAATTAGACTATTTAACCTTAACCTTTTAAGTCTTTAACCTCTTAATTTCGGATTAAGAATTATGAGAAAGAAAAAAAACCAAAACCCTTTTCCAATTTGAAACCCCACGGGAAGGAGACCAGCAGTCATGGCCACTGCGGATGAAGAAGAAAAAATGGAAGAAGGAGAGATGGTAATGGTGAGGATAGGATCGTACGGAGGGAAGGCGAGGGTGTTATTGGTTGGAGAAGAATCAGCTGCGGAGGAGACCATGCTGCTCTGGGGGATCCAACAGCCTACTCTCTCCAAACCAAACGCATTCGTCTCCCAATCCTCTCACCAACTTCGACTCGACGCCTGCGGTCATTCTCTCTCCATTCTCCAGTCCCCTTCTTCCTTGGTATCCCATCCCTCTTTCTTCTTCTTCTTCTATCATTAGCAGCTGTATCTGGGCCATTGTTCTTGAAAATTTGGTTTATTCAACTGCAGAGTACGCCTGGAGTTACTGGAGCAGTGATGTGGGACAGTGGTGTTGTGCTGGCGAAGTTTCTAGAGCATGCTGTGGATTCAGGGATGCTTCTTCTTCAGGGCAAGAAGGTTGTTGAATTGGGCTCTGGCTGTGGATTAGTTGGGTAATTGTAATTCGCAATCTCTTTTTAACTTTTATCCTTTTTTATCTCTATATGCTATAATCTGATCATGAACTCTATGCTTATTCTAAAAATTTAAGCATATAAAAAAAATAAATTCAATCATTTAATTTATATTTTAACATTTCTTTTTATGTTTGGGCTAAAACTCCGAGAGATAAACGATCAAAGTTCGAATTTAGGATCTCTGTTATGATACTATATTAAATACCTACTTGTCCCAAAGCTTAAGCTAATAGAAAGAGATTAACATTTAATTTATATTATAACACTCTCATCAGTATTTGTTTGTGGAGTGTCTCTTGAATGGGAAGAAACCCATATCATATAATGTCAATAGCATCCATTTAAGGGAGCCCTACCCATGAAGGCTAGAGTTTTCACTTAGATTTTAGATGTTTATCTAATGGTTGGACCAGAAATGAGTTGCTTCTCTTACTTGAGGCATTTATTCTTGTTTTGTTTTCCAGCTGCGTTGCAGCTCTTTTGGGTGGTCAAGTTATCCTTACCGATATGCCTGATAGACTAAGGTTACTGAAGAAGAATGTTGAAGCCAATCTGAGACATGGAAATGTGCGGGGTTCTGCTACTGTGATGGAACTTTTATGGGGAGATGATCCTGACCGAGAGCTAATTGAACAAAAACCTGATTATGGTAATAAGCCTGCCTCCTTTAATTCTTCCTTACTGAAAACAGATGCATTAACTTTTTAGTGCTGGACCTCGAGTCTACATCGTTTTCTCGTGATAAAAGATATACCGAATGCTAATGAAGATATTTCATCATGCCTGTCTTGATTTAGTTGGCTGTTCTTGGTGCATAGATTTTATGAATATACATATAGGGGACCGAAATGATTCTGCTTTTAGAGATACAATCTTGCTTATATTAACTATTATGAAATAGTTAAGTCAGCCAAAGTTTGTTTTGAGATTAAAGGATTGGAAACAGAATGAAGAATATTTTTGAAAATGAGACATTATGGTGGAATCAATTTTTTTTCTTCTTATTTTGATAGTCAAATTTAGTGTCATATCATGTTTCGAGTAATGATGTTTAAGTAACTGATATTGGGATATTTTAAAGACTGTCAAGTATTGGTAAAGTCCAAGTTGTACTGTCAGCTTGTGTCCAACTCAAACTATAGTCGAAAAATTTCTATCTTCTGGACCCGACTCAATAATGAAAAAGCCTGACCCGACGAGAGTTGAGTTGGAAATTAGAGAATCAGTTCATAGTTATTAAAGGAGATATGCAGCAAGGCAATTTTTCTTCTATCTATTCTTGGCTTGTAAGCATTAGTCGTTCAACTCTGAAAGATCGATTCTCTGACAATTATTTTCCAGGTTGTGTCAATTGAACCCCTGCAGCCATCATTCTGTGAGGGTCTTTTGTGTGGGTATCAGTATGAAAAGCATATATCTGTCTATTATAGTGGAATTAGCAGCCTTTCAAATATATATGCGCAATAATGATTGTTTTGGTTGCCTTCATTCTTCCGTGTGGACCACCACACGGTTTCTTGATAGTATTCATTACACGATTCTGCCAAAATTTCTTATAATTTGATACTCTTCGACATTTGTTTGGTTTGATTTTTCTCTTTTAACTTTTCAAGGATGACTTTTACTTATAAATTGATATTATTTCAGTGCTGGGCTCAGATGTAGTCTATAGTGAGGAAGCCGTGGCAGATTTGGTGGCTACCCTACTGCAACTCTGTGGATCTGAAACAACCATCTTTTTGTCCGGTGAACTTCGAAATGGTAAGAACTCTATTGTTTCTTCTTTCCATGCAGACTATTGATCTAAATACTTCATTCTGTGGCAGACGCTATCCTTGAATACTTTCTAGAAGTTGCAATGAAGAGTTTCATAGTTGGGCGTGTGGATCAGACACAATGGCATCCAGATTATTGCAGCAGCCGTGTTGTTTTATATGTTCTAGTGAAGAAGTGATAGAGAGAGTGAAGATCTGAAGTTCAAGTCCTCTTTTGTAATTGGGTAATTATATCTGCATAGTAATGCACTTTTTGGCCCCTGGGCTTTAGTTCAACTGAATGCAATGATAATGGGTATGGTTTGGATGGATTGGGGTAAGTTGGTTCTAAAACCCTTACTAATCACCAAGATGTGAGAAAAAAGTGTTGTACACTAGCCATTCAAGAAGATGAGAAGAAACATATTTTGACTTTGTTTATTGCCTTATGAGCATGCTTGGCAGGAGCTGATAAAAATTTGCTTGGTGGAACCTGCCCAATGAGATTTAATTGCTGCCTGTAAGTGGTCATTTAATAATTTTTTCGCCAACAGCCTTTGGGCCAAATGGCACTAATCCCTCTTTATTAGCGTAAGCTGCAGAGGTTTGAAGTATGAACCTGGCCATTAGAGTGGGGATAAGCAAGGTGAGTAGGCTTATTGAAAAGAAGAATGTGTATATATTCTTTTAAAACGATTGTAATTGTTCGACATATATGCCTATTTGAATTACTTGGTGATGTTCTGGCATTCTTATAAGACTAATGCTAATTTTTCGCTCAATATTTTCATGAGGTTTGATACGGACACAACAAAAAATCAATTTATGTCCAGCTTCTCTCCTACACGGCATTTAAAAAAAAAAAAATCTTCTACTCCAGCGACGACGATGACAACATAAACCATCGGTGAACTCGCCGGTGACGGTTGACCCACGGCTGGGTCTGGCCATGACCCAACCGTGGGTCACCATCTTCAATGACTTGGGTCATCATCTTCAACGACCTGGGTCACCATATCCAGCAACTTTTCTACCGAATTCAGCATAAAAAATCGATTCTAATGCCTCAAAAATCGATTATAATGTATAAAAACTCATTTCTAATGTCTCAAAAATCGATTATAATGTTTAAAAATTCGTTTCTAATGCCTCAAAAATTGATTCTAATGTTACAAAACTCGTTTCTAATGCCTCAAAAATTAATTTTGGATTCAAAACTAAAACCTAGATAGGAAGGTTAACCATTTTTGGGATTTTATCATCCTAAAATATGAATCATTTTATCACCTTAAAAGTCGTTGAATCCATGTGAAAAAACAAAGAAAAAACTGGCAAACTCACCAGCCGTGAGTGCTGCAAAACCAGTGGCCGGTCGTGGGTCTCATTCTTCCTTCTCTTCTTTCCCTTTTTTCTCTTTTCTTTCTTCTTTAGTTGAAAATCAGCTACATTAGGGTGTAGGTTTTTTTGTGCATTTTTTGTCTCACTTTCTTTCTTTTACTCGCTCTCTCCTTATCTTTTTTCACTCTCTCCCACACAAATAATATTTAAAGAAAATAAAGAGTATAATAAAAATCTGTTGGAGTGTGTATAAAAAAATGAAAGTTAAAGTAAAAGTTTGTACTTTTTCAATAGCTATTTTGCCTTCTTCAACCGGAAATGCTCTTAGTTAATTAGCGTAAGATGTCTAGATCCGCATGAGAGCATCCAATATTATGAGATATCAATTTAATTCCAAATGTAATTTAATCAAAAGGTAAGCGGCCTAACTACCATCATCAAATTTTAATGTAACTAATTTTTGTTTTGTTTTGTGATGTGTGGAGACTAATTAGAAAATATAGTTCTAAAATTTAAACTTTCAATTTTGTTTGTAGTTGCTCACTACCGTGCGGTTAAAATAATAATAATAATAAATAAATAAATAAAAATAATAAAAAAAGTAGTTAAATTTATGAGTTTAATTTATATCAGGATGAGCCTTCTTAAGACCTCAGTTTTACAACCCTGATCAATAACTAACATATAAGCAAAAACATAAAAATAAAAGTGCACAAAATAACTTGAACCAAAATACACTATATTTTAGGGTGATAAAATCCTTAAAAGATTAACCTTCCTATCTCTAGGTTTTATTTTTCAATCAAAAAATGAGTTTTAAGACATTAAAAACGGATCTTGGGGCATTAGAAACGAATTTAGAGACATTAGAAACAGGTTTTAAGGTATTATAAACTGGTTTTGAGGCGGGTCATGGTCGGTGGGATTTGAGGCATTCACGGCTGACCAGACCCATGGCATGGGTCTCGCGGCTAATGGTTTTTTTTTTTTTTTTCCCTCTGATTTGGTATAGTTCTCACTTTTTTTTTTTCTTTTTTTTTTTTGTATTTTTTACATTGATGATGTGTCACATAGTGATTGAATGCTACAAAATGACTGATTTACAGTCCCCCAGACCTGATAGTAAGGGCTTTCTAAATTTATAAAAGACAAAAAAAAAAAAAAAACCAACAACAACAACTTTACCTAATGTCACTTGCCACTTCAATCAATACTACCTTTTAATAGAACTGTTACCACATATGATACAGTTACCGCAGCAAGCTTTTACTTCACAATACAGAAGAAAAAAATAATAATAATAATAATAATAACGTAATTCTCACCTTGGGACGAAAGATTTGTATGAGGTTTTTATTTTTTATTTTTTTTATTTTTCACCTAGGGACGAAAGATTTGTATGGGTTATTAATACAAACTCTTCACTCGTTCATTTGTTTCTCCCAAGAAATCTATTTTTTTATTTTTATTTTTTGTAACATTTGGAAGGGCTACGACCTTTTCAAATCCTTACGTGGCTCCGCCACTGATACAAATGGCATTACTGATATTTGACGGTCGATATTATTAAGTTGTGCTTAATATTATTATGGTTTAAGTATTTTTAAAAGGTTTATAAAAAATAGTTTAAAAAGGTATGTGACTTTTGTTGAAGTTAGATGGTTAAGATTTATTTGTTCTACGAAATGCGAAGGTTTCAAGCTTCCAGGTTTACTAAAGGCTATTATAAATAGCTTTTTTGATTTATTGTAGGGGCATTTTCTTCTCTAATATATGAAATCTCATGAGTTCTAGGACTCTTTGGATCGTAAAATTCAAGATTGAGTTTGATTTTTTTTTCTCTAATTATATTTTTTTTTGTTCGAGAAAATCTACATGGGTATTGTTAGAAACAAAAAAACAGCTCACATACATTACATAATTAAAATAAATAAAGAAATTACTGTATAGTTGTTTATGTTTTTTTAAAAAAAGTCTTTAATAATATAAATTATATTTGTATTATAACGGTATTTTAGGAAATAAAACCACAAAAGAATATGAATAACTAATTTATTCCACAGTCTTCTATTCCCAATGGTAACTAATCCTTTTTCGGACTAGACAATCTTCGAACCAAATGAGGCCTTAGAATTAATTGGAGCCTGTTTTGAGGTCTAACAGTAGAAATTGGATTAAAATTCTTATTGTTCAAACCTCAGTCTTATCTTCTTCTCTTTGATAATCTTGTTTATTTTTGGAATTTATTCTTAAACCCTTTTGTAAGTGTCAATTTGCTTGAAAGGTGGCATCTTTGGCTGATTCTCTGCATAATTGAAAGCGCCCAATAATGAATCTTCTCGTATCATGATCTATTGCAAAATCTGCATATCCAACTAAGTTGATATTTTAAGAACAAATACCAATATCAATGATACCCTTTAAGGGCCTGTTTGAAATTGCCTTTGATAGTCTTAAAAATGTTTTTAATACTCAAAACATCCACTTGAAAGAAAAAAAAAAGTACTTATTTAATAAAAAAAAATTAAAAGCGCTTTTAAGGGTTCAATAAACCTAAAAATGGTCAAAATGTACTTTTGGCAAAAACTTAAAATGAAAAACTTTTGCTTAAAAGCTTTTTTTTACTTAAAAATTATATTTCTCAAACGCAATCTCAAACAAGATCTAAATAGCAAATAATCCACTTTTTATTTGTTAAGTGAAAATAAAATTACAATATCAAACTAAAGAAAAAAAAATTACAAATAACCAAAAAAATTCACACGATCTATAAGTCATTCCACAGTTACGTAGAGCTCAATAATCTCTGCTTGGATCCGCCAAAATGAGCTTCTTATTTTATATTTTGGTTCACACATTAATAGCGTGGCCACGTAAATTCCTCCAATACCAAATTCTCCGGCATTTATTGTACATTTAAATCTTGGATTAAAAAAAAAATCTTGGATAAACATAATCATGAAGATTTTTTATTTTTTTATTTTTTCTATATGGGTAATCTTGAGGAAAGAAGACAAGGACACTCACCGAAAAGGCAAAGGCAAAGACACCAGAATGAGCTTTATTGCGATGAGTCTCTTCGTATAATTATTTAACAGAATATATGGCTTAAGAAGAAAAAAAAAAAAAGATTATATGAAGGGAATACATATTTATATATATTTTAAAAAAAAAAACCTAAACTATCAGCCATTTGCAATATAGCTTTCGAATATTCAAAAGGTATTAAAGTAGCCCCCAAACTATCAAAATGTATTAAAAATGTCACTTTTTTTTTTATATTCCTATAATACCCCAATTATTTTAACAAATAAAATAATAAAATAATTGTAAAAAAAAAAAAAAAAAACCCAACAATTTTTTAAAATACAAAAAACCAATAGGTGAATAAATACAAAAAAAAAAAGCTTTTTTGGAATAAATAAATAATTTAGGCCAACTATAGTGAGTAATTTAGGCTAACTACAGTGATTATTCATATTATATTAAAAAATCAAAGGTCCAGTTCTTAAGATATTCCAAAAAAAAAAAAAAAACAATTTACTTCCTAGAGTTAAATTTTGTTAAAAAATTGATTTTCATTCGCCCACTGATTTTACTTTAATACGATATGAAATAATTTGTAATTTAGACCAACTACAGTAACTAATTCTTTATTTATTCCAAAAATTTTTTTTTTTTATTTCCTCACCTATTGGTTTTTGGTATTTTAAAAAATTGTTTAGTTTATTTTTTACATTTATTTTATTTGTTAAAAGAATATGGGTATTATACAAATATAAAAAGATAAGTGGCCTTTTTGATACATTTTGATAGTTTGAGAAACTATTTTAATACATTTTGAACACTAAAAGCTATATTACAAATGACAGATAATTTGAAGGGCTTTTTATATTTTTCCCTTATATGAAAGAAAAATACAACATAATCATGATAATCAAGCTATGTAACATAACATTATTGACGAATTATTCTAATAATTTTTCTGTAACTAATTATTTGTTTGTAAAATTCAGAATTTAGGTTGTGTTTGTTTAATAGAAAAATTTGGACAAGAACATTCCTTAATCCTTAAATCTTTTTTTTTTTCTTATTGATTTTATAATTTAAGAGGTGTGATACAACCCCAACTTAAATCCAATTAAGACCTAACTATTATACCAAATTTTTATTTTAAGGCTCTCTCTCTCTTACTAGCATTTTTTTTAAAGAAAAAAATTGTCACTTAATAGAAAAGTTAAATTTTAATTGAATTTAAGTTGTAATTTTATCATTTTTTTTTTAATTTAATATCTCAAATATTGAAATTTACAAAGATCAAGGCAACCTTTGTTAGTGAGTTGGGGAGGTCCCGCGAGTCCGCGACTCGCTCCTCACAGAGGTCACAGTGCCTTTGCAACCTTTATTTCTTTTGAAGGAGTGGATCTACATGCCTGCCATGGGAGGAGATATTAAATTAAAGGGGTGGCCGAACCACCCCATTGGGGGTGGCTAGCTAGCCTTGTGGTTCGGCCACCCATTTCTCTTTCTTTTTTTTTTTCTAAAAAAAAAAAACAGGGAGGTGGCTATTAGGCCATGAGCCACCCCCAAACCAACCGGTCTGGGGGTGGCCGAACCACCCCCATGGCCTAAGGGGTGGCCAAACACCCCCAATGGGGTGGCCGAACCACCCCCATGCGATTTCTGTTTTTTTTTTTTTAGATTTAATTTTTAAAATTAATTAAAAAAATTAATATTTTAATGAGACCTAAACGGTGCGTTTCAAATAAAGTAACGGAAGTTAACAAAATTTTACGGATGGATTTTACTGCCAAGTTCGACATACCCAAGAATTTATTTGTCAAAAAAAAAAACTTAAGTATATAATAATTTTAAGCTTCTGATCCATGCCTATCTGATATAAATTTTTTTTTTTTTAATTTGAATAGTAATTAAAAAAAATAGGATAAAATCTACTTAACCTCCTCAAACTATTATCATAATGACAATTTATCTCTTAAACTATTAATTACGACAATTTACCATATAAACTATCAAAACAATGATAATATACCCCTAATGCTAACAAAATGACCAAATTTCCCTATAAAATTTTTAATAAGACAAAAATACCTTCAAAATTTTGAAAAAATATAAATTTTTGTATTTTTGTTTTTATTTTAGTAAAAGTAATTTCGTCATTTTATTAAAATTAGGGGTATATTGTCATTATTTTGATAATTTGAAGGATAAATTATTATAATTGATAGTTTGAAAAATAAATTGTTATTTAAGTAATAGTTTGAGAAGATTTAATGAAATTTACCTTAAAAGTAATTAATGTGATTTTAAAAGGAGGAATATATTTTAGTCAAATGGGGTGGCCGGCTCATTGCTTTGACTTATTTCACCAAGGAAAATGCTAGGAGTTCTTTTTGTAGGTTCTCCTGACGTTCTTCTAGTCTTATGTAAAACATGATTCAAGAAAAAATAAAATTATAATGGCCTCCACCACCGGTTTTTTTAGGCATTAGCATCAAATTTGAGATATTAGTACCAAATTTGTGAGGCATTAGCACCAAAATTAAGGCATTAACATCAAATTTAAGATGATCAAATCCATTTTTGGTGATAGCATCCCTAAAGGGTTAACTTTCCCCCTTAGATTTTAATTTTGAATCAAAAATAAGTTTTAAAATATTAAAATATAACTATTAACTCATAAAAATTAATCTGTTAACAAAAAAATGGTATTACAATTTTATTTTTTCTTAAATAATGTTTTATATAAGACTTAAGTACGAGGAGAACCTGACAAACCCCTTTCACCAACCTCCTTTCAATGGTGACCTACCTACATGTATCGCACTTGCTGGCTGCTGAAATCTTTTGTTCATCTTTCGACCCCATCTGTCTCACCCAGTTGGGAGTTCCCCTTTGTATCCGCTGTTCCGACAAAACTTGCTCGAATGTCGTCTGCCAAACATCCCCATGTCATTACATGCAAAGGTTTCATTTCTGGGTCTCTTTTTTTTGTTCTTTTTTTTTTTTTTTGTGGGTTCATATGTATTTTCTTTTTTGGATGAGAAGTTGTAAATATACTTACTTTTAGATGGATTTGTTTGCATTGGTAAAACATAAAAGCTGCGGTGGCATGGGGAGCTGGAGAGTCATTGGTGATGGAGCAGGTTGAAGTGAGTCCGCCCCAACCCATGGAGATTAGGATTAAAGTTGTTTCCACCTCTCTCTGCCGCAGCGATGTCACGGCTTGGCAATCCCACGTAAGAAGAGTCAATTTCATGTATTGTGAATCTGTGATGGTCATAGTCATAGGTCTATTATTTTAAACAAGTATACTTAGTTTAGTTAGATGTGCTGGTTTATAGCTCTGATTTTTTGGTGAAGAAACAATTAGAGGGAACATTGCTTTGTGGGGTGATTCAAGTACTGGTTGTTATGCGGCTCTGTTTGTTAATGGTTTTTTAGAGGGTATTTTTTGTTTGAAAAAGTAGTAGTTTTCTGTGTTTTGTGTTATTTGTTAATATTTTTGTTTTGAAAAGAGAAAACGGAGGGAGAATGAAACATTGTTATCAAACAAAGCCCTCATTTTGAATCTACAATTGTCCCTTTTCATATTACATTTCAGTCAAATTAACCCCTCTTCTAAAAGATTATGACAGAAGTGAGGCACTTGGAATTTGCAAGACTCAAAAATGCAATGCAATATCATTCAAACTCTGTTAAAGCTGATAATTTGATAATTTAATCTCATGGAAGAGTAAAGGCCTTTCAGTCGTCATGGAGGAGATTGGGGTGCACATTGTGATTAAAACTAAGTAGTAGAATTGTGGGGAGTAAAAGCAAAAAAGAAATTTTGGCTGTATTTGCTATTAACTGCAAGGGGAAAGAGTAACACACATGGATGATGCCTGTATCAAAGAATAACACAGAAAATAGTATACCGTCTTCTTTCAGCAAGACCATCTTTGAAATGTTTACCACATAGCTGTAGCCTGTAGAGGAGTAGGAAGGGTTGCTGACATACAGTTCATTGACATGGCTGTTTAGAGAGGTAAAAAATGTTCATATTTAACCCTAATTGTCTCCCATGTCAAAGGCTCAGAGTCCAATCAATTCCAACTTGTTTACTTTTATAACCTGATTTTTCTTCTACATACCAAAAGGAATTTTCCGTTTTGAATTGAAATTCTTGGCTAGTTGACATTTTGTGCTTTTAAAATCCTAATCTCAAGATGACAACTACTGCAAATGCTTACTGGACATTACCATGAATTCTTATTTGAGACACATAATTATTAATCCAGCTTAATATCTGTTAATTACAAGAAAAAATTGAAAACATGAATTAGATTGAAAGTTGAATTTCTTATTTTTATTGCTGCTCTTGTTGGAGGCTTGAGATATATGGGATATACACTTAACTATTTCTCTCATGCAAGGAGGAATGGTTGAACAATTAGCTGAGGGGCTAAAAGAAGGTTGTAAGAGGAGACAACATTGTTTGGTAGAGCACAGTAGAATCAATATTGTTTTCGGTATGAAGAGTCATGACTCTTCGATACATAGCATTGGCTGGCAACTCAGCATCAGATAAGAGAAAGAATTTTAATATATTAATCCCCAAATAGTCCTAAGTATGGAACGTCCTAAAAACATGTCATTTCTGTTACCTTTGGTAGCTGAAGCTGAAGTTGATATACTAACATTTCTGTTAGGGGAAGGTGTTTTGGCAGTTAAAAAATCCTCAAAAATGCTCATGGTTTTGGAGGAAAAATTTAAAATAAAGAGAGGTTGCTAAGAAGTTTCTGAGATTTAAGGTTGGGGATGGGTCTCAAATTCATCTTTGGTTAGATAATAGATAGTTGGTGTCCGGATAGTGTTTTGGTGGAGAAATATGGATATAGGGTGGTCTATGACTTGGGAAGTATGCTGGATGCTAAATTACCTACAGTTATGCTTGGAAAAGATTGGCATTGGCCCCCTGCTAGGTCCGAGGATCTTGTCAATATCCAAAGTAGTTTGTGTTTTGTGAAAATAGGTGATAACGCTGAAGCTATGTGGGTGAATTTTTTTACAAAAAAAAAAAAACAAAAAAAAAAAAAGGAAAAAAGAAAAAAGAAAAGAAAAGAAAAGAAAAAAGAAAAAAAGTGTTATGCTGGTAACGATACTTGGGAGAAAATTAGAAGTAGAAGGCCAAAAGTTGAGTGGTGGATGCTGGTTGGGTTTGCATTGGCCATTCCTATGCTTTATTTTATACTTCGACTTACTAGTTGAAAGGGGCTTACAACTGGAGAGAAATTATTAAGCGGGGGGGTATAGGGGTGAGGTGCAGTGTGTGTATAGCAAACATTGTGTGGAATGTGTAGAACATCTGTTCTTTGACTGTGGTTGTAGCAAGAGACTATGGCGGGAGCTTATGAGGAGAAATCAGTGTTTGATCCTCCTTTGGTTTGGTCAGAGATTCTTGAGCTGGGGATAAAGGACTGGAGTAGAAAACGCTTGCAGGCTACCATGTGCAAGTTATGCTGGAGTGGAGCAGTTTACTACCTGTGGGGACAGTGAAATGACATTAGGCATGGTAAATCTCCTAGAGCTGAAGATAAATTGTTAAAAGATGTTGTTTGGGATATTAAACATAGAGTTTAAAGTAGAGGAAAATTCAGGAAGAATGACATAAATGTAAAAATCTGTATAGATTGGGATATTTTGTATTGACAGTTTTTGGTTGTATTCGCTGTCTGATTCTGGTTGTATTGTTTATAGATGGAATAGGCAGATATAGTTGATTGATAGGTTTGGTTGTATGTAGTCATTTGGGTTGTATTTTTGGTTCTCGGTTTTTCTAGCTTTAGGCTAGTGTGGTGTAATTTTGTTCTGTTGTTAATGAATAAAAAAAAAAAGTTTAATCTTTGATACTTTATGTTGTACTTCTCACACTACTACTCTGTTATTTGTTTGGGGGAGCGGGGGCAATGTTCTAAGTGGCTGACAACATGCTTGTGCAGGCTATATTTCCTCGAATATTCGGCCATGAAGCGTCAGGGTAATGTCAACTTATTCTCTAGTAATTTGATTTGTACTTAATTTCCCATGGATGATTGTAGATTACTAATAGTTAAAATGTGATGGAAAAAAGCGTTTAGATATTTGTTTAAACTCCAACTAACCACATCTAGAAAAAAGTAATTATTATTGTTGAATCTCCTCATAATTAGTCTCTCAAATGTATAGGGTAGTTATGAAATCAATTAAGTCTTTTAGTTTTCCAAGTCCAGTATACTCATGTAAGTCTAGAAGTCCCAGGTTTGAAGGTCTGATTTGTTCTAGACTCTTGTGATCTCAACCCTTTATATGAGCCGGTTTATATGCATTTCAGAAGCATGAATGATTTAAAGCAATTACCTTCCTAATAATTTAATTCCTGAGTTTGGAGGAAAACCCTTCACAAATTGGTATCAGATCTTCATTTCAAATCTGTCCAAGGAGGTGGACTTCTCCCACACCTAATCCCATCTATAGCAGCCCACCATTGAAAACAAAGCGTGTTTTTCTTTTTCTTTTTCTTTTTTTCTTTTTTTTCTTTTTTTTTTTTTCTGGTCTGTATCAAAAGGTTTGCATTTTTTGGGCCACTATTAAATTCTTAAAGTGCTATGTTAAAATTACTAATTGACTTGTCAATATATGGTATGTAGAACAATAAATTGGCCATTATACTGGATGCTAACAGAGTTTATGTTGTGCATGGGATACAGAGAACATCATGTAGATCTCACTAGGATACATAGAAACACAGGAAATGTTTCATCAAGTTTTGCTGACTTAATACCATGAGGATGATTAGTCCTAATGTTCCTATAATGTAATAGCAACCCTTAAATGCTTGTTAGACTTATGATTGATTAGGGAAATGGGTTCTAAACTTTTGGTTAGTAGCACTTTTGCAGGATTGTTGAGAGTGTGGGGGAAGGAGTGACTGAATTTCAAGAGGGGGACCATGTCCTTACAGTATTTATTGGAGAATGCATGAAATGCAGACAGTGTACATCAGGCAAAAGCAACATCTGTGAAGTACTGGGGTTGGAAAGAAGAGGTGTAATGCATAGTGATCAGAGGACACGTTTCTCGATAAATGGAAAGCCCATTTACCACTATTGTGCAGTCTCAAGTTTCAGTGAATATACAGTGGTGCACTCTGGATGTGCTGTCAAAGTGAGCTCACTTGCCCCTCTGGAGAAAATATGCCTTCTGAGTTGTGGAGTAGCTGCAGGTAAACTTCAAATCTTGATAATGTCATGAAGTCTTATTCTGCCATGCCATTTTTTAAAAAAAAAAAAAAAAAAAAAAAAAATTGTGCATGTTTGTTTCTCTTTTACTCTGAATAGGCACATATGCAGCAGGAGTAAGGAATTTTCCATTGATTTCGAGGGAAAAGAGAGTTTGTGGTGGGTGGGTAGGTGGGGGGACTCTATGTCAACCGAATAACATCAGCCACTTAAGACATAATTTTATCCTAATCAACCAACTTTACCAGGAAAGATTTCTATTTTAGTCCAAAAGGTTGATGGGGGAGATCTCAAATCAACTTACTGTTCTTACAGACACCATAGAATTGGCAATATTGTACACAAAAATACAAAAGTGTTTCCTTTATGATTTCTTTGTAAGGGGGACCTCTCCTCAACCATTCCTTGCCCCCCTCCCAAGACATTAAATGCACGCGTGCACCACATAAATGTAAATATATATATACACACGCACACATGTCTGAATCTGTCATTTAAGTTATCTGCAACTAAGAAAGGATTCTTGGTTCTGCGTTACTGTACTCTTATTTAAAGAGAAAGAAAGAAAAGACCTTTACAAAGGAATATCAGAGGTGCACCTACATGCATACATGTGTGCGTGGGTGCCTGGGTCTGTGTGTGTCGATGTAAAGAATTGTTTGTTCCAATTGAGTGTGCTTAACAATGGGGTTGTATTATTAGGTTTGGGTGCAGCTTGGAATGTTGCTGATATATCTGAAGGATCAACTGTGGCGATTTTTGGACTTGGAACAGTAGGCCTTTCTGTAAGTATTCTGGCATAGTAACAGTAACATTGCTTCTTATCTCCTCCATAAGAGCATGGTGATGACCTATCCCAACGTGATTTTGATCAGTAATTGCTTCTTGTAAGAGTAGGTTGCACAAGGTGCCAAACTTCGGGGGGCATCTCAGATTATCGGTGTGGACACTAATCCTGAGAAGGGTGAAAAAGGTTTTATGGCTTTTGCTCTTTCATATTCTGGGATGCTGAGCTTTAAGCCATTATATAACTCTTTGTTGGTGCTGATGTTTACTTCTTGGTGTAGCAAAAGCTTTCGGAGTAACAAAGTTTCTCAACCCAAATGACTCTGATGAACCTTTGCAACAGGTTAATATTACTAAGCAGCAACTTTTTTTTGGTCTTTTACGAGGAGTATACATTAAAGTATGAAACAGAGCATTAAGACACCAACTTATAAACTGATTGGTAAATTCTTTCAGATTATTAAGCGTATCACTGGTGGAGGGGCAGATTACTCATTTGAATGTATAGGTGATACCGGAATGATGACTACTGCATTGCAGTCATGTTGCGATGTAATGCTCTCAATCTCCCCATTAGTCATGCTAATTTAAGAATGTTTTCTTAATTGCAATTCACTTGAACATTTCTTTGTGCATTCTTGTTTCTTTCAGGGATGGGGTTTGACTGTTACTCTTGGTGTACCTAAAGAGAAGCCAGAGATGAAAGCTCATTATGGACTATTTATCACTGGAAGAACATTGAAAGGATCTCTATTTGGCGGATGGAAACCTAAGTCTGATCTTCCTTCATTAGTGGACATGTACACAAAGAAGGTAAGTGGCTATGAAAACTTTCTGGAAGAGTTACTTGACCAAACTTAACTTTTTTGGGTATATATATTGTCGAATTTGTTGACATTTGCATGTAGGACATGTCATTTTCAATGTCTCTCTTTCTGTTTTACATTAGTCGAAGCATCAGATCTTGGTGTGCACTTGCCTTGCCAGATAACGTATCTTTCATCATTCCAAGGAAGGCTTACTCACACAAGGCATTGGAATGCCCAGGAAATAAACCTAGAGATGCCTAGGCCCTTACCCTAATATAATTTAGGGTTGCATGGTATTTTTTTTTTTTTTGTGGGCAACTGTGTGGATGGTTAAGAATACTGGGTTTATATGTTGAATTGAACCTTTAAGAATTGTGCAAGTTAATTACATTGATTAGCTCAAGAATGTCAGAGAGTCCTTCCTGATATGCTTTTTATAAATAAATTTGCTTTCGGCAATTTGCAATCTTATACATTAGTTTTTGACCCTCTATAAAGGCACTTGTAGGTTGAATCTCACTAGAGTTTTGTCCGTGCCTATTTTCTTTTACATCCTACTGGACTTTTACATCACAATTTAGCCTAAAAGATAATCTGGTCATTTTAGGAGAAACTTTGCCATTTTATCATATATGCCAAAAACTATTTATATATGTAAATAGAAATTCTTTTTCCTAATAATTAAAAACTGAACAATGTGGCAACCTTAGAGAAAAGAAGCAAAGAGCTGGTGCGAGTTGAAGCATAGAGATTGCAACTGAAATTTCGAGTTAGTGAACATGCGTATAATACTTTAAATTTTTTACATAGTGGATGTCAAACTTTACAGGCCTTTCTGGCCCTGAAACTGCTACCCCAAAATAAACGAATGCTAACCCAAAATTAGGGAATGGATAAATTGAAAATTTATAGGGGATGCATTTGTCAATTAGTCACTTATTTGTGAACAATGGTATCTTGTTATGAGTTTACAAGGTCAGTGGATAAGAATACAAAATTACATAAGATGAAGAGTTGATTTCAGATCATCTAGCAGGAGGTTTGCAGAAATGATGCTGATGTATAGACTATAAATCAGGAAAACAAGATACTTTCTTCTACTCAATAATGGCCTTAACCTATAAATACTGAGCTTCAAGTCATCATAAATTATGAAAATGAAAAAAAAAAAGGGGCGAAAAAAGATAAGTCAAGATTACCAAATACCCTCCTGATGGAATGAGGTGATGAAATTGATTGGTCCTGCGCACATGTGCATTTGTTGTCTTATAATATAATTAACTAGATAGTTGATTGATGTAGGACCAAATGTAGGACCACCAGAAGACACCACTCGTCAAGCGGTGTCGTTGGATTGGCGCTTCTAGAGAGCACAGGTCAACGAGCACTTGAGTGGTGCCCCTAGATTGCACCGTTTGAACGCCGTTCGAGAGGCACT
Source organism: Carpinus viminea (assembly GCA_013348765.1). Taxonomy (NCBI): domain Eukaryota; kingdom Viridiplantae; phylum Streptophyta; class Magnoliopsida; order Fagales; family Betulaceae; genus Carpinus; species Carpinus viminea. Next base: position 13,749,797 of record CP054674.1, read on the forward strand.
CGAGCAATGCAACTTCAGGAGACCCGCATGATCTCCTGCTCAAGAAGAGTTTTGGCAGCTGCACACCTATGGGAAATTATCCCCGAATGTTCACAATCCCAAATCGATTTTCTCATTTGTGACTTAATCTTAGCATTATTATTTCCCATATTAGATTAGGACTTACCATCCTTTGTTGATTTCCCATTTGAACGCTTTGCTTGCCTGTTTAAAGTTTTAGCCAATGTAATAATGCAAAGATTATTACTGAAGCTTTAGTTTTGTGAGCGATAATAATAACATTTCAAGTTCTCTTTAAAGTTATTGTCTTGTTGAATCTTTTCTAAAAACAGAAGATGCCGTTCTTCTGTGCTGATTTCTTTTGGCTTCCGCTATGTCATTGATTAACCCGCTTTTATTTTCACGATTTTTGCCTGCAGGAAATTGAGATTGATGAATTCATTACTCACAATATGCCATTTGAAGATATCAACAAAGCTTTTGATCTAATGAAAGAAGGAAGGTGCTTGCGTTGTGTTATCCACATGCCAAAGTAGCTTTGGTTGTATTGAATTTGATATGCACAAATATTGGTGTGGTGCATGTGAGCACCTGATCATGCTTCTCTGTTGATTGTTTTGATGTAAAAGTGGTAGTTGTGAAGGAGGATTAGAAGTTAATACACTCAACTATTTTCTTGTGTTAGAACTAGGTGAAACAATTTTGAACTATATGATAGTTTTAACTTTACTTGATAATAAAAACAGAGATGCATGTACAATATATATAGTAGCTACACTGACTATATAGTAATTACAGCAAATCAATTCCATGAAACATGGATTTGATTGATTACAAATTGCATAGACTAATAACAGAATTATGTAAAACAGTGACAAAGGTTTCCTTAAGTATTACATCTTGATTTGGTAGCAAACCCTGTGTTTCCTTGAGTAAGATCATTCCTTTTCTGTTGTGATTCCAGCAGTGATTTGTAATCACATTTCAATTATTTCCTTATATGTTTGGGAGCTACAGTTGTCCCATGATTCTTGGCTGACAGTGGCAAGTGATTGCCCATGATCTGATGATCCTTGCGTGACAGAGCAGCTGTTGCACTGGCAGTATCTTCAAGTGCACCAGTTGTTGTATTGTCTGCAGTGGACAGTTTAACACTAGCATCCCCCCACAAGCTAAGGGGGAGAGTTGTCACCATTAGCTTGGATTTAAGAGAGGAAAATCGAGTTGTAGTGAGACCTTTGGTGAATATGTCTGCAACTCGGTCTAAGGTGGAAGTAAACTTGATAAGAATGTTGCCATTAAGAACTTTCTCACGCTTGAAGTTAATCCACTTCAATATGCTATGTACGAGCATGGTATATAGGGTTAGAAGCAAGAGCCAAGGTACTCATATTGTCACACCAAAGAACCGGAGCAAGTGAGAGAGGAATAGCTAGTTCCTTAAAAAGCATGCACAACCAAAACAATTCAGCTGTAGCAATGGATATAGACCGATATTCGGCCTCAATGCTGGATCGAGACACCACCAATTGTTTCTTGGCATTCCAAGACACCAAACAATTCCCAAGAAAAACCCCAAATACAGATGTAGACCGACGATTGTCTGGATTGCCAACCCAATCTGAGTCACAAAGGGCTAGGAGTTGAAGAGAACCACATGAAAATAAGAGACCATTGCCCATGGTCTGTTTCAAGTAGCGAAGAACTCTCTTAGCTACAGCCTTGTGAGTAGTGCAACGTGAGTGCATGTGTTGGCAGAGCTGATTTACAAAGAAGGAGAGTCAAGTCAAAGTGCAATATTGAAGTGCCCCCACAACCTCTTGATACTCAGTAGGATTGTCCAACAAGTCACCATCTAGTTTAGACAATTTGGACCCCGAAGAGCAAAGGGAGGCAATAGGCTTGGCACCAAGCATCCTGGTGCGATGTAAAAGGTTAGTGATATACTTGGCTTAACATAAGTGTAGAGAATCTGAGAACGATGAGCCTGAATGCCGAGGAAGAACCCAAGATTGCCATGGCCATTCAAAGGGAATTGGTGCTATAAACTAGAAATAATAGCTTGAATGACAGTAAGATGTGTACCAGTAATAAGAATGTCACCAACATAAATGAGCATAACAATTTTAACATCTCCATGAATGTAGATAAAAAGAAAAGTATCCACCAATGATGCAATAAACCCAAGCTCCAAAAGGGAATTAGAGAGGCAATGAAACCAAGCTCGTGGAGCTTGCTTGAGACCATAAATAGATTGAGGCGACATAACTAGTCAGGAAAAGTAGAATCACGAAAGTTCTTAGGTTTCTCTATAAAAACCTCCTCCATTAAGGTGCTATGTAAAAAGGCATTGGATACATCCAACTGTTTGATTGGCCAATTGAAGTTCACAGCCAAAGCAAGAATGATCCTAATGGTGGACTTAATAACTGGACTGAATGTCTCAAAATAGTCCACACCACTTTGCTGTTCATACCCCTTGGCTACAAGGCAGGCCTTAAACCGTTTTAGTGAGCCATCTGGCAATTGCTTAATTTTGTAAACCCATCTATTTTTAATGACATGCTGCTGAAGGGTGCGTGGACATAGTGTCCAAGTGCCATTGTAAATTAGAGCTTCAAACTCTTGAGCCATAGCCTCTCTCCATCGGGGATCAGTAGCTGCCTTGGTGAAGCAAGTGGGTTCAAAATCAAGAAAGGCAGTGTGGAGGACTATAGAGGTAGGTGAATGGCAGGATATGTAGTACTCTAGTAGAGATGGAAATTTAAAAATGATTTAGAGCAAAGAGAACCAGTTTGGGATCTAGTAGTCTTTAAGTGAATGGGAGGCAAGGTAGAGGGCATGGGCACATGGGAGGGAGATATAGGTGAAGTGCTTGAAGGTGAGGATGAAGGGGATTCTAGAGGAGACTTAGGAATTTGGTCAAGGAGGGAAGGAGCATCCTGAGATGGGGCAGTAGTAGACAATGGGGTAACAGGATCCATTGAAGGTGCAAGAGTGGCAGTAAAGGGTGAAGCAGGTAATGCAGCAGTAGATGAAGCAATTGTATCAATATTGAGAAGAGGAAAATGGAAGCTTACCGGGAGTATGAAGGGCTGATTAGCAGTGGCATTAATCTTGGAAGGCAATTGCAACGTAGCATGCTCCTAAGTAGAGGAGGATGATTCATCAAAGATAACATGACGGGACAAATAAACACGATTTGAAGCGAGGTCAAGACACCTATATCCTGCATTACTATATCCAATGAAAACATAAACTTTATAGCGGTACTTTAATTTATAGGTAGTGTGTGGACAGAGAAGGAGAAAACATTTGCAACCAAAAACACGAAGGAGATAATAATTGGTGCCTTGAGAAAAAACTTTTCAAAAGGACACAAATTATCAAGCACAAGAGTAGGGAGTCTATTGATAATATATACAGATGTAAGAAATGAATCTACCCAATACTTGTTGGATAGCCCCGAATGAGCAAGGTGAGACCTGTCTCTAAAATGTGGCGAAGCTTTCTCTCAACTAGACCATTTTACTGCGATGTGTGGGGGCAAGACTTCCTATAAACAATGCCATTTTGTTATAGAAAGGTTTGACACCCCCACACCATCAAATTGAAGTTGTTTAATTTTGCTAAAGAATTGATTTTCAACCAGCACCTTAAATTTAACAAAACGATCAGATTTATTTCGCAAGGGATAAAACCAGGTATACATGGAATGGTCATCAACAAAAATAGTGTAGTATTTACTACCACTAATGAAGGTGATAGGAAAGGCCTATAAGTCAGTAGGAATTAAATCAAGAACACCAGCAAACACACGTGTAGAAGGAGAGAAGGGTAAGTGCTTGCTCTTGCCTAATTGACAGGAATCATAAGAAAAAAAATAATAATAAAAAATTATTAGATGAATCATGAGAAATAGGCACTATGCGCCTTTATTACACGATTGACTGTCCCAAAAGAAGGGTGACCAAGTCTAAAGTGCCATACATGAATAGATGTTCTTAACCCTAAGAAAGCAATAAAGATAGGTTTCTGTCTTGATGAAAAATTCTACAGCTACGAGGGATATAGCCCATTTTCATCACTCTTGCCTTCCAAGAGTATTGCCCTTGTCTGAGTGTCCTTCACAAAATAATGAGATGTTAGTATAATATAGGAAAAACTTCACTTTAGACCCCTAAACTTCCGAGCAATTTGACAAACCTTACTCAAACATAAAAACCTCTCAATTTGAATCCTGAACTTTCAATTGCAATCAATTTGAACCCCATTTGTCAATTTTTGTTATTAAAACCCCCAAAATGACAAAATTACCCTTCAATTTTCTTTTTATTAAAAAAATTGAAAAAAAAAGTCACAAGGTGGCCCAACCATGGGTCACCTTGTGATTTTTTTTTTTTAATAATATTGTTTTTTTAAAAAAATCAATTTGAAATTAAGGATAAATTTGTAATTTTATAAAAAAAAGGGGTATAAATATCATTGTATCACATTTTACATTTTAAATTTGACGGAGGGGTTCAAATTGAGATATTTTAAAGTTTGAAGGGGGTTTGTCAAATCATGTGGATGTTTAGGGATCTAAAATAAATTTTTCCCTATAAAATAACAATTATTATCCTTACAAGAATTTTGGATTGACAAGAAGTTGGTAGCAATTAAAAAGCAATGTAAAATATCTCTAAGATGAATCGGAGTAAAGGAAGAATGAAGAATTTCTGAACTAGTGTTTGCAATGGTTAGACCTGCTCCATTTTCAACAGCTACTGAGTCTTGACTTTGAAAGGGTTGCTGTCCAAGAGAGAGATTCTCCAAGTCATTGGTAATATGCATGTTAGTTCCATTGTCAGCCACCCATTCCTGTTCCTTCAATTCATTGTTTCTTGAGCAACCATGGCATGTACGTAATTGGGTTGGAGGATGTCTACCTTGGAAGGAATAGTCCATCTTGTGGAAGCAATCCAACGCTTGATGGTTGGTCTTGCTACAAATCTAGTAAGGGACGCGAGGTACAGTGTTGAGGGATGAACCACTGGGACCTAAGAAGATAAGGGATGCAGATGTAGCAAGGTCGCCATGTCTACATCCAGAAGGTCCTTTAGAGTATCCAAGACGAAGGTTGAATTTATTGGGTTGAGAACCCTTCATCTTATGGTTACATCGTTGGAAGTTTGACTGTGTATGACTGCCTTGGTGTTGGATAAACAAAGAAAAGTTTTAGGTATCAGTAGCAACCTTCTGTTGTCGTTGATTAAGGAGCATCTCGTGATTCAACAATTCATCTTGAAAATCTATAAGAGATAAAGCTTTGTCTCGTGTAGCAATAGAGAAAGATGTGATAAAGGGATTGAAAGAGGGATTGAGTCCACCCATGATGAAGGAAATTAAATCATCATCATCAATAGGCTTGCCAATGGCTGCAAGCTGGTTTGCCTAGGATTTACCAGATTGTAGGTATTCAACACATAGTTTTGAACCTTGGTAAAAGTTCTAGAGTTCCTTTTTCAAGTGTGATACTTGTGGGCGGGACTGGTTTGCGAAACTCTGAGCAAGAGCACTCCAAAGTTGTTGAGAAGTGTTAACCCAAACATAGTGGAGAGAATGAGTGCTGCTAAGGAAGAATTAATCCAACTTAACAGAAACTGATCCTTCCTACACCAAATAGAGTAATTAGAATTTAGTACATCTTTGCCTTGATCATCTAGCAAAAATTTAGGTGGGCAGGGTTCAGTACCATCCACAATGCCCATCATATCATGGATTTTCAAAATTGGAACAGTTTGAGAAAGCCAAGCCAAATAACTACTGCCCTCATCAAGTTTGCTAGCAACAAATTGATTGAAATTGGGAAGGATATAGGTTGCAGGAGCTATGTTTGAAAAGGGTACAAGACCAATGTTTGAAAAGGAATAGACCATTGAGGAAAATAGGTAAACAAGAAGTAGAAAGGTGTTGGCCTATGAAGGCTTTGATACCACGAAACAATTTAGAACTATATGAAAATAGTAGTAACTTTACTTCATAATAAAAATAGAAATACATGTACAATATATATAACAGCTATTATGACTATATAGTAATTACAGCAAATCAATTCCATGAAACGTGGTTGATTGATTACATAATTGTATAGATTAATAACAGAATTATACAAATCAGTGACAAAGGTTTCCTTAAGTATTGCATCTTGATTTGGTAGCAAACCCTATGTTTCCTTGAATAAGATCATTCCTTTTCTGTTATGATTCCAGTAGTGATTTGTCATCATATTTCAATTCTTTCCTTGTATGTTTGGGAGCTACAGTTGTGCCATGATTCATGGCAGATAGAGAACGGCAAGTGATTGCCCATGATCCTTGCATGACAAAGCAGTTGTTCCATTGGCAGTATCTTCAAGTGCACCAGCTGCTGTATTGTCTACAGTGGATAGTTTAACACTAACACTAGATAGTTAAATTTAAAATTGTACACTTTTTTTTTCTTTTTTTTTTTCTTTTTCGTTTGTGAACTTGTGCTGGTTGTGTGAAAGCTTACTGTAGACTTTAATTCATTTTCAGTCTAGAAGGGGGGTAAATGAAAGCTAGAGAAATATATTTTGCATTATAATCAATTAGTTGTATAAGAATTCACGTTAATTATCTACGCGAATTGTTAATAATTGGACATGTAATGTGATAGAGTCCATATAGAACCCATGGTAGGTGGTAGGATAAGTGGATGGTTCTCATATAGCTCTCTCATATTATTTGCCTAAATTGTTAAAATTCAGACATATAGTTACTCTAAATCCTAGTTGAGGGATAAGAGGCCACTAGTATATGTGGAGATCATATTTGACAACAAATGGGCCATTACAATTTTCGGTCGATGGAGGAGAAGAAAATGAAGAAAAATAATAGGAGGAAGTGTTTCCTCCAATTTGTTCAAATGCATAGTTCAAAATTGCAACTCTTATTATTAGTTAAGGGTATATACAAGTGAGTAATTACTAACCGCTTAATAACCACTAACTACTAATAACCATATAACTGTTTGCATACGCAACTGAAAAAAACCATAATCACCTATGGCAGGGCAATTAGCAACTTTAAGAGTAGGAGTAGGCGTAGGCGGTTAATAACCGATAATTGTTAAGGGAGACGATTACGGCTAAAACTGCTAACTACAATCACCTAGGTGATTAGGTGGTTAGCAGTTAATAACCTTGATAACCACTAAAGTTTTGTAAAAGAAAAAATTCTAATTAAAAAACAAAACAAAAAAAACGACATTATTTCTATGGTAATAATACAATAATACTCTACTACATACGACATCATTTCTAGATTTATATATATAAACACAAAAGCGACATTATTTCATGTATTTTTATATATTTATATAAGCAGTTAGTGGTTAACGGACGATTAATTAACCGACCAACTTTTCACCCCTACTAAGTGCCTACCTTATATATTATATATATTGTTTATATAATAATAATAATAATAATAATAATAATAATATACAAAACAACATCATTTTAGTGCTTTTGATATAGGGTTCATTTTGAGTTTAATGAAATTGATCTTTATATTTTAATAATAATAATAATAATAATAATATTCTTGAACTTTGTTACATTTTGAAGCCTTCTAATTATTTTTTAGAAAAAGAAAAAAACAACAACAACAACAACAACTCAAGAAGGCCCAATCCCATTTCTAAAAAGTGATTATACGGTGTGGTTATGATTTTTAGTAGAATTTAACTTTGGTCAGGATGCTTTGCAAAATGCCACTTTTATAGCCCTAATCAACAGCTGGCACATAAGCTAAACCACAACAAGCGCACAAAATTAAATCAAAACCAAAGAAAAGAGAAAGAAGAAAAGAAGAAAAGAGGGTCTAGGAGAAAGAAAGAAGAAACGACGTTGGTCTTGGGTCTGGTTGGGTCACCCTCTCCGAGTTTGTGAGTCATCGTCTTGGTGACGATCATCTTCTTCGACCTTTAGGGTAGGATAATAAAATCTTTCAAGGTTTTCCACCTTTAGGTTTTATTTTTGAATAAAAAATGAGTTTTGAGACATTAGAAACAGGTTTTAAGACACTAAAAATGGGTTTTTGAGCATTAGGCATTAGAAACAAGTTTTGGATATTAGAATAGGTTTTGAGGCAAGTCTGGCGGGGTTTTAGGCCAGACCCATGGCGTCGTAGGTCTCGCGGGTCTGGCCTGGGTGTCACCAACTACAGTTTTTTTGTATATCTTTCTCATTTTGATTTGGCGTAGTTGCTCTCACTTTCATTTTTTGCATTTTTCTTAAATGGATGATGTGTCACGTGGTGATTGGGCATTGTAAAAAAGGGCTGGTTTGCAAAAGGTCTGGACTATAGGGCTCTCTTTTCAATAACTGTCAACTGACGATTATTCTAAAACTGTTACCCACCGAAAGCGAAGCGGTTGTGGCTACGAAAATTTGATAACCGTCTAAGATAATTGCGCTTGGCAGTTAGAGGCATTAACTGCTAACTGAAACAACTTGTACGGTTGGTGGTTATTTAAACTCACTAAACACCTAAGGCAGAATGATTGCTATTATTAAAATTTGTTAACTGCTTAAAAAGTTATAATCGGATGATATTCATACCAGACCAAGGCGGAATGGTTGCTATTATTAAAATTTGTTAACTGCTAACTCCAATTGTACACCCTTATTATTAGCTACGTATTCATACCAGACCAAGTGACCAGTTATCTAGCAAGTTCGATTGCTTAGATCCATCAATGTGTTTTTGTCTTTGTCGGCTAGCTACGACAATGAAATGTTGTGTTACATGAGGCTTCATCTTTTCATTGATAAAAGAAGAAAGAAAAAGTAAAAGCAAAATTCTCGTAAGAATCTATACTTTACTTCATTGAATTTCAATTGGGCGATTTTAGAAAAGAAAAAAAAATGGTAATTTGCTATTACTTTTTCTTTCCTCTTTTGTCAGTGAAATAATAAGAATCAAACGATTTTAGAAAGAGAAGGATGAAAGAGAACATAAGGAAGAGGGTTTTAGTTAAAAGAAGACGAGAGAAGTAGGGATTCGATGAAGATATATATAGCTTTCCTTTACAAATTAAGTTAGACTGATTTAATTTTAGTAAGTAGATTTAATTATGAGTAAACATACTATTAATTTACATTAATAGTTGTTATTAATTACCAAAATATAACAAGTCATGAGATGACAAGTGTCCTATATATGCCCATTGGACAATAATTCGCTGGTTGTATGATATACCATACGAGAATAACTTTTATAGGAACTTGGTACAAACCAAGTTATTTGCGCTCTTCATTAAGAGAATGACACATCAACATGAAACAAAAAAAGTGAGTGTTAGTAAAACAATAGATAGACATATTAGGTTTTCCAAATCTCATGTACTTTAAGATATATCCTAAATGTCATGTGTCATTTAAATCACCAACAAATCAAAATTTAATAATAATCATCTCAAATTCAATGTGATGATTTGGGATGACTCTAAAAGAATTATAGTTCTCCTTATATCATTACTATTTCTAGTACTATCTCCACTAGAATTTACATGCCCAATGGGGTAGTGTAGGCATTAGAGCCCATATTCTTGATCTCATAATCATAATTAACAAAAAGGTTTAAACGTCTCAAAATCTCACCCATTTTGGTGGTAGTGAGTCATTCTCTTTTGCAATTTTTTTGTTTTTGTTTTATATGATCTAATTAATCATATGCTTTCTCAAAGTTGTTTCTTGGGAATCTTCCCCTATACATATCTCATATCATATATGTTCCCTTAAATTAATTAAATGTTCAGAATTACTTTTACTTCTTGTACGTGTGTACTACTCCTTAACTTCTTTCTTTATTCCTTGCTATTTTACTGTTCCATTGTTGTATAAGTGTTACTAATTAGAAGATAATTATATCATAATTTTACTCTTCAACACGTGCTATATATACATTCTCTCTTGCTATTTCTCTATTTTTCAATTTTCAAACTTTGGAAAATGGAAGGAGGATGAGAAGAGAAAATGATATTTTTAGGCTTCAATTAATATTGTTGCATGCATGCATGCTCGTTCAATATATCTCTTTCTCCATTAATTCCTTGTAATTTATTATAATTACTTAAAGAGACGTGCCTTTTTTTTCATATATATAATAATTAACAATATTATACCACTTTAATTAATTAATTAAGGATTAAGAAAGATCCCTTGCGAAAAAGGTATTGATCATGAATTTGGAACTTCTGACGTAGCTGAGCTAACTCTATTTTATTTTTTCCTTTCTTTCTGTTGTTATTAGGTGAGGAAGGTGAGACTTCAACCCATAAACCTCCTCCTTAATTCCTCCTCCCCCCCAAGCACCAATCATGGCATCCCACATAAGCTACGTCAAGAAAGAAAAAAAAAAAAAAAAGGTCAAAAAAGGAAGCTGATTTCCACCTATATATAACTATATAACTATACATATACATTACAAAACCATATAATATGTTATTATTATAGATTATATATATATATACTGTTGCAGATGAACAATATCACTGCAGAATAATATCTATGCACCAATGGCAGAAAACCAAAGAATTCATCCGGTAGCCGTGTATGGAAGCCCCGCCAACAACTCCTCTGGTGCCTAACGGCGCAGCGGTATCCGAAAAGGGTAGTCCGGCTCGGCGACCGCCTCCCGTCAGGCGCCCCATTCCGGTGATCCATGCCAAGCCACCGAAGCGTGCAAGTTGTTGTTGCAAATGTGTGTGCTGGACAATTAGCCTCCTTCTTCTCCTTATAATTATAGTTGGAGCCGCTGCCGGCATTCTCTACCTCGTCTTCCGACCAAAGCTTCCGTCGTACTCGGTTGATAGCTTGAAGATAAGCAGCCTAGGCCTCAACTCTGACATGTCTTTGTATGCGGAGTTCGACGTGGAGATCACCGCCGACAACCCCAACGAGAAGATTGGAATTTACTACGAGAAAGGTGGCCGGTTGAGCGTGTGGTATGCAGACGCTAAGCTCTGTGATGGGTCGCTGCCAGAGTTCTACCAAGGTCACCGGAATAAGACGCAGCTGCACCTTGCCTTGACAGGGCAGACACAGTACGGCAGCGCTTTGATGACTGCGCTGCAGGAGCAACAGCAAACCGGGCGCATTCCGTTGGATCTTAAGGTTGATGCGCCGGTGGCAATCAAACTTGGGAGGTTGAAGCTGAAGAAGGTGAGGATCTTGGGACAGTGCTTGTTGGTCGTCGATAACCTGTCTGCTAATAATTCCATCAGCATTAAAGCTAGTAATTGTAGCTTCGGATTGAAGCTTTGAGTTCATCTTTCTTTAAGATATTGATTTTTTTCTTCTATTATTATTATTTTTTTTTCAGATTTTTGTTCTGCCTCCCATGTTTTTTAATTATGTGAACCTGCTTGAATCTTTCTTTTTATTATTCATATCACCCTGACCTTGTTGTTGGCTTGTTGCAATGCTTTGATATGATATATATGTACCGTCTTTTATGTTCATTTTTAAATCTAAAATTTTCATCCGGGTCCATGAGAAAGGAAATATTAGGGTAGCATTAAATTAACGGGTTATGATAGAGAGGTTCAACTCGCTTAATTAAAATAAATTAAGTTATGATTAATTTATTTAGTTTTATACCAATTCTTCAAAACAACTTAAACCCGGCATACGACATTTAAAATTGACAAGATTTTACACAACTTGTTAATTCAATACGAAATTAATAAGTTGAGACCGGAGTATCCGTCACAAAATATCCAAGTGGTAGTTGAATTAAATATATCGGACCTTAATCATCCTGATTGAGCACCTTCTTTTTTTTTTTTTTTTTCTAAATAAATGAGAAAGGGTTACAAGGGAGGATCTTTCCCATTCCTGATCCGAATAGAAGAAAGAATGGGAGATCCACTGGGAATGCTTCCAAACACAAGATGGATCGACTGATTGAGCACCTTAACCATCCTGATTGAGCACCTTAACCCATTGGATCGACTATCGGCCAGTACCAGAGTGGTAGCCGTGCAGTCGAATTGGCATCACCCTTGGTGTTCACACTATAACCCAAATACCAAGCATTTGGGCTGTTTCAATCTGTGAAGGGCTTTATGCCTACAATCGCACACCCAGCCCGCCCTCCACCAATACTGCTGTTTTGTGTAATTTTTATTTATTTATTTATTTATTTATTTATTTGTAGTTTTAGGGCTTTAGATGCCCTTTTCCACCATCTATATTGCTCTCTCAATCTAGTTGCAAATCATTATGCGACGTATTTGGAATCCGGGTTGGTTTCTTCTTCCGTTGACTTTGATTTAACCTTTATCAATGTCATCTCTATTTCTATGATTCTTTTTCGGGTGTGCTGCTATAGTTATTTCTTTAATTGTGTCATCTTTGGTGCACCTTGTTAAATCACCTTAATTGGTAATAAAATTTCTTGTTCTTCGTGCCAAGAATCAATAGGACCGAGTTATTTATTTTATGATATGGTTGTTTTGTTGATTTTTGTTGGCTTGACCAACCTTTTGTCGTTCTTTGTTGTAATTTCTTCGTTAATGTACTTAAAAATAAAAAATAAAAAAACTTATAGGTTACTAACATGGATATAAATCACCATGACCAGCATATAATCAGACAGTGGTTTACAGTTAGGCTACACCACCAAGGACTACCCCTCATCCTCCAGGGATCCTCACGTTACTAGGCTTACCATACATGATATTTTAATTGTTAAAACCATTTAAAAAAATGTTAATTATTTTGTCTTTACAAAGATGAATTTGCCTTTAAATATATTTTTTGATGAAATTAAAAAAAAAAAAAAAAAAGTATAGATTATTTGCATTTTTTTCCTTTTCAATATTGGCTTTTTGACATGGTAAATCAATTAAAATATTATTTTTAGGCACATTAATAACAAAAAGAATATTTTTTAGAATATGAATAAATTAATAGTAACAAAATGAATATACTCATTGATAACAAAATCAATATATATTAACAATATTGTAGCAAATAACAAAATATTATCTCTTGCAAGTTTTACTTCAGCCCCACTAAGATTAATTTCTAGTTCTGGACTTCCATTTGGTCATGGCGTAAATGACCCAATTTACACCCACGAATAGAAGTAAAACACCTCATCTAAAGCAAAAAAATTGCAATAACTTGTGTATACCAAAATCACTAGATTTTGGCTGCTGGAAGAACCAAAAAGAAGAAAGAATGAAAAGAACCAAGGGGTGGCCAGCAGAGAAAAAAAGAAGAGAAAGAAGATAAGGAAGAACAGCTGCTCAGCCTACCACATGGCTGGTCCAGGCTGCTCCCCCAGCCCCCCCGCCTAGCCAGCTGAACAGGGTTTTGCTAATTTTTCTTTGGTTTTTGGTTTTTCTGATGGATTTTTTTTTGGTTTTTCCTTTCGATGGATCTTTTTTTTTCTTTGGTTTTTCTGATGGGTGTTGCTGGGAGAGGGACGGACACAGTGAGGCAAGAGAGAGAGCGAGAGAGAGAGAGGCGGAGAAGAAGACCCATGGAGCTGCTAATCATGGGTCTGGCCGTGACCCACGGCCACCCTCTCCGGCTCACTTTCTCTGGGGCCAACAATCATATTCTCTAGAGTTAAGGTGATTAAATCCTCTAAGAATTAACCTTTCACTTCTTGGTTTTAGATTTGAATTAAAAAAATAAATTTTAAGGCATTAGAATCGATTTTTGAGGCATTAAATTAGATTTTTCAGGCTCGATTTGGTAGAAAAGTCGCCGGAGATGGTGACCCATGACTGGGTCACGACCAAACCCAGTTGTGGTCATGACAGAGAGATCCTGCCACTGGGGCCACCCCCAGTGGCCGAATCTCTCTCTTTTTTTCTTTGGTTGCTTATTGGGTGTTTGGTTCTTATTTAAGTTTTTGCATTTTTCTTGAAATGCTGAGGTGTCCGCTTGTGAGTGATGGTTAACCCCCCTTTACGCCATGATCGGATGGCAACAGCTCTCGCTCTGGATTTGCTTCATCCCCACTCTTCACGTATACCCGATTAGTAAGTTTTTCAATATCAAATAACCACACAGCATAAGGAAAGAGAGAACTCAAAAGCAAAGAACTCGTTGGATTTCTTGCACTAAACCCGCCTAAAGCAAAACCCTAGAATTAAAATTAATGTTAATTTCTAATTAATGTCCGAAATCTTTGGATTAGTTCCTAGTCCCACAACGTATTTCTTTATTTCCATTTGATGCGTGGAGAATTTGTATTGTGCAATAGATCACGATCATAATGAATAACACAAATCAATCACAAACAATAACACAAAAATTTACGGGGTTTCTTTGACAAGAGGTACGTCCACGGCCAAAGACAATCACACAAAAATTTACTAATTGAAGATGAAGTACAAAATTGTGGTGAAGAAAAATCACTCAAATTTTCATAACCCAATAAACCTAATTTCACTTGCACACAAGACATAATTTTTCTTTTACACAATTCTCAAGCCATTAACACACAAAATAGAACATGAAAAAAGAAGAAGATTAAAACTCTCCATGTACAAAAGCTGTCTTCATGCGGCTAGTCTCACTCTCACATGCTACTTTTCTGTTTCGTTTCTATGTGGTATCTTAAGGAGTGTTGTGTCTTATGCTTACAACAAAAGGGCAAATATATAAGGTCTTTTTTGTTTCTCCTGCAACTCGGAAAGAGCTAAAAAACCATAAGCTTGCTTACTTGATAGGATTGAAGCCACACCCTTACAGTTTGAATTGGTGCATTGAGTGCTACAAAACTACAAGCATTAGTGTGTACAATACAACTCCAAGAAGAATTGCTCTAGCTAAGCTCTATTGTGTAATAAAAAAGAATTCAAAGATCCCAGAAGATGTTTCTATTTATTAGGCATGGAGAGAGATAATTTGCATGATAAAAGAGATTGATTCATTCAAATTTATATAACACTATGACCACCACTTGGTCCTCCGGAATCACAATTATTTTTGTAGCGTTAACAAGTTCTTCTTCATTGGAAATGTTTTCACACCTTTGATTAATTGAAGTAGCTAACTGTTAGCATGGATCATGAGTTTGTCAACTGGCTATTATTGAATGTACGTATAGATCAATAGTGTCCAATTGACAATGAGATCCTGTTACCTGCAAAGGATATTTATGGGAGAATGTCTCAACACTTGGTCCCAAGCCCATGTACGATTAATCGCCAGTTAACGCCCGTGGTCTATGCTCGATCGTAAACAGGGACATTCCAGCCTGGGAAATTGCTCTAGCAAATGACATATTCGCTGTCAGAGTTGGAGCATGCCAGTAATCACCAGTACCAAAAACAACCTTGTTCTTCAATGCTAGCTTTCTGGTAGTTGGGAGGCCCATCACTCGTTGTGAGGGACTATCAGGCACAACCCTGTTCCAATCCTCAAGCTTATCAGCTCAGAACAAATGAAAATGATTTATTGGTATGAACTGTAAATTTACAGATGAGGTTCAAATATCAAAAGACAGGACATAAAAAGCATGTCCCTAACTTAAAACCAGCCCATTAACCATTAGACCGAAAGCAACCTCTCTCAAGTTTGAGATTGGTGCAGCCCACAACCAACATGTATTAAAACAAGAAACTGTTAATGGTAATCTAGTTGCTTCATGGAAACAATAATATGAGTTCAGAAATCAACATTCAAACTGCTTTAAAATAAATTTGTAAGACAGTAAACATCAAGTCCAAGCCTAATAATAAAGCAGTTCTCATTCATGGCCGAAAAAAAAAAAACTGTAGCCATTTTGTTAAAGAGATTTGTTTTTGACTTCTCAGTGTAACACATCTTTAAAAATTAAGTCAGATATAAAAAGCCAGTGAATAAGCAAAACCAGAAATACAAAATCAGTGAAAAACAATATATTTGAAGGCTGGAAGCAGGGAACAACTAAGGAGTTCTCTGGATGATACACTTTGTTAATTAAGAGTGTATGTGTGATAAGTTTTTTGAAAAGTGTTTTTTGTTTTCTGATTTGAAAAGTGTTCTGTGAAACCCACAGAAGAAAAAAAAAAGTTCGGTAAACTTTTTGCAAAGTGTTTTAAATTAATGCATCTAAAAAGCAAAAAATCTGAGAAGAGTTTACAGAACATAAAACAAACAGCCAAAACAGGGGTGGTCTGAATTGGAAAAATTAAAAAAAATAAATAAATAGCTCAGGGGTAGCCATGCAGTCACCCACTCTTGGCCACTAGGTGTGGCCGCGCATGGCCAACCCTTTTGCTTCGCTAGCCACGGCCACCTCTCTATTTTCTTGTAATTTTTTTAATTTTTTTTATAAATAACATGTCAACCTTTGTACCTGAAAAAATAAACATGTGCTTTCTCAAATATTTTTAGGAAAGTTTTCTAAAAACTGCTTTTTTATTTTATTTTTTAAAAGTGTTTTGCGTTTAGTTGCTCAAAAATTGTTTTGTATTTTGTTGTTTAAAAAGTGTTCTGTTTAGTAACTTATTTTCCAAAAAATGTGTTTTCATATTAAAAAAGCAAAGAGAATTTTCAGAGACTTCACTAATAAGCATTTAATTTTCCAATAAGGTAGAAACTATAGATTTTAGTCATAACTGGTGCCAAGTTTGATTGATAGTGGTCTATGTAATGCATCGGTATTTTCTGAATATGAATTAAGAAATACTGAAACCCTAGCTGGTATTCTTGATGTGTTATGCGACATTTTTTTGGGGTGTGATGCTTGAGAATCCATGTTGTGATGCATAGCCCTCCCTATTTTAGTTTTCCGACAGTAATCCAACCCATAAATACAACCAAAACGCCACCACTTTCTAACTTATCATGACATTTTTCCCTAACCTAGCATTAGTTCCTCCTTTTGCCTTGTGTTCATGTACTTAAATTAAAAGATACTGCATCCGTTCTTTTGGTCTCAGATTTCCAGTCCAACATCAGAGTCAATCTCAGATGTTGTGCTGTACCAGTTTGATCTATATCAATTGTAGAACTCATTTGGATGCATCTAAGCTCAAAATTGTTGTATGTCAGTTTGCTATTAGAGCTCTAGGTTTTGACATGATGTTTGCACGCCATTTGTTAACTATGCAACTGCAGTGAAACCTCAAATGATGCTGAAATCTAGTATGAGAAAACTGAAAACCTCAAATGATGCCAAAATCTAGTATGAGAAGACTGAGCCACTTCATAGTGGAGAAACCATAACTATAGAACCCAACCTGCAGTGTCCCATACAAATGGCATGGAATTGTACAAGAAAGCCTCTATCAAATTATCAGAAAGAGACAACCTATGGGGTTAGCTGTAACCTCATAAATAAACAAACCCAACCTTCAGGATAATACTCATGTCATGCCAGACAGGACAAACAGGCCAGATGTTTTCTTTATTACCATGTCTCTAGTTAGGCTACAAGTGAACATGAAACTACTTCACATGTATGGCTAATTGAATTTAGGTTGATTTTCTGTTCAAAGGAATGTTATTGGTTAATTCTAGGCACACAGTGATAGATGCTGACTGTTAATACAATGGACTGGTAAAACCATCTCATATGACTGAGATATATAATTAAAAAAAAAAATCCTAGAATGCGATTATATTTTTATAGTGGAATAAAACACAATTAATGGCAACTTTGGCTAGTTATGAGATAGTTCCAAAGCCCATTAGAGCTATTCCTCAAGTCCCTCCTCAATCTATTTATACCCCTTAACCAGGGCGGCAAGCCAGGCCCGTTTGCTTTGCAGAATAAACCCCTCAAATAGAATGGTTATTTTTATGGAATAGTCATTCTTTTATTTGGTAAGAGTCTATTCTTGAGAATAGTTATTTCTGTGAAAATCACAAATCCCTTAAACATAGGAATAGTTATTCCTTTAAAAGGAAATTAGAGGAATAGCTATTCCTTGAGGAATAGAATATATTTTACACAAAAACTCTTCTTTTCTTTTTTTTTTTTTAACTTAAAAAAAATAAAAAATAAAAAAAGGAGTATAATATGGAAATTAAAGTGGGTGGCCGGCCACCCATTGATAGAAGAGGCCTGGGTGGTCGCGCCACCTCTCAACGCCTCGCGGAACCACCCCTGAGGCGCCTGGGAGTGGTGCGACCACCCTCATGGCATCTTGGGGCGGCTACGGCCACCCCCGACGAGCATCAAGGGTGATTGCTCATCAAGGGTGATTGTAGCCACCCCCGATGAGCATCAAGGGTGATTGCTCATTGGGGGTGACTGTAGCCACCCCAGATGCAAATTTGGGGTGGTTACGGTCACCCCCAATGGCACCGGGGGTGGTGCGACCACCCCCAAAATGCCTTGTGGGTCCATCACAAGGCACTCTAGGGGTGGCCGACTATTTTTAGGTTTTTTTATTTTTTATTTTCTAATATGAATTGAAAAAAATTAAAATTAAAATAATGTGGGGTTTTTAGTAATTTTGATTCAATTCCCTTTAAACCATGTGTGTTGTTACCAAACTAAAGAATTAGAATAATTATTCCATTCTAACATCTTCTATTCCTAGTAATACCCATTCCTTTTCCAAATGGAATACCCATTCCGCAAACCAAATGGGGCCCTAATTAATTTTCTCTAAGGGGACATGTGGCTAGTTCCTAGGGAAGAGAAAAATCTGTTTTCTCATACTACCTGCAAGCCTACATGCACACCAAGGATAATTACGAAGAAAGAGACCACCCTATTAGCCTCACAATTTATTTGAGGAGAAGGAGGAGTGATCAATTGAGTTTAGTTTTTGAATATGCAACATCAAAGGTACATCTTTACTATGCATCAAAGGAGTGATGCATAGTGCTTTTCAACAGATTAGGCATAAATTTTGATAGGAGAACCTATGATTAACATTTTATGGTTTGTCAAACGAATTTTCCAAGAACCACTGAAACTAAACATCAGTACTGCTTTGTATCTAAATGTAACAAACAAGCCTTTTTGAACCCAAGAAAATATGAATTTATTTTATACTCAATAAACTGACTAGAGAAACAAAATGAGGGTACCAAACAAATCAATGATGATGATCTCAAAATCAATAAAGTTGATTTTATAATCTGGATATATATCCTGTCAAAATTGTTGCAGATCAAAGTGGTTCAAAAAAAAATAGTCAAGAAACTCACATCAGGCACTTCAGTAATTGATTGGCTCTGAACTTCTCATTAGGCCCTCCACACATTAATACTAACTCCTTGAACTCCGAATGAACAGTTTCACATATTATGCCTCTCCTTCCAGATATTACACTGCCCAGTTCAACTTGAATTGGATTCTGGATTTCAGACATCACCTGGCAAAAGGTGAAGACAGACTTAAGTCCAAGCAAACATGGATATACGTTAGGAGTATTGAAGAAGTATAAAACACGCATAGATGAACAAACTTCATCACAACATAGACAACCATGGATGGACTGTCATATGCAGCAAATTACTCAATAAAAGGGAAAAGAGAGGAAGGAGGGGTGTTTCAACACAATAATTGACTATATCTAACATTTAGGTAGGTATTGGAGGAAATGTCAAACAAACGTGTCCGCAGAGGCTTACTGGTCCACCATTGATTGTTTGTGAAAATGTAGATTTGCAGAGGGAAAGGCTCAGTATTTCTTTTTTCTTTTTCTTTTTTTTCCTTCTTTTTGGTGCGTGAATGGGATCAATTTAGGCACCTAGCACTGATTAATCAAAAGGATTGGGACACTGGGGAGGATGTTACATTTAGATTTCGAGTAGGGCGAATTCAACAAAGAAATGCTTCTGGAGCATAGTATGATTGTAGAATACCATGAAAGTTATAGGAAATAGCTAGAAAAGCTGCAAAGAGAACTTTTATCATAGGAAAGACTAGCAACAAATAAGTAGCTGACCCATGCCTGATGATGTGCTAATTTGCCACATCAATAAGCTTCTTATGGTGGGTATATCCAACCATGAAGCAGTATACCTATAATCATAAATGACCATATCAAGCATTTTGTTTACACACCACAAACTCAGAGAAGTGCAAGGAAAAGAGTTTCTCCATATTCATAATTACCAATGCTGCCCACACTTAAAACAAGTGTTCCATTCATTAAAAAACTTATTATGACATACTAAAGTTAAAATTAATGTACTAGCCACACTCAAATTGGAATAAGTAGTGACAAGAGGTTGATGCACTAAGACTCCTCACAATCTAGGTAGAAAAGCTTTTATCAAACTGCAAATCCTTTTAGTTACCCCTTTATTGAAACTGGCCTTTTTTCTTTTTGGAAAAAATCCATAGAACCCACATAGGCACTGCCCTCCAACTAACCATCCACTTTTCACCTTCCATGCCTTGACAATTATAACCGCACATCCTAATCCTAATCTTTAAATTGACGTTAAACAGGTAATATGGCATGACACATGCTTCAATGCTAACTAACAAAATAAACCAAGATGTTAAATATCATAAGTTGATAAAGTAGCAGGGAGCACACAACTTAAATAAATAATTTACCTGTCCAATGACAAACTCAAAGTTGCCCTTAAAACGCTGCCTTAATTCACTCTCTGGAGTAGCCAAAAGTTTCTCAGTACCACCATTACTAATCCCTGATACAAGAGCAATCAAAGCCGTTGTATCAAAATTTATAAGATCACCTTCACCTAACAACACCCCTATATCAGAAGATCCCCCATTTTTAAAATCTAAAGGGCGGAGTTTCATCCCCAAAATGAGTGAACAGAAAGCATCACCCACATTCCCCTCCAATCGCTCTTCAAATATCCTAGGCATGACTGCAGCAACACTTGAGCCTTTGAGATCACATCCAGAACTAGAAACAGTATCACCAATATCATCAACCTTTATTTCAAGCACACATGCCTCCCGATACAATCTACCAAGCACATTTATCCACTCACCTTCCAAATCCTCGGAGAAGTCAAAATCAAAAACAGAAAACTGCAATGCAATCTCAGAAGCCCCAAATTCTTCTCTGAGTTTCTCTTTAACAAAGTTTCCAAGTCCATTTGAGAAGAAAAGAATGATTGAAGAAGGTTTCAATGTTATCATAGACTGGGCTGCAGCAAGGACTTCTTCTACACGCAATTTCAAGCCCTTAGTCTTTTGGCATATATCCCAAGAAATGTACCTTGGGTTCCTATCGGAGACAATAATCCACACAGGCTTCCCATTGAGAGTACAAACTACATCAACATGGACACCTTTTGAACAAGAATTGGTTTTCCGCCCATTCGAATCTGTAGGTGATAGAGGAATTGGCTTGCAAACTCGCGAAACTCCCGTTACAAAAGGCTGCTGTAGAATGTGAACAACTGCCTCGAGGTGCCCAATATTGACACTGTCCCCACATAACAAGAACGATCATATCTCTAATTCACTAAAATTTCTTTCAAGAAAAGCAGAAATGCAACTGCTGATTAAGACCAAGTACTTAACTATTTCAGTATATGAAACAGATAATGAACCGCCCTGGATTATTAAATGAAACTGATAAATCAGAATATAATGCTGTCCCAAGAAACAATATAAGCAATTGATAAGCTAATTTGACATAGACCTTACACGTGAATATTCTAAACCCCCATTATCATTCGATCAGCATTAGAGATGGAGACAGTGACATTTACTTAGATAAATGGGTTTCTACTACACATAATTCATGTGAGAAATTACTAATAAAAAATAATAATAATTCATGTATGAAACAAAGAACCATCTTTGCCATCCTTTTTTTTCTTTTTTTATTTTTTCTTTTTTCCTTTCCGGGTTTTGTTTAATCTGCCATCCAATTACGTAAAAGCAACCCAATTAATCATATTTGGTAATTTAGTCTGAAATGAGCAAAATGGGTTTTATAGAGCAACTTGTATCCCTAGCAACCAACAGAGAGTGGTAAAACTTTCTTGAGCAATATTGGGAGTTGGGGTAGGCTCACCTTAGGCATGTGGTGGAGCAGCGGGAGAGGAAAGCGAGCTCCGAGTGGGCGAGTTTGAGGAGAGTGCGCCTGCATGAGCCGGTGAGGGTGGTGGACGCAGCGGGCAATCCCTCTATTCTACCAATCACGGCCCTGCATCTCTTCTTCGCCAATTCCACTTCTTCTGCAATCCCTTTTGCCTCCATCATTTGCCAACACTCGCTCTCCAACTATGACGAATTAAGTCATGATTTTAATTTTTAATAAACCATATTGAAAAGCTTTATACTTTCTACGTACTTGACACGCACATTCATCTTCTTTTTTATTTTTTATTTTTTTACTTAAAAAAAAAAAAACCACTTCTTATTTATTTGCAAATGCCAATGTACATCTTGTATGCAATAGATAACAACATATGTTGAATCACAATTTAAAAATTAAAATTCATTTAGCTATATATATATATAATTGAGAACTTGGAAGTCATATATTTTTAAATAAAATATTAGTTAATTAATTAATGACCAAAGAAAAAATATTTGGACTCATTTGCTCTTTCATTCCCTTTTATTTTTCTAATTAAAAAACGTATATCAAAGAGATTAATTGTGGCTATACTAACTAGGAGCCGCACATGAGTGACCTAGACGATAGAAACCGCAAGCGCTTCCTCAAGTCCTACTGAACCATAGCCTGACCTAGCCCCATCAGAACATTAATAGAAATTCAAAACAACTACCACTAATCAAACATATGTGGACCACTTGAAAATTTTCTTGAACCATTGAACCACCACCCTTGGTGGTTGCTTCTTCCTTTCCTTCAAGTCACGTGAGTCATGACTAGGGCAAATGCTTGGTTTTTCTAGAACACATATTGTTGTAAATTCTTTATTATAAAAATAAAATAAAAAAGAAAAGAAAAGAAAAAATTACCTAAGATTTTGAAAGTGACAAAATTTATATTTGTGCTTTACTAACTCAATATTCTCAATGGGTAGCTCAATAGTTGGAGACCATGCCATGTAATAGGAGGTTATTAGTTTGAATCTCTGCATCCCTTTCTTTTTGCAGACATGTAAAAGAAAATGTTTATTTTAACTATTTGTGCGCTAAGCAACTAACATAGTACTATGCAACGTTCTATATAAATTGGTCTCAAAGGTCCTAGCAAATAGACTAAAAAGGATTCTTCCTCACATTATATCCCCATCTCAGAGTGCCTTTATCCCGGACCGCTTAATATCTGATAATATTATAGAGGCATATGAGACGTTGCATACTATGCAAATGGGAATGAGGGGGAAGAAGGGCTTTATGGCGGTCAAGCTCAATATAAGTAAGGCCTATGATAGGGTGGATTGGAGGTTTTTGGAGGCGATTATGAGACGGATGGGTTTTGAGGCTAGGTGGATTAGCCTTATTATGATGTGTATTACATCGGTGAAATATTCAATCTTAGTAAACGGGACACCTTGTGGAAGTATTTCTCCGACTAGAGGTATTCGACAAGGAGATCTCATATCCCCTTATCTTTTCTTGATAAATGTTGAGGCTTTGAGCTCCTTATTGACCCAAGCAAGTGTTGATGGAAGATTGACCGGGGTTCCCACATCCAAGAGAGGGCCCCAAGTTAGCCATCTTTTATTTGTCGATGACAGCTTATTGTTTTGCAGGGCTAATATTGTAGCACCCCGACTTTACTTAATGAAAGGCGAAAGTGGAAATCTCCAATTGCCACTAAGCACTACTATCTCATCCTCGATATCATCAGAGATTATAAATCTAGCAGCAGAATTTTATTTTATTTTTTTTTTATACAACCCTCACAAAACACATCAGAGCTGATTATAAAACTTCTATATTAAACAGATTTTTACACTATATTTTACAACAAAATACGCTAGTCAAAAGTGCCACAGGCGGCACATAAATAAATACACACCAAAAACATCTAAAACATGCCTTAACCATAGTTACATTCCAAAAGATAGATATAATATTCTACATAAAATTACAATACCAAGACCCTATCCATAATATCCTAAGCAGGCATATGGATCATCGTCACCCTCTTCTGTATCTGCATCAATATCTATGTAAATGTGATATGATGGTGGTGTCACCACATTTACATAGGCGGATTAATGAGTCCACGGTCTCAATAAGTATAAGAATTACTAACATTTTCAATATGAGCCATCTTTTTCAGGAATATCTCTAACATGATGATTATAATAACAGCTACGTTAAATTTTCCAAACATAATTATTTTTGTATAATCTATAGCTGATAAAATAAGCATCAACGAATTGTCTGTGATAAAATTCATTTATCTCTCCTAAACAACTTTATATTTATACATATATGCATTTTACTTGCATCTCATAAAATGAATATGCATATAAATACAAAGAAGTAAAACAATTAAATCATAAATCACATTATTCAATGTATGCAATGCAATCTCTAGTCTCTCCGGCTTTCTAAAGGACTTTAACCTTTCGTTTACGCTATCGGAGACATCTTTGGCTCCTCTTGACTTCTAAAGGACTTGAACCTTTCGTTTACGATTTTCAGGAGACACTTTTGGCTCCTCGGTTAGTACCAGGCTTCTTATTTTAACCTGTAAGGCTCCTTCGGCTTACACCGTTAATATAAGAACACCTCAACATTTTATAGTCAACTTTATGAAGACAAAAGGCTTCTTATTTAACCTGAGAGGCTCATTTGGCTCCCACCGTTAACATAGGAAAACCATTTTGCTTCATATTTAATTAATCTCTTATGCTCAATGTTCAACAGTATGCAATAACATGTCTCTTAAAATCATTCTTTTGTTCTCATAATCACCACATTTCATTTCGCAACTCATAAAAATAATTGGAAGCATTAAATCATGTTATTCATAAAATATTCAGGCTCATATAATAATCACATTTCAAAAGCTTTATAAACTAGTATCAATCTCAGTAAGCAATTGTACTCACTAAAATAATACCATGCTCGAAGTAATTATACTTACTTGTCATGAACCGTTCGTTGGGTTCTCTTTCTAATCCTTGATTCTAAGTTCATTGCATTTTTGTGAGCCATGCGATAATAAATTAGTCTAAAATTATAATTAAAAGGCTAAAATAACAACCTCTTAATATCTCCCTATGCTCTATCTAAAATCAAGATAACGCCATCTATCTAAAATATTGTAATGTCACTTGGGCATCATAACGACTATGTAGCATTACCACATTTTTATATGGGCATTACTACGACATTAATGTAATATTTAACTAAAATGTCTAATATTACTTGGGCATTACAACGGCGCTATTGTAAAATACCTAATAAAATTTAGGCAGCACAACGACGCATTTGTAATATTTAAAAGAATGATTGAATATAATATCCGTCCCGAAATATTCAATCACACTTTCCCGAGTAATTTGGGCATTATAACGACGTAATTTAAAATCTAATAAATAAAATTGACATAATTTAAATTCTACAACTAGAATTGACATAAACTAAGGATAAAAGAAATATACCTAGCAATTCCACTTAAAACGCTCCAACGCTTATTACTAAATATATCTCACTATTTTTTTTTTCTCTCTTTTTCTTTTTCTCTTTTTCCTCACTGTGCGAGAGGGGAAGAGCTGCTCATGAAAAATTACACTGCTGATGGGATCCTATTTATAGAAGAGTACTAAGGACACAATGGGTATTTTGTAAAGGTGAATCGGTGGACACCGAATAGCCACCAAATAGGAACATTGCAGCTGTTTTCTCTCTCTCTCTCTGCCTGCCGCCTATTGCATATAGATATATATGTATATATATCTATTAAACGTAAATAGAGTTCATGAAGATTCCACAGCCAGCCTACAATAACCAAGTAATACAATATAATATATATATATCTAATGAGCTTTAACTCATTCGTACAGCCCAATATATATATATACATATATATATATTTTAAACAAATATATATTAATATATATATATACACTAATATCTCCACTAACACTTAGGCACTTAATTAGGTAAACCTTAAATGTCAAATAATTCATCATTTAGACATCAAATATATTTTCCCAATATATTTGATTTAACTTAAAATTCACACTAAAGAATTCTTTAGTAAAAATACCTTCATGGCCGATAAGACACAAATTTTAGAGGTGACTGGGATCCCAGCAACTCAAAGATATGAAACATATTTGGAGCTACCAGAGCTTGTGGGTAAATCGAGAACAGCGGCTTTCCGAAGCATTATTGAGCAAGTTTGGAAATGACTCCAAGATTGGAAATTAAAGTTTCTCTCCCAAGCCGGTAAGGAGGTTTTGTTGAAAGCGGTCATACAAGCAATACCTACATATTGTATGAGTATATTTCTTCTCCCAAAGGCTTTATGTTCGGAGATTAATGCACTTACGCAAAAATTTTGGTTAGGCCATATGGAGAAGGAGAAAAAAATTTCTTGGATGAGTTGGAGTTGTATGGGGCTTCCAAAATTACAGGGCGGGATGGGGTTTTGGGATTTTATATGCTTCAACAAGGCACTTTTAGCGAAGCAGTGTTGGAGGATGTGGAAGGCGCCATAAAGTCTTATGGCAAGAATTATGAAAGAAAAGTATTTTCCCGATTGTTCCATCATTGAGGCACAACAAGGTAAAAGGCCGTCTTTTGTGTGGCAGAGTATTCACAATGCTTCTAGTTTGCTTTTGTGAGGGACTTGTATGGCAGGTCAGGAATGGAAGGAGAATTCGCATTTGGCAAGATAAGTGGATTCCCCAAAAATCCATGTTTATGGTTCAATCTCGCCAAAGCTTTCTTGCCCCTACAGCGACTGTAAATGAGCTCATGGTGGATACGGGTCAGGAGTGGAATAAGGTTCTAGTGGAAAAAATATCCTCCCCAGAGGAAGCAAAACACATTTTTCCCATCCCTCTTAGTGGTACGTCTCAAGATGATGCCCTCATTTGGAGAGGTACGGCGAAGGGGGTGTTCTCAATGAGAAGTGCATATTATATGCAAAAAGAGGTGGAAGAGGAGGCCCAAGCGAAGTGTTCAGTGCGAGGTCCCACTAGTGAAGTATGGGTGATGCGAACCTCAATTGATACGTCATTAAGACCCAACAACAATATTGGAATATAGACTCAAGAAAGTTAAAATTCAGATTTGATAGCAAACCCCAACCCAACGTTTATAATAAAAACATGAACCAAAGGTATAAAGAAACAAAACCCCGACCCAATGATTATGATGGAATCACAAACCGAAGGTATAAAATTTGAACACCATAATGAAGAATCCTTGATAAGTTCACAAGTTCTTTGAAGAACCAATAGAAGAAGCAAACCTCACCCTTTTTAATTTTTCATTTCATGTCCTTCATTACAATGAGTCCATACTAATTATAATGCATGGTTGAAATAGGAATACAAATTACTAAAGGAAAATAATAAAAGACTAAATAAAAGAATCCTAAAATTAAGGCTGATTTCGTCTGAAATTAGCAGCTCCTCCATGAAAAGAAATTACGCCTATGAAATGTCTGAAATAGGTATGTAAATCAGCCAATTATTTGGCATGGAATTGAAAAGATTTGAAATAGGGATGTCAATCAGTCATTTAATCCTTCTAATCAGCCATTAATCCACGTCATTGCTAAGGAAATTATACTCAATTAAGCAAGATCAGCCCCATCAATAACTTGGATTAAAATTATTACATCTTCATCTTCCTTTGGGCCAAACTTGGAATGCCCTGTTCTAGAAACAGTCCAAATCTCTTGAATTAGCCCACTAAGTGCTTCTTTGATCATCTTAGATCTTGCTCTAGTAATAGGCCCAACTGGAACATGCCATGCAATTGATCCTTTAATGATGCTTGTTGATTCTCATCATTACCCCTCTCTTCAAAAGGATTCATCCTCGAATCATCACCTACATCAAAAGGAGAAAGATTAGAAACATTAAATGTATCACTAATGTTATACTCACCTGGAAGATCCAACTTATATGCATTATTATTGATCCTCGCAAGGACTTGAAATAAACCATCCCCTCTGAGATGTAGCTTGGACCTCCTACAGGCTAAAAATCGTTCCTTTCTCATATGCACCCAAACCCAATCACCCAGTTCAAAGATGACTTGTCTACGGCCCTTGTTGGCTTTGATTGTCATATTGCTCATTTTTCTTTTCTATATGTTGTCGTACACTTTCATGGAGTTTCTTCACCATCTCAACCTTCTTTTGACCATCCAAACTAGTCTTTTCATTAACTGGTAAAGGCAGTAAATCCAAAGGAGTTAGTGGATTAAAACCGTAAACACTCTCAAAAAGGAAAAAATCAGTAGTAAAATGAACACTCCGATTATATGCAAAGAATCCTCCCAATTTTTCAAGTTTTTTTGAATTATAGTACGCGACAAGGTGGATAAAGTTCTATTCATTACCTCAGTTTGTCCATCCGTTTGGGGGTGACAAGTAGTCAAAAACAATAGTTTAGTCCCAACTATCCCCACAAGACTTTCCCAAAATAGGTAAGGAACTTAACATCACGGTTAGACACAATATTTCTAGAAACACCATGAAGCAGTACTATCTCTCTAAAGAACAAATCAACGATGTGGGTTGATCATCGGTTTTATGACAAGAGATGAAATGCGCCATCTTAGAAAACCTATCAACAACCACAAAAATCGAGTCCCTACATTTCCTTAACTGAGGCAAGCCAAAAACAAAGTCCATGGAAATATCGACCCATGGCGCACTAGGTACAGGCAAAGGAATGTACAATCCATGTGGTAAGACTCTAGATTTGGCATGCCTACATGTAATGCATTTAACACAAACTCTCTCCACATCATGTTTCATCTTTGGCCAAAAAAAATGTTCATGCAACACATCTAAAGTCTTCCTTACACCAAAATGACCCATTAAACCCCATCCATGTGCTTCACGCACAAGCAACTCACGCATAGAACTATTAGGCACACAAAGTTGATTTCCTCTAAACAGGTACCCATCTAGTTTATAGAACTTTCCAAACACTGCCTTTTCACATGCTCCATACACACTTGCAAAACCATCATCATTAACATACAATTCCTTAACATATTCAAATCCCAATAACTTTGCATTTAAAGTAGAAACAAGGGCATACCTTCTTGATAATGCATCAGCCACAATATTTTCCTTACCTCATTTGTATTTGATCACATAAGGGAAGGTTTCGATGAATTCCACCCATTTGGCATGCCTTTTATTCAATTTACCTTATCCTTTCAAGTGCTTCAAGGACTCATGGTCGGTGTGTATGACAAATTCTTTCGGCCAAAGGTAATGTTGCCAAGTCTCCAATGCTCTTACCAATGCATAAAGCTCATTGTCATATGTCGGGTAGTTCAAAGCTGTCCCATTTAGCTTTTCACTAAAATAAGCTACTGGCCACTTCTCTTGCATCAAAACAGCTCCAATACCTATTTCGGAAGCATCACACTCAATCTCAAAAGTTTTAGAAATCAGGTAATGCTAATAAAGGAGTGCCACACAACATTTCTTTAATCTCAATAAATGCATGATCTTGGTCACTACCCCATTTAAAACCAACGGATTTTTTAACAATTTTAGTAAGTAGTGCGGCTAGTGTACTGAAATTTTTGACAAATCACTGATAAAAACTAGCCAAACCATGAAAACTTCTTACCTTCGTGATTGACTTAGGTGTAGGCCATTCCTTGATAGCCTTCACATTTTTCTTATCCACCTCAATTCCTTTCGCACTAATAACATAACCAAAAAACTCAACTTTTTCCATACAAAAGGAGCATTTCTTTAAATTGGCATATAATTTTTATTTTCTCAAAATATCAAGCACACATTGCAAATGATTGATATACTCATTTAAGTCCTTGCTATACACCAAAATATCATCAAAATAGACTACAACAAATCTGCCTATAAACGCACGCAATGCATGATTCATTAACCTCATGAATGTACTTGGTGCATTAATTAGACCAAAAGGCATGACCAATCACTCATACAATACATTTTTAGTTTTAAAGGCAATTTTTCATTCATCACCCTCTTTCATCCTAATTTGATAATACCCACTTTTCAAATCAATTTTGTGAAAATACATGACCCATGCTTAGGAATGGGATGTTTGTACTTTACCGTAATGTTGTTAATAGCTCCGCAATCAACACACATTCTCCAAGTTTCATCATTCTTAGGCACAAGTAGCACCGATACCACGTACGGACTCATGCTTTCTCTCACGTGTCCTTTGGCCGTCAACTCCTCAACTTGCCTTTGAAACTCCTTTGTCTCCTCCGGATTACTCCTATAGGCTGGTCGGTTAAGAATTGTCACACCTGGCACAAAATCAGTTTGATGCTTTATTCCTTTAACAAGTGGCAATCCACTAGGCACATCATTTGAAAACACGTCCTCATATTCCTGCAACAATGAGACAACAACACTAGGCAAAGATTCATCAAGTTCGTTAGTATTAAAACATGCCTCTTTGTACAAGAGTACAACTATAGGCTGGTTTGTATAAAATGTTAAAGGTGTGTTGCCTGCTGCCCTACCAAACCAACAAACCTGCTCTGCCCCCATGTTGCCGCCCAGACAAGCCAACCCACCTACTACTCTACCAAAGTTGCCGCCTAGACAAACCAATCCACGCTTGTCTCCTTGTCTCTCAAATATTGTATTTTATCCTTTTTTGTCTAGTCTACTGACTCTATAAATTCAGTAGCTCCTTATATAATATAAACTTAAGCAATCCAATATATTTTGCATTCTAAATTGTTTTCATGGTATCAGAGCAAGTCAGCTAACGCTCTTCTGATCTTGGGTTTTTCCTTTTCGATTAAAGACAAATTGCTATGGGCTTATGCTCACAAAATGCCTTGTGAAAGCTCCACGAAGCTACTCTGACACCATACTGATCTTTGAAGCATTTTATCAAACACTTTACCTACATTTCCTTTCTCTACCCTTGCTATACGCCCACCAGGCTTACCTTTTCTATCTACTCTTTTACATAGCAAAACCACTTCTCCAAATCATCTTCCATTCAAATATATATATATATATATATATATAGTCATGCTTACTGGTGGCTTCTTCGTGAGATAACTAGCATCTATTGCCAACTTCTTCTGCCCTCTTCTCAACCCAAACACCATTCTGCTATTCTCTTTCTCACTCCTTTTCTTTTTCCCACTTTCGGCGCCTCTACTAGACAAACACCAGCATGCCCTCTCTTTTCCCACATACACTTAACCTTCCTCTCCAACACAACTCAAGTCTTCTCTTTCTTCAACAGCACCACTCCTATAACTCCATTGTCTCTCTCACACGCACGCTCAAACCTCTTCTTCCTTATTTCAAAATCTCAGTCCTTAAATCTCTCTTATTTCAGTCCAAAAATCTTAGGTGAATTTTGACAGTTTCATTAGTGGTTTGCGGCTTGACCGACTGGCCTTAGGTGTTTCCAGCATGATTCGACTGTCATGAAGTTTTACGGTGCGACCAACTGGCCCTTTGGTGTTTTCGGCAAGATCTGACTGCCCCGATGATTTACGCCAAGATTCAACCACAGTCTTTAAGAAAAAAAAAAGAGTCTATCTTTTGTTACAAACCGATGGTTGCTCTGCCCCCATCAATTTGCAAGAGGGTGTTAAAGGTGTGCTGCATGCTGCCCTGCCAAACCAACCCACCTGCTCTGCCCCCATGCTGCCGCCTAGACAAGCCAACCCACCTGCTGCTCTACCAAAGTTGCCGCCCAAACAAACCAACCCATGCCTGTCTCTTTGTCTCTCAAATATTGTATTTTATCCTTTTTTGTCTAGTCTACTAACTCTATAAATTCAATAGTTCCTTATGTAATCTAAACTTAAGCAATCCAATATATTTTGCATTCTAAATTATTTTCATAAAAAGCACTATTAACATCACTTGCCTTAACATAAAAACTCAAATGTTTTTTTGTTTTCCTCTCATTTTTCCCACTCTCTATTTTCTTTTCACACTCTTTTTTCTTTTCACTCTCTTTTTTGCTTTCACTCTCTTTTTCATCTACTTTTTTTGAACTCTTGGACTCACAATTTCTTTTCAACTCATTCTCTCTTTTCAGTTTCACTTGATCTTTATACACTTGTCTTCGAGTCAACGGTACAAGAGTAATAGTTTTATTATCTTTCACAAAAGAATGTCTTTTCTTGAACCCGTCATGAATGGCTTTCCTATCAAATTGCCACGGCCTGCCCAATAGTATGTGACTCTTATGCATTGGAACAACATCACAAAGTACTTCATCATTGTATCTCCCAATTGAAAAAGAAACTAGCACTTGCTTATTTACCTTAACCTCCCCACAATCATTCAGCCACTGCAACTTATACGGTTTAGGATGCTTCAAAGTAGGTAAATTCAATTTTTCAACTAAAATAGTGCTAGCCACGTTAGTACAACTTCCCCCCATCAATGATTATACTACATACCTTGTTGTTGATGTAGCATCTAGTGTGAAAAATGTTCTCCTTTTATTGTTCTATGTCATCCTCTTTGACTTGGGCACTTAAAGCACGCCTAGCCACAAGTGACTCACCCTCCATCGGATACTCCACATCATCGTCACAAACATCTTCAAGTATTGGCATTTGGTCATCATCGCCGTCGCTTTCGGTTTTCACCTCCCCACCAACATGTGCGATCATGATCCTCTTATTTGGGCATTGTAAAGCTATGTGACCTACTTTCAAACACGAAAACACTTAATATCACGATTGCGAGTTTAGGATTCGGTTTTACCTTTGTTGACACTGGGGATTTCATCCCTCCTTTTGGGTGGTTCGGTTTTGGACTTAAAAACAACCCATTCGTCTTTCCTCTCATTCGACCTCCATGAAGTAGAGGAGCCCAAATTTTGAAATGACCAAGTTCCTTTCCTTTTAAGCCGTCGTTCCACCTTCATTGTCATGTGCACCATGTCCTCCAACTCCACGTAGTGTTACAACTCCACCACATTGACAATATCCCGATTCAGCCCATTCAAAAACCTCGCCATAGTAGCTTTTCTATTCTCCTCTACATTAGCCCGAATCATAGTGATCTCCATCTCCTTGTAGTAGTCATCCACGCTCTTATAACCTTGAGTAAGACTTTGCAATTTCTAATATAATTCCTTATAATAGTGACTAGGGACAAACCACCTGCTCATGATGGCCTTCATTTCTTCCCAAGTCTCAATAGGCCTCTCATGGTTTCTCCTTCTATTCATCACAAGTTGATCCCACCAAATAATAGCATAGTCAGTAAACTCAATGACAGCGAGTTTTACCTTTTTCTCCTCAGAGTAGTTGTAGCACTCAAAAATCAACTCCACCTTCTTCTCCCATTCCAAGTACGCTTCAAGATAGTTTTTTCCTTAGAAAGACGGTATCTTCATTTTGATGTTTCTTAGGTTTCGGTCAATCCCATTTTGCCATCTCGGACCTCTTTGGAAACCTCTACCATGCCTTTCCCCCCTTGGCACGAACCTGCCCTCACCGTTCAAAGCTTGATCGTCTTCATCTTCGAACTCATCATCGTGGTCGTCATCAAAATCATCCACGTCTGCACGCCTTTCTTGCCTTCTAGCATTAGGGACTATTTGGGGATGCTCCTCACGCCAAGTCGCAATAACAGCGTCTTGCTTATCCATCTGATCCCGAATCTCATTAAACACCACATTCATGCGTTCGAATTGTTGTTGTATAGCCTGCAACATGAAG
This sequence comes from Carpinus viminea, assembly GCA_013348765.1. NCBI lineage: Eukaryota > Viridiplantae > Streptophyta > Magnoliopsida > Fagales > Betulaceae > Carpinus > Carpinus viminea. The sequence continues at coordinate 13,783,573 of CP054674.1, forward strand.
AACAACTCCTCCCCTCCTTTTTTGTTTGATGTGCCGTCCCTAGAAGACATAGTTTTAAACTATAGAGAAATGTTAGAAATAATTCCTCACAAACAATCCATCATGTGTTTGCACTCAAATGATGTTACTCACACTCGTGTTTCACTCTTAAATTGGCTTTGTTTTCGATATTAGTCTCACACTCTCTTGCCTCTTTCCACTCGTAACTTCTCATTTTCAATTCTTTATTAAACTAACAAACTTGATCAAGAAATTCAACTTGTAGAATTTAAGCCAATACCAACGGTAGAAAAATATTATGGAGACAACGAATCAAAGGAAAAAATTTAAACCAATACCAATGATAAAAAAATATTATGGAAACAACGAATCAAAGAAAAGAATTTAAACCAATACCAACAGTGAAAATATTATAGAAACAATGAATCAAAGGAAAGAATTTAAACCAATATTAACGGCAGGAAAATATTATAGAAACAACGAATCAATGGAAAAGGACATCAAAAAATACTTTCTTTTTTTTCTTTTTCTTTTTTTGTGACGTCTCTTTTTTTTTAACGTCTTTTTTTTTTCTTTTTTGAACTTGGTGCACGATTTTAACTTGGTGGACAATACAAAACAAAGACAAGGAATAAAGAACACAAAAGAAACAAGATAGGATGATAACAAGAAACAAAAGGTAAAAGGATAATAAACCTGATTTTAGAGCCTAGGTTCTGATACCAAATAATGCGAACCTTAATTGATACGACATTGAGACCCAACAACGATATTAGAATATAGATCCAAGAAAGCTAAAATTCAAATTTTGATAGCAAACCCTGACCCAACGTTTATAATAAAAATGCGAACAAAATGTATAAAGAAGCAAAACCCCAACCCAATGATTATGATGGAATCATGAACCGAAGGTATAAAATTTGAACGCCACAAGGAAGAATCCTTAATAAGTTTACAAGTTCTTTGAAGAACCAATAGAAAAAACAAACCTCACCATTTTTAATTTTTCATTTCACATCCTTCATTACAATAAGTCCATGCTATTTATAATGCATGGTTGAAATAGGAATACAAATTATTAAAGGAAAATAATAAAAGACTAAATAAAAGAATCATAAAATTAAGGCTTATTTCATCTGAAATTAGCACCATGAAAAGAAATCATGCATATGAAATGTCTAAAATAAGTATGTGAATCAGCCAATTAATTGGTATGGAATTGGAAAGATTTGAAATAAGGATGTTAATCAGTCATTTAATCCTTCTAATCAACCATTAATCAGCCATTAATCAACGTCATTGCTAAGGAAATTATACTCAATTAAGCAAGATCAGCCCCATCAATAGCTTGGATTAATTTATTACGCATTCATCTTCCATTGGGCCAAACTTGGAATGCCCCATTTTAGAACCAACCCAAATCTCTTGAATCAACCCACTAAGTGTTTCTTTGATCATCTTGGATCTTGCTCTAGTAATAGACCCAACTAAAACATGCAATGGATCCTTTAATGATACTTGTTGATTCTCATCAAAGGTTGTGGAAATTGATGGTGCCAAATGTTGAGAAAAATTTTATATGGAGGACAAGTCACAATATTCTTCCAACTAGGGTCAATCTTTACTGGAGAAAAATTCTCGATGATCCGAAATGCCCAATATGTGGGAGGGAGGATGAAACGACAGTCCATATACTATGGGAGTGCCCCTTGACGATGGCCATCTAGAGTGAAGGGGATAGGATATTCCAAAAGAGTTCCTATGAGGGGGAAAACTTTTTACAGGTAATGGAGGAGATGTTTCGGCATTGCAATGGGTAGCAAATAGTCCAGTTTGTTGGGATGGCAAGGCAAATATGGCTGAGACGGAACAAGGTGATACATGGTGGCTATTTCTCTTCCCCTACAGAGGTGGTCAAGTGAACAAATGAAGCAATTATTAAATACCAAGCAGCACATCAGGTGGATCAGCCTACCAGCACCATGGAGAGGCAACCCCACTAGGTCGCTCCACCAATTGGTTGGGTTTTGGTTAACTGGGATGTTGTGACTGACAAGAGCTGAGGATGGTGGGGGCAAGGTGTGATGATTTGAGACCATTTGGGGAATCTGATTGCGGCGAAATGCTACACTCGCCTGGGGGACCTAGCACCTGTAGCTGCTAAAGCATTAGTTGCTTTGGAAGCTTTTCAGTTTTATCACAGCATGGGCCGTGATAGGGTCATGGTTGTGGGGGATGCGAAGCAGGTGGTAGATGCAGTGCTTTTGGGTGAACCAGATTAGAGTTATAAGGTACACATTATTGACATCATACGTGATAGGGCACAAAGATTCACTCAGTGGAAGATATCACACATCAATCGGGAAGCAAATCAGTTAGCTCATGTTTTGGCAAGGCTCGCCACGCGACAATGTATGGAGAACGTGTGGTTCTCTGAACCACCAACATGTATCTAGGATATGCTTGCTTTTGAGCAATCTGTTATTCATCACTGATTTTAATAAAGAGATCACTATTTTTGTTCCAAAAAAAAAAAAAGTAATTTTTCTCACGTGTATAAAAATAAAAAAATAAAAAAGACATCAAAAAGCAAAAGAATAAGTCTCACCTCTTTGCCACTTAATGGTGGCTAGACCACCCCCTTGCTTGAGGTGGGTGGAAGGAAGGGAAGAGGTCCAACCACCATTAAAAGTGGTTTCAGGCCTAGTTGGACTATGCTCCAAGTTAGGAGTGTCCAACCAAGTTTTAAAATCTCTTTTAAAGGTGGCTGAACCACTCCAAAATTGACCTCTCCAAAAACTTTATTTAGGAGAAGCCGAACTTCCCACTTGAGTGGTAGAGAGGAGAGACTACTCTTCTTTTTTGGTTAAGTTTCAAGTTGAGGTCGTATTTGGTATAAAATAAGAGTAATCATACTCTTTACACTTGACTTGTCTCCGATGAGTAGCTCAATCGGCTGTGGACCACGTCTCATAAAGAGAATGTCACTAATTCGAATCCTCCCTCCCCCTTCCCTTGTATGGACATGTCAAAAAAAAAAAAAATCATACTCTTTTCACTTATTTATTATGCACATTTATGCTTAATATATTTTAGGAATAGGATCATTCTGGACTAGAGAATATTTAGTTAATGACCAAGTTCTCTCTAGAAAGATCCTATCTTAGGGTCATAAATGAGACACCTATCATTGTCCCCAAGAGGTAGCTCAATCGGCTGTGAACTACGCCTTATGAAGCGTAGGTCACAAGATCGAATTCCCCCTCCCCCTACCCTTGTGTGGACATGTCAAAAAAAAAAAAAAATGAGACACCTATCATTTTAATATAAATAAAGAACAAGTATAAAAAAATAAAAATAAAAATAAAAAAGCCCCTCAAACTATCAGTCGTTTGCAATAGCCCTTCAATGTTCAAAATGTAATAAAGTAGCTCCAAAACTACAAAAATGTATAAAAAATGCCACTTTTTTTTTTTTTTAATATGCCTATAATACTCCTATTCTTTTAACAAATAAAATAATAAAATAATTGTTAAAAATACAAAATAATTTTTTAAAAATATAAAATTTATTTATTTATTCCAAAAAGCTTTTTTTTTAATATTTATTCACTCATTGGTTTTTTAAAAAAAAATTGTTTGGTTTTTTTACAATTATTTTATTATTTTATTTGTTAAAAGAATATGGGTATTATAGGAATATAAAAAAAATAAGTTGCCTTTTTGATACATTTTGTAGTTTGGAGGTTACTTTATTACCTTTTGAACATTGAGAGACTATGTTGCAAACAGCTGGTAATTTAAAGGGTTTTTTTATATTTTTTTCCCATAAATAATAAAATATTATTTATACTTTAAAAATAATTAAAAATTAAAATTATAAAAAATTAAAAAATATTTAAAAAAACTAAGAGGTGATTGACCAGCCGGACCACCACCGTTTGCCTGGAGGTGGCTTTAGCCATCCCAGACTGGCCGGCTTGGGAGTAGCCGAAGCCACCTATGGCTATTGGGGGTGGTCCGGCCCAAACTAAAAAAAAAAATAATTTGTTGGGCCATGGGGGTGGTTGAACCAACCCCTGCTGGAAATGGGGTCCCAAGGCCCAAACTGGAAAAAAAAAAAAAAAAAATCGTTGGCCCTTATGGATGGCCAGACCAGCCCTAAGAGCCATGGAATGGCTTCTGGCCTTCGGCCATCCTAGACCAGTCGGTCTGGGGTGACCAAAGCCACCCCCAGGCCTGTAGGGGGCCACCCCCTATGAGGTGTTCGACTACCATTTCTTTATTATTTTAGTTTTCATTTGTTTTTAAAATATTAATTAATATTTTAATATATTTTTTAATAAGATGACATGCGGCACATTTGTGGCATTAAGATTTTTTTTAAGAAATCTCAGTCATTTACTGAATACCCTTCGGTCCATAATGGACTAGAAGAGGATCCGAATACTATATTTTAGGGAAAATTTCAATTACCCATAATGAAGTTACACATCTTTTGTAAATACCTTCCTAATATTCAAAATCTCTCATTTTGGTGTATCGAATTTTTATTTTCTTTCACTTTTTCTCTCCCATTAGGATTTTTTTTGTTAAAACATAACGGAGAAGTGTGAAATTACTAAATTACTCTTAATCATTTTTCTTTTTTCGTTTAATTTAATTGTAGTATTTAACAGTAAAATGTATTTAAAATGAAATAAAAGTTCAATACACTAAAATAAAATATTTTAAATATTAAAAAAGTATTTACAAAAAATGCATAAGTTAATAGCGTAAATAAAGTTTTGTTATAGTTTTGTTATATTTTAAATAACTTTTTATGTCAATCGCTAAAATATATATATATATATATATATATATATATATATATGTCCATATTTTGGCTTGTATCGAGTTAAAAATTACTATTTGTCCTTAACTTTCTCGAAACCCTCGGCCTCTCGTTCTAAACCACAGTCGTGTGTGTTTGTGCAGCGAAACGTTTCTCCTCTCTTCTCGTCGTCCCTTTTACTTGTGGTAATCATTCCTTGTTCTACATGTTCTTATTATATTTATTTTCTTTTATGGAATCTTAGAATTGTCGAAGTTTTTTTTTTTTTCTTTAACTTTTCTCGACGGCCAAACACAGAGCGCACGCGCAAATTTTTTTATTCTTGCTGGTGAGTGATTTAATTATGTATTGATGTATTCCCTTGTTGTCAGGGACGACTAGTCCTCTGTTTGGTTGCTGGGAAAACCGATGAGAAAAGAGAATTAAGTTTGATTGGGTAAAGAGTTAGGATTTCTAACTCGAATCTTAGTTTCTAAACAAATTTTGTTTGCCCTAGAAATTTGTGGTCAGTAACAATCAGCGTATTATGCATATGCGTATCATATGGGTGGTTCTTCTAATACTAGAAATGATTTTGAAAAATAGTGTCTGTTAGAGTTAGCAATTTAGAAAGAAGCTGTGCTTTCCAAGTTGCTAGATTGCGATTCTACGTATATTTTGAATTTATCGTGGGTAGAGCTCTGTGTTTTACTTGGAAGTAAATTTTGACGACTGATGTTAAGGTTGGACTTGGTCAGAATTCGTTATCTGTGATTAATTTGGTTGATAGGAAATTAGTGATAATCTTTTTTGACGATTGGGACGAGAGCAAGGAAGGAAAGCAAAATCTTAGGTCAAGTTCTTGCAGTATAGAGTGATAAAGGTTAATTTGGTGAATCTATCAAAAAAAGAAAAAACAAAAGAAGCTTATATAAACAGAGGTCAGTCTAGTAAAATGGCTAATCTTGTGTAGAAGAGTTATGATTCATATCCCATAAACATCTTGTTCGTGAGAAATATGATTGACGTCATTTCATTTAAACAGGAAGTGATGCACAATGGTTGACCTGATCATTCTTAATTTTTCTTGTATGTGCGTACAGCATAGGTGAAGTGATGGGAGCAGAAGAGGATTCCATTGAACAAGCTGCAGCAGCTCGCCGGGAGAGGCTAAGAGCTCTTAAAACTGCTCAGGAATTGCTAAACACTCCAGATGAGGGTGCTGCTCAACATGAGCGTGAGTCTAATGATGAGAATGGAACTAATGAAGAAAAGTGAGTGTACTCTATCTTTTATTGTTTTTTGTCACTTATTAATTTCTATATATATATATATTTTATTTCTATATTCTGCTGTTTTGTTAATGCATGACTTTATGTTGTTAAGCCTGTGTAAAGCCTTATAAGTGCTACTTCCACTGAATAATTTTGATTCAGGAATGAAGTGATTAGTCCATTATGAATCTCATTTCCTAGAGTTTGTGTGGTGATTGATATCTACAAGAGTTAAGTCATAATGATGGTAAAACCCCATCCTAGTATATTTTTCACCATAAATATGAGTATACATGTGTGCACATCCTTTGAGGTAGGATTACAATAGCTGGTTTCACATGCATCGAGAGAGATCAAATATAGGTCGTAATAGGCTAATAGCTTTGCTTTCCATAGTGCAGCATTGCATATGTTTTGGATCATAAGTACAAGGTAATGAAATATGTCAATGAAACTATACCTAAAGAACATATAAACCTTCATTTCCAATGCACCTAATCAGGAAAAGGAGTTGGGGGGGGAGAGGAGATTTGTTTACTGAATTGGTACGACTTTGTGGAATCACACCAGATTTACATCATATTTTTATATTGTGTACTGTTGCATTTAAAATATTTCCCATAATAAAATAGTTTACTAACAAAAAAATGCGTACCTTATCAAATACATGATTTTTTTAATTCTTATCTAGCTTGCTTGCGTTGGGGGCAAGAGGTTAAAGAACCACAAGGAGCTGAATCTCTTACATACCTATTAGACTATTGGTTTTTTTTTAAAAAAAAAATCCATTCATCATTATTTCAACACTTTGATCTCAGCCGCTTCAATGTTTTGGAGACTCCATATTGGCTCCTGGACTCCACAGTTTTATGGATTTTCATATTTATGTAAGAATTGTTGACATCATGCATGATGGGGCTTCCACCATTCTATTGACTTTTCGCCTGCAGATTGTAATTTGACTTCATATCATGACAAATGTACTAGTTTACTTTGATGATGTTACTGATGTTGACACATTAGATTTAAGAATCAATTGGTATGTAATGATTCTTTAATATATGTTCGAAAATGTATAAAGGCGTGTTCTATTCTTGGCTGTCTGTATATGGGCATCTGATTTGCCTATAATGCTTACCCAAACTTATAACTGCTAGTTTTGTTGCAGTAATCTCAACATGAAATTTCGGAACTATGTTCCTCATGATAAGCAGCTTCAGGAGGGAAAGCTTGCTCCACCAGTGCTACCAAAGTTTGAAGACCCTGTTGCAGCTGCACCTCCACCATCAGCAAAGGAGGTAACTGATTACTTCCATTATGGAATTCTCTTGGTAGCTTTAACCTGCATGCATTCATGTTCTTTCATCTTCAAATATTCAGGATCCATTTGTGAATATTGCTCCAAAGAAACCAAACTGGGACCTTAGGAGGGACGTGCAGAAGAAACTTGATGAGCTCGAAAGACGCACCCAAAAGGGATTGTTTAAAATTATGGGTTAGTATATACCTTTTTTCAATCATTTTCTTTTTCCCACTTGTGGTATGACTCAACTTTTCTTTTTAGCCCACATTGCATAAATTTATTGTTTACTGACATATTGATTAGTTTCCTTACCAAGAGTTTGTTGTTGTGGCCACTTGGCATTATTCCTGCCATATTATATAGACCCAATAAGGTTCTACGAACCTAAAACCATCTTTATTGGGCCTTCATTTTTCTCTACATCTATGAAGGTTTCTTTCTATGCTTGCTGTACTTGCTAAGAAACTCCAGGATAAGGTGGGTAGTTCTGTGGGTTGGTAGATGGGTTCTTGGTTTGTTTACAGAATTGCATACACCGAATGACATCTAGTTTGGGGTGTTACCTTGACTTCCAAGAACCCTCAACCTAGTTTTGCCACGTTCGAATCAGGTTGAACAACGATTAAGTGTGAAAGTCAGTTTTGGGCTGTAGAAACTGATGGTCAATAGGACGATTTGGGATCTCATAGGATGATTTGGGATGTCTGAACTTGACCGTGGCTGGATCTTGACATTGTTTTAACCTGTTTCAACTTAAATGAGTTTACTTTGGGGATGTTCCCCACATCTATGCACCTGAAGATGAGAAGAGGCTTAGTCCAATCATTTTGTGTTTCTTTCCTTGTTCTTTTGTAGATTTACTTCGCAATAGGTACAGTATGGCTACTTCCGAGGTAGACCTGTAGATTTCATACTTTGCCATGCACTTGGAAAGCTGCTAAAGATACTACACAAATCAATACATTCTTTAGTCAAGAAGATAAATAAGAGAAGAACACATTGTAAAACGGGAGGCATTTTATTGGATGCTAGAGTTGCTTTGATGACTATTGTTGTTGGGTTGGTTAGTGGGTGGATAATCTTGAAGCACACCCCCATTTTTCCCAATCTTTTAAAGTTGCTTAGTTCAGTTGTTCTCTCTTATGTTTTAGATTCCTGGTGAAGATGATTCCACCATCTAGACAAACATTGTCACAGAATAGTTGGGGCTCATACTCAACCTACTTAACTAGAATGATTTTGTGATTTTTGCAGAGGAACAAGAAAAAGAGAAGCAATTGGCTGAAGAAAATGGCGGCAATAGTGCAGAAGACTAAACTAGAATTTTTGTAGGTGAAGCTCAGTGGGGAATTGTGGCAAAAGCAGTGCAGAAAAAATGAGTATAGGTAAGAAGATATCAGTTGAAAAGAACTTCTGGAATCATCTAGTAGGAAAAAAAAATGATGAAATTCGGTGAAGGCACCTTATTCCAGCCATCTTGATAGGTTCTGCTAGATATCATTGTATGCAGGTTTTGAATGTTGTGTTTGTAACTTTCTTTTTTATAGCCTGTATCTATTAACTCTCTTTCAAACAGTATGTTTTAATGACATCTTGTTACCTCAGGCTCAGGATGTGTGAAACTTTACAACCAAACACTTGTTGATTGACCATAACTTTTCTTCGCCATTGATGGCTAACTCAAGATTAGGGTTCTTTTGTGCCGTGGGGTCTTCGAGCTCGTATATAACATGCATTTTTCTATTTACTTCAACTTAGCTTTTAAAGTATTTATACGCATGAAACTTAAATCGCTTAACACTTGCGCACAAATGGGTAGCTTTACAAAGCTTTTGCTTGTATTGTCTCTAGTCTTTCCCAATAACCTATTAACCTGAGAAACCGAGGAAAATAAATCGATAGTAGTTTTTGAATGTACAGTCTTCTTTTTTATATTTTCAGGGAATCTCTTCAAGACATGCCCCTTCAGACCCACCCCTGTAAAGAAAATTGAATGTACAGTCTGCAACATAAATTCCAAATTATTTAACTCTTATTACTTAACCTACACTAGCACACTAGCTTCTTCCGATTTATTTTCTTTTTTTTCTTTCTAATTTTTTCTCAATTTGTGCGCAACCAATCGAAAGAGAGGCAGATTCAGTGGCTCGCATAAGGGAAAAAAACCAACTATAATGGCAAACAATTATCTTCTTTCTTGTAAAGGCCTTTCTATCAAACATGAACCCAAAAAAAGAAAAAAAAAATGCATAGACATTATTTGCTAATGAGCAAAGAAACTTTTTAATATTTTATTCTTTTCTGTGGTAACGTCTAACACGCAACAGCAACTTGTACAAAGCTCTATCAAAGGGTGGTAGGTCATATACTTCGCGGGAGAGAAAGGACCCCAAAAAAATCAATAAAAATAAAATAAAAACACGGCTAAAATGGACCTTTGGTACACACAACAACAATTGGAGAATTATAGTCCACTTGGCTTTGAAATGGGCTTCTGTGTTTAGGAGAGGCCCCTGTACCGTTGTAATCTGAAAAACATGATAAATGCTCATCTATCTCCTGCACCCTTGAGCTGGTTGCTGCCGGTTTGCCCTCCATTTATCTTCTCCTCGTTCCAAGAGGGTCCACTGGAGGAAGTTGATATTCATCAGGTTTCAGGGCCAACGCAAAGTCGGGCAATGTTGGTGCTGTTTCCATGATTCTGCAGTAGTAAATCATTTGATCATTGTCAACCAGCCTTTCATCAATCAAGAATGAAACAAAGAAGCATCATACTCGTTATCTCCGCTCTAGCAAAACTTACCTTTCATAAGAGTATAGATCACGGTTTATCCGAACCTTGCTTGACGTATCTTTTGGAATTTTTTCAGAGAGATACTTCATGGTTCCCCAAAGTGGCGGATATCTGCACCAAGGATGGTAAGTGAAGCCATTAGAAACAGTCTACTGGTGCATATATTTCCCTTGTTCAAAAAGTAGATAAAAAGAAACTAGACACAAAAAAGCTAAAAACTAATTGCTGGCCTTACGACTAAATCCTCACATATTAATTTAGAATGAACACAGGAAACCACAAGGGGTGATTGGAATGATTTCCACAATTTACAGGCTTTATGTAAAAGTACTGTAAATTGATGAAAGTGGAATGACCACAGTTATGTGATCTGTCACTATAATACACATGTCAATTGAGACAGGAAAGTTACGAACAAAAACGTTTAGGATCCATTAAAATGAAACAAAAGCACACAAATGCTGATCTACCACTCAGAATCAACACCATATTCTGCAACAAGCATAACCTAAGATGCAACAACTTGCAAACATTAATAACCCTGCATTTGAAAGAAAAGGCACCTAAGCACATTGAGTGCTTTCACATACAACCTATGTGTACAGAATGCTAAAAAAGAGTAGCTAAACTTGTTGCCTCAAGGATAAGGAACAGAATGAAGTATGGGGAAAAAAGAATAAAATATTGAGGACCAGAGAATAGGTAAACAATGATGAGAATAAGCATGCAAAATTACTTCCACTGGAGGTAAAATATATTTTTTAAATATTGCGTGTCTATATATAAATATATTTAATGCATAAAGATATAATTTGAAACTTTCCCTATGAAATTAATTCAACAAACCCAAAGTTCTGGGTAGATGATATGATTTTGAGCCAAGTTTATCTGCTGACTTCAATATCATTACTGTTTAGAAGAGTTTTAGAAGACTAGGCAGATTGATATGATATGATATGCCATGGGGGAACATTTGACAACTATAGCACTAAGTAAACCATCTATCTATATACCCTTCAACTTGTGTCCAATAATTCTTCTGATATACATCACCATAAAGCAACTTATGGTAGGTTTTTGAGTAAGTTTATGCCACTCTCTCAAATTTCCAAAATCTAGGAAATGTCTTTGAATTTGTACTTACGTTTTTCAGCCACTTCAACATCAAAAAAAGAGTAAATAAAGATATTCACAAACACCTTAAACTTGCATTTAAGTTAATATTTTACATTTTAGTATGACCTCTATAGATTGGAGTTCACTACAAATGCAATAGAAGCAATTTTGCTAGATATCAAGCCTACTTGGGACCTTAAGTGCTCAATTTTAGTGTGTCGAGCCTTAATTTATGTCTTCTCCTCCTTTTGAAGAATTATGCTGCTAGTTTGGTTGCCTTGTTTTCTTTAATTTTTAGGAATCAAGCAATCTGGAATATTCCAGATCTTGGCATGGACTGCAAAAGTGGCCCATAAGTCCTTTAATGAGTTGTTTGGGTATATTTTTATTTGGTTTTACTATATTCCAATTTAGTTAACTAGCTTCTCTAAAACCTATATAACATGTTACTTATAGAAAGATTTTCAGCAGCTATTGATGCTACTTTGACGGTGGTTGCCTTGTTTCCAATGTTCAATTTCTAAGGAAACCTTGGCGTTATTCCCTAGTCTTCATTTCTTCTTCTTCATCTTCTTTTTTTCCCCCTTCTTCTAGTCTTGAAAAAACAGAACTTATTTGACCAGAGCAAACACTTCTGAATTAAATCCATAAAATCTTTATAACATCAGCAAAAATCCTATTAAACCCTGACCATCCTTAAACATGTTTCATATCAAACCACAGGAAAGAAATCCTGAATAGCCCCACAGATTACAAGAAAGAATGCTATAGTATTTTTAAGGATAAAGGCTATCATTGAAAACTCAAGATGATAATTAATCTATAAATAACTATTTCAGAAAGTTACCTTAGAGAATAAGAATTCCCAAAATGATTAGAAAGGTATAGATGATTATTTTCTAACTGTTACTTTCAAAGATTTATTTTCAGTGTATCCATATTTCTTCTTTCTTTTCATTTTTTTTTTCCCCATTTGTTTTTGTAATAACAAACGCTAACTACCTTGACAGAGGAAGAGCTGCATTAAATGCCTCACATGCCTTCCTACTTTCTTTGAAATACTCTTCGGCCGCTTGCAAAGCAGCTACAGCCATCCCATGGTATTTTTCTGTGTTTCCCTCATCAAGGATCAAACCATGATAATAATATGCCGCAGCCTGGTTAAAATTAAAGGAAAAAGAAAAATAAGAATCTATCAAATAAGTGTGCAACAAATTTGATACTCAAGTACACAGATGTCAGATTGTACAGATAAAACAAAATTCAGAGCAAATTAAATAAATGTTTTATATACACACAATCACACATATATATGTAGATGTATATATGCATTTATGTATATATAAACATATTCAAATAACCGCACCTCAACAACGGAAAATATCATTTGAAACCTAGGGATTTAGCTTCTAAAATCTATACCATTTTCACTTTCAGACTAGTGGATGATTCTGAAAGGAATATGTACTGATAATGAAATAAAAGTGTTGTGCTATACAGACCAGTAAGTGGTTAAAAATGTGCAAGCCATTATGCAGGTTCAAAAACCCGACTTTACCCCAGGTGATATAGCAATATTAGGCGCAGGGTGGTAAAAAAAGGAGGTCCCTAATCCTGCACAGATCAACTTCTTAATGCATTGCCGATAATAACACTGGCTAGCAGCCAATGATAGTAAATCACCTTTTTTTTTGTGAAAATCATTTTCACCCAATCCCTTCATGTCCCCCATACTAGCTCTATACATGGCTTGGAGCTTTCTGAAAAAGCATCCATCCTCAATCCAAATGCTTAATTTTGAATCAAATGTGTGTCAATAGCAACAATGCAACAAATTGCAGCTGCATCTTTTGACCTTGAAAGCCTAGTAGGAGATATTCAGTTAATCCTTATTTTAACTCACACTCAAGCATCCTCAAGTTTATTAGATGAACAATTGGCAATTAATATCAATATCAGTCGTGGTATTAAAGAACTTCCAGTAACTATTGGGATACATGTATAAAATGTATGCAGAACCCAATTTATGATCTTACACACAATGACTTGGTTTTAAAGGCTCCCTGCCTAAATCATGGTATTGGATGACACTATCAAAATAACTCATTGAAGAAGTATATAGTGATATACATATGCAATCTATAAAGTGTCTAATTTAGGATATCACTAATAATTTGATTTTAAAATTTGGTCTAATTCATGATATTAAGGGTCCCAATACATCCATTCAGACATCTTATGGTGATACATACTTTCCTCAGAGCAAGCATCTTTTCTAATCTTATAAATTGTGATAAGTTTAAAAAGATTTCTTTTGCTCATTGTGAATTAATTAGTCCTCTGCTTTGAGGCTATGAACCATTTGAGTCTAAAATCTCGTCTGAACTTGCAAATTGGATGGTCAAATTCAATGGCCGTGAGGACCTTGTCCAATGAGGAGCTCAATAGCCTCCAAACCAATCAAAAAGGTATGTGTACATGTCTAACTGACTACACCTCAAACTTTCAGTAGATTTCCAATTCACATGCTATCACTTTAAAGCATGAACCTCACTTTCCTGTGTAGGTTTAAGTTTTTCATGCAATCTAACATAATGAGAATAAATTATAACATGCTTATAAGTGTCAAGTTATACATGTGATACCACCAAAGTCGGAAATCAGATTAAGAGATAAGGACAACAAATGAGAACCATTTATTACAAGGATGAAAGACAAATTAGAAATATGAGAAATAATAAGCTACCTTTGCTTCAACATATTTCCACTTCACTAAGTGTCGATGCTTTTCCCCCCAACCATTTGCTAGTGGGAGGTTCATTATGTTATCTTGAGCCTGCAAAGCAAACAGAGTCAATAAAAGCAATATGTTCTCCAGAATGAACGATTGCACCTTTATCCAACACAGATAATTTAACGGCTAGTCGCATGAACAATCACAAATTATTTTGGTAAGATATGTTATATTGCAAGCAACTACAAAATCATCAATTTATCATCTTTATCACACAATGGAGTAAAAACAATTATGATGACTCACTATAGGGGGAAACCAGGAGTATCTAACACTCCATATCAAATTGGGATTAATATACTAGGAATTGTAATGGTAAAAGAAAGAAAAAAAAAAAGTTGTGGCAACATAACCTAACCCAATGTAGATACATGAAAATCTTGTCTTAAAAAATTGCTGGCTCCAAAATGTTGGTCCTCAAAACTCAACCAAAAGTTTTACTGTTTTTCGATAAGTTAACAAGAGAAAATAAATGAATTAAAAAAAAAAAAACAAGAATCATCCAAGAAAGAGTATGTTAAGTAGTAATATTGCAGGCTCCATAAGGATTATGAACTAAATTCTGAATGAAGTAGATAAGCTGTAATCAATTATGAAGGATAAAATGATTCCTTTTAGCCACAATAAAACTGAGCATCTAGGCAGTTGAAATTCTCACATTCTCCATATCTTTCACATACTAGTGAGTGATTCAATATCAATAGAAATGGAGCATGTAATTGAAATGATCATTCTAGGAGTGTTAGAAAGAATATCTTCTATTTAATAGGGGTGTTGGAGTTAGTGGCTTATATTAACACCAGTGGAAGGCCAAGTAGACGGGAGCGTACTAAACGTCGCGATAGCGACGTTCATGGTACGGGGGTATTTTAGGGATTCCATATGGAATCCGTACAAGTCCGTATGGAATCCGTACCATCCGTACGCGTAGGGTTTTGGGTGTTTTACTATATATATATATATCTTATTGATGTAAACCTGGATGATTATTAGAATAATAGCCGCCTCTCTATGAACGTTGGCAAATTGCCGAACCACGTTAAATCTGTGTGTCTCTCTCTTGATCTCTCACTTTTCGATTTTATATACTATTCATCATTATTGTGCATGGTTACAACAATTGGTATATTGTAAACCAACTAGCCAAACCAATTTTAGCTCAATACATCAGATTTATGAACACTTTTAGACTATCCTATCTTACAGAAAGGGATCCAGATACAGCATCAGTTTGATTTCAAATTGGTATATTGAACAAGAACTAACTAAGAATAGCAATAGAATACTATGTGCAAGGGATATTAGTTAGTGATTCAACATCAAAAGAATTGGAGCAGGTAATTGAAATGATCATTCAAGGAGGACTGAATAGAAAGAATATCTTATGTTACCTACTGCAATTCATCGACAGGGGTAACTTCATTTGTAAAAATTGTATACCAACAAGCAAAACAATTTCAGCACAATACATCAGATTTGTGAACCATTTCAAACAATCCTATCTTACTGAATACTTGTTCCATAAATTACCCAAATTAGTTTGCCATGGAAAGGGATCCAAATACAGCATCAGTTTGACTTTGAAATGGCATATTGAGCAAGACTAACCTAAGAATAGCAATAGGATGCTTTGTGCAGGGAATTAGGGATGCGGAAAGATTTTTTCTAACATATAGCCTTACATTCAGAGTTCCCTTTCCAGTTGTTGCTGACAGAGTAATTTCAAAAGGACAAGGTTAATCATTATTTGAGTAACACTCAAAAACCATTTATGTCAGTGTGTGTGCGCGTTAGGTTCACTTTATCAAAACTTTGCGCACCTATTCTCCACCCCCTCCCATTGACCGATGGGGTTGCGAATCCATATCGACTATTCAAGTGTGACAACACCCCCCGACCTAGGGCCGGTTTCGTATGCGATCGCGCAAGGCCCTACTCATAGTGGCACTTGAATGCTGCAAATTCCACCTTTCAACATATCTCTTTTGACTCTATATATGTGGGCACCTGATATCTATGAGGGTTGGATCCGTTGATGGATCGACCCTCCCTAACCACCCTATTTCTACTTGACTTGAGCACAGGCAGGTTTGAAGGAGCAACAATCAAGTGGCGGACATTTTCACTAAAGGATTACCTGAACCAGCCTTCCATCATTTTCGTGGCAAACTTTGTCTCCCCCCCTATTATCCTTTCTCTCTGAAAAAGAGAATCCTCCTCACAAGCCAGTATACTCTAGCATTCTGAGATTCTGGCTGGTTGTGAACCACAGCTATTGAATATGAACCACAAAGTATAATAAAAAACATTGGAACAACAGAAATGGATAAAATCTGGGACTTTACTGAATATGGCAATGGTGAATAGTACAAAACAAATCATGGCCAAACCAATTAATTTTTCTTTGGAGCAAAAGACTTGCTGTTATCAACCATAGGGCTATAAATTAGCTGAGCTCAATTCGAGCTCAAAAGCTCATGCTTGAACTCTAGACAAGGAGTTCGAAGCCCAATTGATTAAATAAACAACTTTTTTTTTTTTTTTGGATAAGTAAAGGAAGATCTGCTAACTAACGGTTAAAGGGATAACAACTTGATCTTGGTCTTTAGCTTTTCCTTGGATTATGCAATTCAAAGCCATGGACACACACTTGAAGATCAGAAGAGCATCTGATGATCCATTTGTTCATCAAAAAACAGAAGAAGAAAAAAATAAAAGCATTAATTAAATTTAACCATTGTTGAATTATCAAGCATATATGCAACTATATGAGCCTTGAATTCACAACTAAGAACGTGCTCACAAGCTTTATGCATGCACCTAATGAAAAAAAAAACAAAAACAAATATTGCAGATGCATTTGTGTAGCCTAGCAGTCCTTATTCCCCAGCGTGTTGCCTCTATTATTAGAGATTGTTCACATGTAATTAACCAGGAAGCTATATGCACAGTTACTATTTTGATAGACCACAACTGTGAACTGCATAAATAAAGAGGGTGTTAAAAGTATAAGAGATTAGAATTCCTACCCAAATAATAAAAGAAAAAGAAGAAATCCTTATGTAACAAATGTTGCAGAAAAGAGGCTCTGATGGCATCCTGCCATGGATAAAAACTTAGGTTCTGACAAATTATAGATTTTATGATTACTAAAGCTGATAGTTCACTACGTAGAAATTTAGCTATCTTATATGAATGCCAAAGAAACAAGAAGAGACAACAGGATCCTGAAAAATTTAAGCTCACAATCAATAGTGAAAAGTCAATGTGGTCATCATACCTGCTGCCAGTACTTCACCATCTCACATGCAAGCCTTCGCTTTACTGCAAGAGTAGCTTTGGTACTATCAATTGCCATTCCAAGTTGAATGTCAACACCCTACATCAGAAAGATCACCAGTGGGAAAAAAAATTCCAAAAAGAAAGGGAGGGGGTAAAAAGAACAAAAGGAAACCATCAAACGCAAAGTATGAGATAGTACAAGTCTTAAGAGCGGCCACTTCATACAATAAAACGTTGGAGAATAGAAACATATCCAAGTCACCCCTCTCAAGACTTCACTTAGGTAGGACCAGTACCAGTAACCTCAAAAAGGAAAACTGCCTACATGATACAAATTTATATACATATGAAATTAAAAAGATGATCATTTTATGCAATTATATATATATATATTTCTTTTGGGTCTATCTTCTCTATAAACCAAATATTGGCATTTGGCATTGTCATCATAAAAACTGAGATTTTGTAGAAAAAATGGAACTCAATTAATTAAGACCTGAAGGATTAAGAAGAAAAAATAGTCATCTTTTACTAAAGAAAGGAAGAAGCATGTTAATTGTTAGAGCAACCAACACAAGAACCGTAAGTAGTAGGTCGAAAGGCTCAACACATATTTAGACTCCTATCAAGATGCACACTCAACCAATACAAGACTTTCTATAACACTCTCACAAACTGGCCCAACAGAGCAAAACAAAATCCAATAGAGACAAGCTGGTAGAACCAGTCACTGGAACTAGAAGAAACCCAATAGAGATAAATGAGCTCAACCAACTCGAAACCAAAGACAGATGTAAATGGCCAAGCATGTGGAGTCCAAGACCAAAAACAAGCAAACAAATGTTGGGTGAATTTTACTTTATTAGAAAGATAATTGATCCATTAAAAACCTTTACATTATTTAAAATATGTCATCTTTATTTTGCTCAACAAAAGTGACTAACTTAGAAAATATGTTTTAGATCAAAACAAGAGTTCTCTTAAGAAGAATAGTACATATATATCCCATATCTATCTACAAATAGGTCATACTTTGGTTACACCAAGTGTAACTCTTTTTATTTATCTTACACCACTCAATAATTGCTCGTTAAATCAAGATTTTACTAAATCCAACCATTCTATTACATATTCTTCCTATGTCCATCATGCTTGCCAAACATCATGACAATCAGAGATAACAAGATTTTTCAGTATAAAATGTTCAAAATTATATATTTGGAAAACAAACTAAAAGCATAACTTCATGAACTGGTGGATAGTAAAAAATGTTTGGTTCATGTACACTATATCATGCCAAACAAGTATGGGAAAATTAAATGATCGAACAGTGGGTATGGCAAAATATGGATCTAATAAGAAGTTACTAAGTGGTTTAATATTTACAAAGTATTATTACCAAATGCAACTAGATCCTAACCCAGAGAAAGCATCTTGTTCTTCATAAAATACAATTTCTATCTAAACATTAGCATGAAACTCCAACTCATACTTTTTAACCCTATGCATGCTGCCCACTGGCTAGTGCTAGATGAACATGAATCACTCCAAGTTTGAAGAAAAAGGAAATGATTAACCTTAACCATTGGATAGCCTAACCAAATCTATGGTAATTATTTAGTTCTTATGCAAAGAGATGTTTCTCATATCTATCAGAAAAATATCAAATTGTAAGTTTGAGTGTAAGAAATATAAACACCCTAACAAATCTTCAACTAAGTCTCATCCAGAGAACAAATTTGCACCTGTCCCAATGCTTGTAGGCAAAGTGCTCGAAGAACTCCTTCTGCTAGGTCTACTGGAAGATTTCTCCTACAATCAAATAGCAGTCAAACAAATAACAATAAACCTGGTAAAACATTAAGGTGGTCCAATAATAACACTGGCAGCTGTGATTAGTGTAAGTCTTTCGACCATATAAACCTGAGTTCAGCAGGCAACTGTGGAAGAACATGTCGGACAGCGCAATCTAGGTATCCTGCTGCCCTCAAGAAAATATCAACTGAAGCACGTCTATTCTCTGCCACAAAAGAACCAAATTGAGACTTCTATAGTAGGATTAGCAGAAACAAGAGTAGCACCGTAAAAACAGAGGTAAAATTGCATATGGAAGCATGAAAGCAGCCTCTAAGCTAAAAAGATGAACATCACATTATAAATAATTCAACTAGCATAGCATTTTCTCACCAGGTGAAACAAATAATTTATTACTCCTCAAACTAGTAATCAATTTTAAGGAGAGCTTTAAACCAGAAAACCAGTATCAATACCGATAGCAAAGTTTATCATTGGATCTGGAAGGCAACCAAGTATTACATAATTACATATAAACTTCTGAATCTCCATATGCACAGGTAACATGTAAATGCAGAATAAAAACATTGCTCAACAATGGGGTGGGTGTTAAAATAAGCCCCCCAAAAAAAAAGGAACTAAGATAACTACAGCTGATTCTAGATCCAATATATTCTTCCTTGTTTCATTTCATGATAACTACTACTTGCAATTTAAAATGCCATTTGATGTCAATAACGAATGAATGCAGCTGAAATATCCCAATGTGTATATCAGACCATGACTTTCATAGTCACTAGACTTAAATACATAAAGAGCCTCCTAAACAAGGTTATATATCAAGACAAACCATTATGTCCAGCCTAAATTAATATTTTCAAGTAAAGAACTTCCTGCTAGAAGTATGCAACAAGATTGATATAGTAAGCCACATCACTAACAGCTATGAATTAAGGAGAGGCATTTTTTTTTTCCGTCCAAGTCATCTGCTCATTTGATCACAGATGAAAAAGCTCTTAATAGTATGCCCATGGCAAGATGAAATTTTTACCACTAAGAAACATGTAAGTGTATTTATGGCTTGACGTGTACCCCTGACATGCACAAATTTCATTTGACCAAATCATCACAATAAAAAATAATCTCATGTTGTGTCCTTTAAGTTGATGTCACACGGTGTATGTGCCTCTGAAGATCCATGCATGCAAAACTACAAAGGAGTATGACTTTTCAGCAAGATGTTTTTAGGAAAAAATTATTTAATTTGTCTCTGGTTATCTATACTTTTGGTTTCTCTATGGTGTTTTCAATGTTTTTCCTCTAGTACCTAGATAGTTTTAGAAGGTATATTCAATACTGGTACTCTTTGAATATGCACAAAAATATAACTGGCCAGCTGCCATGAATACCATGTCCAATACAGAATATCAAGACTTCTGACCATGCCACTAAATATATAAGTACATGATATGATATGTTCGTAAAAAAAGGGAAACCAAATTCCAGTCAAAAGTTTTCCTATTTCCTCTGTATTGCATGCCAGCCAACAATTATGAGGTTCAATTACATTATTTCATTGGTTTCACATAGCAAAATATTTGACAACTTAATAACATTGTTAAGTTTTAGAAATTGACTTCATTCAGTGATCAAAACTTTGGTTGTAAATTTCATTCGTCACATAAGTGTTTGGTGTGAAAAGTTGAGTCTCTGTATTTTGTGGTGTGACGTCACTTGGTTGTCACCTCACCGTGCTTGCTAATGTTGGAGCTCCACGGACTACCAATATGGCAATGTCACCTGGAAGTGTTGGCTGTGTTCGGGTTGGAACCAAATCCTTAGTTTTTCAAACATTTTCCTAAACTTTTTGTCTTTTTCCTCGAGCTAACAAACAGAAATGTGACAATATGGTAAATAAAAGTAAGCACAGTTGACTTCTTGTTTGAAAGATTATCCACCTTCTGTGTACTAAAACTATGGGGTCCACAAAGATCTATATGTTTGTATCACATGGACAAGACAAAGATGGATGATTCTCACCTGCACAATTCATTTTGTCTGTTACGTATTGCACCTCTAAACTTCATGCTAAGTCCAATTACACCCAAGAAGAAAATAATTACTGGTCTATACGAGAAACACCCAATGGACATAAATGCACATCAAATAAGTGCACCAAAGTGATAGCTACAAGTGGATGAACACTTTGTCTGGCACATATATCCATCTAAGCAGACTGATTATGAAAAACATGCAACTAGATTGGCAGCAATCACAAATTCAGAGCTTATAGATATCATGTACTGTGCCAGTACTAGTCATCCATATTGTTGAACAAAAGAGAAAACTTTGTATCATTAAATGGCCCAAAATCATTTTATTAAAAAATTTGGAAACCAGTGGTTTCTCAGTTAAACCTGATACACAACAAAAAAGAAGTAAAAAAAATAATAACTAACAAAGATAGAGATCATGATAACTCAAGCATAAAGTTTTGTAGTAAAAACTACCTTCTGATACCTTTGGCTGATAACCATCACCAGATGTTCTGGGAAGAAGCAATAAGTTGGCCTGTGATAATGATAGCATTGCCATCAAGTGCAAAACTGACAACACCTCATACCAAGCATTAGACATAGCTGTTTCCTGCAAAAGTATTGATTCACATAAGAACCTCTTGTCCTCTGACAAGAGAAATGGAATGACAACTAGAAATGAAAAGCACATGAGAAATTTGTAGATTGATAGATTAGTTCTATACACCCACCTCTGCATCATCCTCCTGATTCACCCATACAAATTGCACCTTGTATTGTAGCTGACTTCCTGCAAATAACAGATAAACAACACTATTAGCACTTATCTGTAACAGTTAATACATTCTAACCAGAGTGATGTTAATCCATGCTTTACCATCTTTAACTAGTCCTAAAAGAACGGGCAAGTAATCTTCCAGAGCCTGCTGAAGATCAGCTAAGGTTGAACCTCCTACAAACAACAATACAACTGATGTATTAATAACTGAGCTTGCATATTATTAAAGCAATAACAAGTTTTTCCATTTTTCCACAACATACCATGTTGGGTTTTTCTCCTCGTTCTTGTGACTGTTGGAGCTTCTTGACCAGCCATTACAACAATACGAGTTCTTAGGGCAACTAGGCGTTCCACTAAATTCTTGGTCAAGTGATCACCAAGTGACTGGAAGAAATCAACAGGTTTAGGAATCCGAAAACCAGGAACATATACAGAAACATCCCCAATGTTTCCTGGCCTCCTTCTATTGCCACCAGTATCCTTCGGTGTTGATACCAGGCATCCCATATCCTGAGACCTACTATATCTACAAACCCAACAATGCAAAGTAAATCAGCTCCAATGGTATTCAGTTTCCTTACACACATACATACAAAAGGTGCAAATGTAATGTTTCTCAAGTAAAATAATGGGGTCAAAGGGTGTTTCAGTAAGGCTTAAAGAATATATACAACATTCACAAGGAAGGTCGAAGATTTATAATGAACAAGCCAAAAAGATGACTAATTAAATGTCACCCAACAAAGCAGAAATAGTAGGTTATTCACGAGCAGCATTCGAATGACTTCTATTAGAACTATCCGTGTGTTTTTTGACAATGATAATATGATAGCTCTTTGCTAGTGTATTTAATGTAATAAAACAGGCCCTTCATTGTCTTTTCCATAAAGACACTAGTTCTATTTTATTGAATTTCGTGTGAAAAGAAACAATCAAAGATTGATCCACCCACCTTCTCCCTTATCAGACGGTTGACTGGTCTGTTAAAACATCTAGTATTTTCTGAAGGAAAAAAATTCAGAATTAGAGGTTAGAACTAGGGAAAAGAATTTTACATGAAAGGCAAGTGAATCACAAGGATGGCATGAGCCATGACAGTGTTGCTTTTGTCAAACTTTTGTTGCGACATCACGAGGGGTTCAAAAGTGCAATCCAGGCTTTCCAGGTTATTCAAACTTAAAGATAGGAATTCCCGTGCACCCCATTACTCTTAAAACATTTTTTTTTTTTTTTTGGATAAATACTCAACACAAAATCTTAAAGCATAAACGTGAAAGATAAGGAATTCAACTTCAACTAGAACTTGAAACCCCCCTCCTCCAAAAAAAAAATGTAGCTTCAAGAAAACGGTGCTTACGAATCCATAAGATTCTAGAGGAAAAGAGCCTTAAATTCACTGAAATTTTTAGTAAAGGATTTCCAAAGAAGCTCAAACAAGTAACAAGTGAAGTAAAGCAATACCCACACGTACAAGCAAGTACACATACGAATAGTTTCAAGGAATTGCGAAATTTCGCAACTTGAATCCCAGAGAAGAGAAAATCGAATTCCCAGATTCTAGCTAATACGTAGAATGAGAAAAAATAAAAAAGTTCAACAAAAATTGGAGAAAAAGAGAAGACGGAAAATAGAACTGCTGAGCTTCACTGTTCAATTCAAGAACACCGTTAAGTTACTCATATAACCAAAATTGTACAGTTTTCGGCCAAGCAAAGAGCAGAATTCTGAATTCCACACCATTCAAAAACAAAGTTGAAGCTCATGAATGGATTTGATGCGCCATGTGAGGCTGCTTACCATCAACAAGACCGCAAACAGCAAAGCAAAGGCTACAATTAGAAACAGAAAGCCCTAAACACCGAGGAATTTGACATCCCTATACAGGAAGAGTACAATCATGTCGTCGCCGCCGAACACCGCACGCTAATTCAAAAAATTTCAATCCAACAGAGAGGGGGAGAGAGAGAGAAGCGGCCTCGGAAGGTTCGAAATCAAATGATTTGGTATTTGGACTTTGGGTTTTTTCAAGTATTTGTTTAGAGAAGTGGAGGTGTTATTAATAATACTTGTATTGGATTGGTGGGTTGGTTTATATAGTAGACTAATAGCGAATCAATGGCGGCCAACTCAAATCCATTTTTAATGGACCCATCCCAATCGTGACGTCACTGAAGGCTCGTAACTAAAAGCTACTTGTTACTGAAGCCAGAAGCCTGGAGACGATAATGTGAAACTTGTTTACCAGGCGGTGTCCCATTTGCTATAAATAGTATGTGGGGTTTGGCCGGCAACGCCACCGTCCACGCTTCAAGCTTCCTCTTTTGTTTACTTTTTACTTCTACCAACTTTACTTTTACGGGAAAATATTATTATTATTACTTTATTTTAATTGTATAATAATCTTTTAAATAACATTTTTTTTTTAAGTAACTTTATAAAATGGATTTATATGACTTTGTTAATGTAGTCGTATTTATCAATTTCTTAAATTTTTTTATATAAAAAATTATATAACGACCGATGGATATTATCACGTGAATTTACTAAAATCAAAATAAAATATTTTAATGTTTAGTATTTCTCTTTCTTCCCTTTTGATCGGCCCAAGATTGTTGAAACGACTATGATCTTTTATTCATATATATATATATATATATATATATATATATATATAAGTGGGGAATTTATAAAACATAATGTATTGTTTATTTAAGAAAAAACCAGTACAACCATTGACTTGGTTGAATTCAAAACAAGCAAAAGCAACTTATTAAAAAAATAATAATTCAAAAAAAAAAAAGGATTAGCATCTCTAACAGCATTTAGTGTAACGGCTGGATAAATTTTACTTTAAAGATTTTTTTTTAAAAAAAAATCACTTTGAACCCATGAACTTTTAATTGCAATTAATTTAAACCAATCTATCAATTTTTGTTATTAAAACCCTTAAAATGACAAAATTACTCTTCAATTTTCTTTTTATTAAAAAAAATGGTGATTTTTTTTAATAATATTGTTTTAAAAAAATTTAATTTGAAATTAAGGATAAATTTGAAATTTTATAAAAAAAAAAAATTAGAGGTATAAACATCATTATATTACTTTTAACATTTAAAATTTTACAGAGTGATTTAAATTGATTGCAATTGAAAATTTAGGAGTTCAAATCGAAAAATTTTAAAGTTCGAATATAATTTATTAAAGGGTTAAATACTTAATTAGTCCTTAGGGTTTGGAAACTTTATTTTTTCCTCCCTAGGGTTTGGAAAGTGACTAAATTGGTCCTTATGGTTTTAAAAAGTGACCAAATTAATCCATCCGTCATTTGACCGTTAGTTGACTTAACGGATTGATATGTGGACCAATTAGAAGTTGACACGTGGCCAATTAATTAATTTTTTTTGTTTTTTTTAAATTTAAAAAAATATCTTTTTCAAAAAAAAAAGAAAGAAAATCTGGGTGGTGAGCCACCCCTTGTTTTTTCTTTTTTCTTTTTTCTTTTTTTGAAAAAATATATATATTTTTTAATTTTTTTCAAAAAAAATTAATTAATTGGCCACGTGTCAACTTCTAATTAGTCCATATGTCAATCCGTTAAATCAACTAACGGTCAACTGACGGATGGACTAACTTGGTCACTTTTCAAAACCACAAGGATCAATTTGGTCACTTTCCAAACCCTAGGAAGGAAAAAATAAAGTTTCCAAATCCTATGGACTAATTAAGTATTTAACCCTTTATTAAATCATGTAGAAGTTTTGAGGTCTAAAGTAAAGTTTTTTTTTTTTTTTCAGTTATCTATTTTTTCAAAACACATGAATCATGCACGCTCTATATTTAATATATTCATTTTTACCATGCAAAATTGACCTACGAGGTTTTTGCACATCTATATAAAAAATTGTTAAACTCTAAATATATTATTGAATATCTAGTTGGAATCGTGCTGAAAAATGGGTAAAAACTATAAACGTCAACTCCTATATATGTATCACAATAATATGATTCACATGATAATTGTCGTTTAACCAAAATAAAATAAAAATAAAAGCAACTCATACTAAATAATACAACAACTTTTTTTTTTTTTTTTTTGTATTACTCATTAAAACAATATTAAATTTAAGGGTTAAATACCTAATTACCCCCTAAGGTTTCACTTCTTTATTTTTTCCTCCCTAGGGTTTGATTTTTATCACAGGAGATCCTTGTGGTTTTGATAAAGGAACAAGTTGGTCCTTCCATCTATTGACTGTTAGTTGACTAACGAAAATAACACGTAGACCAATTAAATATTGACACGTGTCATGTAATTTATTTTTATTTTAAACAAAAAATTAAAAAATATATATATTTAAAAAAAAAAATTGTAGGTGGCCGAAACCACCCCCAATTTGGTTTGAACCGAAGAAATCCACCAAAATTTTTTCTTTCTTTTTTTTTAAAAAAATTTCTAAAAAAAATAAAAAAAACTACCCCAAATTATTTGTTTCTTTTTTTAAAAAAAATTATTTTTTAATTTTTTTAAAAATAAAAAAAATTAATTACATGACACATGACAAGATTTAATTAGTCTAAGTATCATTTCCGTTAAGTTAACTAACGGTCAACGGATGAAAGGACTAATTTGGTCCTTTATCAAAACCATAATAACCTTTTGTAATAAAAACCAAACCCTAAAAAGAAAAAAATAAAACCCTAATGAGTAATTAGATATTTAACCCTAAATTTAATTTATAAATAAAAAGATGCGATGCCCTCAAAACGGGCAAACAACCAGCCGGACATAATGCCGAAGCTAATTAATTAGTTGGAAAACCTGAACGTACGTAAGAATATTTGTCGAGAAGTACAAGCAACTCAATCAAAACCTTCTTAATTCCTACTAAATTAATATAAAAATGCTTCCAGTTTTGTTATATATATTATAATATATTAAGAGAAGAAGCAAGCTTCAAAATTGTACCTTCTTTTTTTTTTTTTTTAATTTCACTTTAAACTCTT
Source organism: Carpinus viminea (assembly GCA_013348765.1). NCBI lineage: Eukaryota > Viridiplantae > Streptophyta > Magnoliopsida > Fagales > Betulaceae > Carpinus > Carpinus viminea. Next base: position 13,810,563 of record CP054674.1, read on the forward strand.
ATCTACCATGCGATTTAACATAAATCCTTTTGAATTTTTAAATCTCTCAATTTAAATCTCTAAACTTTTAATTGCAGTTAATTTGAACATTTTTATAAAATTTAAAACGTTAAAAGTGAAACAATGATATTTATACCTCCTGATTTTTTTATAAAATTTTAAATTTACTTTTAATTTCAAATTAAAAATTAATAAATATATATTATAAAAAAAAAATCACAAGGTGATCTACGGTTAGACCACCATGTGACTATTTTTTTAATTTTTTTTTCGATTTTTTTTGTTAATAAAAAAATTTAAAGGATAATTTTGTCTTTTTATAGATTTTAACTGCAAAAATGAACGGAGTGAGATAAACTGACCGAAAGTTCAGAAATCGAAATTAAGAAAATTTAAAGTTTGAGGGAAGTATATCAAATTAAATGTTAGTTCAAAAGTTTAAAATGAAATATTTTTTTTTTACCCAACATTATTGACTCTCAACTGTAGCATTGAATAATGCATTGTAACTCAATTAATGGCGGTAGCCTGGTGGGCAAGAAATGATTATTTATTTACCTACCGCCACTTGGATTTGACTTATGTTTTACAACACGTAATTTTTTAAGAGTTCGGATTTAATTATCTCTTTTTCTTATAAAACACTAATTCGAACCATTAAAATAACTATAATACAAGTGTTATAGTATTTTAAAAATTTTATTTAATTTAGCCTCTAAAAATGTTATTTATTTAAATAACTATAATACAAGTGTTATAGTATTTTAAAAAATTTATTTAATTTAGACTCTAAAAATGTTATTTATTTATTTATTTTAAATAGGTAAACCTTTTCTCATTCAGATTTAGAGTATAAATCTTTTACATCATAGAACTTAATGCTTTTAAGAATATAGGCAAAAATTATGTGATTACAAGGTCGTAAATACATCGAAAAATTTAATATGTAATAAATAAATATTTTTTTAATGAGTAATATTATATACCACATTTTTATTCAAATACTCATCTTTTATCTTACTCTCATACTATTAATTTGATATGACAATGCAAATTAACTTTTGATTTTTTATTTTTGCTTTTATAAATAAAGGATGATATAATAGTTGCAATGTTATATACCATTGACTTGATGTGACTGGATTTGTATAAAATTTTGTCGTTCATAAAAAGTAGATTTATATTTTATTCATTTAATTTGGAAAATATTAAGCTTACAAACACATTTTACAAAAATAAAAAAAAAAAATCTATAAACTCATGTGGTATAATATGATTGAATTTCTAAAAATTTAAATTTATATTATATCCAATCATATTGTGCCACATCAAATTATATTTTTTTTTTTGTAAAATGTATTTGTAAGTCTAACCTTCTTCATTTAATTTAGGTGGTGTAAAAAGTAAAAACAATGTGCTGTAATTTCTTTAATTTACCTATTTTTCTTGGAAATTTATCTCTTTTATTTTTTTAAAAAAACTTGGAAATTCATATGACTTGCCTGGGTCAACCACTTTCACGTTTTAAATAAGGTGAATGGGACGTGGGAACCAACTGTGTCTGGCAATATTACCACCAAAAAAAAAAAAAAAAAAAAAGAAAAAAGAAGCTGTTTTTGGCAACGGCCAGTCGGCCACCAATTTGAATATGGACAGTTATTAATTATTATTCATAAAAGAAAAAAAAAAACAATTAAATCTTGATATTTTTTACTTTTAAAATAAAGAAATATAAAAAAATCACTCAAACTATCAACGATTTACAATATAGATCCTCAATATTTAAAAGGTACAAAAATATCTCTCAAACTACCAAAATATATTAAAAAGACTACTTATTTTGTTTATATTCTTATAATACCTCTATTTTTTTAATAAATAAAATAATAAAATAATTGTAAATAAAACAAAACAATTTTTAAAAAATACAAAAAAAAGGTGAATAAATACAAAAAAAGAGGAATAAATAAATAATTTAGACCAACTACAGTAACCAATTTAGGCTAATTACAGTAACTATTCATGTTGTATTAAAATAAAATCAAAGGTACAGGTCTTGAGATTTTTTTTTTTTAAAAAAAAAAACAATTTAGTCCATGGAATCAAATTCTATTAAAAAAATTGTTTTTATTCATCCATTGATTTTACTTTAATACAACATGAAGCAATTTGTAATTTAGACCAATTAAAGTGACTAATTATTTATTTATTCTAAAAAGCATTTTTTCGTATTTATTCACCTATTATTTTTTTGTATTTTAAAAAAATTGTTTATTTTTTTAATTATTTTATTTGTTAAAATAATATGAATATTATAAAAATATAAAAAAATAAGTGACATTTTTTATACATTTTGATAATTTGGGGCTACTTTAATACATTTTAAATATTAAGAACTATATTGCAAACATCTAGTAATTTATATGACTTTTTTAAATTATATCAATTATATTTTACCATTATTTAAATAAAAAATCAATATAAAACTATTTTTTTTTTTTTATCTCATATCAATTAATTTTTACTATGATAAAAAGTTAATGTCAAATAGAGCAAAGCAAGATAGTTTAATCGATTGTGAATAACGTCTTATGAAATGAAAGTCACAAATTTAAATTTTTCTCATTTTACCCTTACTTGGACATCTTTTTTTAAAAAAAAAAAAATGGCTCGAGAGGAAGAAGGAACGGATTGGCCGCTCAACAGTATTTACCGGTGATAATGTAGTTGCCGTCCTCTGAAAGAGAGAGAGAGAGAGAGAGAGAAAATAAAAAGGTTCCTGCAGGGCTACCTCACGTAGTGTAGCACAGTAGCACTAGCAGGCTGGCACCTGGAAAAGGGTACGATATCTAAGTGGTCCGTCACCTAACACTATCAACTTTTGATTAGCTTTTAGACTTTTTTACTTTTTAGTTGCAAGCAATGATGATTTCTATTCCCTTCGTTTCGATTTCAAGCTACTTGTATTAGATATAGCTTCAATTGGAGCTTTCGCTTTTGCTCCGTTCAATCGATCCGGATTCTATCCGGTGCTTAAACTTTAAATCATTTTTTAACAAAATATATAATATTTTATTATTTTTGTTATTAATAGAACATATATCTTATTTATGACTTAGAGAGATCTTAACCATTAATTAAATGTTCTTTAATTCAAAATAGACTGAGGAGGAGGATTTATTCAGTTTTTGAGAGAGTGTTCAAATCAACCCAGTTAAACAAAGGTGTAGTGTTTAATATTATTTTTTTTACTCTTTTACTTTATTATTATTATTATTACTTAACTTCTAAAGTGTAAAAAGTCAATGCCAATCCTCCCATTAGGATTTAGAGTCAAATCGGGCCAAAAAAATGAAATAACTTTTATATTCTTATAAAATTTATAAAATAAAAAATTACATTAATTGAATAACCATTTTTAGGAAAAAAAAAATATAAAAATACATGAGTATTTTGAGAATTTATAAGGTCTTTCGGTTAGAATTTTTCTATTAAATCCCAATAGATGTGTGACATTACAAACTTTTTAAAATTAGATATATTAAACTTTTAAATTTTAGAGAAATCATTGCAATTGCAATAAAAGTTTATGAATGTTAAGTGGAATATATATATATATATATATATATATATATATATATTTTGTTCCTTCTTGCCTCCAGAGTCCAGACAAACAGGTGAAGCTTTCATCCTCAGCAAGGAAATTAATAAAAAAATTAATCAGATATGGTCACCAAAACAATAATATAACTTAAAAGTAATTTTAGGTGGTTTACTTGTGTCTTACTTATATTTTACTAAGAATGATATGCCTATTAAGATCATATTTTAATCAAAATTCAATAATGATCAATCATAAACCCAATAATAATTTTAATAGTTACATTATTCTCATATAATACAAATAGACCACCTAGAATTACTCATATAACTTGTAAATATTAGTAGAAAATCAGTTAAATAAATAAACTAATTTTGGGATTAACATGCTTATGTCAGGAAGAGTACAAACACTACATAATAATAACAAGACGGATTGATTTGCTTATTGAAAGAGGAACAGTCCGTTTCTAAGAGATAGTTCAATCAGTTAAGAACTATACTTTATAAAGCGGATGTCATTAAATCAAATCTCCTATCCCTCTCTTGTGTGAACATGTCAAAAAAAAAAAAAAAAAGTGTGGCCCACATGGGCCATGGCAATGAATGAAACGTTTTTTTTTAAAAAAAATTTTTGCTTCGATGCAAAGCTACGTAAACGGTAATGTAAGTCATCCACGAAACAAAAACGACATGAGCTAAAATAGTTGAGCTGTCGCTACCACCGGAAAGGCGTTTGATGGATGCATACAATATTTTGCTTTTAGTTTCCTCCCTATTGTGCAACTCGACAACTGCATATGTTTGGGTATACACACACAAATTAGGTTATCTCCTTTTCATGTGGTGCCCAGCCAAATCCTCCCCCGAAATTTGTGAGGGACAAAAGAAATTTAGAAGAAGAAAGAAGGGAAAAATATAAAAAAATTTAGAGAAAAGAGAGAGAAAATTTGATGAAGACTCACTACCAAAAAGAAGAGAGAAGAGAAAGAAGATGATTTATACCTTAATTATTCAAAAATTTTACCCCAATTAGACTGTGGCAGAACCGGTCAATTTAAATTGGGAATGTCATTAAATTTTTTTTAGGGTATCAAGTGGTAACTTGTGTACGTAGGAGAGCTTTTTTTTTTCTTTTCTTTTTTTTTGGGTGCTGTGTGGAACTTGAGTAGAAAAAAAAAAAAAAAAAACTAGGGGTGTAAAGGCGGGCGGTTAAATAACCGCCCGCCAACCGCTAACCGCTATAACCGTTAACCGTTTAACCGCTTAACCGCTAACCGTCTTAACCGCTAACCGCTAACCGTTATAACCGCCTAGTGGTTTGCGGTTAGCGGTTATTAGGTTTAATAACCGTAACCACTAACCGCTAACCGCTTTTTATATAATATATTTTGGTAATTAGAATTATAATAATATTTATACACATAACTTAATCAATTGATCATTAATGATTAAATCACATTTTTGTTTTCAATAATTAAATTACAAATTGAGTATTAATATATTATCACTATAATTTATATAATTATATCACATGATCAATTGATCATTAAATCATTTGATTATATAATAACAAATTATATATATATATATATATATAATATGACTCATAAGTCATAAGTCTACAAGTTAATCATATGATTCATATTATTCATGTATAATGATAGTATGATACTAACAATTAAATTAAACAATGTGTTACCTATAACCACAATTGAATCAAAGCATTATTAGATACTTTATACTTAGAAAACATATATTACATTATCTTAGATTCTTAGATCTAAGATAATTTTATTATATTAATATAAATTGTAATTTGTGAGATAATATGATCATTTAATTTAAGTATGAGTGTATGACAATTAGATCATTAGGAATTTACGATTTAGGAGTTTGAGCATTATTATTAGATAATAAGTTCAATTAAAAAAAAAGACTAGTAAATATGATAATAATTTAAATCATTAATCATATGATCTAATTTAATGAGATCATATGATTATATAATATCAAAGACATAAGTTTGTAATTGAATAAAATATTTTGAAACTGTATATATTTATATCTTCTAGCATTTATTTATTTAATTTTTCCATATATATATTGTCTATTTTATATTAATAATAATAATAATGAATTTCACATCAAACGACGCGCTTTTTTGAGAGAAAACGCATTAAGGGTTAGGTAGGGATTTTTATCTTATTCTCTTCTCCTTCCCTATCTCACTCATGCGTCTCTCTCTAGACTCTACCTCGGACCGTCTCTCTCGTCACCTCTTTCTCTTTGACTCTCTCTATCTCGTAGTTTTAATGTTTTGTTTGTATCATTTAATGTTTTATCTGAACATTTTTTTATATGCTATGTTGAACTTTTTTATATGTTTTATTGAACTTTTTTATATTTTTTATATGTTGTGTTGAACTTTTATATATATATATATATATATATATATATATATATATATTTAAGTTAACTAGTTATGAACTTATGATTTAATATTTAAGGATTTTTTAAAAAATTTAAAGTAGGTCAAATATTTTTTATTTTTCAATATGAGCTCTTTTTATAGTAATTTGGCCCAAGAAGACACTAAAAATACAAAAAAAATTAAAAAACAAACAAACAAACAAACAAATAAGAGTGAAAAATGCTGTAGTGCTTAAAAAATGCCCAAAAAAATCTAAAAAATGCCCAAAAAGCTCAATTTTAAAAAAGCGGTTATAGCGGCGGTTAACTGTTTTACTAACCGCTAATCGCCACTAACCGCTAGCACTTAGCGATACGGTTAGTGAAATTTAATAACTGCTAAGGCGGTTACGGTTAGCGGTTTTTGCCAATAACCGCTAACCGTAACCGCCTTTTCACCCCTAAAAAAAACCCTAAACCCTCAAGTGGCTCCACCACAGCAATTAGAGTATAATTATTGTTCACTTTGTTTGAGCAGTTTTTAGTATGCCTGACTGGCAATGGATTACATCCAATTTGCAATTCGATTTTTTGAGAGATTGACCGATCCTTTTAACATGATGCGTTGCATCTTTTTTATAAGGTTTTAGGTAATTGCTTTTCGTTAACTGCATTTATCTACTGGCTGAAAGACAATGAAAAGTAGTTTAGAGATAGTAGTTGACATGCTCATGTAATGTTTGAGAGATAATCTCATGAAATATCTGGCCGGAGTAAATAAGCTGTTGTAGAACTCTATATGGCTATAGGTTTTTATTTTTATCTAAATGAGATTTCTTGAGTAGGATCTATATATGTGAATTTTATATCCAACACACTTCAATATTTTCAACAACAATTAAACTATGATAGAAATTTCCTTCAAACCGGTTTGGATTAAATTTTGTCAAACCCACATAAAAGGGTGTCAAGTGTCTAAGCATTTAATATGCACATTAAATATTAAAAGTCATTAATAACAGTTTACTAACTAAGGTTAGGTTAACTTTTTGTTTTTGGTTAAACGTTAGACTAATTTTCACCAATATTAAAACTAACCTTAAAAAGAGATGACATAGCATCATATTTGATTAAAAACTCAAAATAAATAAATAAATAAAAATGACGTTAGGTTAGAACTAAAGAAGGTAACGTTGGCTTAGAAGAAAAAAAAAATCACATCTAAACAAGGTTAAAAAATTTGAGTAACCCTAAATAAGGTGAAGTTGATGAGTCATATCAAACGCAGATATTTTTCTCCATTATCTGTTTCTCAAGTTCTTTGTACATGCGGCCGAATGATTGTTGCTTTAGAAGAAAAAGACATATGTGAGCATGATTTTTTGCTATATACATGAGAATTGCTATCATATTAAGATACTCTTATTGATATTTTAACAATTGAGTCTTCGTGTTTTAGATAATATTTTAATTAATTTTAATATCTATTCAATATTTTGATTAATTTCAATATCTATTCAGTTATTCCATTAATAGAGAGTTATCTAACGTTGTTGTTGTTGTGTTTTTTTTTTAAAAAAAAAAAACTATTTATTTATCTTTTTTTAACTATTTAAAAAAAAGTTAACCTAACCTTAATTAGTAAATTACTATTAATGACATTTAATATTTAATATGTATATTAAGTACATAGATACTTGACACCATTTTATATGGGTCAGACGAAATTTCATCTAAATTGATTTTGAGAAAATTTATCTCCATTAAACTATAATCCTAATTTAATCAATGCATTATCTTATTCCCTGACCTCCAAAAATGTAAAAAATATCTCATTTGGTTTCTTCAACAATTTAAGAAAAACTTTCATAGAGCCATTCATGGATGAGGGGTCCCTCCCGAATATCTACATAACCCTTTAAATAATAAATATCTTAAAAATCTGGAAAAAACAAAAAAGTACTAGATTTCTATATACCTTTCTGACATGGACGTGATTAAGACGTCAAAAAAATAAGAGATTCAATGAGGAAGAGCCAAAAACACCATGAAAGATAACATAAAAACTTTGACGGGTGATGGAAGTTAATAGAACGATAACATAGAAGTGCACAAACTGTGAAGTCTCCAACGAAGACCAAAGACACCGTCCAGGAAATCTCAGCCCTCCACGTGCATGAACAGGTGGCGTTGTCATATCCCGACGTCAGCGTCAGAATTCGTCTCGATCTAAATCCCGCCAATGACTCGAGCCAAGGGCGGTGATTTCGAAAAATCAAAAACTCCCTACTGTACATATAAGGAAAGGACACGTGGAGGCGCTTCCAGCGCCAGCGGGTGGGGCACGTGATCTTGCCGTTTTGGGCTATGGGTACGTCACGTTAGGTTTATTTGCCGCCATTGTTTAGGCGCCACGTGTTGGAGACAGATACGTAATAATAATAATAATGCGCAGAGACTTTCTTTTTGCGGATTTGAAGGTGATGGTGAGATCACGTTTAATGGCCATAAAGGGTGACGCGTGGCTACGATCGTGGTTTGGATCTACTTTTTGTTGGTCCAGCACTCGTTTGCCTTGAGGAACATGGATACTCTAGCATTATTTCCGTTGAATTATGGCAAGTTAACAAACAACAAAAAACCAAATAATATCAATCTTGAAATAGAAGAGTCAAAGAGTTCAAATTTTCATAGAAATAAGCTAAAATATGATATTTTAATAGGAGAAAAATCATGATTTTTTGTGTGGATTTTTTTTTCCTCTATTTTTTTTTCTTGATATATCCACATAAGAAAAAAAAAAAAGATGAATTCAAACTAATAACTTTTACTTTATAAGATATAATCTTTAACCGATTGAATTATTCATTGAAGTTTGAACATGTATAAACAAATAAATTTACAAATATATTGTTTTTTATGTGTGCACATAGAGGTGGAACTAGGATAAAGGCGGAATCAGGATTGATATTAAAATAGTAATGATACAAGTTCATCTTGTGTCCATCTTCCATCTAAGAATGATATGGCTATTAAAATCGAGGTTTGATACATGCACAACTTAAGTCCAACTTTGGCCCAACTTTTAAGTTAAATTTATCTTTATCTCTCTAATTTAAGGCTCTCTCTCTCATCTACATCAGTTTCTTTTTTAAAACTTAATAGAAAAGTTTGACTAAAGTTGGATTTAAGTTGTGTCTGTATCATTTTTCATTAAAATCACCATTAGGCTTGTGATTAATTATTATAGGATTTTCATCAAATAGTAATTTTAATAGTCACATCATTCTTGGATAGATACAAGAGAGATTTCTAAAATTACTCATACTAAAGGGGTGAGGGAGAGGATTTGTTAAACAACACAAACACCTTGGGCAGTGTTCACTTTAAAAAAATAAAAATAAAATAATGATCAGTATAAAAAGGTGATAAAGTTATATTGAAAAGTGAAAAAGTTTTAATTGTTTTGTATTATTTTTTATATTTATTTATATAATAGTAAAAAATAAATGATGTGATATAAAAAATAAATAATGTAATATAAAAGTGAGAATATTTTAATATTGATTTTTTTTTTAGGAATGAAGTGAATAATGTTGAGGGGTGGTATTGTTGTTTGCCAAACAACCCCTCTATGCACGGGAAGGGAGGGTGGCATGGTGGAACCTATAAGGCTATAAGAACATAGCATTCAAAACATGTGGGGGCGAATCTAAAGGGAAGCTATTCTCACTTCTTTTTAGGGGGGGTCCAAAAGAATTTAGGGGTTATTTATATATACTATTTTTTTTTAAGGGGTTTTCATTAATTTTTGTTAGAGAGATATATGGTTTGGGAGTTATTACTAACACTAAGTGTATATTAATATATATATTTGGACAACAATAGCCAAAAACCCTAACTAATGGGCTTAGAGCATTCCCAATGAAATAGCCAAATTTTTATGCAAAATGACTTATCGAAACTTACTTTATCTACTTTAATTAATGAATTTTTAAATTCATCCTACATAGGTATATTAACACATATTTTTCCATAAATTTTTTTAATGTAAAACTCAACACTTATAAATGCACTTATAACAATTTTTGGGAGGGTTGAAGACCCTTGCAAATGGGTTAAGATTCCCTATATTTCAAATAAATTGTAGATTATAAGATTTTGGAATCCAGGCTGTTCCTTGCATTTAAAGGTTTGGAAAATGTAGCCCATTAAAATAGGTGGCATACTACCAATGAGAATTAAATATATTTTCATTAGGTTCTTGTTTTCTATGTTATATAAAAGCTTTGAACCAAAAGCCATCATTTGGTTTTATGAAGAATATGTATTTTTGCAAAAGTGAAGAAGAAGCATTTTCAGAAGAAAATTCTTTTTGGTTGCCTCAGTAACATGCCGTCTTTTTAATAAGTAGATTTTTCAAATTGTTTAACGTAAGGAACGGAATGAATTTTGTACTTTTAAAACCTACAATTTCAAATAAATTGTAGGAGATCCATAATCTCCGCATATATATTTGGGTTACCCTTGTACGTTTGTATAAAATAATCTATTTTTTTTTTAAAAAAAGGTGGAGGAGGAGGTGGTTTACGAGCTATCCCCAAAGGTGGTTGGGGTGGCCTGCCATCACTGCCAGCCCATTGGATTAATTCTCAATTTTACTACAAAATATTTGAAGTAAAGCGACCATAATTTCATGCTAAACCCAGTTCAAGTAATGTCATTTATTCTCTTGAACATGGAGAACATCAATTCATGGTAGTTGTAGTCAAGGAACTAGATGCGTGGATCATTTTCATCTTCCTCAAAGGGAATTGTAAAAGTTACAATTCATACTTAAATTACATTAGCAATACCTATTAGCAACTTATGCAGAAGTAAATATTCACTACAAAAGAATGAAAGTTTTCTGACGTGTTTACAGTAAATTGTTTTATGCCATATCACCAATTTATTGACGTGGCAATTTCTCCCATGTCAATAAATTTTTTTTTTTTGATGTGTTGAGGTTGCCAGGTCAGTAAATAGTGACTTGACAATATCCACACGTCAATAAATGCTGACCTGTTAGACATTGCCACGTCAATAAATTTATTTGCATTTTAAAACTTTAAAAATTATATATTTTAGTGACGTGATAAATTATGACAAGTCAAAATTTATTGACGTGTGAAATTGTCACACGTCAATAAATTTTAACCTGTCATTTTGGTAGGTCAACATATATTGACGAGTGAAATTGGCAGGTCAAAACTTTCTGATGTGACACTTTCAAATGTCAAGAAATTCTGACTTGTGAAATTGCCACGTCAAAAACTTATCGCCCTGGCAATTTGGCAAGTTAAAATTTTTTAACTAGTATTTTCACATGTCAAAAAATAATGACCTGTTAAAATGATTGGTCAATAATTTCTTGACCTGATTGACCTGTCAATTTAACACATCAATAATTTTATTTATTAATTAATATTAAATATTATAATTATTTATTATTATTATAATTACCTAATTACCCTAAATAGGTACGTAATTAGAATGGAGATTAGGTAATTGTTATATATTTATTTATTTAAGTGTTGAAAACTTGGAGATGATCGTAATTATTTTGTACTAAATTTAATTTATAATTAAGTTAAATTATGTACAAACAAACTAATTAATTAATTAATTAATTAGGTATACCAATTGGTATACCCTATGTATATGTGTATATCAATAGGTATACCCTATGTATATGTATATCATTATTATATATTGGTACGTATATCTTAGGGTTTTTTTTCTCTCTCTCTCTATAATTAATTATTATTTTCATTAGAATTAAACAGCTTATTGCATATATACATATATATTTATATAAGAGAGATTAATTTTTTTTTTTAATTTTTATGGCTTAAATGTCATATCCTTTTGTATAAAGTTATAACTTAAATTTAGTAACCAATGCAGCCACCTAGCTAGCTAGGGTTTTTTTAAAATTTTTTTTTATCAAACCCAGCTAACTAGTTGATGATATAAAGATTGTTATAATTAAATTCATTTCCCTGTTGGTATATTGGTCATGTGTGTAGATAGAGATTCCAACAAGGCAACCCATGGTCTTGCGCACATCTCTTAAGAGAGATGTCATAACTATGAGCTGGGTTGATACAACCCCGGATTGTATTTGTGACATGTATTGTTGGGATGTAGTGTTCTGCTCTCGTCTGATTTTCATTATTACATATTGGTATATATATCCTATAGTTTTTTTTTTTTTTTTGGTAAAGTCCACTTAACCCTATCAAACTATCATCCTAATAACAATTTATCCCCCAAACTATTAATTACGACAATTTACCCCACAAACTATCAAAACAATGACAATGTATCCTCAATGCTAGTAAAATGATGAAATTACCCTTATAAAATTTTCAATAAGACCCAAATTCCCTTAAATATTTGGAAAGAAAATTATATTTTAGTATTTTAGTTTTTATTTTAGCAAGGGTAATTTAGTCATTTTTGTAAAATTTGGGGTACATTGTCATTGTTTTGGTAGTTTGAGGGGTAAATTGTCACAATTGATAGTTTGGGGGTAGATTATCATTAGGGTGGTAGTTTGAGGGGGTTAAGTGGACTTTACCATTTTTTTTTCTCCTCACTCTAATTAATGATTGTTTTCATTAGAATTAAACAGCTTATTGTATATATAAGATAATTTTATTTATTTATGGCTTTAATGGTCGTATACTTTTGTATAAAGTTATAACTTAATTTAGCCGATGTAGCCACGTAGTTGTAGGAATGTAAAGCGGTTAGGGTTACCGGTTATTGGCAAAAACCGCTAACCGTAACCGCCTTAGTAGTTATTAAATTTCACTAATCGCATCTGCTAGGCAGGCGGTTAGTAAAACAGTTAACCGCCTGCTATAACCGCTTTTTTAAAATTGAGCTTTTTGGGCCTTTTTTGGCTTTTTGTTTTTAGCACTATAGCATTTTTCTCTTTCATTTGTTTTTTTTTTTTTTTTGTATTTTTAGTGTCTTCTTGGGCCAAATTGCTATAAAAAGAGATCATATTGAAAAAAATCAAAAATATTGGACCTACTTTAAATTTTTTTTTTTTTAAATCCTTAAATATTAAATCATAAGTTCATAACCAGTTTTTTTATTTTTATTTTTTATTTATTTATTTATTTATTTTATAAAAAAAAAACATCATATAAAAACAAAGTTCAACACAGAACATAAAAAATATTAAAAAAAAAGTTCAATAAAACATATAAAATAAGTTCAACACAACATATAGAAAAAAAAAGTTCAAATAAAACATTAAATGATACAAATAAAACATCAAAACTTCATCAATCCTTGTAAATAATTATATAATATACTCTCATTTGGTCCTCTAGCAAATCTTGTGGACATCAAAAGAAAAAAAAAAATTAAACTTAAACATAATAATATTAAGGCACAAGCATGTACGCATATCAAAATATGCTTAATATAATTGTATCGTAATTAAAATATTATGACAATTCAAAAAAATGATAACCTTCGTTACTAAAAAACTTCTAGGCAAAAGATGAATCAGCAATTAAACTTGAAGGTTGAGTCACATCTGTGAATAAATAACTAGAATAAACTATTAAATAATGAAAACTAAGTGAAGTTGCAAATAAATAATTTATAAACATTTACCTAACTCATCAAATTTTGTTAAAAAGTCCTCTAACTCGTCATCGTTTAGACAGTTCTTTATCCAATTTTGTGTGCAAATCAATCAGCGGTAAGTGGAGACAATGAACTCATAAAGCAATCCAGTACACGCCCGCCAGTTCTAAATGCGGACTTAGAAGCAACAGTGAAAATAAAGATGGTGAATACATCACGAGCTATCTCTGCAAGGATAGGATATTTGGACGCATTAACCTTCCACCAACCTAAAATATCAAAATCTTTTATTGTTTTTTCACATTCATCCAGTGAATGCCGATCCAACTCCGACTTACATGCCAAATCATCCACTTCCTCAACGTGTTGGGAAAACATCATCCTAAATTGGTAGTCGCTATCTTCCACGACACCACAACCAACATTCAAATTGTCACTTGAACTTTCTACATTTATGTGAATGGTAGGCAACTCACTAGCATTAAATTTATTATATTGGTCCATCAAATGTTTTATGAGGGATTTCACTATCTTCCCTATGTCTTCGACCGTTTACACTCATGGCATTTTGTCAACCAATACGTTAATGCCCTCATCTTGGAATGCGGGTCAAGAACAAAAGCAACAAACATCAAGAAGTTGATGTTATTATTGTTCTCTATATTCTCTAAATACTTTTCATATTTCTCTTTCAGACTAAGACTCACACTCCTCATGATAGGAGCACAACTAAGACACCCTTCATTCAATGTATGTTGAATAATACAAAGTTGCATAAAATATGAATCGAAGTAACACAATTTGAACCTGAAAAGTAATATAACTAAAACAAATTAATACATAATAAAAAGTAAAGTGAATCTGAAAATAACTAATTTATAAACATTTACCTGAAAACTTTAATGTGGTATTATAAAAAGTTTTCAAAAACTTCATAAATGCCCTAGCATATTTCCAATCAATAATAGAAGGAACAACAAACTGCTGATTTTCCTCACCCAGCAGCTCAAAAGCTTTTTCATATTTCTCAGCGGTACATAACATTAAGTATATGGAGTTCCATCTAGTTTGAACATATAAACACACCATCTTCGCACATGTAATATTTTCCTGCTATATACAACCTTTAAACTTTGCTAGCCCAGATGGTGAAGACCTCATATATTTTACCGCATTCCTTATATAATCTATACAACTATCCAACTCTTCCAAGCCTTCACGTATAATAAGATTTAAAATGTAAGTATCACACTGTATGTGAAGAAATTCAGCTCCCAAAACAATATAATTCTTATCCTTCAACCTCTTCTTCAAATAATCAATTCCCATAGTATTGGCCGAGGCATTATTAACTATAATAGTGTAAACACCACTAATCCTCCACTCTTTCAATGAACTCTCAACATTTTTCCAATAGTCACCCGAATGGTTGAAGATTAGACAAAACTTGATTATTTTCTTATGTAGTATCCAATCCCTATCTATGAAGTGAGTGGTAACATACATGTAGTTCAATTTTGGAATGGATGTCCATATATCAGTAGTGATGCAAACCCTTTTACCATATAAAACACTCTTCAACGCAAGCTTTTCTCTCTCATACACTTTCAAGCAATCTTTTTATAGAGTAATACGACATGGTAATTTGAACCTAGGTTCAACTAAATTCATTCATTTTCTAAACGAATGACTTTACACATGCCTAAATGGCATCTCACTCTCAATGACATACTAGCCAACCCATTTCTTAAAATTTCGGATCATACTTCTTGAATCCCAATTGATTGCTAGTAGTGCCTTCCATCAATTTCTTAAATGACATTTGCAATAGAGTTCGGCTTTCGGGTAATTTCGATTTCAAAAGTGGAGATGTTGGGCAACCATGGGTAAGGTGAGCCATCATGGGTGAAGTACCATTTCTCTTATAATGACACCCTATCAACTTGCTGCAATGATTTCACTTAGCTTTAGGGTTGTCATTGTCAATTGGTTCCACTTTCTTAAAGTGCTCCCACACAATAGATTGATTTGTAGGTGGTTTTTTGGTTTGTTGGGAATGTGAGGAGCTTCTAACATTTTTAGAGGAATGTGTTTCAACATCCTGTAACTCCATAATAGGGGGAGGGTTACTCATTGGCAAGATACTTGCATCACTCAAAGTGTCCTCCATCTAATACAATAAATAAACACTAGTAGACAATCAAGTGAAATGAAAAGGGTGATAGAATACCTCTAAGCAAGTGCTAATGTTAAATTCACATAATTGGGAATAAAAAATTGTGATGAACCATCATAAAGAATTGTAGATTTGATGCCTGAAAATGGGGCATTGGCATTAGTATTCTTGCTTAGCTTTGAATTGAAGTATTTGCAGTATTAACAATAATCAAGATGCTTAGATAAAGCAACTGTAAAGTAAAGAAACATCATAGTAGAAAGAATATACATAAATCATTATCCACACTATTAAACAAGCATGAAAATAATTTATACTTTAATGTATCTACCACACAATACATGCAGGAAATGTTTAAAAGTTAAAAGCAACCTTTAAACTTATGACATTTACTGGGATGACAAGATTTCACACCCACAAACATAAAAAAGAATTCCTAAACAAGAAGAAAAGAGTTTTGTGTGACATGAAGGAAATCATTTTGGTAAGAGAAATCAAAAACTACCAAGCTGTACACATTCTAGCATTTCTAATATATATTATTTTACTTCCCACATTTGATTAAATACATTAAACATGACATATAACAAGGACCACGTCTTCTTCACAAGGGTCCTAACTATTAGTTAGACCTATCAAAATTTGAACATAAAATTGCAATAAGTGGATTCTTATGCATTACTCATAGACTCACAGTGGATAAGAATTACAATAAGTGGAGTTTTGTTATGTCGAAATTCGAATATAAAATTTAATTACCTAAATTTTCTCACATTTTTTGAGCAACCAAACAGAGACAAAAAATATATTAAAAAAGAAGAAACTGCAAACCTCTAGGGCCTGAGTGAATCTCTTACGCTTGCGAAGATTAGCGACACCAAGAAAAAGAGGATGGACGAGAGATTGCGAGATAGAGAGAGTCAGAGAGAAAGAGGCGACGAGAGAGAGATGGTCTAGAGGTAGAGTCTATAGAGAGGGACAGCCGATGGCATGAGTGAGATATAGAGATAGGGAAGGAGAAGAGAATAAGATGAAAATCCCTATCCTAACCCTTAATGCGTTTTTCTCTCTTAAAACTGACGTCGTTTTGATATGAAATTCATTCTTATTATTATTAATAATATAAAATAGACAATATATATTGCGGTCTTTTGCTATGAGAGTTGCGGTCTTTTGCGGCCTCTAGATCTTGTTCTTTACAGCTTGTTCATCTGATCTACTCCCTTTGCGATCTCTCTAGTTGTCCACTTACTTTTGATCTTTCTGTGTATCTACTTACTCTTGATCTTTCTTTTCTGTGTTCTGTCTTCTAGTTATAAACCTATGATCGGTGCCAAACATTGACGTTTGAACCCCTTTAACTTATATTTGTTAAGCCTTAAGCACTGTTAATATCTAACTATTTTTAGTGTTTTTAGTGTTTTGTGATGTGCAAGTCCTTACAACAAAACATGGCCACAAAGGAGCAAAATGCACCAAGTGAAGAAATGGATCCCTACCAAGTGCGTTCGACCGCACTTGGTGCGTTCAAACGCAGGCCCCGTCAATTCGCGTCTCACGCTGTTGCCCTAGCCGGCCCTAGGAGTCCATCGCTTCCAGCTTGTGCCGTGGTGGTTATCTACGGTCGAACGTGGAGTGCATGTTCGAACGCATATTCATCGAGTCGTTGAATGCACTTTGCTCAACGCAGCACGTGACTGTCATTCTATAAATAGGACCCTAGGTCCATTTTGTCGAGAGCTTTTCTTTTGGGTGTGTTTTTAAGAGCAATTTGCCATTGTAGGCCCTGCTCTGCCCTTTTTCTTTGTAACCCTTTATTTTATTTAATGTTAATGTTAATGCTTTATTTTAGTTCATTTATGCTTCCTTATCACATGGGAGGCTACATCACCATGGATTTTATGCTTATTGTTTATGTTTAAGTTAAGTATTTCCATTATTTCTTTGTTGCTTAATCGTCTCTCACTTGGTTTGGTGACAAAACCAAGTGAGATTGCACCGTAGTCGTTTATTCTTGGTTTTTGTCCGATGGATACATTCCATCCTTCGGTTTATGCCCATTTATCCATAGTAGTTTGCGTCTTAACACATTCACTTTGGATCCTTTGGGCCTTAAATCGTTTATGGTTTGTCTTTCGTCAAATGGACGGATTCCTTGAATCCTTCGATAGGCGCAAGAGATAAAGCGTTATTTTTTAACCGATAGACGGATATGTTAGCTTAGCATTTTCAATTTGCATTCTTGAAATGGTGAGGTGAAAACCTCAGCCTTAGTGTTTAATTTTGTTTACTTTTCTGCATTAAATTAGTTTACATTTTCGTTGTCACCAATCACCCACAGCAGAGCTAGGTTAAAGTAACACTGAGCTAGACTCAAAGTTAATTTTGTTTAAACAATACACGGTTCCTTGTGGTTCGATCTCGGTACTTGCGCAAACGCTATACCAACCAACGGTTCGTGCAATTGCGAGTACCTAAATTTGGTACGACCAAATTTTGGCACCATTGCCGGGGAACCGTTTGAGTTGTTTTGAATTTAACTTTGCTTTTAGATTAATGTTATTTTTCTACTAGTTTTTATTTTCTGCAATTTCAATATTGTTCCTAATTTATTTTCGTGTTTTGTTTATTTTTGTTAATTTTTAGCTTAGTTTTTGGTAGTTTTTAGTTTCTGTTTCTGGTTTCTGGAAAATTAGGTGCCGACAATGCAGTCGAACGCACTACCGTCTATTCCAAGATGTTCGCGCACCTGCGAATGCTCGTTACGCATCTGCGTGCGAGCACAAGTCCCTGACAAGAATGCAGTGCAGTGCAGTGCTATGTTCGAACGCAAATACAGAGCCTGCTACATTATTGCGTGTATGCGAACGAACGTACTGACCTGCGCTCGAGCGCACCTCTACTTCCTACATCAACATACTAGAGGCAGTATGTTTTGTTTTTAATTAATTGTTAGACTTATTTTAAAAGTTTTAACTGCTTATTTTGAGTATTTTGCTTGTTGTGATTAGTTGTGTTTAGTTTATTTTCATTTTTAGTTGTTTATATTATTTGCATGTGTTTTAGTTAGAGTTTAGTTAGTTTTAATTGTTAGTTGTTTAAATTGTCTTGTTTTGTTAAGTGTTTAGGTTATCTTAGCTAGTTTTATTTTTTGTTTCTAATATTGTTTCTATTTTTACTGCATCTTTTTATATTTGTTTTAGTTTGCTTTGTTTTTATTCACATATTGTTGATAGGTTATTGTTAAGTAGTTTTTAGTTCATTGCTGTTTTTGCATAT
The DNA here is from genome assembly GCA_013348765.1 of Carpinus viminea. Classification (NCBI taxonomy): domain Eukaryota; kingdom Viridiplantae; phylum Streptophyta; class Magnoliopsida; order Fagales; family Betulaceae; genus Carpinus; species Carpinus viminea. The sequence goes on from CP054674.1 coordinate 13,829,683, forward strand.
CTTGCTGTTTTTGTTTTTATTCCCTGTTAGTTTGTGCATATCTATTTCTGTTTTTGTTGAATTCATAGTCCCTGTTTTTGTTGTTTTTATTTATTTTTGCTTACTTAGGTTATTGCTTTCTTAGTTTAGTTTGGTTTTTCATTTAGTGTATGCTTGATCAGCGATCATTGAACTTAGAGTTAACATCATTAGATCCTGATTTAGAAAGGAATCTTAGGAGATCACGTGCCGAGATGGGAGATAATCAAAGGAATCCAAGAGTGGGGGAGCACGTGCAAAATCCAAGGAACGAGAATATGGAGGAACACGAGGAATTCCAAGATGCAAGAGGTGGGAACGGGGAGAACTGACGAGCGTACGAGTTGGATTTCACTACGTCACTCCGGGAATTATTCGCGCCCACTGCGGTCAGTTCCCATTCGTGCATAGTGTTACCACCGACTAATGCGACTCATTATGATCTAAAGCCTCACGTGATTCAAATGTTACCATCCTTCTATCGCTTAGAATATGAAAACCCTTATTCCCATGTTAAGAAGTTTAGAAGTATACTGCCACAACAAAGTTCCAAAACTTCTCCGAGGAATCTGTCAATCTTAGACTTTTTCCTTTCTCCCTTCATGATAGAGCCACTAAGTGGTTGGATTTCATGGCACCTGGCTCTATTACGTCTTGGGAAGAACTGTTGAAGCAGTTCTACAACAAGTTCTTCCCAATGTCCAGAGTAAATGAGGTAAGAAAGGAGATCAGTTCCTTTACTCAGGATGAGGACGAGAAATTCTCAGAATTCTGGGCACGATTCAAGGATCTGTTGATGAAATGTCCGCCTCACGGATATGAAAAATGGCGTTTGGTGCAATTCTTCTACCAAGGGCTGTCTCAGCCCAACCGTAGTATGATTGAACTGATGAATGGAGGGGCATTTCTAAACTTGATAGGAGATTTGGCCTACAAAGCTTTGGAGAAGATTGCTGCCAACTCACAGGACTGGGATTTCACCAGCTGTCGAGATAAATCTGCCCGAAACCCCAAGAGAGGAGGCATCCTGGAGCTAAAAGGAGAGCAAGAGTTGACTCAAAGGATGGATGCTATTGTCAAGAGACTGGATGCTTTGAGTATGGGGAAACCTGTTAATGCTGTGAACACATTTCCAGTTGATAGTTGTTCTGTTTGTGCTAGTCCTTTGCACCTAGCACAGAATTGTCCATCGATGACAGTTTTTTCTGAGATGGAACAAGTGAATGCTTTCAACAATTTCCAAAAGCATTCAACTGGCCCATACTCTAAAACTTACAATCCAGGGTGGAGGAACCACCCAAATTTTTCCTGGAAGCAGAACCAACCCACAAATCAAGGAGGATTTCCTCCTATATATCAAAATCAAGGACGCTCGGCCCAGCCAGCGTCATCTTCCTATCAAGCCCCCACTCAACCCCCAACATCATCGACTCAGTCATTAGAAGAGACAATGAGAGAATTCATTAAAATGACTGGTCAGTCCATCAGTGACGTTAGACACTCCATCATGGTGAACACCTAGGCAATCTCCAAGCTGGAGATCCAAGTGGGACAGTTGGCAAGTCACCTAGGTGAGAGGGACAAGGGAAAGTTGCCCAGCCAACTAGTGAAATCCTAAGGCATACACTATCGAAGTTCTTCAACTCAAGAGCATGCACATGCTATTGTTACACTAAGGTCAGGGAGACGAGTGGACAACCTTGTGCTTGAGCCAGAGGTAGTTGATGAAGTAGAGCTAGCAACAGACGTTGCCAGGCAGGAGGAGACAGAGAGTGACAACAAGGAGAAGAAAGATGCTGAGCCATCTACAGTCACTCCTATTGAGAAGGACCTTTTGAGGTCATTTGCCCCAAAACCCCTTATCCTGAGAGATTGAGAGCGCCAAAGAAGAATGCGCAATTTGTTGAAATTTTAGAGGTGTTTAAGCAAGTTCAGATAAACATCCCATTCTTAGATGCAATTCAGCAAGTGCCATCTTATGCAAAAATGTTGAAGGATTTGGTCACAATCAAGAGAAAGACCAATGTCCCGAAGAAGGCTTATCTGACTGAGCAAGTGAGCTCCATCCTTCAATGCAAGTTGCCCATCAAGTATAAGGACCCTGGGTGTCCAACCATTGCTTGCATGATTGGAAAGAGTCAAATCAACAAGGCATTGTTGGATCTGGGGGCAAGTGTGAATCTCCTTCCCTATTCAATGTATTTGAAGTTGGGATTGGGAGAGTTGAAGCCGACCACTGTGACGCTCCAGTTAGCAGATAGGTCACTTAAGAGACCACAGGGAATACTTGAGGATGTGTTGATCAAGGTTGACAAGTTTTATTTCCCTATGGACTTTATAGTGATAGACACGGAGCCGGTGCACGATGTGGTGAATCAGATTCCAGTGATTTTAGGGCGACCGTTCTTAGCTATTGCTAATGCCCTAATCAACTATAGGACGGGAGTGATGAAGATCTCATTCGAAAATATGAGATTGAGTATTTTACTCAGGACCCGGAGTTTGAACTCCTTTAACTTATATTTGTTAAGCCTTTAGCACTGTTAATATCTAACTATTTTTAGTGTTTTTAGTGTTTTGTGATGTGCAGGTCCTTACAACAAAACATGGCCACAAAGGAGCAAAATACACCAAGTGAAGAAATGGATCCCTACCAAGTGCGTTCGACCGCACTTGGTGTGTTCGAATGCACTCATGTTCGAACGCAGGCCCTGTCAGCCCGCGTCTCACGCTGTTGCCCTAGCCGGCCCTAGGAGTCCATCGCTTCCAGCCTGCGTTGTGGCGGTTATCTGCGGTTGAATGTGGAGTGCACGTTCGAATGCATATTCATCAGTGCGTTCGAATGCACTGCCTGCTTTCGAATAAAGACCAGTGACTTGTCAGTCTATAAATAGGACCCTAGGTCCATTTTGTCGAGAGCTTTTCTTTTGGGCATGTTTTTAAGAGCAGTTTGCCATTGTAGGCCCTGCTCTGCCCTTTTTCTTTGTAACCCTTTATTTTAGTTCATTTATGCTTCCTTATCACATGGGAGGCTAAATCCTTAACTAAGGTTGTGGATGTAGCCTCACCATGGATTTTATGCTTATTGTTTATGTGTAAGTTAAGTATTTCCGTTATTTCTTTGTTGCTTAATCGTCTCTCACTTGGTTTGGTGACAAACCCAAGTGAGATTGCACCGTAATTGTTTATTCTTGGTTTTTCGTCCGATGGATACATTCCATCCTTCGGTTTATGCCCATTTATCTATAGTAGTTTGCGTCTTGACACATTCACTTTGGATCCTTTGGGCCTTAAACTGTTTATGGTTTGTCTTTCGTCAAATGGACGGATTCCTTGAATCCTTCGATATGCGCAAGAGATAAAGCGTTATTTTTTAACCGATAGACGGATATGTTAACTTAGCATTTTCAATTTGCATTCTTGAAATGGTGAGGTGAAAACCTCAGACTTAGTGTTTAATTTTGTTTACTTTTCTGCATTAAATTAGTTTACATTTTCGTTGTCACCAATCACCCACAGCGGAGCTAGGTTAAAGTAACACTGAGCTAGACTCAAAGTTAATTTTGTTTAAACAATACACGGTTCCTTGAGGTTCGATCTCGGTACTTGCGCAAACGCTATATCAACCAACGGTTCGTGCAATTGCGAGTACCTAAATTTGGTACGACCAACCTACCACCCCAGTTGATTTCACCTCAAGTTACCTGTAAGTCCTTTTTGAAGCCGGGGAAGGTGTGTTGTAGGGCAGTTGGTGAAGGGTATGTATATCAGCGTTTTGTGGGTATGTGTAGTTAGATTTCCGTAAGGCATGTTTAGAGAGTGATCTTGTGAGTTGATACTTAGGAAGTGATTCTGTGAGTTGATGTCTAGTGAGTGAATTTGTGAGTTGATTTGATTTTCAAAATGTTTAGATCAACCTCTTCTGTTAGCTCTAGATCGAGTTTACCACTTGATATTGTTAATAGTGAACAACTTTCTTTTGAAAGTTGATGTACAAAATTTAATGTACTCGCAAGTGCACGAATCGTTTGCAATATAATGGTTTTGCAAGTGCGAGGTCGAACCCACAGGGAATTGTATTTTTGAAAGCAAATTTAAATCTAAACTAATTTAATCCTAATCTAGTTCCAAAAAGGTTTTGAAATTGGGTTTTTAAAATTAAAAGACAAAACATAAAATAAATAAAATAAAACAAAAGGTAAAGTTACTAAGGTTTGGGAATTCACACTCACCACTTCATAACAACATATTATATGCTCATTAATATCAATCTGAAGTTCTCACAATTAAAATCTTACATATGTTTTACTACGCTTAAAAAAATTAATCAAAAGCATCCTATGTATCCATTCATTGATCAAATCACAAAAGGAATCCAAATCTAATTGAAACATCAGATGTATCCGTAGAACAAATCACAAGGGATATCCAATTTTTATGAGTTAAAAACCAAGCAATCAATCATATGAAATTATCTCAAATCATCACATGTATCCTTGAATCACAAGAGATATCTAAGAATCACTCCACATAATTAATTAGGAGTAAAACAATTGAAACAATAAACTCTATAAAATCAGATTAATAAAAACTTACATAACAGTAATGATGTTCTTCAATGGTGAGGCTTCATCCCCAACCTTAGTTGGGGGTTAGCCCGACATAAAAATAAATCATAAACTACAGAAAAACTAAACTAAAGAGAAGCTGTGAATTTTTGCCTCCAGGCTTGTCTCTATTCTTGAATGCAAATAGGTCTATTTATAGGCTTAGAGAAGTCCTAGAAGCCCAAGTAAACCTAGATAATTCGGAGGTCAGTCTCCCTGTCCAATTAGAAGTCTGAAATCCGGATAAGATTTGCTCAAATTTGCGTTCTCATATTGTGGGACGATTTTGATAAAGTAAACGTCCGAATTAGGAAAATCCTATTTCACAATAAATTGTAGAATTTTAAACGATATTTCCACTGCCGTTTGAATCATCTCAATCCGATATTTGAGCAGAAAGTTATAGTCAAAACACTGAGACATGTGCAGAATCTGAATTTGAATCAAATCCGAAATTATCTCAATTTAGGGAAATTCCGATTTTCTCCTTCATTTGATTTGGTCAAGCTTAACCACATCTTCTAGATCTTCTCAAAGTATGTTTTATTCCAAGACTTTGCAATTTTCCCCTTTTAAGATGTAGTTTCTCTTCAACAACCTACAAAACACTAAAACACAAATCTAACACAAAGCGTCAGATAACGACATAGCTAAAGGATTAATTAATGCAAATTAAGGGGTCCAAATATACAATATTTAGCTCTTATCAAAAGTGATAATTCTTTTAATTTTGATAAATGGAATATTCCTAAACTTTCTTCTAAAGAGATTTATACTACTTCTTGGTTAAAATCTACTTAGAAATCTGAATATTCTGTCAGAATTGTTGAACAAACATTTGTTATTTCTAGTAATAATTCAACATTTCAATTGTTTAATAAAAGATTTATTGAAATTTTAAGGCAAAAGAATACAGATTTTTGAATGTTGGATCTGTCCAAGTTGCTGTTAAACCTTTAACTAGACTTGGAATTAATGCTTCTGTGCTTTTATGTTTGCGTAATACTAGATTTATTAATTTCAGAATTAGCATTCTTGGAATGATTCAGTCTTCTTTGTTTAATGGCCCTATTCATTTTGATGTTTTTCCGAATTTGACCCTTTCTTTGGATGATATTAATATTCTTAAAGCTTTAACTTTGAATGTTTTGACTTCTGGTTATGATATGGAAGAAGGTAGCAGACCCCTTGCTATCATCTACCGAATTTATTACAGACTTATGAAAACTAATTTAGATCCTCAGACTGTAATTAAGAATGCAGGACAATCTACTTTGTTAATTCAAAGTTCTACTCATGATGCTAATATATGGATTCCAAAAATGATTCGATGGGATGAAATTAATCTTCCTAACGAATGGCTTTTGGAAAATGTATCTAAGCCTGCTCAAGTAGTTAAGGATGCCTCCAATCTTGATTATATCCAACAATATTTGGATGGATCTGTTAAAATTAATTTTTCAGATTTGAACATTTCAAACCAGATTCAAAGGCCACTTTTAATAGATGAGAGAAGAAATTCTTTTGCTGGATCCACAACCACTGAAGGACTCCACAAAAGAGATAAAGAAATTGAATATTTGATTTTCCCTCCTCCTAACCATTCCAATTTGAAATTAAAAGGAATTTCTACTAATTCTCAAGTTTCTTCTGCTTTTTATTCAACCAAAACCCATCCTCATACTCACAAGGATGATGAAGGTGATTCTACTTCTCCTTCTGCTTCAGACTTCAATGGTCCACTTCCTCCTCTTCACCAGTGTAGTGTTATTCATGCTGTCTCAAAAGATTTTTTTCTCACAAATTGATTGGCCAGCGTTGCAAAAAGATTTTTCTTCAAAAAAGAATAGAGATTTACGGCATGCTTATCGTGCCAAATTTTCAGAAAGAGAAAGAGACCTCATTAAAGTCTGATGGACGAAGAAAATGATTGAGTCTCAAAAACATATTTTATTCTTTGATTTTCTTCAAAAACATTTCCCTTCTGACAATGCTCTAAATGTTGTCAAAAAGAATTTTGTTAAAGAAGACAAGACAGTTATTAAGGCTTTTCATCCTCCTCTTGCAAATATTCTCATTGATTGTGATGGAGTTACTGTCAAAGGTTCTCCGTTCAAATCCACTACTGATGTTCCTCCTGAAAGTAGGAAAATTATTGAACAGAACAATTTTGTTAACCAATCTTTGCATACGATTGGATAGCAGTTAGATTGTATTGAAGAAAAAATTTCCCCAACTTCTACCAAAATTGAAAAACCTTTGATTTTACTTCCTGAAAAAAGAAAATCTCTAGGTTTGAAACCAAAATCCCAGAAAAATATTAAAAAAATTGAGGAAATGCTTTTTGAATTAAAAATTAATCAGGCCAGTTCCTCAAAAACCATTACTCCAATCTCTTAACAATTTTTGATTCTGATTCTATCTCCTCCCATGATTCCACTGATTCTGATATCAGAGTGCTTAAAATTTTTTTTGGAAAAACTAATTTGGTATTCTAGACCAACTCCCCCTGACTTACAATTTGAAGAAAGATTTCTTCAATCACAGTTTTCTGTTTCATCTCATAAAATTTATGAATGGAATATTGATGGTTTGTTTGAATAAGAATTGCTAAATAAGATGAATCATATGTCTATGGTTGCTAATGCCTATGACACCAATCAAAATTTAAGTCAATCTGAAATTGTTGATTTGCTTGCTATTGGATTTTCTGGTACTCTTCGTAATTGGTGGGACAAACATCTCACCGAAGAGTTTGGGGAAGACATTAGAAAAGCTGTCAAGAAAACTGAAGATGGCTTACCCATTTTTGATGAAAAAGTTGGTAGAGGCGAACCTGATTGTGTTAATACTTTGATTTACACCATTATTAAACATTTTGTTGGTACTCCTTCTAATATCACTTCTAGGATTTCAGATTATTTGAATAATCTTAGATGTCCTACTATGTCTGATCATAGATGGTACCAAGATGTTTTTCTTTCACGAGTCATGTTTAGATTTGACAGTCAAAAACCTTATTGGAAAGAAAAATTTACTAATGGACTGCCTTCATTATTTGCTCACAAAGTTAAAGATGAACTGATTGATGCTAATACTGGTTTAATTGACTATGAAAAACTCACTTATGGTGATTTGTTTTCTACTGTCAAAAAACTCGGTATTAAAATGTGTATTGATCAGAAAATGATTAGACAATAATTAAAAAAATGCTAAGATAGCTAAGTATGAAATGGGTAATTTCTGTGAACAATTTGATTGCCTCCTATTGCTCCTTCACAGGAAAATAGGAAAAAGTTTGATAAAACTTCCAGAAAGAAACCTGCCCCATATTACAATAGTTACAAGAAAAGAAAATTTAATAAGCCTTCAACTTCAAAAAATTCTCCTAAAAAATTTAAAAATCTTAAAACAAAAAAGGAATCCAAATTTGATAAATATTTTTCACAAGGAAAATGCTTTAACTGTGGAGAATCTGGACATTTTGCTAATAAATGTCCAAAACCTCCCAAAAAGATTAAACAAGAAATTAATGCTTTAAATATTAAAGAAAGTGAAAAAGAAAATATTTTTAGAATTTTGCAAAACAATGATTTCTCTGATTTTCCTTCTGAAGAAGATTTTTATTTTCTGATGATTCTGATTATCATTCAGCAAGTAAATTTTCTGAAGATGTTAAAATTGTATGTTTTGATTCTTGCTGCAACAAAACAAAGACTTGTTCTGTTTTAACCAAAGTTGAAGAACAAGAAGATTTATTAATAACTCTTATTTCAAAAATTGAAAATCCTGAGTTAAAGGAAGAATACCTTAAAAAACTCAAGAAAACAATGATTAAAGAAGCTAATAAACCTTCAAAGTCCAAGATCTCTCTTGATGAAACTTTGGAAAGATTTTCCAAACAAAAATCCAAAGTTGTTACTATATCAGATTTGCAACATGAGATTAGTAATATCAAGAAAGATATTGTTGATTGAAAGAAAGAATTGCATGATTTAAGAATAGATAATAAAAACTTGGAACAAGAATTTGTGATCACAAAACTTAAAAATTGCTTTCAAGAACATAATTCTGATAATGAAGATAATAAATCTGAGCATTCTTATGAAGGAGAATCCAGCAATAATTTGATTTCCAATGATGTCAAGATTATCAGTTTGATTAATAAAGTTTGTCCTCCCAAATGGTATGCTAAAATTCATATTGTTGCTCAAGATTATGCGTTTGATGTTATTGCTTTGATTGATTCTGGTGCTGATTTGAATTGCATTCAAGAAGGGCTTTGATAACCAATGTTGCACATTCAAGCCCCTTAACTCACATTTGTTAATTCCTTAGCATTGTTATTTGTTTGATTTTGTGTTGTTTTTGTGTTTTCAGGTATTTAATAAAGATGCAAGAAAAACCATTAAATTTGGGTTTAAAGCACAATTTGAGTGGACCTAGAAGACATGATTAAGCTTAACCAATCACAATAGAGGATAGATATGATGTGGTTAAGTTTAATCATAACAAGAAAAGGATAAAATCGGAATTTCTCCACTTTGAGTCAAAATCGGATTGGATAGAATTTCAGATTTTGAACACGCCTCAGTATTTTGGCCATAACTTTCAGCTCAAATATTGGATTGAGGTGATTCCAGCGGCATTGGAAAGATAATTCAATTTTCTACAAATCATGCTGAAATAGATTTTCCTAAATCGGACTCCCATGCCAAAAATCGCCCCAAGTGAAGGAGGCAAATCTGGACGAATCCTTTTCCCACTTGTACATGGATTGACTCCTAATTCAACTAGGAGAATGAATTCGAATTTTCTAGGTTTACTAGGGCTTATAGGACTTGTTACTCCCTATAAATAAGCCTCTATGCTTCAAGAGAAGATATACTTAGTTTTAGACTTAGTTTTAGAGAAAATAATTCTTGGAGGCTTAGCGGAGTCATGAGCGGCTAACCCTTTGTGGGTGTTGATGTAACCCTATCCAAGCACAATGGTTTGATTGTATTTAATTTCAGACTTTCAATTTATGTATGTTGATTATATAACTGTGAGAATTGCTACATATGGATTTTGTTCTTAATTATTAGATGCAATTGTTCTTAAATTCCAAATCAATATTTGTGAAATTCTTATCTTGTCTTAGAAAGTATTTTACTTTTATTGAACTCAAATCATTCTTATTTTCTGTGATTATGGGGATGATGGTTATATAATGGGTTTAATAGGCATATGATTAATAGGATTAAGATAGGCCATGCTTAGGGAAGATTCTGCATATTTTAGTGGTTAGGTGGACGATCCGTACAACAAGATGGGTTATGCTATTCCATTAATTGTATGAAACTTATTAAAGGGTTTTATAGTTTATGCCTAGGGAAGACGGGTCGTGCATCTTAGTGGTTAGGTGGACGATCCGTAAACCGAAGATAGATTATCCTTACTCTTTAATAAAGTAGTTTCTTGTTTAATTATAACATGCATAGAATGAATTTACGGATTAAATCGATTGACCATTGTTGTGCGAATAGAGGTGAAGTCAATACCCTACACTCCTTTTATTTTAATTATCTTTTATTTTATGCATTTAGTTTTAGAAAATAAAATCAAAACAATTCTCTTTTAATTAATTAGGTTAAATTTAGTCTTTCGAATTTAGTAATGAAACCCCTACAGTCCTTGAGGTTCGACACCCTCAATATAACCCTATCTTACAGGATTCGTTCTATTGCGAGTGGTTTATTTTTATTATTGATATTTTTGGTCACGAAAATACCGCATCAATTTTTGGCGCCGTTGCCGGGGATTGTTTAATGGTTTTGTTATTAAATTTTAGAGATTAAGTTTAGCTTAATTTTTATTTTAGTTGTTTTTTCGTTTCTTTATTTTCAATTTTTGGATTTTAATTTTCTTTTCAAGTTCACGTTCAGTCCGCAGGTTCCACTCTCTGTAACTGCGATCGATCGCATCTCGTGTGTGATCGTTCGCAATTCTCTAACTCAACGTTTGTTCCTCTTGAGAGCGTTAGCTCTTGAAATCGATCGTTCACCTCTGGAACCTACGCTCCATTCCATACACGAGGGCCGTTTGTGAGTTTTAGTTGTAGTTTTTATTTTTATTTTATTATTTTATTTAGTTTAGTTCATGTGGGGAAACATTCCAACACCCCATGGACTATGTTCATATTGCAATAGTCCTTACCATCATGTTAGAAATTGTCCTACTACGGGACAATTTTCTAATTATTCTTTTGAGCATATGAACAGGCCGTTCTCTAGACCGGGGAATGACTTTTATTCTGATTCTTATAACCCGGCATGAAGCAACCAGTCTAACTTCTCGTGATAAGCTCAAGATCATGAACTGCACCATCAGTCATATTCGCAGTTCAATGATCAATCCTATTACTCTCAATATCAAGAAACTCCACAGCAGCAATACGAGGCCGCACCGCCTCCTCAGTATGATTTGAATTTTGAAGACCGGATGTTGCAATTGATTGGTGAGATGACTGACAAGTTGGATGAGATGAACGACAAGTTTGGCAAGATGACTCAGACAATAAATTCTCACTCTCAATCCATTGCCAGTCAGAGGCTCAGTGTAACTAATAGTTGATATCCCCGGATAGAGAAGAAGAAGAGCTTCAAAGTCACCGGGCCAATCCTAATGAACACTACATGGTATATGAGAGTACTTATCTGAGCAAGCTATCACCACACCGAGGAGTGAAGAAGTGGTCGAAACCACGTGGAAGAGAGGAAGGAGAGAAAAGGAGGAGGAAATTGAGGCCCCACAGGATCTACTTCGGGAAAAATGCAAGGAAGTGAGCACTGAGGCTTCTTCACCATCAATTCTTATTCCCGAGGCGCCATATGAGCTCCGGGCCCTTATTCCAGGTAATCTAAAAATTTCATTTTTAGATATAGGTGACAATTTTCCAGTCATTAGTTTTTATGACTTACCAATAGGCCAGGAGAGTAGACCATTAGGGCTGTTAGAAGAGCAAAAAGAGACCATCGAGGTAGAAAAATTCCCTGAGTATTCTCCTCATTTTACTCCAGTTCATGATTCCCTACCGGATGAGAAACTATTTGAGAATACTCAGAGAGATCTACCTCAATATACAAAAATTCAAAATTACATGTCTATAGGTAAAATCCATTCTCTGTGGTCCAAGAGAAGAAAAGATTGGTGTTTCAAATTTAAACTTAAGGGTTTGAGAACACTGAGCGCATCAAGGATGTGGATTCTGCTAATTTGGCGGACTCCATATATTTCGACTACATGAGTCAGCTTTATAGGATCAAGCGCAAACCCTGTGCGCTTGACTCCTCACTTCACCAGGGTATATGATCTCCATCCAGGTATTTTATCCATTGTTGTCCATTCTTTGTTAATTTCGTGGTTCACTCAAGTGGGGAATGGCATTCTGAGGAAGCGAACGATCGCACTTCCTAGGGCGATCGTTCGCAGAACTCTCCTTCAGAGTGCCAAACCTACTGAGGAAGCGAACGATCGCACCTCCGGGCGATCGCTTCACCTCGCCAGCGCAAGGCGCTCATTCGCCTGCACCCACACCAACACTCAAGCGAACGTCACCACCCTTGGGAGATCGTCACTCGAGGAGAATGTCTCATGTGACTTATTTAGGTCACTTTTTCCCTTCCCCATCACTTTTACAACAATGTTGCACTTGATTGTTCTTGGTTGGAGTATAAATTTTTTTCGGGACATGTGTTTTTGGATACAAGTTTGGGGTATGATATACCCACATCCGCTCACTCGGTACTCCTATACCCTTCACCTCATTTTTCAGTTCTGTACATACATTGGGGACAATGTATGATTCAAGTTTGGGGGTATGAGAGACACATTTACACACACTTGTCTTGTTTTTGAAAAAAAAAAAATGCATGTTTATGTTGTCCTTAAATTTTGGTTGACCTAAAAATTTGTGATTTGATTTCATCAGTGAGCTTAAAAGTTTGAACACATGATCTGATGTTGGATTTTTTTAGTTTGTTACTTGCTTTAGGCAATTGAGAATTCACATGTTTGATCTACTTTGACACAAGCACATTAGCACATGATTGGTGGGGTATGACATGTGGGTTTAATGTGTATGTTTCGATGTTTTGGGTGACACTAGGTGACTTATTGGTTGGATACATTGGCATAAATGAAAAAAATTAAATAAAATAAAAATTTGACCATTGATAAACTCTTCATTAAGTAACTGGGCCTCTTGCCTCAAAGCAGTGAGTGTTCACGTCAAAAGATGAAGAGCTTTGATGCGGTTAAATTTATATAAAAAATAAAAATGAAATGATGATAACCATTGATGAATTGTTCACTAAGTAACTGGACCTCTTGCCTCATTAAGCATTGAGCGTTCATGTCAAAAGGTGAGGAGTTTTGATATGGTTAACATTATGGCTAGTTTAGTTTCGTAGCCTTTTTGACTTGAGTTCATAATTCCTTAGGAGTGTCTCTACACCTAATGCCCTAAAACCATCTAGTTTGGGAGTCATTGGCTCAACACTCGCTACATAGGTCAATTAGAAAGCTTAAGGGAACTAAGCATTGCAGAGCCTAATAAAAACAAATAAATAAATAAAATAAGAAAAGCATGCCATTGTCGCTCATTCGATAGGACTTCTAGTGAATCTTGAGATATTGAGACTTTGCACATTGAATTTGTTTGGAAGCTTCATAGTCTTGTGCTAGTTCACTTTACGTTTGAACTTGTGATGCCTCAGTTTGCTTGTTGTAAGTAATTAGACTTTAATTTCCAATTCATTGTGAAGATGGAGTTTAATCTTTTAAGCTTGTTAATGAATGAAAATCATGGTTTTGAGTGATGCTTTAATTTTTAGATAACATGAACTGTGCATAATGTTTGTGGGTATCATTTTGGAAAACCTCACGAGACTCCACTCCCTCTAGGGAATTCCTAGGGTTTAAAAGGCTTGTTGCATATGCTAAATGCAACCATCCTACCTAAAGCTGGATTTATCTTTATGTTTTTCAGTTTATTTTCTGTTTTGTATTGCTAAGGGACTAGCAATATGTAAGTTTGGGGGTGTGATAAGCGCCGAATGTTGCACATTCAAGCCCCTTAACTCACATTTGTTAATTCCTTAGCATTGTTATTTGTTTGATTTTGTGTTGTTTTTGTGTTTTCAGGTATTTAATAAAGATGCAAGAAAAACCATTAAATTTGGGTTTAAAGCACAATTTGAGTGGACCTAGAAGATATGATTAAGCTTAACCAATCACAATAGAGGATATATATGATGTGGTTAAGTTTAATCATAACAAGAAAAGGATAAAATCGGAATTTCTCCACTTTGAGTCAAAATCGGATTGGATAGAATTTCAGATTTTGAACACGCCTCAGTATTTTGGCCATAACTTTCAGCTCAAATATCGGGTTGGGGTGATTCCAGCGGAATTGGAAAGATAATTCAATTTTCTACAAATCATGCTGAAATAGGATTTTCCTAAATCGGACTCCCGCTATGCCAAAATCGTCCCGCAAGTGAAGGAGGCAAATCTGGACGAATCCTTTTCCCACTTGTACATGGATTGACTCCTAATTCAACTAGGAGAATGAATTCCGAATTTTCTAGGTTTACTAGGGCTTCTAGGACTTGTTACTCCCTATAAATAAGCCTCTATGCTTCAAGAGAAGATATACTTAGTTTTAGACTTAGTTTTAGGTAGAAAATAATTCTTGGAGGCTTAGCGGAGTCATGAGCGGCTAACCCCTTTGTGGGGTGTTGATGTAACCCTATCCAAGCACAATGGTTTGATTGTATTTAATTTTCAGACTTTCAATTTATGTATGTTGATTATATAACTGTGAGAATTGCTACATATGGATTTTGTTCTTAATTATTAGATGCAATTGTTCTTAAATTCCAAATCAATATTTGTGAAATTCTTATCTTGTCTTAGAAAGTATTTTACTTTTATTGAACTCAAATCATTCTTATTTTCTGTGATTATGGGGATGATGGTTATATAATGGGTTTAATAGGCATATGATTAATAGGATTAAGATAGGCCATGCTTAGGGAAGACGGGTCGTACCGTATTTTAGTGGTTAGGTGGACGATCCGTGCCAACTGAAGATGGGTTATGCTATTCCATTAATTGTATGAAACTTATTAAAGGGTTTTATAGTTTATGCCTAGGGAAGACGGGTCGTGCGCATCTTAGTGGTTAGGTGGACGATCCGTACCCAAGATAGATTATCCTTACTCTTTAATAAAGTAGTTTCTTGTTTAATTATAATATGCATAGAATGAATTTGGATTAAATTTGATTGACCATTGTTGTGCGAAGAGGTGAAGTCAATACCCTACACTCCTTTTATTTTAATTATCTTTTATTTTATGCATTTAGTTTTAGAAAATAAAATCAAAACAATTCTCTTTTAATTAATTAGGTTAAATTTAGTCTTTCAATTTAGTATACAAATTCCTTGAGGTTCGACACCCTCAATATAACCCTATCTTACAGGATTCGTTCTATTGCGAGTGGTTTATTTTTATTATTGATATTTTTGGTCACGAAAATACCGCATCAGGCTTATCCCAAGCAAATATTTTGAATAATCCACCCAAAAATTGAATTTTGCTAGTGGGACAAAAATGCAAATTAATCATGAGTTGGATAATATTCATGTTTGCCAAAATAATGTTTGTTTCCACATTCCTTCAGTGCTTGTTAAAAATATGACTGATAAAGTGATTCTAGGAATTCCATTTATTTTTATGCTCTACCCATTCCAAGCTGAGTTAGATGGAGTTTCTACAGTTAAGATGAGTGTCCCTATTAAATTCCATTTTGCCTCAAGATTTGAGATTGATGTTTCCCAGTTATCTCTGAGTTTAATCAATGCCTCTGAAATTGATTCTAGAGGAATTCCAAAACAACTTGTTTCACCAAGATCTTCTGAACAAATTGTTCGATTTCATTCTGGATCTTGGAATTTTGCGCAATATAATTATAGTATTATTAAGAGATTCTTTTTATTGTTTAAAAACATTGCATCCAAACAGATTTTTGAATACTTTTGAAAAGATTATGATAATTTAAATCATGATTTTCAATTATTCCTGAATTTTGCAGTGCCACCATGGCAAGTAAAAAGGATAAAGGAAAAGGAAAGATTGATTCAAAGGCTTTGGTTTTGAAACCAGAGTCAACTCTTGCTACTTCATCCCCGATTTCTTCGATCGATTTGGCTAATAGGTTTTCACCTTTTAGCCTAGATTTACTAGTCTCTTATTCCAGCACTTTAATTTCTCCATATGATCCATTTGTGGATTTCCCACAGAAATCCAGAGTTCCATTTATTGATCACAAAAAACCCTCAGCTTACATGGTTCTCCCTTATTTCCAACATTTATTTACCATTGAAATGAACCGTACCTCCATCAAATCCCCCAATGAATTAGCCCATTCTTATTTTCCCCGTAATTTTCATTGGATCCCTGAACATCCCAAGAAAAACCTTACTTATTATACCAACATTTTGAAGCAAACCAAATCACTTCATTTTAAGCCAATTTATTGCCAAACTTCTCCTACCAAAAAAATAATTTTCCACAATGCCTATATTGACAGAGTACTTTCTGAAAAAGATTGGGGTGATCATCCGTCCTCTTCAAAAGTTCTTGATGATAATGCTCCTTACAATTATTATGATTATATTGATGCTTGGTCCAGATTTTTCCTTTACTAGACTCCTAATTTTGACCATTCCTGATTTGTTACTTTTGATCGAGACAATTTTGGAGGAATTCTTCCCTTTGGTTTTCCAGGTGGTGGATGCACTTTGGTCTTATCCTTATATCCTCCCCCTTAAACTTATTGAAAGTTTCACTCTTTTTAAGGACCATTTTAAGACTGATGCTTATGGTTCTAAATTTTCCCCATTCTCCATTTTGTCAAAAAATATAAGATTCCTTGGATTTTAAAATGGCAATATGTCATTGTAGAAGACAAACTTGAAAGACATTGGTATATTAAGTGGTGGGACAAATTTTCTATTGATAACATTGTCAAAAATGTTAATGATTTTACCCATGCTCCCAAAACCCTTAATTTACCCTCCAATACCACCCAGAATTTACTTCCCAATGCTCCCCCTACTCTTTTGACTCCTGATGATTTTCTACCAGTTAAAGAAGCCTCTGCTATTTCTAAGGTTTCTCCTCTACTTCTTCCTCTTCAAAAAAGACTTCTTGAGTAAAAAGAAAAAGAAAGCCTTAATGAAAGCCTTTTTGGAATCTCTTGATGTTGGTTCTGATGAAGATGATGAAGAATCTGATACAGCTTCCAATGCTCCCCTCAATCCACAAAGGGAATTCTTTGGCAATTCTGGATTTGATACTCAAGAATATTTTCCTGGACTTGAATATTTATGAATTAAAGATTTGTTCAGCAGCTCTGTTGATAATTTGTCCAATTGCAAGATTTCAAGATTTTCAGACTTACTTCTTGAAGATTTGTCTGATTTGAAGATTTTCCTGTTGAAGATTTTCCAAGATTTTGCCCAAGATTTTCAGACTATTTTGAAGTCATGAATGCTGACAATTTGGTTCGACAAAGATTCAAGACTGTCAGAATTTACTATTCATTGTCACTATTCACGATTACTGTTCATGACTACTGTTCATGCATGAAAAATTTGTACTTTATTTTGTACTTGGATTTCTCTTGTTTGCTGAAGCTTGTCTATATAAGAAGCTTCCCCCACCACCCTTGGGGCAGAACTTTTAGAAGTTTTTAGTGGTTCTTCCTAAAAGCTTCTAGCCATTTTCCTCCTTTGTAATTTCCATCTAGTTTCCTATCTCCTATTTCCATATTTCCTTTACTTCTTCCACTTTTGTAAGTGAGATTTCAACACTTCAATAATATTTTCAGTTCAGTTTAATTAATTTATTTTCAGTTACTTTTATTATATTACTTGCATACTGCCAGATTGGACGATACTATTGCTTTTATATTAACTGTTTTTCATTACTGCATACTGCTAGATTGGACGGTTCTACTGTTTTCTTTACATTACTGCAATTTTTATTCTGCAATTTATATTCTGTTTACTGCCTCCATGGCTGGTTCTATTGCTTTCTTTTAATACATTACTTTCATTCTTTTCATATTTTCATCTTTCATCTGCTTCTACCCCCTCCCCTTGGTATCATATATATATATATATTGTTTGAAAAAATTAAATAAATAAATGCTGGAAGATATAAATATATACAGTTTCAAAAATATTTTATTCAATTACAAACTTATGTCTTTGATATTATATAATCATATGATCTCATTAAATTAGATCATATGACTAATGATTTAAATTATTATCATATTTACTTATACATTTTTTTTTTTAATTGAACTTATTATCTAATGATAATACTCAAACTCCTTAGTCCTAAATTCCTAATGATCTAATGGTCATACACTCATACTTCAATTATATGATCATATTATCTCACAAATCACAATTTATATTAATATAATAAAATTATCTTAGATCTAAGAATCTAAGATAATGTAATATATGTTTTCTAAGTATAAAGTATTTAATAATGCTTTAATTCAATTGTAGTTATAGGTAACACATTGTTTAATTTAATTGTAAGTATCATACTATCATTATATATGAATAATATGATTCATATAATTAACTTGTAGACTTATGACTTATGAGTTATGTCATTATATATATATAATTTGTTATTATATAATCAAATGATTTAATGATCAATTGATCATGTGATATAATCATATAAATTATAGTGATAATATATAAGTACTCAATTTATGATTTAATTATTGAAAACAAAAATGTGATTTAATCATTAATGATCAATTGATTAAGTTATATGTATAAATATTATTATAATTATCAAAATATATTATATAAAAAGAGGTTAGCGGCTACGGTTATTAAACCCAATAACCTCTAAGCGCTAACCGCTAGGCGGTTATAATGGTTAGCGGTTAAGACGGTTAACAGTTAAGTGATTAGCGGTTATAGTGGTTAGCGGTTATTTAATCACCTGCCTTTACACCCTTAACTAGTTGAGGATATAAAGACGGTTATAAGTTCCTTTCCCTGGTGGCAGATTGGTCATGAATGTATAAATTATTTCTTCAAAAAAAAAAAAATTAATAACTTGAATTTATCATGAACTAATTGATTAGGTTGTTTTTGTTTTAATGCATGGGTTGATCAAGACATTAAAATTTTGTAAAATTCTTGAAGTTGATTAAACTATATATATATTGTGAATAAGCTATTTCACAATATATGCTTATAAGCATATAATTTTCTGTAACGATCCCCCAGACTTGCTTAATAAGTTAATATACCAATAATTAAGTTTTTGATGAAAAAAAGGTGATGCAAAATCAAATGTAGACTATTGAAAAAATAAAGGAGACAACACTTAAACAAAAATTCTAGCTACCTATTAATTTAGAACTTTCATCTAGGGTCTCCTTCGAATCACCCGGCCACAGATGCAACAGGTGCAAGCACTGAACATGGTGTAAATATGCGTGCTATGCCGCGTAATATGTTTGGCATGCATGATGTCAGGGAAGACAACCGTGAGCCTTAGGTCGTTGTGCAAGGTGATGAAGTTCTTGTAGATGAAGAAGCGGATCAAGGTGACATCTGAAAGTACTACGAGTTGCTTAAAAGGGCAAAGACACCGCTACATGATAGGACCAAACATAACAAACTGAGTGCAATTGTACATCTATACAACTTGAAGTGTGTTGGTGGAGTTAGTAACATGATATTCACGTCTTTTCTTTAGTTTTTCAATTAACTATTGCCTGTGGATGATGGAGCTTTGCTAGTTAATACATATGAAACAAAAAAATATCTAAGGGACATAAGACTCGAGTATGAGAAGATTCCGGCTTATCATAATGACTGCATGTTATTTTGAAAGGGCAACAAAGAGTTAGATTCATGTACAATTTGTGAAAATCTACATAGAAGGATGAAATTCATTTAAACGAGGATGGTCAACCCATATCATCAAGTAAGAAATGTCTGGTGAAATTGTTGCGGTGATTTTCACTCATACCAAGACTATAAAGGTTGTTTATGTCGCAGTATACCGCACCCTATAAGAAGTGGCATGTAGATAGCTGCACAAAGGACGGCTTATTGAGGCATTCACCCAACGGTGAAGCATGAAAGTCATTTGATAATTTACATCCGCAATTTATAGCGGACAATAGGAATGCAAAGCTTGGACTAACTTCATATGAATTTAATCTTTTTGGGAACCTTAGTACATCCCATAGCACTTGGCTAGTAATGCTTGTACCATACAACTTGCCTCCTTGGATGTACATGAATCAAACGTTTTTCATATTATCATTAATTATCCTAGGCCCAAGTTTACCTGGAATGGATATAGATGTCTACCTTTAGCCCTTGATTGATGAATTACAGGAACTATAGAATGTAGGGGTATGCACTTTTGATGTCTCCATAAAAACACATTTTATGCTGTGAGCGTAGTTGATGTGGACAATTAATGACTTCTCGACATACGCAGATTTATTCGGATGGCCTACAAGGGGTGCAAAGGCTTGTCCTTACTTTATGCATTCAATAAAGTCTAAACTATTAAAACACAGTCGCAAATTTTGTGTATTGCCTTTAGATCATCCGTGGAGGAAGAACAAAAGAACTTTTGACGGTAATCAAGAACTAAATTATGAACCCGATGTGCCAAGTGGATATGAAATCTTAAGCCAATTAGAAGGAATGATATTTGGGGATGAGGATGATGGTAAGTCAAAGCAGAAAGTAGTAATAACAAAGGAGAGAAGTGGAAGAAGAATACTCCCAATAAACAACTACCATATACTAATCATGTAGTGTTGGAGAAGAAGAATATTTTCTTCAGGTTGTCATATTGAAAGGATAATTTATTGCACAACCTTTGATGTGATGCATATAGAAAAAAATGTGATGGACAACATACTTGGCACAATACTTGACATCAAAGGAAAAACAAAGGACAATCTTGAAGCCCGTAAAGACTTGTGTAAGATGGGTTTGAGACATAAAATTCATCCATTTACCAAGAATGGAAAAATCTATATGCCTCTAGCTTGTCATACGATGTCCAACGAAGATAAAATCAATTTTTTGAAAGTGCTTCGAGATGTGAGGGTACTCGATGGTTATGCCTTGAATATTTTCAGATGTGTACGACTTAAGGAGAGTACGATAATGGGTCTGAACAGTCATGACAGCCAGATACTGATGCACCAACTTCTCCCTCTTTGCTTTACATGGATCACTGCTAGGTAACGTGGTCAAACCTCTAGTTGAGATGTCTACATTCTTTCAGGCATATGTTCAACTGAGTTGACACAAGATGATTTGGATTGACTTTAACGTGATATCTGTATCATTTTGTGCAAGATGGAACGACTATTCTCCCCGAGTTTTTTCACTAGTATGGTTCATGTTGTGCATCTTGTCCATGAATGTCGACTGGGTGGACCAGTATAGTATAGGTGGATGTATCCGGGGGAGAGGTACATTTTTGTTCATCATAATTGTTTTTCCACAAATTAAAAGGCATTGAATAACTGCAATTGATTAACTGATTTTTATATGCAGGAGCCTAATAGAGTTCAAATCTAATGTGTGCAATAAAGTGACTCTCGAGGGATGTATAGCGAAGGGCTACATAGCAACTGAGTTGGTGATATTCTGCTCGATGTATTTGAATAATATACCAACATTTTATAATACGCCCCAAAGAAACCTTAATGGTTGTAAGGGGCAAGAACACAAGTCATCTTCAACTGTATCACATTGACACAAATTCTTCGATATATTTTGTTTAACTCCAACAATTTCTTACCGCTACGGACGTGAGTCATGTTACTAGCACATGCATTATCATTCCTTGTACAACCTTATGCATTATAATGAGACTAATTTCAAATTGTAGGATGCACATGAAAACGCTTAGGTAATCATGCAATAGGGGGTGAACAACGGACGATTAGTTAAAAAGCCAACATTGTGAGCAATTTGTTGATTGGTATTGTGATTACGTGAGGCTAATGTCTTCTTACATATTAAATGACAAGTATATTTGCTTCTCATTCATATTTCCTCTAATTTTATTTTTCATCTTCCATTGTATATAATACACTCGCAGATCAATGGATTGGATGATCAACGCAAGAAGGAAATGAGTGACAAACTGGTAATGTACTATAGAGGGCCAAAGGAGATAGTAGTTAAGTATAATAGATATGTAATTAATGGCAAATTGTTTCATACTCTTGCACTTGATGTTTGAAAGAGGACTCAGAATAGTAGCGTGTATGTGCCGACTATTGATGGAGAAACGTACTACGTAAAGTTAACCCAAATAATTGAGGTGGAGAACTACGATAGGACTAGGTATGTTGTATTCAAGTGTGATTGAATTGACAACACGAGGGACAGGGGGTACAAGGTGGACGAGTATAACATAATGCTTGTCAATTTTAAAAGCCTTATCCACACGGGAGAGTAGATTATGGATGAGCCGTTTGTGATAACCTCACAAGTTGATCAAGTATTTTATGTCAAAGATAAAAGGAACCAAGATTGGGCTTGTATTGTAAGGATTAAACCTAGAAATGTGTATGATGTTGGTCAGGTTTAAGGGCCTGACGATGCAAGTGTCAACTACCATGAGATTGAGTTGCTCCTCTTGAACAGTAATCATGATCTTAACCCATCTAATGATTTTGAATACGTCCGACCCGATTTTACACCAATCGAAGCGTAAATGATTTAATGAAATTTGAGTACACCCTTATCTTTGATAGTTTTGTGTTATATGTATCTACATTAATTGGTAGTTGTTTATGTTAACCATGAAATTCATTTGTACATTGAGTAAATGGTATATATTTCATTTAGTAATTAGTATATGTTTAAAATTTTAAATGTGTGATTCATTTATATATATTGATACATATTTACTTATTATAAATATTAATTTGGTGTGTAATATATGTTGTAGGCAGATATGAGTTACAGGGGGAAGACAAGAACACGGAGGCAACCCACTGTGCTATTAACATTGGGTGTCCAGGCGTCGGGATCATCCCCTTGGCTAATAAGGAATAAGAAGGGTATCGACCGGTACTTCCACATCATGTGGAAGGCCAGATCTATGCGGGTCAGGACTTTGGATTCAATATTGTCGAAGTTCATTAGGTTGCAGGTGAGGTTCATGGAGATTCTCGACATACTTAGCACGAGTCGAGCACATCCACTCCTTTTACACTCGATTTCACTACGTTGAGCGATCTAAGGATCATATTGCATGGCCATTTTGATCGATCCCTCTACAGTAGACCATATGTGAATGATAATGATGAGACACAACCCCCTGAGAACAATATGGGTGATGAGGCTGGTGCCGCGCAGGACATGCATCCCGATGACCCTGGTAAACAAGTGTTAGGCCTTACCGAGATGCGGACGATGAGTAAATATATGTGCTAAAAATAGCAATATATGATTAAATTTATTACATAATTAATGGTAAATTCTAACTAACATGTTTGAATAATTAATGTGTTAGATATAACTCAAGATGGCACCACCCGTTATCATGTTTTGAACGTCAAGGCATTGCACAAGTTGTGAGATATCCCCAATGGGCAGAGGGTCATGTGTGAGTATAAGCCCGTGTCGCAGCCTATGAGACAAAGCGCTTTGAAATTTAGACGGATGACCAGTTTGATCATCAGGAGCGGCAATTATGTTAGGATTAACGACGAGTGGAAGGATGTATTGGAGTGTACGAATGAGGATATATGAGATGCCTTGATGGTATGTTTGAATTCAATGCTATTGTATTTATGATAGCTATTTATATTTTATTTTGTCAAATATACGCCTTATTGTCAATATATATTTTAACTTATGCAGAAGTACTTCTATATTCCGCCTGAGTACAATATTGTGTCCATAAAATGGGACGCGTTCAAAGATATGGGTAGCAAACTGAAGAGTTGGAAGCATGGACTAAAAGGTTTTCTTAAAATTCAGCCGGACGATACTCCTGCGATCGTAAGGGCTAGGGTCGAGGAACAAATGCTATTCAGGTACAACTGCACAGACTTGAATATATTGTTAGAGAGATGGTGTAGTGAAGAGAATCAAGTAGGTCACAAATTATATTTATTTTTGGGAACTTTTATTAAGACTAATGCGTTAGGCTCAAATATTAAGAATGTTAATTGTGTAGGAGTATGCTGCGCATATGAAGCAATTGCGGTCATTGAACCAAACACCTCACTGCACTAGGTCATAGAGCTTTGCCAGGGTGACACACGAAGAAGTATGCGTGTCATTTACCTTATACATATATATATATTTTATATATATATATGGGTAAATATATGATAAATTCTTGGGTTAACCCTTCAGAATTTGAAAATGCTTAAGGTGTTTTTTTCCGAATATTTACTTCCTGGGTCATTTAAAACAACAATAAAATCCCTGCCATCACTTTTTTTCTAACGACCATTAATTGGGATAAAACGCATCGTTTTGGGAGATGCCACGTCAGATGTTGCTGTACAGGTAGGATCCAAAACGCACCGTTTTGGCCATAGCCAAAATGGTGTGTTTTGGCTTAAACATGGGGTTTTGTCACACCCTGTAGCCCACTCGTGCGAGCTGACCAACCCTATCCCCCCAAACCCATCTCCCCACACCGACCCAGACTACGGCGCACCACCACACAAACCGTACTGATGGTCCAATCGCGATTGTGATTCAAGCGCTCCATCGATGATAGGCATTTTGGTGACTAGGGCTCCATTTTTCAATTTTTTTGGCAAAATCGAATCCGAGCAGGTATCTTCAAAAATTTGTTAGGGGTTTTGTTGTTTCAAATGTATAGAAGCTTTTATTGTAGTTTTGGTTGGTTGTTGGTTGATTCTAAAGTTGCGATCCCACATGCTGTGTTGCTTTTTCTCCTTCTTTGAATTTATAGACGTTATTGCATGACAGAATAGGATTTTCAATGATGCACTTTAGTTAAAAAGGATTGGTAGTAGGTTTTGTGGTGGCCCTAGAAATCGACAGTTGTGGTCCCGAATGCTGATGAAATTTGTTTGTAATGCTGTTTTTTAATGGTCCCGTAGGGTGTCGTATACTTTTGTCAGCTAATTACAAGGCATTCATAATGTGAATTTATTGCATAAAGAACTAAACAAATTGCTTATTATTGATCTATAATTGGTTGTTTTGAAGGACTGATTTTTTGTAAGTATATATTTTCTTTTAGAAGGATTAGTTGTAAGCTAAAGGTGAAATTCCTTTTGCTTACCCTGTGATTTCCTACGTATGGGCACATAGTAATTTTCTTTTTCTTTCTTTTTGGGAAGAGTTGTTTGATGGCTACAATTGAAATTCTATAGGCTAACAAGTTAAAAGGGTGTACTTTTAGAACATATATCTCAATTAGTTTTGTTGGATGAATTGATTGCATACCTCTGTAAGCACTAAATTTCTGGTTTTTATTTGCCATATCCATGTGAAAATGAATAGTTGCTAAATATACTATTTATTTGGTAAACTTGATTTAGGGTTCCAAAATTCGAACAAGGAAATATACTATTTATTAGTTTAGAAAAAAGAAGAAGGAATAAATGAATAATTATGTTAATTATCGATCAAAGTTTTGGAAGCATAGGAATTCATTGAATATTGATTGAGATGAGAAAATATTATTTTATGAATTTTATTATTATCTCTCACATCAGTTGTATATTGTTAGGTCTCAGTAATAAGATGAGTAGAATGAAGAAAATTATTAGTGAAGCAAACAATGAAGACGAATTCTACACTAAGAAGTTGAAAAAGGTTTGTAATTTTTACCTTCGTTAAACCCATAAGATGTTTGTTTTGGTTTGCTGCTAATGAGTTAGGGTTTCATTGTAGAATGAACAGTCATCGTCGTCTGCATCTATAATATCGTCGGTTAAAGAAGATATGGAACTTGTGTAGTGTAGGTGCAGCCTTACAACCCCAATTATAACATCCACGACTATTAGAAATCCCGGGAGGCGATTCTATGGGTGTGCTATGTGTGACCATAAAAATGTACTCTAATTTGACTAATTTGATGTTGACATATGGTTTTTAAATCGTGCTTATATCTAAATATTTGAAGTTATCAATATTTTTGTGTTATGACAAAAAGTTGGACAATGCCATTTTTTTTCAATGATATGACAACGAAACCTGTGCGCGCGGAAGGGAGGTCCTATCTGGGTTGTATAAACAACTTCATTATCTAATGGGTGAAATGTCATTACTTAGAGTCAGATTGAGGATTCATATATATTTGTTGGTTTTTTCGTTGGTCATTCGTGTGTTGTTGTTTTGTCTATTGTTGATGGGGGCATTGAGGCATCGAAAGGACATGCTCAGGGGCATTGATATATAACTATCAATTGTGTATTTTGTATCACTTGGTCTGAATTAACAAAAACTGTATAACTTTTTAAATTTATAGAACGAGTGTGTATGCTAATGTTTGTTTTGATTTCTCTTTTTTTTTAGGTTAATAAAGGTATAAATTTTCCTACAACCCTATTTTTATTTAGTGACAACATAACAATATAATATTGAAAATATTGAATGAGTTTTTTCAACGTGATGAGATAGTGGGGGTTCATGAAAAGAAATAATTGGATAAAATTACATTGATTTTAGTCCAATAAAATATACATACATACATTGATGCCATTGTATATTACATTTAATATAAATGAACATAACATATTGTTCTAAACCCTATTACAACATCATCAAATAATGATGGCACATTGCACAAAATTAACTATGTTAATTATATAACTGTGAGAATTGCTACAATTGAATTCTGTTCTTAATTATTAAATGCAATTGTTCTTAAATTCCAAAATCAATATTTGTGAAATTCTTATCTTGTCTTAGAAAGTATTTTACTTTTATTGAACTCAAATCATTCTTATTTTCTGTGATTATAGGGATGATGGTTATATAATGGGTTTTAATAGACATATGATTAATAGGATTAAGATAGGCCATGCCTAGGAAAGACGGGTCGTACTACACCCTAGTTTAGTGTAATTTAGGTAGACGATTCGTGCCAATCGAAGATGGGTTATGCTATTTCATTAATTATATGAAACTTATTAAAGGGTTTTATAGTTTATACTTAGGGAAGACGGGTCGTGCCGCATCTTAGTGGTTAGGTGGACGATCCGTGCCAACCTAAGATAGATTATCCTTACTCTTTAATAAGGTAGTTTCTTGTTTAATTATAACATGCATAGAATGAATTTATGGAATTGAATTTGATTAACCATTGTTGTACGGATAGAGGTGAAGTCAATACCCTACACTGTCTCTCATATTTTAATTATCTTTTATTTTATGCATTTACTTTTAGAAAACAAAATCAAACAAATATCTTTTTAATTAAGTTGATTTTAATCTTTACAATTTGATAATGAAACCCCTGCAGTTCTTGAGGTTCGACACCCTCTATATAGCCCTATCTCTGGATTCATCCTATTGCAAGTGGTAATTTTTATTATTGATATTTTTTGTCGTAAAATCACCACATCAATTTTTGGACACTTAACCCCCCCAAACTTTCAAATTGTGGCAATTTAACCCATTTGACCTTTTTATTCCCAAAATGCCCCCATAACATTTTTTTTTTAAAAAAAAATTCCAAAAAAAAAAAAAGAAAAAACCAAAAAAATATATAAATATATGATGGGGTGGCCGTACCACCCCATAGGTGATGTTGTACCTGTTTAACTTTGGGGTGGTTCCACCCCAAAATATCGGTCTCGGTGGCGAACCACCCCCAGTGGCCAGGTGGTTGCTCCTTGGGCCAAATGCTTAAATTTTCAATTGGCCCAAGTGGCAGCCGAACCGCCCCTTGGGCCACTAGGGGTGGCTCGACCACCCCAGGATGGCCGACTGAGGTGGTGAACCACCTTGGCTAAGCAGTGGTGGCCCACCTGTTTAACCTTTCTTCTTTTTTGGATTTTTTTTTAAAAAAAAAAATGTGATGGGGGCATTTTGGGAATAAAAAGGCCAAATATGTTAAATTGCCACAATTTGAAAGTTTGGGGGGGTTAAGTGTCACACTTGAAACTTTGGAGGTAAAAGTGAAAATCAGTGGATACTTCAGGGGGTAAAGTGTAATTTCCCCTTTAATTAATTTAATTTAATTTGTAGTTTGCTTTGTTATTTTTTGTTACATTGTATTTAGCCTTATTCAATAAGCAAAATATGTGTTTGTAATTTTTCATTCCTTCCCTTATGTTAAGGTGAAGATTGGAGGTGTTTTGGGTTTTGTCATTAATTGGCCAAAGGGGGAGATTGTTAGGTTTAATTTGGCCTTAATGATCAAAACATTTGTTTATATTTTCCCATTCTTCCCCAAGTGTCGGGGTGAAGATTGGATGTTTGTTAGAGTTCTTTGCTTTCCTCGTTGGATAGGGCGTCAAAACGAGCTCATGACAGCATCGAACAAGTGCTTTCTGGTTTCTTGTCAGGAACCCCATCAGAATGGGACATGTAATCGGTAGTTTATGTTTTCTTGTCAAAAGCCGCGTCAGAACGAGACAAGCGACGAGAGCATTTCTCGTCAGGAACCACATCAGAATTGGATAAGTGATGAGAGCATTTCTTGTCAAAATGGGACAAGTGACGAGAGCATTTTTCATTAGGAACCTCATCAGAACGGGACAAGTGACGATAGCTTTTCTCATTAGAAGCCTCATCAGATTTTGACAAGTGACGAGAGCATTTCTCGTAAGGAAGCTCGTTAAAACGAGACAAGTGACAAGAGTAAAATTGAAGCCTCTATTTTCTTGTTAGGAACTCGTCAAGACGGGACATGTAACAGGACCAAAGTTGGGCTCCCTGGTTTTCTGTCAGTTGGTGCATCATGATGGGCTTGTGACGGGTATTTAGATCTATTTTTTTACTCTTTGCATCCTAACAAGGATTAACCCTTGTTATGACGGGAATGACTCAAAATATTAGATTTTGGCCTTCCCATCCTAATAGAAGAAAATTCTCGTTAAAACGGAAAGTAGAAAAACTGTAGACTTATAAATACTTGTTTTTATTTCTGCAAAACTCTTTAAGCCTCTCCATTTCCATTTGTGCTCCTTCGAGCTTGGAGGTTTGATCAATGCCAAATATTGTATATTTGACCCCCTTTAACTTATGTTTGTTAAGCTCTCCTAACTTATGTTTGTAGGTTCTTGGTTTAAAATGTGGTTTAAAGGTGTGGAATTGAGCAAAGAAGGAATCATAGTCCCGGTAGTGTGCTCGATTGCACAAGATTTGAGATCGAGCGTACAACAATGCATTCGAGTGCGCCTGTGCTTGAGCCCAAGAGCCATGATCGAGTGCATGCCATATACACCCATGTTTTCCGCGTCTCCCTAGCGCCATTGCTAAATTGCTTGTGTCGTGGGATTTTCAGAGCAATTATGTGCTCTCGAGCGCATTGCCTATGATCGAGCGCACTGAATGCAATCGAGCACACCCCTGACCTGGTAGCATAATAAATTTTGTCTATAAATAGGACCTTGTGTATTTTTGTTAAACTTACATTTTGGGAGGTGCCTTTAGGGCCAGAAAACCTCTATTCTTCACTGTGTAGCCCTTCTAAATGTCATTTTATTTTATAATGCTTAGTTTTGTTTTCCTTTTGTCTCTTATTTTTATGAGAGGCTAAATCTTCAACTAAGGTTGAAGATGAAGCCTTACCATTTATTTATTTTCATGTTGTTGTGTTTAGTTAAATATCCATCTGTCGTTTAACGTTTTGCTTGTTCATTTCAATTCAGTTTCGTGACAAAATTGTGTTGATTGTTGTTTGCGAATCGTTAAACGTCCAATATCCGTTGTGATTGGTTCAAGAATACATCGAATGATTCTTTCGATTTTATCGATTAAATATCCGTTGTGATTCTTTAACGGTAAATACATCGGATGATTCGACTAGATTTTAACAAGAGCAATAGAACATGCATATATGCTTAATCGATAGACGGATGTATGAACTAATTAAAAGCCAATAGAATATGCCTAGTAGCATAATCATTTTGGATGTATGAACTAAGCATGATTATATGTTTATTAATGTGGTGAGCTGAATTCTAGACCTTAGTGCTTTTTATTTATTTGTTTTTAAGCATTTAGATTAGTTTACATTTTATGCACGCCACATGCTCGATATTTGGAACTAGGTTAAGATAGAATTAGTTTTTTACAAACTCGATTCCCTGTGGATTCTATCTCGTACTTTTGCAATGCTACATGAACAACGACTCGTGTTATTGTGAGTACAAGTAAATTTGTACACCAAGGTTCCTGGTGAAGAATGGGATGCTACTATCACTCATGGAAGTGATACCCTTTACCGTTTTGCGTTCCAAGTAAGGCTTCCTACAAAGCCTTGTGCTTATCACTTATTGGTTTTTTTTATTTTTCAAAAACGCCATACACATCACTCAACCACAAAGAAGTCTATCGAAGGGTTAGCAAGGAGATGCATTGCATGAAGGTCATCACGATGGAGACAAGATGGGAGTCTATTTCAGAAGCCTATTAAACTATACTCATCAACCATAAACCCCTCATCTAGTCAGCCTATCCCTAACAGCTCTTTGAATCCCAACCAGATAGTTACTTCTCAACTAGGACCCATTGAAAATGGCCCAAACATACTGAATTCCAATGAAGTCTTTAACTCAACGGTTACTACCTACAAAAACAAACCAACTGTTCCCCCCCAAGCCAAGTCACTTGATCGGTGTCAAATATTGTTTATTGGACCCCCCTTAACTTATGTTTGTTAGGCTCTTAGTTGTGTTAATATATAATATTTTGTGTTGTTTTAGTGTTTTAGTGTGTTGTAGGTCCTTGGTGCAAATTAGGGTTCAAATGGGCGAAATTGGGCAAAAGTGGAAGATTGGCCCCTATTAGTGCGATCGAGCGCATATGCAGTTGAACACATAAGCTACGTTCGAATGCACTCTTCGTCAGCTCGTGAATTCCGCGTCGCCCTAGCCGCCATCGCTAACTTGCTTGCGCCATGGGATTTCAGAGCGATTATCTGCGTCAATGCGTAGAGCGAACGGTACGAGCATAATCGAACTATCACGCGTGCCTGAACTTGAGGTCGATCCGACCGATGCTCAAACACATGCAGCACTACGATGAACTTGCGATCAAACGCACAGCACTGACATCGAACGCATGCGAGGTGCGATCGATCGCACAACCTGCGATCGAACGCACCCTTGACCTGGCAGCACATTTTATTTTTTCTATAAAAAGGGCTTCGTGTATTTTCGTGTTTTTCACGTTTGGGAGGCGGCTCTACGGCCCAAAACCCTATGTTTTCCACTGTAAAACCCTCATAAATTGTCATTTATTTATTTTATGTTTTATTTTGCATTTAAATAGTCTCTTAGTTCCTTCACTATTGATTTGTTTATATATATTCATGTTTAGTTCGTATTTTCTATTGTTTAGATTTATGTTTATTCGTTTCAATACATTTTAGTGACAAAAGTGTGTTGATTGTTGTTTACAAATCATTAAACGTCAACACTCGTTGCAACCGGAGATACATTGGATGATTCGTCTTCGGACCAATATCCGTTGTGACCTCTTGTAACGATGTTTGCCTCGAGTAGTTCGACAAGATTTGTGACAACAATAGGATATGCATATGAGCTTCATCGATAGACGGAAATATGAACAATGTGTTACCGCTCAGAATATGCCTAGTAGCATAAATGTTTAATAAATATGAGCTAAGCATGTTTATATGTTAATTAATTTGTTGTGAGGTGAATTAGGGACCTTAGCATTTTTATTTACTTTATTTATTGCATTTTAATTAGATTTTAAATTCTGCACACCATATGTTTGATATTGGGACTAGGTTAAGATAGGATTAGTTTAGGCGTTTAAAAGTTGATTTTTAGCAAAGCCAATTCTTTGTGGGTTCGACACTCGCACTTGCACATCCACTTTATTACAATCGACTCGTGCAATTGGCGAGTACAATTAAATTTGTACATCATCACTCCTCAAATAAATAGATCAGAAAATCACCCTACAATACATGGTCACCAAAAAAACCCCCTCCATCCCCCTCATGAAATGCCTACTCTTACTGTTTCTCTTGAAATGCCTTCCCTCACTGATAACATAATCCCTACCACTCCCACTCATCAAGTTCTGAAGAAGAGAACTAGCCTCTCTGATTTGGTCTCACCTCCAAAAAAAGGTCCTGGTATTTCTATAGTGAGTGTTGAGCCCCTAGATATAACCCCTCTCACTCCCAATCCTCATGTGTTCACTCCAAGCTACTCTGAGACATCTCCTGCAAGAGCCATTTTCAAAGCAGCTAGAAAAGGAAAAAACAAACTTGTACTAGTGGTTCATGATCCATAAAATGTTTTGTGGTAAAGGGTGGCTTTGCAAAGCCTCCCCAGAGCCATGAAAATTTTATCATGGAACTGTAAGGGTTGTCTAGGCCTGTTGCAGTTCAAACAACGAGAACGTTGATTCGGGATCAATCTTCTGATATTATTTTCTTGTATGAAACTAAGATTCCCCCTCCCCAAGTCTCTGCTGCTTTGAACAGGCTTGGTTTCTTTCTCATGACTCAAGTAGTCTAATGGGTATGAATGGTGGCCTAGTTCTATCTTGGCGCCCAGGAGTATATCTTGAATGCTTTTCTTCAAACAAAAACAACATCACAGCTTGGTGTTATTCTGATCCCTCTCAATCCCCTTGGATTCTATCTTGTGTTTATGGCCCCTTAACAGAAGTGACAGATTGGATTTTTAGGATACTTTTGCTACAATTGGGGATGGCTTTGAAACCTCTTAGTTGTGCATTGGTGATTTCAACTCAGTGCTGGATCAATCTGAGAAAAGTGGAGGCAGACCTGTGAATAGCTCATCTCACTGCCCTTTTAAAAAGTTTATTGATCATTTTGGAATGATAGATGTAGGATTTGCTGGAAATCCTTTTACTTGGAATAATAACAGAAAATGTGTGGAAAACATCAAAGAAAGATTGGATAGAGGTCTGGCTTCTCCTGCTTTGGTCCACATGCATCCTGATTTTTCTTTGATTCATCTCCCTACTATCAACTTTGACCATAATCCTATCTCCTTAAAGACTAACACCTCTTCATGTTATCTCCCAAGACCATTCAGATTTAAAGAATTTTGGTCCAATGACCCCTTCTGTGGACAAGTGATAGAAACAGCTTGGTAGATTTTCATACCAAACTATCCTGCTATTTACCTTCCTAAGAAGCTGTGCAATACTAAGTTGGCACTTTTGAAGTGGAATTCATTGCACTTTGGTAACATTTATAAAAAGATCAAGGAAACTCTTATCCTCATTAATTCTGTTCAACAAGCTCCTCATTCTTCCACTTTTGAGCAGGAGATTGGTTTGAAGCTGGACCTTGATAACCTTTTGATCAAAGAAAAGTCTCTATGGCGCTCAAAATCCAAAGAAACATGGTTAACATGCAAAGATCTCAACACAAAATACTTCCACATCCACTCTTATCAGAAGAAGGTCTAATGGAATTAACTTCTTGAAGTTGGATTCAGGTGTTTAGGTGTCCTCTAGAGTTGAAATAGGTGGAAATTTTATTTCTCACTTCACCAACTTTTTCACCTCCTCAAACCCTCAAAGTGAGAATGAAATGCTTGATCTATTTTCCCCTGTTATAACTGAAGAAGAGAATGCTGGTTTGTGCTCCATTCCAGCTGAAGAGGAGATTTTAGAAGCTTTAGCTAGTCTTGGTTCCACCAAAGCCCCTGGTCTTGATGGAATTCACAGCTTTGTTTTTCAAAAAATCTGGAATCAGGTTAAGAAAGATGTTCTGGTTTGCATTGAGCATTTCTTCACAAACAATAGGCTGCAAAAAGGCCATAATCACTCCTTATTGCCTTAGTTCCAAAGCTCAGTGGTTCTCATACAGCTCATCAATTCAAGCCTATAGGTTTGTGCAACATTGTTTACAAAATAATCTCCAAGATTTTGGCCAACAGATTGAAGCTTTTCCTCCTTAAGATCATCTCCCCTTCAGTCAGCTTTTATGCCAAAAAGAAACATCCAAGATGACACTATTTTAGCTCATAAACTGTTGCACTCCTTTAAATCCAAGAGAGAAAAATGTGGTTATATGTTTTTGAAAATGGATATGGAGAAGGCCTTTGATAGAATGGGGTGGAGTTTGCTTTTGGCTATCTTGCCTAAGCTAGGATTCAGTTCCATTTGGATCTCATGGATCAGAATTTGTATCTCAACTCCATCTTTCTCCATTCTTCTAAATGGTAGCCCTTTTGTTTTTATCTCCCCTAGTAGAGGGTTGAGACAAGGAGATCCTTTATCCCCTTTCCTCTTTATTTTTGGGTCAGAAGTCTTCTCTAGGCTTATGTTCAAAGTGGAAAGAAATGGATCCCTTCGTGGTTCGTAGATTGCAAGAAACTACACAGCTATACACATCTTCTTTTTGCAGATGACCTTCTCATTTTTAGGAAAGCCACTGTCACAATTTCTGCTAGCATCAAATATTGTTTAGACAAGTATTGTAGATGGTCTGGTCAGTTGATCAATGCTTCCAAATCCTCCATTCGTTTCAACAAAAACACCAATCCCTCCAAAACAAAAAGTATCTCCACCATCACCCCTTACTCTTCTAACCCCTCAACCTTTCTTTATCTTGGTCTTCCTATTATGATGGGGAATTCTAAGAAAAGAGCTTTCCAAGGCATTATTGACAAGGTCCAGAGCATAATAGAAGGCTGGAGAGCCAAAACCCTGTCTCAAGCAGGGAGGCTAGTTTTGATCAAATATGTTGTTGTAGCTTTACCCTCCTATGCAATGAGTTCTTTCCTTCTTCCAAATAGCTTCTACTCTGAGCTGGACAGAATTTTCAAGAACTTTTGTTGGGGTTTCCTAGCTAAAAAATCAAGAAATCTCTCCTTAAAGGCTTGGGACTCCTTTGCATTCCTAAAGTGTTGGGAGGGCTTGGCTTAAGAAAGATGAGAGAAGTGAATCTAGCCCTTATTTCTAAACTTGGTTGGAAGCTACTCAATAGGTCAGAATCTATGTGGGTCACCTAATTGCACTATAAGTATCTAGACTCTAGCTCCTTTCTCTCCCCACTACCCTTTCTTCTTCCTTATTGCTATGGAAAGGCATTCAGAAAACCATTTCATTCATTACAAAGGGTGTCTATAACAGAATCCATAACTCCTTTTGTCTCCCTATTTGGAGCTCCACTTGGATTCCTAGCTTATCGTTTTTTACTCCAACTCCATCTCCTCAACTTACATAACCATTTCTAAATTTATTGGTTTCTAATCTGTTCATTACAAATCCTTTTCTGTCAGCTCCAGTTTGGAATTTACCTTTGCTTCAGCATCTCTTTGATTTTGTTACCATAAAAGAGATCTTAAAAATTAACTTTGCTACTACTTTTGAGGATAAATACATTTGGACTCCTTCTACAAATGGTATGTTCTCTACAAAGTCTGTTCATAAGTTGATAAGCAGCCAGAGAACTTTTGCAGCAACTGGCCCTTTATCTATTGCAAACTGGAAGCTTCTTTGGAAGCTAAACATAAATGACAATCTTAAACTCTTCCTTCAAAAAATTTCTTGGGACGTTGTCCCCCCCAAGTGTAGGTTAAATGTTGTTTTTAACGTTCCTCAAGTTGACCAAGTGTGCCCTTTATGCAATGTAGAAGAGGATTCCCTTTCTTACCTCTTCTTAGATGCTTTTTTGCTAGGATTACTTGGACACTTTCCCCGTGGCCTCTTAATTCTTTGAAGTGGTCTACTTTTAGCCTTCCAGAATGGATTAAAGGCATATTAACTCCTTATAGCACTTTGGTATTCTTTTTGCAGATTCTCATTTTTTTTTTAGATATATGTTGCTGGGTTGTGTGACATTATGTGGTTTTCCATAAATCAAGCTATCCACAAGGGTGTCATTCCCAAAGTCTCTTCTCTGGCAGCCAATATCAGACGTGTCTCTTTGGAGCATTATGCAGCTTAGTCTTCAAAGCTTCATCCAACTAAAGAAGCATGGATTAAACCTCCTCAAGGTTGGTGTAAAGTGAACTTTGATGTTGCTATCAGATAAGATTTCTCCACTCAAGTTGCTGTTTGCAGAAATTCCAATGGAGAGATCATTGTTGTGCAAATATCTACCTAAATTAATAGGCAAATAATTAAAGATTTTACTTGCAAATGCACAAGGTCAAAATAGTAATATAGTGTGCAAGTGTGAAATCATTCCCACAAATATTGGTAAATTTTGATCAAAATTAATTTCGTAAGTAAAACAAAGATTGATTTTGAGTTGATGATAATAAAAGGTAGGGTGATGGGTGCCTAAAAGTGCTTATTTGGACCCTTTAATTTATACTCGTTAGGCTCTTAGCGTTGTCAATATCTAATGTTTGAGTTTATTTTAGTGTTTTAGTGTGTTGCAGGTCTGTGCAATCGAAATACGGTTAAAATGGTGGAAACGGCCAAAGAAGCAATCAAGACCCTGCCAATGCGCTCGAGCGCACTTGGTGCGTTCGACTGCACTGCGGTTGAACGCATAATCTACATTTGAACGTACTCCTCGTCAGCATGTGAAGTCCACGTCGCCCTAGCCACCATCACAAACTTGCTTGTGCCGTGGGACTTTAGAGCGGTTATTTGTGGTCGAATGTATAGGCTGCGATCAAACGTAGTACGTGTGAACACATAAGCCATGGTCAAACGTACACATGAGCCTGAGGTCGAACACACTGCATACGGTCGAACGCATGCGGGAGTGCGATTGATCGCACAACTTGTGATCAAACGCACTCCTGACCTGGCAGCAACCCTAATTTTTCCTTATAAATAGAACATTTTGTATAGAATTTTATTTACGCTTGGGAGATGGGTTGAGGCGCCCTCAGTGGCTCAAAACCTCACTGTTCTTCATTGTAAACACTCCTAAACGTCAATTTTATTAAATGCTTTCATTTGTTTTACTTTAGTCTCCTATTTCCCTCACTATAGATTTGTTTATATATATTCATGTTTAGTTTATATTTTCTATCTTTTAATTTAACGTTTGTTCGATTCAATCACAATCTCATGACAAGATTGTGATTGGTTGTTGTTTATGGATCGTGTTCCGTCCAATATTCATTGTGATTTATCCGGGTTACATCGGATGGTTCAACCGAGTCCAATATCCGTTGTAATCAAAGACACATCGGATGATTCGATCTCGGTCTAACATCCGTTGTGACCGCTTATAGGTTAATACATCGAATGATTCGACTAGATTTTGTAAAGGCAAAAGAACATGTGAGAGCTAGGCCGTACGACGGGTGTGTGCACTATTGTGAGAATAGGACATGCATTTTAGCCTAATTGATTGGTGGATGTATGAATTAGCATGCTTATATGTTGATTAAATTGTGGTAAGGTAGATTAGGGACTTTAACGTTTTTATTTATTTATTGCATTTAATTTAGTATTTATTTTCTGCACACCAACTGTTTGATATTGGGTCTAAGTTAAGGTAATATTAGTTTAAACATAGAATTAATTAACACAAACGCGATTCTCTATGGGTTCGACACTCGCACTTGTACAACCACTTTATTACAAACGACTCGTGCAATTGGCGAGTACTATTTTGGTACGATCAAATTTTGGCGCGTTGCCAGGGAATCGGTGTTTTGTTTAAATTGATTTTATGCTTAGATTAATTTTGTCTTATTTTAATTTCTACAATTATTTTATTTATTTCGTGCTTTTGTATAGATAAAATCCAAAAAAAAAAAATTAGATTAGTGTTTTGATTTGCTGTTTTTAGTTTCTGCTGAGTCTCTGGAAAATCAGCTTGTGATAGTGCGATCGATCGTACCTTTGTGCGATAGAACGCACTTGAGTCTATTCCAAAGACAAATGACACCAAGGCTTGCCTAGTATGTCGCTCATGCAGCACGCCCCCCATACAAAAAATAGTGCAGTGTTATGTTTGAACGCATCTCAGTTGCATTCAAACGCACTTGCAGAGCCTGCTACATTTACGCAAAAGCGATCGATCGCATTCTCGCTGGCCGAGCGCACCGCTTCGTAAGAACAAACCCGAGGCAATGTATGTGTCTAGTTTTCAAATTTTTGTTGTTTTTTTTAATTATTAGTTTTTGTTTAATTGTCTATTTTATCTTGCATGTTTATTTACTTACTGTTGCTAGTTTTTAGTTAGTTTATTGTTATTTCTTTTTGTCATAATAGTTTATTGTTTTGTTAGTTTATTTATTAGTTAATAGTGAGTTTATTTTGATAATTTTCGTTTATTTTATTTTTAAATGGTTATTGTTTCATGTGGGATTTTTTTTAAACTGTTGGGTGAAGCATGAGTCTTCCGTTTGTTAATTTCGATGTTTCCCCTAGTCGTAGGACATCAAATTCTACTAATTTGCACCCACATAAACTGTGTTTAGGCTGTTCTAGTCCTTACCATAATTCCGGTGATTGTCCTCATTGGGGACAATTTACCAATTT
The DNA here is from genome assembly GCA_013348765.1 of Carpinus viminea. Lineage (NCBI taxonomy): Eukaryota > Viridiplantae > Streptophyta > Magnoliopsida > Fagales > Betulaceae > Carpinus > Carpinus viminea. Next base: position 13,868,041 of record CP054674.1, read on the forward strand.
CCCAAATGGGCAGCGAAACACTAATTTTTCTAACCAGGGGTTTGAATCACATTCTAATTCTTATTCTCCTAATCAGAATAACCGTTCTGATGTCTCGTAGTATGCTCATGCCTCGGGAAACTATGCTCTCCATTCTGATGAACTGCACCATTCTGAATATCCGCAATTCAATACTCACTATTCCATACCTTCATTGTATAATCCTCCTCCTCAAGAGTTATTAGTGCAGCACTTTCCAATTGCTCATATTGATGACTTAGAAGAGAGAGCGAACCAACTCATGGCAGCTAGGTGTGCCCACACCCAGCTTCCTCACACTCACGTATTTCATCAGTCTTGTGAATATTGTTATCATCCTTCTCACGAGTTCGATGATTGGCCATTCTATATTCATTACGTGAGTCAAATTAACATGCCTGCACATGAAAATGCACAAACCACCACCACATTTGTTAGTGAGGAAAAAGCTGTCAGTAAGGTGGAAGAAAAAAAGGAGCAAGTTGAGAAATTTGAGCCCCCGTAAAATTCAAATCTGTCCAACGACAAGGTAGTGAGTACAGAAGCTCACTCCTTCGTCACAATCCCTCTTGAGACATATCATTTACCACAAGTTTCATCTCTTCAATGTCTCAAAGAACCGTCTTATGTAGCAATCTTCGAGGATTCACGAACTCAAGATCATAAATCTAGAAATCGTGGACCTAAGAGAAATTTCGGAAGTAAGCTTTTAGGCTACATAAGATGGCGGAACATCCTTCCAGAGGGATATTTAGTTCTTAAAAAGAAAGGATGGAAGGGATTGGTTGGACACCCATATGAACAGGGTAGGTGTGGTAATTTTTCTTATTTTATTTTCCGCACTTTATTTTTGGGTCGTTTCATTTTTTGATTCTTTTTGTTTTTGTTGTATGTATGGTTGTCTGTATAATTTTTTTTAATTTTGTGTTTGTTCTGTTAATTTTTAGTTTGTTGTTTTTGTACCCTGTGATCGAACATAGCACCATGCGTTCGATCACAAACTCACGCTTGTGTTTGAACGTATTCTATACGATCGAACGCAGAGCCCACTTGACACACACACAGGCAGCACGAATGCGATCGAACACACTTACATAAGTTCGATCGCATTCGTTTTTAACCCTCATGTGACCTGCTTTTAGGTCACTTTTTCTCCTCCCCTCCTCACTTCTCCACAGTGCCGTACAGGTTTCCCTCCATCCTTTTCTCTTTTCTCCGTCACCCAAGCCCCAGGCCGCCTTTTGAGAGTCGGAAGCTCATTTTAGAGACCACTTTTGCTATCAAAGAGGAGTTCTCCAATAATGATGCTACAAGTTGGGCGGTCCAAGAACTGAAAAACCGGGGTTTGAAGAGGCTATTCAAGCCCATCGCCTCCACTGCATACGAGTGTCTGGTCAGAGCATTTTACAACCATCTGAGTTATGATTGCAACCGGCCAAACATTCTTGTCTCTTCCATTGATAGCAGTAGTGGAGGTGACCATAGCCAATGCAGCGGCCGTTTTAAGTATAGTCACGAGCCTCCAGAATCGGATGTTCCTTGGATTGATTGCCCCTCCATACTTACCCTCGAGGACATCATCTCTGACATGTGTGAGGGGCAATATGCAGACAAGAACCAGAATGCAGCCATCAAAGCAAAGATTCCTCGAAATATTTTGTTCATTGATATGGTGCTGTACAGGAACGTGTGTCCTTGGGGACACAAGACACAGAGGCGGGATATGTTTTTCAGTGCTCTCTATGCGTTCCATAGAGGCTTTTGGTGCTCCATTCTTGAGATCATATGGAGACAGATTCACAAATTTTGGGAGGGAGTGCACCATTGAGTAGCGGAGTACACGAAGACCTGGGGTTTGCCTTTCCTTTTTCTCATCACTCACATACTGAGAAAGAAGGGGATTAAAGGCAATGCTACAGACGGGCCAATCACTGAGAGCCCACACTTCGGGCGAATCCAGTGGAACCAGAGTTGTTCCCACATGCCCAGAGGTGTACGAGAGCTAGAGATGATGGACGTGGATGAGCCAAGAGAGCCGAGTGCTAAAGACAACAAGACTAGAGCCGAGTGCTGCAGACAAGAGTATCTCGAGCCACAGAGTCCAAGGAGCCAGAGGAAGAAGAAGAAGATTATGAAGAAACTATTATGCTTAGAGCCTTGGATTTTGTAGCTTTCCATGACATCTTGAAGGACGTGTGAGTCTAGATCACAGACATTCAGAGGGATGCACGCCAGGATAGGCTCGAGACCCAAGCCATGCTCCGAGCCATCTTAGACAGGCTGCCACCAGCCTCAGGATCTTCTGCACCACCAACCCCATGACGTCTCCGTGACGTGTTGGTTATTTTTTACACCCCTTGCACTACTTTTATATTTTCTATATCCACACACTGTGGACAGTGCAAATTTTGAGTTTGGGGGTATTTATTTATGTATTTGTGCAGATTTTGTTTTCAATTATGCATTTTTTTAATTATGGTTTATTTTCTTTTGTGAGCTTAATTTGATGAACATATGATCACTTTGATTAAGGGAATTTCAATTGTGTCACTTTCTTTGGCAACATGAGATATTACAGTTGAATTTGATTTTCATGAGCACATTGCCACGTAGTTTGTGGGATATAAATTCTGAGTTTAGTCACGCTGGTTTTGTAAGCTTGGATGCAATTGGGAAACCCATTGGAAAGATAACCTTGGTTTTGTAGAAAAAAAAAATTCATAATAAGTTGAGCTTTTCATTGAGTAACCGGACCTCTTGCCTGGCCAAGCAATGAGTGTTCGCATCAAAAGATGAAAAATTTCAGCTAAGTTATTGTATGGTTAGTTAGGCTTCGTAGTTCTTTTTGACTTGAGTAATTAAGCCCTAGGGATGTTTCTACATCTAGTGCCTTGAAACCGCCTGGTTTGGGAGTCACTGGCCCAACGCTTGTTACATAGGTCATTTAGAAGCTTAAGGGTGTCAAGCATTGCGCAGCCTACACAAAAAATCTTTGAATTAAATAAACTTTGGTTATTGTGTCTGATGGGTAGTCTGATAAATTCTGAGTGTCGAAGCATGCATGATTAAGTTTAGTTTTTGAAATACCACAATTATGTGCTAATTTCACTTTTACTAGAATTGATTCATGTGATGTCTCATAATGCCATGTCAGTAGCTTAATTGATAATTCCCTGAAAATTGTGAAGATGGTGTTTGTTTGTTAAGCTTGCTCATGAATAAGAACCACGATTTTTATATTGTTGCATTGTTGAGAATAAAATGATTGTACAATGTTTGTGGGTATCATTCATGGAAAACCCTCACGAGACTTCACTCATCCTCAGGAATTCCTAGAGGTTTAAAAGGCTTGTTGCATATGCTAAATGCAATTGTTTCTCCCACGAAAGTAGATTTATGTTTCTTGTTTTCATTATTTTTTTCACTTTTGTTTTGATAAGGGACTAGCAAAATGTAAGTTTGGGGGTATTTGATGGGTGCCTAAAAGTGCTTATTTGGACCCCTTAATTTATACTCGTTAGGCTCTTAGCGTTGTCAATATCTAATGTTTAGTGTTTTAGTGTGTTGCAGGTCCGTGCAATCGAAATACGATTAAAATGGTGGAAACGGCCAAAGAAGCAATCAAGACCTCGCTGTAACGCCGAAAGATTATGCGCTCAATCGCATTACGGTCGAAGGCATAATCTACGTTCGAATGTACTCCTCGTCAGCCCATGAAGTTCGTGTCGCCCTAGCCGCCATGACAAACTTGCTTGCGCTGTGGGATTTTAGAGCAGTTATTTGCCGTCGAACGCATAGGCTGCGATCGAACGTAGTACGTCTGAACGCATAAGCCATGGTCGAATGCACTGCATACGGTCAAATGCATGTGGGAGTGCCATCGATCGCACAACCTGCGATCGAACTCACCCCTGACCTGGCAACAACCCTAATTGATTGATGGATGTATGAATTAGCATGCTTATATGTTGATTAAATTATGGTAAGGTAGATTAGGGACTTTAGCGTTTTTATTTATTTATTGCATTTAATTTAGTATTTATTTTCTACACACCAATTGTTTGATATTGGGACTAGGTTAAGGTAATATTAGTTTAGACATAGAATTAATTAACACAAACACGATTCTTTGTGGGTTCGACACTCGCACTTGCACAACCACTTTATTACAAACGACTCGTGCAATTGGCGAGTACTATTTTTGGTACGATCATAGGGCTTTGATATCCACTACTAGTTATGCTTACACAATAAAACAATATGCCAATGCTTTAATCACATTATAAATATTGCCAAATGGTATATACTCTTTACAAGTTAGGCATGGGTGTATACTCTAACTCTTTTCTTTCTTAAAGGATTTAGCATGGGTATATACTAAGTTGTTCTTTAAGAAAGCATAAAAATATGAAATTGACAAACACATGGAACCTAGGGCATGGGTGTATACTCCGATTCCATGTTGATTAACCAAGAACCAGTGTGGATTTCTTTTGTTACTTTTATTAAACCAGAACTTCGGTCATCCAAATTGATTTAACTAACTAGTCCATACCACATGCATATGTTGATCAGACAAACACATATGAAGAATTCAAAAAAACAGGAATTAATCAAGTTAAGCATCATAATGTAATTATCGCAAAGGTGACAATATTGAATTATCAAATAAACATAATCAGGGCATCAATCTAGCCCTACTAAAAGGTTTAGTTACATATGAGTTTGATGTTAAACATCTTCATAAAATAAAATAGAAAGGAAAAGAATAAACCCGAGAAACGCTTCCTTGAAGAACCGTCAATTCTTCTCCAAAATCACGTGTCTATATTTCTGTGTTTACAAGCCTATTTATAGAGTCTAAGGAATCCTAGAAGCACCTAGAAACCCTAGAAATCGTAAAACAAAACCCTAAGCCTATTTCCAAAATAGGACAAGCCGCTTTACTATTCACTAGCCCACGAATGCACTCGATCGCAATTGCAGTGTGCTCGATCGCACTGCGCTCAATCCTTCTTCTTGCACGCGTGAACACATATGCGTTCATTCCTTGGCTTGGGCACTCGATCGATCACTCTAAAAGAATAAGACCTATAAAACAAGGAAAATACAAAAAGAAAGTAAAATAGAATGAAATAACACAAACTAAGAGCTTAACAAATATAAATTAAGGGACTTAATTATAAATATTTAAGCACTTATCACACCCCTAAACTTACATATTGCTAGTCCCTTAGCAATACGAAACTAAAAACTAAATGAAAAAAACAAAAAGATAAATCCATCTTTTATGGGATGTACAATTGCATTTAGCGTATGTAACAAACCTTTTAAACCCCTAGGCATTCCCTAGAGGACGAGTGAAGTCTTGTGAGGGTTTTCCATGAATGTTACCCATAAACATTATGCACAGTTCATGTCACTCAAAAAATTAAAGTGTCACTCAAAATCATGATTTTCATTAATTAGCAAGCTTAAAATGATAAACTCCATCTTCACAATGAATTGGAAGAATTTAAAGTCTAATCACTTACAACAGGCAGGCTAAGGCATCACAAGTTCGAAATATGATTGAATTAACACAAAAATATGAAGCTTCCAAATAATTCTAATGTGTAATGTCTCAATATCTCAAGATTCACTGAAATCCCTATCTATATTGACCCAAATTATTAACTAGGCGTAATTAGCTTAGTTGGGGGAGTTAATTTGGTCTTTGGGTCAATGTTTGACACTAGAGGGCAATTGAACCTTTAGCGAGTGTTGAGTTAGGTCAAACTAGATGGTTTTAGGGTAGTGTGATGTGTGGGATCACTAAGGACTTAATACTTTCGAGTAAAAAGGTTTGACGAAACTAAGCTAGCCATCATTTTTAACGAATCATTTCACCTTTTGAGGTGAACACCAATTTTTGAGGAATACCCTCAGTTACTGTGAAAACTTCAATGATTTTGAGTGTTTTGTGAGTGTTGGTGGAGTGTTTGTGTGTTCTAGAGCGTTCATGAGGCGGAACTCTTGCATTTTTGTTTCAAGGAGGTAACATTCGATCCTTAGCTTTTTAAATATGTCGTTATACTGCTCGATTTCTGTTTGGTTGTAGTTGTTAGCTTAGATACACTTTGAATCTTGTTTAGGTTAGCTTAGTGTTGTTAGGTTGCATGGAGGTTGTAATCTAGGTTAGGAGGCTTTAGAGTGTTTCTAGTAGCCCTAGAAGTCGGAGAATAGGCGGATAGTGGAGAGAAAATGAAGTTCTCCCTAAAAACCCTTAGAGAAGACGTACGGTATCATAACCGGACGTATGGTCAGTGTGTGACAGGGGACTTTATTTTCACAAAACTGTCCCATAGCTTATATTGTCCTTACTCTAGAGTTGTTTTACTAGAATTAGGACTAATAGAAGGTTTTCCATAAATTTAGAGAACCCGGATCTTTTGGAATACTCAGAGACACTTTTTGATCCAATTGAGTTTTAACTCACATAATGCTCGTTGTTATTTTTCATGCACTGTACATCTATTTTTTATATCAAGAAAAAATGCATATTTTACAACTCTCACAGTTTATACTTATTGCACATGAACTCTATCATTTTGAGAAAAATGTTGTGTTGAACATGTTAACCAAGTGAGACTTGTAAAATGACATGCATGTAAAATATAGACAAGATAATTTGGATCGTATGACATGATACACTGGTACATGCGGTATAATGGCCATGGGCTTACTATACGTGTTAGTTTTATGGTCAATGTGTGTGTATTATATGGGGCTTTAGATTCATTGGTTTCATGACCACGGTGCAGCCATTCCCAATGGCCTGGTCACTATAGGAATGATGTCATTAGTTGGTGTGGGCCACCTGAGATTGGACTTAGTCGTGCCATTAATGTTATGTATAGTATGTTGTGGAATGGCTAGGGCACTAGCATTGTACTATAGGTCCCTCGGGACAGCGCCAACCCTGCTAGTGAACTATAACTGTTACTCATATCATATGCATATGCTATATATATATATATCGCCTATAATGTAAACTGTCATAATGGAACTGCTTTTGCTTATAAAACATCGGAGTTAATTACTAAACTGGCATGGGCGTTATTTGTGTTAAAAATCACTAAGTCTTAGACATACCATTTTCTTTTATGTTTCATCTCCCATTACGATTGTTATACGGTTTAGCCACTTTAGAAGAGAATGCCGTCGGAGCAAACTTGGGTGCTAGCCCTGGACTTGATCCGTGTGATCTTTAAAGATATGGATCCTGTTTGGTTGCATTCGATGTGGGAGACTGGAGGATCTACTCGTACACATGATAGAGATCCTGATATCATTAGCTCTGCTCAAGCTAAAGTCTAGGCGGTGATCTATTGATCCTTTTGAGAACTATGTTGATGTTATGTTATTTTGGGTTGTATCTCTTTTCCTGATGATGGTCTAATGACCAGTACATTTTATGACAGTCTATGATATTATGGTGATATAGTATTTTATTTCTAGTATTTGTTGTGTGATGTTTCATTTATTGTCTCTAATTCCTATAGTCTTAGTAAAGTCTTTTGCTGTACCTTTCTTGTTATGACGGGAAAGGTGAAATCCCTAGGGTCTTGTTCCGCGAGGGACATGACTGGGATGGCAAGCCGAGGGATCAATTACTGGTTAATTGATTTTCCCATCGTGGTCATTACACTATCATAATGGATAACTATGGCATTTTTTTCTTCTTCTTCTTCTTGGTGAGGCTGTGCAATGTTTGGTTCAATTGACCCATGTAGCGAGTATTGAGCCAATGACTCCCAAACCAGATGATTTTAGGGCATTAGGTGTAAAGACACCCCTAAGGATTTACTAACTCGAGTCAAAAAGGCTACGAAACCAAACTAACCACGACTTCAACCAAATCAAATTTCTTCACCTTTTGACGTGAACACTCAATGCTTTGAGGCAAGATGTCTAGTTACTTAGTGAAAAGCTTATCAATGATCTTTTTTTTTTTTTTTTTGTATATATATATGCCAAAGTATCTATCTAATAAATCATCCAGTTTCACCCAAGACATAGAAACACAAACACCAAACTTTCATGTCATACCTCACAAATCATGTGCTAATGTGCTTGTATAGATTAGATCAAACATGAGAATTCTCAACTGCCCTAAGCAAGTAACCAAACTTTGAAACTCTATCATCAGATCATGTGTTCAAAATTATAAGCTCACCAATGAAATCAAAACACAATTCTTCCAAATCAACGAAAATCTTAAGACCAACATGAACATGCAATATTTTTAAAATTTTTTCATAAAAAAACAAAAAGTAAGTGGGACCAAGTGTGTATGTAAAGGTGTCCCCCATACCCTCAAACTTAAATTACACATTGTCCCCAATGTGTGTAAAACATGAAAAGATCTTACCCAGGAGATGGATGAAACTATTTGGAATAAGTTTGACTCAAAGCATTCCCCCCAAACTTGAACTCAAGCACACTTGTCCTTCAAAAACGAAACACTAAAATAAAAATGGAAAACAAAAACAAAATAAAAATAAAACGAAAATAAAACAACAAGAAATAAAAGGATATGCTATGGAGTGCCTCCCATGAACACTAAGTTTAACGTCTTCAGCCAGATTGTTACATTTTAAACTTGAAGCACTAGTCTTTTCTTCTCTTGCACCACAAAGAATGGATTTTTCCTATTGTAAGGGCATTCCAATTGTTTATATATCGGGGTGGACCACTCTGATTTTTCTCAAACAATTTCTCATCTAGTGAGGAATCATGAACTGGAATAAAATAAAAAGAAAACTCAGGGAGCTTTTCTATCTTGATGTCCTCAATTTGCTCATTTGGTAGCTTGAATAGAATTTTCTCTTGGACTCTTTGTATTTTAGGAATAAGAGCTAATGTTGAAGATGTAGTGCTCTCTTCTTTTCTGACGTAGCTCCTCTAGATCCTCAGTTTGCTCCTCCTTCCTCTCATCCACTTGATTTTCAACCACTTCTTCACTCCTCAATGTGACAGCTTGGTCATGATAGGAAGTGCACTCATCCTCCATGTAGTACTCATTAGGATTGGCCACCAACTGACCTTAACACTTTTCTTCTTTGAGGATATCCATTATCTGCTTAAAGTGAGCATCCATCTTCTCAGATGATTGCATGATAGAGTTATTTATCCTTTCAAATGTTTGCCTATCTTCCTCTGCTTCGCTACGAAAAGCTGACATCATTCTTTCTAATCTAGCACTCACTTCTTCTAAGGCAACCATTGTTTCTTCCAAGGCAGACCTTTTGGAGAAGGTGGTTCTTCTCAATATTGTTGATGTGGATAGAAATATGAATGATCATGAAATTGATGAGCAATATTTCCAGGAATTTGAGCTTGCCATGAGAGATTTGACTATTGGCTCCATGTTGGGTTACAAGAATCAAAATAGCGGTCATTCCCTGGTCTAGAGATTGATGTGTTCTTATGCCCAAAAACATCGTTAGAAATTTGTCTTATTGAAGGACAATTTCTAACATGGTGATAAGGGTCATGGAAAAATGAACATGGTCCTTGGGGTGTCGGAATGCCTCCCCACATGTGAATAAAAACAAAAAGAAATTAAAATAACAAGAGAAAATAAAAATAAAACTCACAAACCGCCTGAAGTGCTAGAATGCAGATGTTGTCTAGTAGAGCGTTCGATCACACAGGTTGGTGTGCTCGATCGCACTCGAGGCAAAACTGCAAAGTAGAAATGAAACACAGAGTCTTTGCCGTGGTTGTCTGATTTTGCGCTTGATCGCCCTGCAGCAGTGTGCTCGATCACACCACTACAGAATAGAACTAAAATTCCAAAAAACAGTAACAGGAAAATTTAAATAAAATAAAATTAACTAATGGAAAAAAAATTCTAAAAAAAATTAAATAATTCCCGGCAACGGCGCCAAAAAATTGTTGTGTAAATATCTACATAAATTAATAGGCAAATAATTGAACGTTTTACTTGCAAGTGCACAAGGTCAAAATAGTAATATAATGTGCAAGTGCAAAATCATTCCCATGAAGATTGGTAAATTTTGATCAAAATAATTTCATAAGTAAAACAAAGATTGATTTTGAGTTGATGATAATAAAAGGTATGGCTCTGATATCTACCACTAATTATGCTTACACAATAAAACAATATGTCAATGCTTTAATCACATTATAAATACCTAATGTTTGCCAACCTAAGGGCATGGTATATGATGTGGTAATTTTGTGACCAAAATTATCAATAATAAAAATACCACTCGCAATAGGACGAATCTTTGTAGGATACGGCTATAGAGAGGGTGTCGAATCTCAAGGACTGTAGGGGTTTCGTTATTAAATTCAAAAGACTAATTTTAACCTAATTAATAAAAGATATTTGTTTTAATTTTGTTTTCTAAAAGTAAATACATAAAATAAAAGATAATTAAAATATGAGAAAGAATGTAGGGTATTGACTTTACCTCTATCCGCACAACAATGGTTAATCAGATTCAATTCCATAAATTCATTCTATGGATGTTATAATTAAACAAGAAACTATCTTATTAAAGAGTAAGGATAATCTATCTTCGATTGGCACGGATTGTCCACCTAACCACTAAGATGCGGCACGACCCATCTTCCCTAGGTATAAACTATAAAACCCTTTAATAAGTTCCATATAATTAATGGAATAGCATAATCCATCTTCGGTTGGCACGGATCGTCTACCTAAATTACACTAAACTAGGGTGTAGTACGACCCGTCTTTCCTAGGCATGGTCTATCTTAATCCTATTAATCATATGTCTATTAAAACCCAGAAAATAAGAATGATTTGAGTTCAATAAAAGTAAAATACTTTCTACGACAAGATAAGAATTTCACAAATATTGATTTTGGAATTTAAGAACAATTGCATTTAATAATTAAGAACAGAATTCAATTGTAACAATTCTCACAGTTATATAATCAACATACATAAATTGAAAGTCTGGAAATTAAATACAATCAAACCATTGTGCTTGAAAAGGGTTACATTAACACCCCACGAAGGGGTTTAGCTGCTCATGACTCTTAAGCCTCCAATAATATTTTTTGTATCTAAAACTCAGTATATCTCTCTTGAAGCTTAGAGGCCTATTTATAGGGAGCAAAAAAGCCCTAGAAGCCCTAGAAAACCTAGAAAATTCAGATTTTAATCTCCTAGTCGAATTAGGAAGCAATCCATGTACAAGTAGGAAAAGGATTCATCCAGATTTGCCTCCTTCTCTTGCGGGACGATTTTGGCATAGTAGGAGTCCGATTTAGGAAAATACTATTTCAGCATAATTTGTATAATTTTTAATTAGCTTTCCAATACCGCTAGAATCATCTTAATCCAATATTTGAGCTGAAATTTATGGCTAAAATACTGAGACGTATTCAAAATCTGAAATTCTATCCGATCCGATTTTGACTCTAAGTGGAGAAATTCCAATTTTATCCTTTCCTTGGTTTAATTAAACTTAACAACATCATATATATCCTCTATTGTGATTGATTAAGCTTAATCATATCTTCTAGGTCCTCTCAAATTGTGCTTTAAACCCAAAATTAATGGTTTTTCTTGCATCTTTATTAAATACTTGAAAACACAAAAACAACACAAATTCAAACAAATAACAATGCTAAGGAATTAACAAATACGAGTTAAGAGGCTTGAATGTGCAACATTCAGCGCTTATCAATATATACTCCTTAAGCTATTGATTTTCCTATGCAACAAGTTAGGCATGGGTGTATACTCTAACTCTTTTCTTTCTTAAAGGATTTAGCATGGGTGTATACTAAGTTGTTCTTTAAAAAAGTATAAATTTGTGAAAATCGACAAACGCACGAGGCTTAGGACATGGTATATACTCCCAATTCCCCATGTTGTTCCCAAGAACCCAGCGTGGATTGCTTTTGTTACTCTTATTAAAAACAGGACTCGGTCATCCAAATTGATTTAACTAACTAGTCCATACCACATGCATATGTTGATCAGACAAACACATATGAGGAATTCAATAAAACAGGAATTAATCAAGTTAAGCATCATAATGTAATTATCGCAAAGGCGCCAATATTGAATTATCAAATAAACATAATCAGGGCTTCAATCTAGCCCTACTCAAAGGTTTAGTTACACATAGTTTGATGTTAAACATCTTCATAAAATAAAATAAAAAGGAAAATAATAAACCAGAAAAACGTTTCCTTAAAAAGCCGTCAATTCTTCTCCAAAATCACGTGTCTGTATTTCTGTGTTTACAGGCCTATTTATAGAGTCTAAGGAACCCTAGAAGCACCTAGAAACCGTAGAAATCGTAAAACAAAACCTTAAGCCTATTTCCAAAATAGGACAAGCTGCTTTACTATTCACTGGCACACGAATGCACTCGATCGTAGTTGCAGTGCGCTCGATCCTTCTTCTTGCGCACGCGAGCACATATGCGCTCGTTCCTTGGCTTGGGAGCTTGAGCGCTAGTGTGCTCGATCGCAAGTCTCCTGCGATCGATCGATCGCTCTAACAGAATCTCCAGCTTTCCCCAAGTTTGCTCTTTAATCCGATACTTCTAGAAATGCTTCATTTTCTTCCAAAGACCTATAAAACAAGGAAAATACAGAAAGAAAGTAAAATAGAACAAAATAACACAAACTAAGAGCTTAACAAATATAAATTAAGGGACTTAAATATGAATATTTAAGCACTTATTGTAGTGACCAAAATTATTAACTAGGCGTAAGTAGCTTTGTTAGGGGAGTTAATTTAGGCTTTGGGTCACTAAGGACACTAAAGGGCAATTTGGACTTTTGGGTGGACGTACGCTAGGTCTGGCGGACATACTCAGCTGTCTGTAGTGTGGACGTACGGTGGGGACCACTAGACGTACGCTACTTTTTGAATACCCTCTGATTAATACTTAGACGTACGGGGTAGCCTTTGGTGTGATGTCCCACATCGCCTGGGTATGGAGATGGTGATGTACTTATATGTATACTTACATCCTTAATGACAACAACGCATTTTAAAGCCATGATGATCATGATCCTATCAGAACCCCGCAGTTAAGCGTGCTTCTGTGAGAGTAGTACCAGGATTGGTGACCCCTGGGAAGTCTGATTTAGGGGAGTTAAAAGCGAACAATATTGTGTGTTATTAGGGTGGGGTGTTAGAAATGGTTTCAGAGCCATTGTCCAGCCTGAGATGGGGGGAGCATGCACAAGCCCATGAAGGTCGCTAGTGGACGCTCGTTGGGATGGATGCCAAGAGTGGGCTAATCCCATGAGGCAGCCAGCAGGGATGCTGGGTCCTAAGAGGGGGTGATTGTAACGTCCCATATCACCTGGGTATGGAGATAGGGATGTACTTATATGTATACTTACACCTTTAATGACAACAACAACACGTTTTAAAGCCGTGATGGTCATGATCCTATCAGAACTCCGCAGTTAAGCGTGCTTCTGCGAAAGTAGTACCAAGATGGGTGACCCTTGGAAAGTCTGGTTCAGGGGAGCCAAAAGTGGACAATATTGTGTGTCATTAGGGTGGGGTGTTAGATTTGGACCACTGGGTAAGAACCACCAGACGTATGCCCCTTTGGCTGGACGTTTGCTGCTTTGCTAAGGGAGTTGGTGGTAGCCCTTTCCTATAAATACTCCCTACCCCTCTTCATTTCTCACAATTTTCAGATGCCCCTAGGCTGCCGATGTGTATTTGTGAGTGTTTTGTGAGTGTGTGTGAGGCGTTTATGTATTTTGGAACATTCGTGAGGCGGAATTCTTGCGGTTTTGTTTCGAGGAGGTAACGTTCAGTCCTTACCTTTTTAATTACGTCGTTATGCTACTCAATTTTCTGTTTAGTTGTAGTTGTTAGCCTTAATACACTTTGACTCTGTTTGGGTTAGCGTTTTTGTTAAGCTTAGCGTTGTCACATGGCATGGAGATTGTAAACTAGGGTAGGAGGCTTTAGGGTGCTTCTAGTAGCCCTAGGAGTCGGAGAATAGGTGGACAGTGGAGAGAAAATGAGGTTCTCCCTGAAAACCCTCAGAGTGGACATACGATATTGTGACTGGACGTATGGCGTCGTGAGGGTAGACGAACGGCCCCAAGCCAGGACGTATGGTCAGTGTGTGACAGGGAAACCCTATTTTCACCAACTATCCCATAACTCCTATTTTCCTTACTTTAGAGTTGTTTTAGTGGAATTATAACTAATAGAAGATTTTCCATATATTTGGATAACTTAGATCTTTCGGAGTATTCAGAGACGCTTTTTGATTTAGGTGAGTTTTAACTCACATAATGCTCATTGTTATTTTCGATGCACTGCACATCTATTTTGTGTATCGAGAAAACATGCATATTTTACAATTCTCATAGTTTATACTTATTGCACATGAACTCTGGCATTTTGAGAAAAACGTTGTGCTGAACATGTTACCAAGTGAGACTTGTAAAATGACATGCATATAAAATACAGATAAGATAATTGTATCATATGACATGGTACATCGGTACGTGCGATAGTAATAGCCATGAGCTTACTATACATGTTAGCTTTATGGTCAAATGTGTGTATTATATGGGGCTTTGGATCTATTGGTTTTGTGACCCTGGTGCAACTATTCCCAATGGTTCGGTCACTATAGGACGGACGTCATTAATTGGTGTGAGCCACTCAAGGTCGAACTCGATTGTGCCATTAATATTACGTACAGTATGTTATGGAATGGCTGGAGCACTGGCATTGTATTATAGGTCTCTCGGGATAGCATCAACCATACTGAGAAGGGGTATTATATGTTTACATCATATGCATATATCATCTATTATATATATATCACGCATAATGTAAGCTGTCATGATGGAACTGCTTTTGCTTATTAAACATCCAAGTTCATTACTAAACTGACATGGGTATTATCTGTATTAAGAATCACTAAGTCTTAGACTTACCCTTTTTATTTATGTCTTTCCCCCATCATTACGAATAATTGCTCGGTTTAGTTATACTAGACGAAGATGCCGTCGAAGATTACTTGGGTGATCGCTCAGACCTGATACGAGTGATCTTTGAGGATATGGATCTCGTTTGGCTTAAGAATATGTGGGAAGATGGAGGATCTACTCATGATGACATGATAGAAAGACGAAGATGCCGTCGAAGATTACTTGGGTGATCGCTCAGGACCTGATACGGGTGATCTTTGAAGATATGGATCTCGTTTGGCTTAGGAATATGTGGGAAGATGGAGGATCTGCTCATGATGACATGATAGAGATTTTTATTTCATTAGCTCTTCTTAAGCTTAAGTCTAGGCTTTGATTTGTTGATCTTTTGTGAACTATGTTGATGTCTTGTTATTTTGGGTTGTATATATTTTCCTGATGATGGTTTGATGACCAGTGCATTTGATGACTATTTATGATATCATGGTGACTAATACTTTATCTTTGGTAATTGTTGTGTAATGTTTCATTTACTGTCTCTAAATCCCATAGTGTTAGTAAAGTCTTCCACTGTAGTTTTCTCGTTACAACGAGGAAAGTGAATTCTCGGAGTCTTATCTTGGAGGGACAGGGCTGGGATGGCACGCCATGATCAATTACTAGTTAATTGATTTGCCCATCAAAGTCGTCACACTTATCAATCATCAAAACACTCACTCAAGCCAGCCCTCCCTGTAGTCCTGTGTTTGGAGAAGCTCAAGCAACCAAGCTTGCAGGTGTCCTTGCCAATTCCTTGCATCTGGACAAGTTTATTTTACGGGGATTTTGCTCTTTTTGTGTTTTCTCTGCAGAATCCAGCTCTTAGTGTGGATTGGCATATTGAACATCTTATTTATGAAACTTTGTCTAGTTTTCAAGTCTCCTCTCTTTGAGAGGCTAGAAAGATCAACAGAAGTACGAACTTCTACACCTATTATGTGGCTTATAGGGTTATGGCAAGAGTTATCTCGGGCTGCATTCCCTTCTTTTCCCCCCTAGTTCAATCCCAATCTGTAGTGGAAATGATCCACCCCCCTTATACCCTCTTTAGTGAGGGTTTTTTTTTTTTTTGCATGGCTGGTTTTCAGCTTGTTCTTGTTTTTTGTTTGCTGTTGGCCGGTTTCAGCTTGTTAATGAAAGTTCTGTTACAATTAAAAAAAAAAACAGAAAAATAAAATAAAAACAAAAAAATAGAAAAACACGAATCAACAAAGAGGAAAAATACCAACACAAACCCTATTATATATCACCATCAACACCAAAACAAAATTGTAAATCAAAATTGGAGACGTTTTCTCAGAGGAATCTTCGAATGGAATTTTCCATTTTGATCTACTTGGAAGTAGTGAATATCAGTGGCATCTAAGTTTGAAGTAGCATATCCCAATTCTTTTATCACACGATTCACACCACTCTCACCAGAATATCCAAACCTAATATTTCTTATTACTTTAAAATTTGACATGTTCGATGTTTATGCTTTTGGGATTGTATTATGTCCTGAGGTTTAACAGTTAAAGATGGTGTGCGTTTAGGATTGTAATCGAGTTGGGTATTAAATGTTTAAGGTTAATTCTTTTAATTTTGTTTGACATACGAGTGAAACTTGAGTGATTACTTTTTTTTATTGTTAATGAGTTGCTTAATTAACTTCTTTTTGACATGAGCTGCTTAATTAACTTAATCATTCTTTTATTTATGTGTTTTTTTTTTCTTTGTAAATCCATGTTAATCTTAGTTATTGTTAAGATTTTATTATTTGAGTTAATTACATAAATTTATTTGTATTTATAAACTTATATATATATTTATCATGAGAAGGACTATTTATTTTATATCATATAACCTTATGTAAAATTTACAACAACACAAATGTCCCATTTTTTACCGACAACAACAAATGCCTCATTAACGAACGAGAATGCTTGATACAAAACTTTAAATTAAAGGAAAGGTACAAGATTAGAATAGCCAAATGCCTCAAGAAAAGACAAGAGAAATGGGAACAAGCTTTTAGGAAGTGGCTTAAGCAACTGAGGAAGGGCATCAAAAGAATCACCAAAGAGTGCCAGAACACTGCCAAACACAGTGTTTGATATGTGCTTCATTCACAATAAGAACACGAAAAAACCACCAGAGAGACAGTTTATCAAACACCAGGTACTAATGTTGAATTTCAATCTATGTAAAAGTAAACTAAGAAAGTAAATAACATGGAACCAGGGAAGTTTATTGAGCTGGTTCGAGAAATTTGACAATAATAAATAAAATAAACAAAGCAAGAATTAACAGAGAAAAACACGAGGGAAAAAAAATATGACTTTGAAAAATCAGAATATTATCATTGTCTTAAATCAAAGAAAACTTAAAATGCTTTGAATTCCTAGAACTTTGTGAGCAATCAAAGAGAAAGAAATAATCGAATGAAGAAAGAGGAAAAATACAAACACAAACTCATATCACCATCAACACCAAAACAAGAAAAAGATCACTGAATATAAAAAATAAATAAATAAATAAACTAGAAGCCTAAAATCAAATAGAGCAGAGAGAGAATGGGTAAAATTAGAAACGCACCACTAGAACTCTTGTACAAGAGCTGTGGAGTGAGGTGGCTCTGTGTTCGCTCGTCATTCATTTGTGGGCTTTGCTTCTCCTTTTCTTTGTCGGTTCCCCTCTAATCCTCTGGGATGGAAACGTCAACATTTTTTGCTTTCTCTTAATGCCCATTAACGTGTTTCCTATGAGGTGAATTTAACACCTTTTTTATGCCCAATAACATTATATTTAATTGGGCCGCGGACAAAGAGATATTGCCCCCATTCTTTGTCCAAACAAGAAAGAAGATTCTCATAACTTTTTAAACACAAACCATATGGAGAAATGGTGTTGAGAAGTAGGCACAACTCGGAAGCATCATGCTCATCACGTACTACACGTGCCCCACACTCCTTTACCTCAACATTCAGGCTGCTTGTTGTAATTGAAGCCTCAAGGGATCCACCCCCACTTGTCCAGAACCACCAGTATGGTATATACACCCAAAATCCGTTTGGCCCAATAGAATGGACTCCAGGGGCACAAAGGACTAATGGTTCTGCAACATCAACTCCATTGGCTTGAAATTGACAAACAAAGTAGGGAAGATTACTATTAGTGCCATCAAATGTTGTAGAATTCGAATTCCCCTTCCGCTCATCATGAAATTCATAAACAATAAAAAGAGCATACCCCTTCCAGTACTCATCTGAGCCCAAATCTGAATGCAATTGAATTGTTCCAAACGAATTAGTGCTTTTATTGTTGAACCACTCTAGGATTCCCGATCCCACCAGCGCAGGGCTACATGCTACCTCAGCATCAAAAATTTCCAACTGTAAAATAAAAACCGAAGAGAGAAGAAAGATGTTAAGCTATATATTACAAAACAATATTATAACTTAATTTAGTGTGTTAAAAAAGAGATCACTAAGAGACTCACATAATGTTTGC
Organism: Carpinus viminea; assembly: GCA_013348765.1. Classification (NCBI taxonomy): domain Eukaryota; kingdom Viridiplantae; phylum Streptophyta; class Magnoliopsida; order Fagales; family Betulaceae; genus Carpinus; species Carpinus viminea. Next base: position 13,886,569 of record CP054674.1, read on the forward strand.
TCTCAGTCCATAAAGGACTTTGTGGAGGCCCAGTCCATAAAGGATTTTGTGGAAGCCCAGTCCATAAAGGACTTCGTGGATGCAGATGCAGGCTCTTGAAGCGTTTTCCATCATAATCAGTATAAGCTTGTACAAAAGAGCAATCAATGCCCTTAATTTTTCATTTGAAGTCCTCCACATCTCCATTTGCTTATAAAACAACTCCAGCGATGGACAATTTCTTACACTCAAGATTTCTAATTCCAAGGGAAGCTTCGGCAATACTTGAAGCCAACTACAATCATCCAACACAAGTCTATTAAGGCAAGAAAGTTTAGCCACACTATCTGGTATTCTCGTAAATTTGTTCCCGCTTAGGTTTAAAGACCAAAGTGAGGATAAGCAACTAAGATAACTAGGAATTGCTCCATCTGATAGATTGAAATAACTCAATTCTAGATCTCTTAAAGAGCTTAAACTTGAGAACGAATTTAGTATCAAACGACTTACAATGGGATCTGGTCCACTGCTATCGGAAGTTTCCTTGTAGCACTTCCACCAACATAAAGGCACTTTAGACATTCCATACCACTCAATAGGTTCTTTGGGATTTTCTCTAGTCTTGAGCAATTAGACATATTGAGAATTTTAAGAGACGACAACCTCTTAAATGATAGTGGTAACTTTTTTATGGCAGTCCCATTCAAATGAAGATCTTGTAAAGATGTCATATTACCCACACTATCTGGAATTTTGTTGAGTCTTGAACAGCCAGAAAGATTAAGATCTTCAAGAGTTTCCAAAAAGATATTGTTTGGAAGTCTCTTAAGACGTTTGCAATCTTGTAGATCCAACTCTTTAAGCCATCTTAGAAATCCAATGGATCGGTGGACTTTAGACAAACTTGTACAACGTCCAAGCATTAGTTTCTCAAGATTTGGGACTCCGCTCAAATCTGGTGTCTCGATCAAGTTTTGAGAATCACTTAGGTTAATGTGTTTCAATTTGTCAAAACTCTGTTATAGGTGACCAATAAGTATTAGATAAAATGAAGAAGAGTACAATGACTAAGAATAAGAATAAATTAAATCTGCATAAGCCAAAATCTTACATTCCTTCCAACCCACAGTTGCTTGATGTAGCTATTATGCATTATGAGCTCAACAAGATTGTTTGAGTGGAAATTGGTCGGCAAGGATTCAAAAGGATACCCCCACCATTCCATTATGCATAACTCATTGCTTAGCATGAAATTCGAAGGATCTCCATGCCATTCCAGATTCATGCGTAACTTATCACACTCTTTATAGGAGTAATAAGATCTAATCACAAGCATTTTCAATTTTTTCATCTTTGAGAAGGCTTCAACATTTAGTCGCTCTGGTTTCTGTAAACGCAATTTTACGAAAATGCCTCTAACCATATCAGTTCCCTAGTAACCAAGACAAATGAAATTAGTGTGATGGAAATATTTGACAAATACTTAGAAGAATGAGTATAAAAAATGTACTTATCTACGTTTGTGTTTAGACTAATCCACTTACAGTATCATTTTTCAATACATGAATGACATCCTTTTCATGGCACAATCTACTACGTTTGCCAGGCTCTACAGACTCATCATGAACTATTTTTTGGCCCATTTTTCGTAACAAATCATGCATCCCCAATCTTTTGGAGGTTATAAGAGATTTGTCCACAAGAACTTTGATATTGATGTTCGGATGGTAACCAAAACTTTCTAGAATGTGTATGATGTTATCCATATATGCTCCATTGAAGAAACATGCAATATCTAAAAACAATTCTTTCTCCAAAGGCTCCAATCCATCGAAACTTATTTTAAGTTTATCCAAAATTTTTGCATTAGGATTTTCTTTTAGGAAATCCCTTGCACTTTTCCATTCATCCATGTTTCTGCCAAATAAGAACGAACCAAAAACTTTAAGAGCTAAAGGAAGGCCTTGAGCGTAATTCACAACATCCTTAGACAATTCCACATAATTTTCTTCGGGATGGGATTTCTTGAAGGCTTTCCTACAAAAGAGTTGTAACGCTTCATTTTCATTTAGGTTCTTTACCTTATAGGTATCATTCACAAATTTATTTAGCAAATGATAATCTCTGCTTGTTATAATGATCCTACTCCCTTGACCAAACCAATCATGGCTCCCTGCTAATGCGTTTAGTTGTTCTTCTTCATCCACATCATCAAGAACAATAAGAACCTTTTTATTATGTAGTCTTTTTGCTATCATTTTGCTTCCCTCATATTCATTCCATACATTAATTTCTCTTTCCATGAGGATCTCATAAATGAGTTGTTTTTGTAGATAAACTAGATTACGAGTTATGGTTTCTTCTCTAATGCTAGCAATAAAGCAACTAGCTTCAAATTCATGAGAAACTCTTTCATAAATGGCTTTTGACAAAGTTGTCTTCCCAATTCCACCCATCCCATAAATCCCTACAAAGCGAACATCATCCAATCCTATACTAAGGAAGCTCATCATTTCTTCAACACGGGACTCTATTCCAACAAAATTCTCGAAAATATTTGAGAATTTACATGAACTCAATCCACTTAGTATCTTTCTACTAATTTCTTCGACAACTATTGACTCGTACCTATAGAAAAGATAGGACAACATAGCATTAAGAGACAAAACGCTTAATAATGTACAATATTAAGCTTCAGTTAGCAAAGAAACGAAAAATCTTAATTTATGATATATATAGCACCATAATTAAGGTTTGATTTGCTTGGTTCATCATGTGGTGTAGTAAAAAACCATGTTTTTTTTCACCTAAGTATAAAAGTTCAATGGTTTGAGAGTGTGCCTAAATTACTAAGTCAATCTAATTATTTGTATGCTTCTCGTATTCCCTTTAGTCATTTTTTTTTTTTTTAATATCTTCACAATAAGATAAAGATATCACAAATAGATATCTTTGTGATTAATGGTCATGGTTGTGGATGATCAATTAGAAATGCCAATGGCATTTTAATTCAAAATTTATGCATTTTAAGTGCCCCCAAATATTGTTTATTAGTAAGATGCATGGAATTTCACCATGTCACAGTTGTCATGTGATTCTTGAATTGTTATGAGTACTGTTTAATTTATATATATATATATATATATAAATTACTTTATTATGTTAACTTTAGCTTCATTATATATCTATATAAATTTTTTTAAAACTTTTTTTAACTTCATTATTATTCATTGTTAATGGTCATTGTTGCTTGTGGTAGTTTTTCTACAAAATCTGAGTTTTTATGATGATGATGCCAATTTATGATTTAGCTACACACACCAAAAAAATAAATAAATAACAAAACAAAGGACTAGAAGTTTCTTTAATTGGAGAGGTCGGCAGAAATTAAATTTTCCAAAAGTCCAAACAAACTGAAATTAAGTTGCTGTCATTCTCTTTGACTAGGAAAGTAAATAAAATTTGTCATGTTAATCCATTGGAGGGTGGGCCAAGTTTTAGTTTAGCAAATTATGATGATGACACTAATTTAAAACAAATTTTGATTATTTTGCAGAAGTTTTCAACTTACTATCTAATGCTCACACTAAAAGAATTAGAAAAGAGTTTAATGTTACATACCTATCATGTAGATGCCATCCGGAGATCTTGCTCACTTCTCTCAAAGCAACTCTCCACTCTGACATCATTTGAATGTCAACCTTGGGATCTCTTTCATGCCTACCAAAAGCTTTTGCAAAAGTTCCCCTCGGGTTTCCTACATCGGATGGATCCACATGGTAGAAAATAGGCAAAACTCTAAGCCCCGTGTCTCTTATGCATTTGACCATCTCAGCAAGTTCAATGAGACACCATTTAGAGGATGCGTAGTTTGCAGAGATAACGACGATCCCATACATGGATTCTTGTATTGCTTTTAAAAGCTCATCAGAAATATATTTTCCTCGCTCAAGCTTTTCGTTGTCTCTAAATACGAGAATGCCTTTCTGAATCAAAGCAGCATATAAATGATCCGTAAAACTTTTGCGAGTGTCTTTCCCGTAGAAACTAAGGAAAACATCGTATCTCTGTGGTGATGTTGAAGAAGAAGAAGAAGAAGAGACTATGTGAGTACTCGTGGACGCCAGCGAAGACATACAAGCTTGTCTTCTCTTTTTTTCCAAGTAGATTTTGATGCCAATAACGGAAATACACACCAAACTAAAGCAAACCATCATTGTTAAAAGCAATGCCATAATTTGCAGATTTTGAGAATAAGCTGGATCAGTTTCTCTAACAAGGTTCTGGCCCTGGCTATTGTTATATATATCCAAGGCTTTCCGCGTTAGTTGTGAAAAAGCTAGCGGTCAACATATATAAATAAATATAATTAAGGAAACTCGCAGGTTACTCACCACTAGTGCTCCCTCTCTTGTCCACGAAAGTAGACAAGAGATTTGTAATTTCTGAAAAAGTAGATACAGTAAAACCCATATTGATGACAGTTTTCTCTTTCTTTCTTTTTTTTTTTTTTTTAATTTCTAGATTTGAAGGACAAGATGAAGTTTGAATTAATTACTGAGATAAACCTTCAGTATCTCCTCTTTTATAATCAAATTTCATTAATTACTACTTATCAAAAAAATTAAAGAAAAAGCTTTATTACTGATTTGTTGTCCTGTAATATTAAGATCAAAAGGAGATGAAAAATTTGAATTAGTGACTTTTATTTCATTAAATGTGGTTCCAATTGATTGAGCTACCTCTTGGGACAAAAGTACTATTAATGTCTTTAAGAGGTAGCTCAATTGGCTGAAACCACGCTTAATAAAAAGAGAGTTCTTAGTTAAATTCCTTCTCCTTTTAATATGACACATGTCAAAAAAAAAAAAAAGAAGCACTATTGATAAGGAAAGAGCAAGCAAAGGGCAAAAGGGTGTATCAGAGCAATGGAGTTGGAATAATCAAAATTCCAAATTATTAATAACCCACGCGGCCACGCACCAACCAACAGGAATGGATGCAAATTCTACACAATTATCAGACCCTGTCGACCCACAAAAAACAAACAGACGACAACACGCCATGCATGTTTTCTAGCTTTCCCATTCAATGCAATTTCTTTTAGGGTTTTTTGGAATAAAAAAGCAGAGTAATTAAAAATAGTGTAAGGATCAAAGAAGAAACGCTAGCTTTGCATGTTTAATGCGAAATTGACTGGATCCCATTAGAAATTGGTCTAATCGATCTGGTTATCAACAATGGTTATCAAAGTTCATCCCCAGACCTTGTTGATCTTCTAGGCAGCTATGACTACAGTTTTTCCGTTTGTGCCTAGAACAAGTGTACATAGAAAATAGTAGTTAGTCATTAAAGCAAAACGCAAACAATTAAAATCAAACAATAAGTTAAAATATTAAATTGACCTACAATTTTCAAGCAATATTACTAACCAGAGTAATGTTAAAAGGTCCTCTTGAGTTTTTATAAGAATGATGCGGCTCTTACAATAATTATTAGACTTTTGACGAATTATTATTGAATTTTGATCAAATAATAATTTTAAGAGCAATATCGGTGTTTTAGGGACACAAAATGACACAAAATGGACTTATGAAATTACTCTACCATCTAGGGGTGTAACTAGGCTCATAGTAGATGTTAGGACAATTTTCCAGTGCATGGACGGAACTAGGATTTTTTTTTGTTTGTGTAGGGTCTGAACTTTTACACACACATACATATATATATATATATATATTGGTGTTCGTGCATTTGTGTAAAATTAAATTTGCCAAAAAAAATCTAATAATCAAGTAAATATTCAAGATTTTAATATATATATATATATATATATATATATATATATTGGTGTTGTAAGTTGTGGCCCTTGGGGTTGGCTTGGGCGACAACTTACAACACGCCATGTTTGTGTCAAATTTTTTCGTAACAGGTGGGGCTGATAATGTTTTATACGATACACAAAAGAATGACAAGATTAACTTAACATTCTTGTTAAAGTATTATTGGCTTTCAGTTGTCATCGACTTTCGTAACATTCTTGTTAAAGTGGTTAAAGTATTATTGACTTTCGTAACATTCTTGTAAAACTGTCCTCACTGTGCAACATAAAAACAAACGAATGGGAAGGAAATCTTCTGCATGATGGGATGTGAAGAGTTTCTACAAGCGAGTAATGCACGAAAGTAGAGTCAGCTGAATTTTAATTAAGGGAAATTTTATAATAAATTCCTGAGTCGCGATCGACTGTGAAAACTAAAATCATCATTAATTTTTTTTTTTATTTATTTTAATTTTAACTGTTTGAGAGCATTCTCATTAAGCTCTATAAAATTTCATTAAATTTAATTTTGAAAATATACCTTTTTTTATCATTTAACTAGTCACTTTTTAAAATTATTAAATATCAAACTCTCTAAATATTTCTCTACTTTAACTAAATATTATTATTTTTTATTAATAAATGTAATTGTCATGAAACTCATTCACTTTGATTCCATGTGAGAGATTTACTAAAATGTCACCCCAACAACCAAAATCATAACTTATAAAAAAAAAAAACAACCAAAATCATATTAATAAATAAATAATTTTTACTTTTGGTGTCTTTATATTTGGAGAGGAGATAAATGACGTTTTTTTGTGAATTTTGTTAAAAATTTAGATAAATGTTAAATATGAAGAGTTTGATGAATTGATGGGATGATCTGAGTCAATCAAATATGTCTTTAACCCTCCATATTTTCTCTCAATTTCCTATTGTCCGTAGTCCACCCATTTACCTCTCTCGTCCACCAAAGTAGAAGGAAATGTCGTGGAAATTAAGTTGGATTCAGGGTAATATGTCTGAATTGTTGGGATCGAAATTAGAAAAATTGCCAGTTGGCCTACGTACGTGAAGACCAAGTTTCATGGAAATTAAGAGTGATTCGCTATTTGTCTACTAATTTATTTGTTGTATAGGTTGGTTTTATTATGTAATATTTTTCATTAATTCCTTAATTGTATTTACTATTTTAACTACAGCAATAAATAGACTCTTTCTGTACACGTGTTTTTAGAAGTTTTTTTTCGATTTATTTGTTGTATAGGTTGGTTTTATTATGTAATATTTTTCATTAATTCCTTAATTGTATTTACTATTTTAACTACAGCAATAAATAGACTCTTTCTGTACATGTGTTTTTAGAAGTTTTTTTTCGATGTTTCTATTGTATGATTCCAAAACTGTTGTAAATTTTAAAATCATTGTTGAATCAAAATTCAATAAATAAATAAATCTCTATAATGGGAAGTTTGAATGAAGGTAATCTTATAAAATTGCTGGGAATTCTAAAAAATTTGCACTTAGGTGGAAGGAATCCTTTTTGCTTGGAATGTGAGAGATGTGAGAATCCACATTCCTTGGCTTGAAAACATGGTACACTACAAAAAACACGCCATTTACTAACGTGTCTACTGTTCACTTTTTTTTGTCACGTTACAATTTACTAACGTGTTAAGTACTAACACGTTAGTAATGGGACTCGAAAAATAAAAATTTCCTAACGTGTTGTTTTAAACACGTTAGTAATTACTAACGTGGCATGAATTACACGTTAGCAATTGGTAACGTGTGATTCATGCCACGTTAGGAATGGGAAATTAAATTTTTAAAAATATATATATTTTTTGCTAACGTGTATGTTTTAACACGTTAGTAAATATTCTCCCAATACTAACGTGCAAAATACCACACGTTAGTATTTCCTAAGGTGTCACATTTGGCACGTTAGTAAATGGGTTTTCCTTATTTTTTTAATTGTTTTTTTTTTAGTTGTAATTGATATCTTATTTGTAATTGATATATTATCTAAAGGTAGATAATTAGAAATGTTGTATATATTAAATTTGTAATTGATATATATTATCTAAATTTGAAATGGTGTACATAATTAATTAGGTTGTATATTGTTTTATTTTTGTTAGGACAAATTAATAAAAAAAAAAAAACCAGGAAAAAAAAATTAAATTTACTAACGTGGCATGTCATGGCACGTTAGCAAATACTAACGTGGCACGTTAGTAAATGCTAACGTGCAATGACATGGCACGTTAGCAAATGTTTTTTTTTTCTTTAATATAAGATATTATTTATATTATTGTCTAATTTGGTATTGTATGTTAACTAATTAGAGTAGATAGTTAATTAATTAGAGTAGATAGACTAATTAGAGTAGATAGTTAATTAAGGTAGTGAATCAATTACGTTATAGTCATTAATTATATTAGATATTTAATTAGGGAAATGAATTAATATAGTTAAATGAATTAATATATGAATTAGTATATTTACTAGGACAAATTAATAAAAATAAACCAAGAAAAAATTTTCAATTTCCTAACGTGGCATGTGATGGCACGTTAGCAAATACTTACATGGCATGGCATGGCACGTTACTGACGTTAGTAAATGCTAACGTGCAATGACATAGCACGTTAACAAATGTTTTTTTTTTTTTTTGTTTTTGCTTTAATATCAAATATTATTTATATTATTGTCTAATTTGGTATTGTTAACTAATTATATTAGATAGTTAATTAAGGTAGTGAATCCATTACGTTATAGTCATTAATTATATTAGATATTTAATTAGGGAGATGAATTAATATAGTTAAATGAATTAATATTTTTACTCGGACAAATTAATAAAAATAAACTAGGAAATTTTTTTTTCAATTTCCTAATGTGGCATGTCATGGCACATTAGTAAATGCTAACGTGCAATGACATGGCACGTTAGCAAATGTTTTTTTTTTTTTTTTTTTTTTTTAGATAATTATATTCATGCTCTAATAATGAGCAAAACAAATCAAGAAATGGAGGATGTCTCCTCTTTCCTTACAATACCACTAACGCATGGTGGGATGGAAAACCACCTCATGTTAGTGACATGGGTCCTAGCATATAAAGCTAGTTCATGCGCAGCTGTGTTAGCTATTCTCCTTACATGTTTGAAAGTTGAGATACCTACCCCGTGGAGATTGGCTCTTATATCCTCTATCAGGTGGCCATACCCGATTACACGGCATCAAAGAGTTCACTGAGTTGACCACTTGCAAGGCATCACCCTCAAGAATGACATCATTATAGCCTTGCTCCTTGCTGAAAAGAAGGGCATATAGAGCTGCTATAGATTCTGCCATTACCGGTTCAGCGTCCAGCTTCAAAAAATTAGTGCCCGCTGCCAAAAAAACCCCCCTTGCATCCCTAGCGATGAACCCCATTCCAATGATCTTCCTTTTTTTATCTAGGGCTGCATCCCAATTTATTTTTATCGTGTTCCCCTGGGGGGGCTTCCATTCTTCTGCTCTATCCTTTGTAGTGACATCCTCCGGCTTCCCCTCAGCTTTATTTGCCTGTTGAAAGTTCTCCAGCGCTATCTCTGATTCCTTCACAATCTGAGCGGGATGAATGAACTTGCCGCCATGCACAATAGCATTTCGTCGATGCCATATACGACGTGCAATAATAGTGAAGAGCTCAACTTCTGCCGTTTCACACCGAGATGATATTCATGAATACATGAGGAAAATCCTGCACAAAACAGGGGATTTTCTGAAATTTTATTCGGGCTCCTCCCCACACATCACTTGCTGCTGGGCATTCCCATATTATGTGGCCAATGGTCTCTTCCTCTGTGAGACAAATGGGGCATAATTTATCTTCACAGACTCCTCTTTTGAATAAATTTTCCTTAGTTGGCAGCAAATTATGGCAAGCTCTCCAAATAAACATCTTAACAGCATTCGGTACCGCCAAACTCCAATAGGTCTTCCAAATTCCTCCATCATTTTCCTGTCTCGAACATTCAGCTTTCTGCTGTGCTTGCATTTCCATGCCCAGATGATACGCACTTCTAACCGTGAACTCCCCATTTTTTGTGCACCTCCATATTTGCTTGTCTCGTGGCAGCAAAGGACTCAACGGAATATTTTCAATTGCTTCGGCTTCTTCAGTGGATAAAATTGATCGGATTAGAGAGCTATTCCATTGCTTCGAATTTTGATCGATTAACTTGTCAACCTTCAAATCATCCATTAGGCTGGGTTTTGGAGTTCGGACCTTATATGTTGATGGTAATGGTATCCACTTATCCCCCCACACCTTTATATCTGCTCCGTTGCCTACCGCCAAATAGTGCCACTTTGGGTCAAGTCTTTTGAAGCCAATAAGCTCCTCCACACTTGTGATGGCCTGTTTCCCAATTCAGCTTCCATGATGGATGTATTGGGATAGTACTTGGCCTTCAAAATTTCTGCCGTCAACGAATTCGGATTCAACCAAACTCTCCACACTTGCTTGGCTAGTAGAGCTTTGTTGAACATCATTAAATCCCTAAATCCCAATCCACCGTGCTCTTTTGTGTGACCCATTCTCTCCCAACTCATCCAATGGATCTTTGAAGTGTTTTCCTTATGCCCCCACCAAAACCGTTGCATAAGCCCATTTAATTCCTTACATAAAGAATTAGGGAGCAAAAACACGCTCATGCAATAGGTAGGAATTGCTTGGACTACCGCTTTGATCAAAATTTCTTTTCCCGCCTGAGAAAGAAAATGGACTTTCCAATCATTTAGTCGATTCCACACTTTATCCTTAATGCTCTTAAAAGCTTTATATCTTGACCTCCCCACCATAGTTGGCAAGCCCAGATATTTTTCATAGCATTGAGTTTCACTTAGTCCTGATAAGCGGGTTATCTCCTCCCTTTTATTCGAACTAGTATTGCGGGAGAAAAAAATAGATGTCTTATCCCTGTTAAGCTTTTGCCCCGAAGCTTCTTCATATTTCTCCAAAATTTTGGTTAATCTACGCCACTCCACTGAATTAGCCTTACAAAACAGGAGGCTATCATCTGCGAAGAAAAGATGGCTCAATCTTGGTCCCCTCTTTGAAGTAGGCACACTTGTAATAACTCCCATTCTCTCCGCTTGGTTGAGCATGGCACTAAGAGCCTCCGCACACAGAATGAAAAGGTATGGGGAAATCGGATCTCCCTGTCTAAGGCCTCTTGAAGGAATTATATTTCCTACCGGTTGGCCATTAATCACAATTGAGTATGTAACAGACCGAACACAAATCATGATCAAAGATACCCACCTCTCAGAGAAACCCATCTTCCCCATGACTGCCTCTAAAAAATCCCATTCCACCCTGTCGTATGCCTTGCTCATGTCTAGCTTTATGCCCATGAACCCCACTTTGCTCCATAATCTCGTTTGCATAGTGTGCAGAGTCTCATATGCTGCGATAATGTTGTCGGTAATCAATCTTCCGGGGAGGAAAGCACTTTGGTTTTGGGAGATCACCGTTGGGAGCACCATTTTTAGCCTGTTTGCCAACACCTTGGAAATAATCTTATATATAACATTACACAAGCTTATAGGACGAAATTCAGTGACACTACTTGGGTTATTAACCTTTGGTATTAACACAATATTAGTAGCGTTAATTGAGCTATTCATATAACCAAAGTTTAAAAAAGCAAGAACCGCCTCACATACCTCCGGACCAACCGTGGTCCATTGTTGTTGGTAAAATTCTGCAGTGAAGCCATCCGGCCCCGGGGCCTTGAGAGGTGCCATTTGGTTCAGAGCTTGTTTTATTTCTTCCACTGTAAAGCTGGCTGTCAAATTGGCATTCATTTCTTCCGTCACTTTGCCATCAATTGCAGAAATGCAGCTGTCCACATTATGGGGTGTGGTTGAAGTAAATAAGGTTGTATAGTAGCTGACAAATGCAGTTTCTACAGCTTCTGGAGTTGAACATAACCGGTCCTCTGCATTCCTAATTTGGTCCACCACCTTATGTCTCCTCTTTTGTGTAGCACAAGCATGGAAATACTTTGTATTACGGTCCCCATGTCGTAGCCAATCCTCCTTTGCACGTTGTTTCCATTTAACTTCTTCTTGTTCCAACAAGTTTTCAATTTCATTTTTCAGCTGCATCTCTTCTTCCTTCGCTTGCCCTCTTTCCTCCGTTTGTAACATCTCTAAAGCACGAGATTTTTCCCGAATTGACTCCTCCGTGGCGTGAACCACCTTCTTGACCCATACTTGAATGGTTTTTTGGCATCTTTTCATTTTTTCTTGAACAGTGATCCACGGGTCACCTCTTTGGCACCTTGCTGTCCACGAGTTCTGAATAACCTCAGCAAAATCAGCTTGTTTTGACCAGCTAGCCTCCAACCTGAAAAGCCTCTTTTTTCCCTTTGCCACTTTTTTGTAATTAACAAGATTAAGTAGGAGGGGGTGGTGATCAGAGCTCCTCCTCGCCATGACTTCCACTTCCATATCTTCAAACATCATCCTCCAGTTGACATTTGCCACCGCTCTATCAAGGCGTTCTTTGATAAAATCATCACCATCTCTTCCATTAATCCATGTATATTTAGGACCTTTGAAACCCAAGTCACAAAGTTGGCATTCTTCGAGAGTTTTTTGAAAATTCTCCATTTGTCTCCGATGCCTAATTGTTTTCCCTTTTATCTCCGACAAATTCACCACTTCGTTGAAATCCCCCATGCACAACCACGGACAAGGGGAGAGACCGGAAAGGAATCGCAAAAGTTGCCATGATTCATTTCGTTTTGCTTCTACCGGATGTCCATAAAATCCGGAAAATTTCCACGGGGAGCCATTTTTATCAAGTGTAATGATAGCATTAACATGTCGACGGCTATAATTTTGAATGACAACATTAGTGTGTGAGTTCCATAGCAAAATAAGCCCACCACTTCGCCCCACACAGTCCACTACAAACATATAGTCAAATTGCAATTTTATTCGAATAAATTCAGCTCTTTTATTACATAGTTTGGTCTCCATAAGGAAAACCAAAACGGGTTTCTTTTCCTTCACCATTTGGTGTAGGTCTCGAACTGCACGACGGTTCCCAAGCCCTCGGCAGTTCTAACTTAAGATACTCATTGCAAACGGCGGGGCTGCTTAACAGCCTCCGCCTTACCCAAATTGCCGAGTGACTGTGCCCCTCCATCCCGTTTATTTTTTTTTCCCCCCTCCGAGTTCACTTCAGATCAGATATTATTTATATTATTGTCTAATTAGGTATTGTTAACTAATTAGATTAGATATATATGTCATTGCACGTTAATTTTTTATATGATATACTATTTATATTATTATTTAATTAGGCTATATTAATTAATTAGATTAGATAATTTTTTTTTTAAATGAGATTAGATTTTTTTTTTGAAATGAGATTGGGTTACTTAATTAATTAGGTTATATTAATTATGTCATATAGGGTTTTATTTTTAGGAGGAGAAATAACAAAAAATTAAAAAAAATGGAAAAATGTTTGTTAACGTGGCATGTAGCCACACGTAAGGAAGTGTTTTTTTTTTTTATATTTTTTATATTATACACTATTTATATTATTATTTAATTAGGCTATATTAATTAATTAGATTAGATATTTAATTTTTTTTGAAATGAGATGAGATTAGATATTTAATGAGATTAGGTTACCGAATTAATTAGGTTATATTAATTATGTCATATAGGGTTTTATTTTAGGAGGAGAAATAACAAAAAAACTAAGGTGGGTTTTATAGGGTTTTATTTTAATTATGTCATATAGGGTTTTTTCCTAACGCGTGGCTGCATGACATGTAGCCACACGTTAGGAAATGTGATTTTGTAAATTTTTTTTATATGATATACTATTTATATTATTATTTAATTAGGCTATATTAATTAATTATATTAGATATTTAATGAGATGAGATTAGATATTTTTTATATGAGATTAGATATTTAATGAGATTAGGTTACTTAAAGGTAGATATTTATAAATGGTGTATATATTATCTATAGGTAAATAATTAGAAATAGTGTATATACTATATCACCATAAAACGACATTCCTAAGTTCGCGCTCCATGATTGTTAAATCCATATATGTTCATGGTTAGTGTATTAATTACGTTATAGTCATTGATTACGTACGTTAGATATTTAAATAGGTAATTAGTTAATTACATTAGATAGATAATTAGGTTAGATTAATTAATGTGTGTCATATGCTTAATTAGGTTACTTAATTGACAAGTTTATATCATTAATTATGGTTTACTTAATTAATTAGGTTTTATAGGGTTCTTATTTTTAATTATTAGGACAAACGTTAAAAAACAAAAAAAATATTACATTTCCTAATGTGGCATGCCATTACACATTAGGAAATACTAACGTGTTATGGCATAACACGTTAGGAAAATTTTTAAATTTTCATTTATTACCATAATTAATTTAATTATGTTCTATTAACTAATTAGATACTTAGTTAGGTTTGTGAACTAATAACGTTATATTCATTAACTCGGTTAGATTTTTAAATAGATATTTTGTTAATTGCACTCGGTGGTTTTTTTTTTTGCACGATTTCCCTTTTTGTTTAAAGGTGTCTCGCTCATTAAGCTGGTTCTTATCAATCTCTGCATGCGAACGGATCTCAAGCGATTTGGATTGCGCACCTTCCAGTCTGGAATTGCTGTTGACTACATTGTTAGCAGAACAACGAGGCCATCTAGCTTCCGTTTGATTTGTTTCATGGTGATATCTCAGCCGTTCCTATTTCATGGTTTTTTTTTTTTCAACACTTCATTCCTCCTTCTTTTAGTTGTTTTATTGTGCTGGTTATTCGTGTGACCTTTGCTCTCGAGACTTCCTCTATCCTTGCTACTGCAAGGGGAGCTTGTTTATGACTTTCGTTCACAACTGCCCCACTTTTGAATTTTTTCGGTTTCTTACTTTGAGGCTAAAGATCATTAATCATGAAATATTAGCACAAATTAATTAAAAAAATAGGCAACAAAAAAACAAATAGGAGAATGCTATCATGGCATGGCCATCCACGTGAGCAAATGCTAACATGGCACGGACATGCACGTTAGAAAATGCTCACGTGGCATGGCCATGCACGTTAGCATTTTCTAATGTGGCATGGACATGCACGTTAGCAAATGCTCACATGTCATGGCCATGCACGTTAGGATTTGCTAAAGTGGCATGGAAATGCACGTTAGCAAATGCTCACGTGTCTTGGCCATGCACATTAGGACATGTCATTTTTTATAAAATGTTTATTTAATATCATATTTTATTTAATTTGCTTCTAATTATGTTCTAATATTGTTTCTTATTTATAATTATTACGGCAAATTTTAAAAACACAAAAAATATCATAAATTTACTATCGTGGCTGGCCATTGTTGTATTAACTAATTAAAAAAATATATCATATCATGTAATTTTTTTTAGGGTTAAATACTTAATTAGTCCCTAAGGTTTGTAAATTTTATTTTTTTCTCCCTAGGGTTTGAAAAGTGACTAAATTAATCCTTGTGATTTTGAAAAGTAACCAAGTTAGTCCATCCATCAGTTGACCGTTAGTTGACTTAACGAATTGACACGTGAACCAATTAAAAGTTGACACATGGCCACTTAATTAAATTTTTTACTTTTTTAAAAAACATATTTTTCAATAATAATAAAAAAAAAAACTGGGGTGGCTACGGCCACCCCATGGAGCCAAGGGGGTGGCCGAAACCACCCCCAATGGGAAGGACTGAGTTTTCTTCCAAACTGGATTGGAAGAATCTCCTCCAACCTAATCTGTAAAAGTGACATGTGTCCCTTGAACATGTGATATGCACATGAGTTTTTAATAATAGGGACAAAGTTGGAATAAATAATATTAAAAACTCATGTCCATCTCACATGTTATTAAAAAAAAGGACACATGTCACTTTTACAGATTTGGTTTGAGGAGATTCCTCCAACCCGGTTTGGAGGAAAACTCTGTCCCAATGGAAATGCTTCTATATAGGGTGGTTTTGCTATTCACGGTGATTGTTTTTATCGAGACTGGGTGGTCGTTTTTGAAGCCCTTCTTGCAGGAGAAGGAGAAGAAGGTGCTGATGATTGTGATCCCGCTCCAGGTGCTCGCCAACGTGGCCTCGGTTGTGATCGGCGAGACTGGGCCATTCATTAAGGACTGGATCACCTGGAACCAAGTGTTCTTGCTGGTGGATATTATCTGCTCATGCGCAATCACCTTCCCAATCGTGTGGTCGATTCGATCGTTGAGGGAGACTTCCAAGACCGACGGGAAGGCCGCCAAGAACTTGGCGAAGTTGACCCTTTTCAGGCAATTCTACTTGGTCGTGATCGGGTACTTGTATTTCACGAGAATTGTGGTGTTTGCGCTTAGGACCATTCTGCGTGCATAAGTACACGGTGGGTGAGCAATGCGGTCGAGGAGATTGTCACGTATGACATAGGACAACGTGAACATGAAAGCAGGAGACACCCCCAAACCACCATTGGGGGTGGTTTTGGTCACCCCTTTGGATCCATGGGGGTGGATCCTTGGTGCCAAGGGGGTGGTTACGATTTTTTTTTTTTTTAAATAAAAAATCTAAAATTTAATTAGGAGGTCACGAGTCAATTTCTAATTGGTCCACGTATTAGTCAATTAAGTCAATTAACGGTCAACTAACGAATGGACTAATTTGATCACTTTTTAAAACCACAAGGATTAATTTGGTCACTTTCCAAACCCTAAGGAGGAAAAAATAAAATTTTCAAACCCTAAGGACTAATTAAGTATTTAACCCTTTTTTTTATTAGTTTTTATTATCATTTTTAATTTTATTATGTTGTATTAACTATTTAGATATTTAGTTAGGTTTGTCAATTAATAACGTTATATTCATTAACTCGGTTAGATTTTTAAATAGATATTTTGTTAATTGCACTCGGTGGTTTTTTTTGCACGATTTCACTTTTTTCTCAAAGGTGTCTCGCTCATTAAGCTGGTTCTTCTCAATCTCTGTATGCGAACGGATCTCAAGCGATTTGAATTGCACACCTTCCAGTCTGGAATTGCCGTCGACTACATTGTTAGCAGAACAACGAGGCCTTCTAGAAGCATCCATTTTATTTGTTCCCTGGTGATATCTCAGCCATTCCTATTTCATGGTTTTTTTTTTCAACACTTCATTCCTCCTTCTTTTAGTTGTTTTATTCTGCTGGTTATTCGTGTGACCCTTGCTCTCGAGACTTTCTCTATCTTTGCTACTATAAAGGGAGCTTTGTTTATGACTTTCGTTCACAACTGTCCCACTTTAGAATTTTTACGGTTTATTATTTGGAGTGTCAAGATCATTAATCACCATGTAAATATTAGCACAAATTAATCAAAAAACAGTCAATAAAAAAAAAAAGAGAAGAATGCTAACGTGGCACGGCCACGCGCGTTAGCAAATACTAACGTGGCACGGCCATGCACGTTAGCATTTGCTAACGTGGCATGGACATGCACGTTAGCAAATGATCACGTGTCTTGGCCATGCACGTTAGGACACGTCATTTTTTATAAAATGTTTATTTAATATCATATTTTATTTAATTTGCTTCTACTTATGTTCTAATATTGTTTCTTATTTATAATTATTACCGCAAATTTTAAAAACACATAAAATATCATAAATTTACTAATGTGGCTGGCCATTGTTGTATTAACTAATTAAAAAAATATATCATGTAATTTGTTTTATTAGTTTTTATTATCATTTTTAATTTAATTATGTTATATTAACTAATTAGATATTTAGTTAGGTTTGTGAATTAATAACGTTTTATTCATTAACTCGGTTAGATTTTTAAATAGATATTTTGTTAATTGCACTCGGTGGTTTTTTTTGCATGATTTCCCGTTTTTTTTAAAGGTGTCTTGCTCATTAAGCTGGTTCTTCTCAATCTCTGCACGCGAACGGATCTCAAGCAATTTGGATTGCACACCTTCCAGTCTGGAATTGCCGTCGACTACTATGTTAGCAGAACAACGAGGCCGTCTAGCAACATCCGTTTTATTTGTTCCCTGGTGATATCTCAACCGTTCCTATTTCATGGTTTTCTTTTTTCAACGCTTCATTCCTCCTTCTTTTAGTTGTTTTATTCTGCTGGTGATTCGTGTGACCCTTGCTCTCGAGACTTTCTCTATCTTTGCTACTGTAAGGGGAGCTTTGTTTATGACTTTTGTTCACAACTGTCCCACTTTAGAATTTTTTTATTATTTTGAGTGTCAAGATCATTAATCACCATGTAAATATTAGCACAAATTAATTAAAAAACAGCCAATAAAAAAAAAAGAGAAGAATGCTAACGTGGCGCGGCCATGCACGTTAGCAAATACTAACGTGGCACGGCCATGCACGTTAGCAAATGCTCACG
The DNA here is from genome assembly GCA_013348765.1 of Carpinus viminea. Classification (NCBI taxonomy): domain Eukaryota; kingdom Viridiplantae; phylum Streptophyta; class Magnoliopsida; order Fagales; family Betulaceae; genus Carpinus; species Carpinus viminea. The sequence continues at coordinate 13,904,851 of CP054674.1, forward strand.
TGTCATGGACATGCATGTTAGCAAATGCTCACGTGTCATGGCCATGCACGTTTGGACACGTCATTTTTTATAAAATGTTTATTTAATATCATATTTTATTTAATTTGCTTCTAATTATGTTCTAATATTGTTTCTTATTTATAATTATTACCGCAAATTTTAAAAACACATAAAATATCATAAATTTACTAACGTGGCTGGCCATTGTTGTATTAACTAATTAAAAAAATATATCATGTAATTTGTTTTATTAGTTTTTATTATCATTTTTAATTTAATTATGTTGTATTAACTAATTAGATATTTCGTTAGGTTTGTGAATTAATAACGTTATATTCACTAACTCGGTTAGATTTTTAAATAGATATTTTGTTAATTGCACTCGGTGGTTTTTTTTGCACGATTTCCCGTTTTTTTTTAAAGGTGTCTCGCTCATTAAGTTGGTTCTTCTCAATCTCTGCATGCAAATGGATCTCAAGCGATTTGGATTGCGCACCTTCCAATCTGGAATTGCCGTCGACTACATTGTTAGCAAAACAACGAGGCCGTCTAGCAGCATCCGTTTTATTTGTTCCCTGGTGATATCTCAACCGTTCCTATTTCATGGTTTTCTTTTTTCAATGCTTTATTCCTCCTTCTTTTAGTTGTTTTATTCTGCTGGTGATTCGTGTGACCCTTGCTCTCGAGACTTTCTCTATCTTTGCTACTATAAGGGGAGCTTTGTTTATGACTTTCGTTCACAACTGTCCCACTTTAGAATTTTTTCGGTTTATTATTTTGAGTGTCAAGATCATTAATCACCATAGCAAATGCTCACGTGTCCCATGCGTTAGCATTTGCTAACGTGGCATGGACATGCACGTTAGCAAATGCTCACATTTCTTGGCCATGCACGTTAGGACACGTCATTTTTTATAAAATGTATATTTAATATCATATTTTATTTAATTTGCTTCTAATTATGTTCTAATATTGTTTCTTATTTATAATTATTACGGCAAATTTTAAAAACACAAAAAATATCATAAATTTACTAACGTGGCTGGCCATTGTTGTATTAACTAATTAAAAAAATATATCATATCATGTAATTTGTTTTATTAGTTTTTATTATCATTTTTAATTTAATTATGTTGTATTAACTAATTAGATATTTAGTTAGGTTTGTGAATTAATAACGTTATATTCATTAACTCGGTTAGATTTTTAAATAGATATTTTGTTAATTGCACTCGGTGGTTTTTTTTTGCACGATTTCCCGTTTTATTTAAAGGTGTCTCGCTCATTAAGTTGGTTCTTCTCAATCTTTGCATGCGAACGGATCTCAAGCGATTTGGATTGCGCACCTTCCAGTCTGGAATTGCCGTCGACTACATTGTTAGCAGAACAACAAGGCCGTCTAGCAGCATCCGTTTTATTTGTTCCCTGGTGATATCTCAACCATTCCTATTTCATGGTTTTCTTTTTTCAACGCTTCATTCCTCCTTCTTTTAGTTGTTTTATTCTGCTGGTTATTTGTGTGATCCTTGCTCTCGAGACTTTCTCTATCTTTGCTACTGTAAGGGGAGCTTTGTTTATGACTTTCGTTCACAACTATCCCACTTTAGAATTTTTACGGTTTATTATTTTGAGTGTCAAGATCATTAATCACCATGTAAATATTAGCACAAATTAATTAAAAAACAGCCAATAAAAAAAAAAAAAGAGAAGAATCCTAACGTGGCACAGCCATGCACGTTAGCAAATACTAACGTGGCACGGCCATGCACGTTAGCAAATGCTCACGTGTCATGGCCATGCACGTTAGCATTTGCTAATGTGGCATGGACATGCACGTTAGCAAATGCTCACGTGTCTTGGCCATGCACGTTAGGACACGTCATTTTTTATAAAATGTATATTTAATATCATATTTTATTTAATTTGCTTCTAATTATGTTCTAATATTGTTTCTTATTTATAATTATTACGGCAAATTTTAAAAACACAAAAAATATCATAAATTTACTAACGTGGCTGGCCATTGTTGTATTAACTAATTAAAAAAATATATCATATCATGTAATTTGTTTTATTATCATTTTTAATTTAATTATATTGTATTAACTAATTAGATATTTAGTTAGGTTTGTGAATTAATAACGTTATATTCATTAACTCGGTTAGATTTTTAAATAGATATTTTGTTAATTGCACTCGGTGGCTTTTTTTGCACGATTTACCGTTTTTTTTAAAAGGTGTCTCGCTCATTAAGCTGGTTCTTCTCAATCTCTGCATGTGAACGGATCTCAAGCGATTTGGATTGCGCACCTTCCAGTTTGGAATTGCCGTCGACTATATTGTTAGCAGAACAACGAGGCCTTCTACCAGCATCCGTTTTATTTGTTCCCTAGTGATATCTCAGCCGTTCCTATTTCATGGTTTTCTTTTTTCAACGCTTCATTCCTCCTTCTTAGTTGTTTTATCAACCAATAAATTTTCCTCAACAATCAATCAATATAACATAGAAAATATAAAGAAAACATGGAAGGGGGTTTTATATAAGGCGGTTTACCTAAAGTTCAGCCAATTAAAATGGAAATACACAATTAAAAAAATACAAAAGAAAAGGTATTGGGAAAATAGGTGGAGGGAAAATAAAAAATATTTTTAAACCGGAGTGGCAACTGATTTTAAAATACAGGGCCAAGGACATTTTCATTCCGACAAATTAAGCAGGCTAGGGTCAAGGATAAAACTACGCTAGAATTTCACATAAAAATATGTAAAAAAAAATTATTTAAGAAAAAAAAGTCAGTAGGGGTGACAACCACTGCATGCCTTCTAGTAGACCTGCCCCTGCATGCAGCCTATGCATAAGTTTCGTACATATGGTTAAAGGATTGCATGGCTCATGTTGCAAATTTTTTTTTTTTTTAAACCATTTGGTGACGTGCATGTGCATCTAGTGTTAGGAATGGGGGGTGACGCGTGGCCCCCTTTATCTTTCTTCCTCTTCCCCCAATTTTCTTTCCCCGGCCACTTCTTTTTCCCCCCTCCTCTCGCGCAGGTCTCTCCCGTACGTCTCCCCTGCTCCGGCGAATACCCACCCCCGGCCATCTCCTCCGGCAAGCTCCTCCTTCTCCACCGCAGAATCACTCTCGTCTCCGGGCCGGTCTCTCTCCATTAACGCGCGCACGCCCACACACGCACTTTATCTCTGTTTTTCTCCCACTTCCCCCCGGTTTCCCTTCTCACTCGAACCCACGGACATAACCTCACACTAAACGGCTACACACTACCCACCACCTGAAAATCCCTTCTCGGTAATCTTATCTACAGTCCCGGCTGCCGGATTCCGTTGAGCGTGCTAGAGTCAAGGTGAAAACTCTTAACTCTTTTAGCTTTTTGTTAAATTGTTTTAGACATTTTCTTCCATGAACTGATGCCTCTTTTAATTTTACTTGAGTTACTTGGTGTTTAAGGTAGTCTTTTGAATTTTGGTTATGGGTATTGTTTTGACTCATATTTGATTGGGCGGGGATTTTGGAGGTCCGAATAATGGGGGCTAGCTGTTGCCTGGCCTTATTGTCCTCTTTCTTGTTGGATTTTCTAAATAATTAGTGTAAATAGGATGGGGGATGAGTGCTTAGTTGAATAATAGTGTACTAGTAGTACTTAATATTGGCCCCTACAACAACATCCCGATCAGTCCACTATTGGATGGGAAGTTGGGGTACTAATTGAAAATTGAAGAGAAAATGTTGTTGGCTGACAATTTAGAATGCCCTGTAGTGCACCAATTATTGATCTAGAAACAAATGTATGTCCACTGGGGGGTTGAAATATCACCTTCTTCTAGAAGTGCGACTGGTGCATATGATAATGTGAGATATTTAGCTTTGACCATATATAGCCATTCATGAATCCACGAGGCTAGGAGTTGAAAATTGTATTCATTACATGTACTGATTAATACTTTCTAAAGAAAGGAGATGAGATGGCTCAACTATGAAGGTAAATTTGCAAAATGTTGCTGCTATAGCTAGCTTGAAAGTACACCATCTTTTTGATAATAGATGAAGATGATCTAGTGCAAAACTTATCCTTTTGACTCAGCATGTGATCATACAATTGAAAGCAAAATAACAATCTCTAATTGTTGATGAGGGGTCCTCACATTTACTTGAATATGCAATTATCCAATCAAAAATGGTGTAGAATCTTATCTTGAAAAAGTGGATATTCCTATGAGCTATGATGAGTCTATATATATCTGCTGCTGATCTTGTGTTTTATTCATGGTTAATGCAAGCATAATGATGGATTGAATTTTACTTAATTTGAACTTATATAAGGACTAATAGGGTTCATGTTTGATGGGAGAACTTATTTATCCGGAATAGAATATGAAGCTTAATTATCAGTGCCAACTAATGATGGTGTACCAATGCTGATAAGCTTGTTGATAATACAAGATCAATAATGCATGAATTGCCAGCCCATCTTGCAGCAAACACAAAGTCCTTTCCAAGAAAGATATGAACTTTGATTCCCTAAAACAAGGGAATCTGTCATATACTTGTAAAAGCCACCCATTTCCTTATAATTTTACTGGTTCTTCTAAATATTTCTCTTTAAATATTTCAAATCAGTTGTTTATCCCCCTCTTTCTTCTTCTTCTTCTTCTTCTTCTTCTTCTCTCTTCCCCACCAAGGCCTATATCCAGAAGATGGAAGTTTACCAAATTTCTCTTAATTATTTTATTAATTATTAATTTTATAGTAAAAGTTATAGTACCTTCAATATATTTTTAATTTTTATTGCAGTAAAGATAACTGAGTACAGCAAATATAACCATAAATATAAATATGCATTATCACAATCAGCAGACTGTTGGTACTATGCCACACTGGGAGGTTGCCTTTTTAGTTTTTAACTTGAAATATTCCTCTGTGACTTTCACTGCCATCTTCTCAGTCTAAGCACATTTATGGCGTCAAAAGCAGCAGGGGATACTATAAAGCTGCTAAACTTTCTGCCAACATTTTTCTATTAATTTTTGATAAAATAGTTCCATTTTATTACAAAGGTAGGATATTAGTTTGAGTAGAAGCTAGTTATAAAGCTGTGGGGAAATACTCATGAAGTGCCGACCCATTTTCTACCTAACGGTAAAATGGCCATTAAAACATCAGTCAGCAATTTCTTACTACTGCAGAGCAGTGCTAGGTACACGGTAATGACTTTTTTTCCTACCCTGAACAAGAAATTACATGTTCCCTTTGCACCCTTGTACACTTCTTGGAAGGGTTTTGATCAATCATTTGTTACTATAAGAGGGAATTGAAGGAAAATCCATCTTCTCTCTGATAGTTAAGTCAAGCATGGAATATTTACACATGCAATTAAGATGGGTAATTAGACTCTTGATCAGTTACATTTGCATTAGCTAGGGTGAAATCTACCCTATGAAAAATGAAAGCCAACACACACACACACACACACACACACACACATATATATATATAATCGATTTGTGGATCCTCTCATGAGGAGGCCAAGCTAGCCAAAATATTGATTTACAAAATAAAAATCAAAATAAAATAAAAAAGTGTAAGAAATGAGTTTGAAATGATGGATTATGGATGGAGAAGATAATAGAAGAGAAGGATGGATAAGTGGGTCGGCATGATTAGAGATGTTAATGGTCATGATTTGCATGTTCTCTTAGATACCCTGTTTCATGATTATTCTTCAATCAAGGCTTCTTTAGTGGAATTTATTACTATTTTCCATGAATTAAGAGTTCTGAACTCGCTACAATCCATACTAGCTGCATGTGATCTCTTCTTCTAATGTGCGTTTAAAAACAAAAAATTATGGAGTGTGCATGAATGGGGTGGGGGAGCTAACTAATTAATAATATACCCTACAGTCGATATAACTAAGAAATTAAAAAAATCACTTCTTTTGGTCTCACCCAAAACCATAAAAGTCCAAGGATATGAGTATCGAAGAGATAGTTAGAGCATCCCCATTAATAATCTCTTCATATATATCCTGTTTTTGTATAGGCCCTGCCATTCATGTTGAGGTTGGTTGTTGGAAAATAAATTTAGGATTTATGGGTTATCCTGTTTTATGTTATTATTTTCACCTACGTTTTTCTTTCATGTCTCAATTTAGGGTTATTAGAAGAGATTATTGTATCTTTTGGGAGCTTTGACAGCTTGTTATTATTATTTTTATTATGCTCTAAGTGAGTTCTGTGAAGGTTTTTGTGGGACAGTTGATTTTATTAGCAAGTGAAGTAACTAACTAGTTAATGGATATTTTTTATGAAAGAAACATTGTTGCATGAAAGCATGTCATTAGTTTTGGAACTTTTTCATGGGACCATACTCTAATCTAAAAATATTATGCTATAGTGTTTTTGGTTGATTATACATGAAGAAAGCAAGAACATGAAGCACATAGTTTCTATCATTGCATTAGGGAAATGTATGAGATGTGAATCTCAAATGATGATTATTCTTAATTAGCCGATTAGTGTTGATTTAATTAATCATTGGAACTTTTTGTTGTGAAATTTAATATGGGCCATGAAATGGTTCCTCTCCTTCTCACATGAAATAGAGAGGATATTGTTCCGATTAACTAGCATGTGTGCCCTTGCATCTATGTAATGCTTATTTGACGTCTTTGTTAATGCTCATTTCATGTCCATGTGTCATACTAGCCTATGTGGAGTTGGGGTATGATTTACTTTTGAATTTTGGTTTGATATTGACTCCCAGTATGTGTTGTCTAGTTTGTGACATATTGGATCTTTTTAATTGGGAAATAAATATTTTGTTGTTTCATTTGACCTTCTTCAGGGCCCCTATTTCCACAAAACAAAAACTCACCTGCAAAGAGTTTTAGGAGATGATAACGTTTTAGCCGTGAAGTTTGCTGAAGAGGCGGCAAGCAGGAAATATTATTTTACGCACCATAAGATTGCAAGATAAGGGATTCGTGTTGGTTCCCATCATTATTATTTTTTTGGTAAGCTATTGTTTATGCCATTTGTGAATGAACTTGATATACATTTTAATTTAGTCAGCTCTTGTGTTCTTATTTTTACTTGTCCTTATTATATTTGTTACTATATATTGTTTAGATGCAATTCAATTCAGGATGTTTACTTGATACTTAATGATTTTAATATTACACATACAATATCTATTTTCGGATCCTTTTCCCATTTCTGAAGTAGCGTTCCATTACTTTTCTTATCAAAGAAATTTTAGTAGCACTTTATCGTGTTTGGTGTGTGATTTCCTTGTTTGGTAGGACCAACTTTGTGATTTCAGCTTAAATTAATTGATCGAAGAAATATTTGTCTTTGTTTTCATTCTTATTTATTGGTTCCATTATCACCTTAAAGATGCAACTATATATCGCGAGGCTTATTGTACTTGTGCATACTCATAATGTAAACTTATTATTCCAAATGTACTTACGGCTTCAAAATTGAAATGGCTTTATGTACATTACTATAAATAATTTCAGCACGTATATATGGACCTAATAATAATAATTAATTGGATATTTGTTTAATTAACGAAATCAAACCTAACTTGGAGTTTTGGTTTGTTAACTATAATATTATCATGCATAGAATAGGTTATATCCAATTTGATATATATGACCATATATCTAATTGCTTTGAGATGCCATTTCCTTCCAACGTATATACACTTGTTAATTGAATTGTTAGTAAACTTAAATAAACCTAGGTCTTTTTATGTTTCTTGAATTGTTAGTAAACATAAATAAACCTAGGTCTATTACGTTTACTGTCCCAATATATAATGCTGGTAAATTTATCGGGTTTTTTAATTTATGTAGTAACAATATGGATAAGAGTTGGATGACGAAGCCTAGGCTATCCAAGGAATACATTGACTGTTGTAGATCGTTCATAGATTTTGTAGTACTCAATTGTAGGACTCCAGATGGGCTCATTTTTTGTCCGTGTAAGGCGTGTTGCCTCAACAAGCGGCACAATCCGCATTGGTATTCGATCACTTGACGGGGTAAAGGAATGTCGCCCCAATACAAAGAATGGATTTATCACAGAGAGTCAGAACTCAGTTGAAGGAACTAACTTGCGAGATCGGCCGTAATCACGAGTCCAAGCACGGAGGATGTGGGTGGCAATATGCAAGCAATGTTAGCGATTTGTTAGTGTGCATGATGTCGGGGAGGACAGCAATGAGCCTCAACCGGGGCACAAGGTGGTGAAGAACATGATTTTGGATGATACACCGACATGGGGTGGCCTTTCGGTAATGATGAATTGCTTAAAAATTTGGACAAGCCATTCCACGGAAGACCGGAACCGGCAAACTAAGTGCCACTTTGTACACCTATACAATTTGAAGTGTTTGGGTGGGGTTACTAACACGATTTTCGGCTCTCCTTGAGTTTGTCAATCAATTGTTGCGATGATGGTGAGCTTTGCGGATAATACATATCAAGCAAAAAATTCCTAAAGGACATGGGGCTCGGGTATGAGAAAATACCGGCATGTCGTAACGATGTATATGTTGTTTTGAAGGATAATAAGGACTTAGACTCATGTCTTAAATGTGGACAATCTAAGTGGAAGGATGAAGTTCATTTGGATGATTATGGTGAAACTCTTATGGCGATTAAGAAACGTCCGGCGAAAGTATTGCGGTGGTTTCCATTAATTCCAAGATTGCAGAGGTTGTTATGTCGCGTAGCATCACATGAATATGAGATGGCATGCAGAGGGGACAAAAGGCGTATTGAGGCATCCGGCCGACGGCCAAGCATGGAAGTCGTTCGATAATTTACATCTGGACTTCTCATCCGACAGTAGGAACGTAAAGCTTGGTCTAATGTCGGATGGATTTAACCCATTTGGCAATATGAGCACATCACACGATGGCCTAATGCTTGTACCGTACAACTTACCGCCTTGGATGTGCATGAAACAACCATCATTCATTTTATCCCTCGTAATCTCAGCCCAAAATCACCAGAATGGATATAGATGTGTACCTTCAACCCGATTGAAATTACGAACTATGGAATGTAGGGGTTCGCACGTTGACGTCTCAAAAAAACATTTTATGATGTGGCCGATTGATGTGGACGATTAATGACTTCCGCGTGCATGATTTGTCGAGATGGCCTACGAGGGGTGTAAAGGCATGTCCTTACTGTATGTATTCGACAAGGTCTACATGGCTAAAACACAGGAAAAAATATTGCTATATGGGTCATAGGCGATACTTGCCCATGGATCATCCATTCAGAAGGAACAGGAGAACGTTTGATGGTAAACAGGAATTGGAATGTGCGCCTGAAATGCCGAGTGGAGAAGAAATATTGAGACAGTTAGAAGGGATGGTATTCGGAGACGAGAGTGCCGGTAAGACACCAAAGCCCCCTCCATTGACCAGGAAGGACCGTAAGAAAAAAAAAAAAAAGAAGCCGAAGAAGAAGAGGAAGAGGAATAAAAATAAGAACTAAGAAGAACCAGTAGCTGCTGAAGTATTGTGGAAAAAGAAAAGTATTTTTTTTCAGGTTGCCGTATTGGAAAGATAACTTGTTGAGGCACAACCTTGATGTAATGCACATCGAAAAAAATGTGATGGACAACATACTTCGCACACTTCTAGACATGAAAGATAAATCCAAGGATAACCTTCAAGCACGTCAAGACTTGCATGAAATGGGTTTGAGACCTAAACTGCATCCGTACATTGGCGATGACGGGAGAACTTATTTGCCGCCTGCTCCCCACACGATGTCGACCGAAGATAAAACTGCTTTCTTACAAGTGCTTCAAGATGTAAGGGTGCCGGACGGTTATGCCTCGAATATATCGCGATGTGTTAAAATGGATGACCGCACGTTGTCAGGTCTCAAGAGCCATGACAACCATGTTATCATGCAACAACTTCTCCATATTGCATTGAGGGGATCGAAATTGCCAAGCAACGTGATCAAGGTACTGGTCGATATAAGTACATTCTTCAGGGGCATATGCGAAACGACACTGACACACGAGGCTTTGGATAGACTTCAAGAACACGTCTGTATGACTGTGTTTGATGGAACAAATCTTTTCCCCCAGCTTCTTCACTAGCATGGTCCATGTTGTCGTCCACCTTGTCCGTGAATGTCGATTGGGTGGACCGGTATAGGATAGGTGGATGTACCCTGGAGAGAGGTAAAACATACTTAATTCATAGTAAATTTATTTATTTCATATGTGGAAAAGTGCAATGATTGATTGAATGTTGATGTGTAGGAGCCTTGAGGGATTCAAATCCAATGTTCGTAACAAAGCGTCTCTGAAGGTTGCATTGCTAGAGGGATACATAACAACTGAGTTAGTGACGTTTGCTCGGCATATTTAGGTAGTGCACCGACAATTCACAATAGGCCACAAAGAAATGCAGATGGGTGTAGGGGGCCGGAACACGAGTGAACCTAGATTGTATCACATTGATACAGATTCACCGGTATATTATGTTTCAACAACTTTTAGTTGCGGATGTAAGTCATAGTAATATAATTAGGTTGCGTTATTGTAACTTAATGACATGTATGACTTTTTAGTAGAACTAAAATGAGCGGACTAACTCAATTGTAGGCGCACATGGAAGCAGCTTAGCGAGGTTCGAATATGGGGCAAATAGCGGACACTCGATTGGAGACTCAACATTATCAAGTTTTTAATTGGTACGTGACTATTAAGACAAATGTCAAATAAAATTTAACTAAAGCTCAAATTTCTTTCTACACCTATTCTTTTTGCCATAGTTAAGCTGTGCATATCGCTTATGTTATGCTTCGATCATTGGACGATCGACAGAGGATGGGCAGGAGAAAAACTTGTCATGCATTGTAGAGGGCCAATGGTCTCAGCAATCCAATATAACAAATATGTGGTCAATGAGAAATTGTTCCATACTATTGATTACGATGTAAGAAGGAGGTCTTAGAATAGTGGCGTTTGTGTGCCGACTGTTGATGGCGAAACGTACTACGGGAAGTTGACTAAAATCATTAAGGTGGAGTACTACGATCGGAGTAAGTACGTATTGTTTAAGTGTGATTGGGCAGACAACACACGAGGCAGGGGGTACAAGTTGGACAAGTATGCCTTAACGTTAGTAAACTTCAAAAACCTTGTACATAGGGGGGATAAAATTACTAATGAGCCCTATGTGCTAACTTTCCAAGTCTCACAAGTTTATTACATGAACGACGATAGGGACCCCGATTGGGCTTGCCGTGAGGACCAAACCTAGGAATGTGTACGACGTTGGTCGAGGTCAAGTGGTGATGGCGACCAACAAGCTACCACGAGCAGGCCTCCCGGTTGGATCATAATCATCACTATGATCCACATCCGGATGACATAGATTACACCGAGATTGGCGTACCACCTATTGAAGCGTATGTGATTTAATATAAATTAAGTTGGCATTAATATGTTTTTCCTTCAGTTCGTTTTTTAATTAATGTGACTGTTCAGTTCGTTTAATTTTATCTTTGATCTTTGTTTAAAACGTTGATTACATTTCATTTTCCTTATTGCGTTGGATTTTAATTTTTCCTCAGTCATATTAATTAATTTTGAATATGATTAATGTTGCAGTGAAACATGAGTGTTCGGGGTGAAAAGACGAGGGGCCTAAGGCGCCCACATCCCGCATTGATCAGGTAGACGAGTGGGGATGACAAAGGTCTCAAGACTGCATTCCTTGACCGGAGCAAGTTATTCGGAGTTCAACACCTATTTTGCTAGTATCGTTAGGGGAAACTCCCCAACGAGAACCACGAGAGCCCGATGGGCAATCCATATGGTCCACGGTGGAGTACTTGCAGCGTACTACTGCAGATGATGATGCCCATGTGGAGCGGCAGGTATCCCCAGCCGGGGGACACGATGTAGACCAGGGTGATGATCCACATGATATACCCCAGCCCGAGTCAGAGGATATTACATAGACTAACTCAGAGGATGTAGCACAGCCTCAGGCTTCTACTTTGCCAGAATCAAGGAGAACGAGGTCTGGACGATAGGTATGTTTAGACCTATAACCAATGTATATGGAGGGGGAGTATGGTCCATAAATAAGGAAAAAAAATAGAAGTAAAAAAATTAAATAAAATAAAAAAAAAGTAAAGTTTAGTTATAATTTTAGTCATTTGGCCCCCTCCCAAAAAAATTCGGGCCCAATTTTTAGATTTTATGGACATATCAATAAGTTTTTTTGGCCCTATTCTTGATTTTTTGGGTTATACCCATTTAAGTTTTTATTTTTATTTGTGGCTCATATATATATATATTTTCATTAAATATTGATTGTAAATTTATGTTCTACTTATCAAATGCAGATACAAGTGATAATATTGAAGTGCTTAACGTGAAGGAAGTGGAGTTCAATGGCATGTTGATGCTTTGATGGTAAGTGTAATTCAATTGTTATGAATTTAATGTCTTTGATGTGTATATAACTTAGTATGTCAAACTTATTTCTGAATGTATAATATATCATTATTTGGTTTATTAATTATTTAATTGTTCACTAATGCAGAAACACTTTTACATAGTGCCCAGCTCGAACATTACTGAAATTAAAAATGACCTGTGGCGGGACATGGGCGAGAAGCTAAAGTATTGGCGCCACGAATTGAAGAAAAGCCACTCACCATTCGAGCCGATGACACTCGAACTCGATGAAGGCGAGCGTGACAATCATCGAAGTATGGCGGTGGATGTGGACATATTGCTGCAGAAATGGTGTGAGAAGAAAAATCAGGTTGGTCAATTGTTTGCTTGTAGTTGTGTAGTATTATAAATAAATAATTATTTATCTTTTGACATATAAATTAATAAACTAATTTCTGTATGCAGGAATATGCCGCGCATATGAAACAAATCCGAGCATTGTATACGACACCACATTGCGCTGGCTCAAAGAGCTTCCCACAACACTCGCATGAGACGGTATGTTTGTCAAACCCAATACATACAAATTATTGAATTAAATATTTCAATATTGTAACGTGGAAATATGTTTATATTCGTTGAATTTTGCAGGTCATGATAACGGGTGAAGCCCCAATACGAGCACAGAATTACATCAAGACCCACACAAAGAAAGACGGTGGCTATCCAAATCCTCTGGTTGAGGAGAGAGTGGTATGCTTGAAACACGTGTAAATTTTTATATTTATGATTAATAATTGGATGTGTGAGATGACCGTGTATGTAACATGCAGGTTGAGATGATGAGGCTTGAGGATTTTGACCCTGCCGCACTGGTAGAGGGGCCCGAGGGGACGATTCGATGGGCACCGAACGATGCATATGCACAGGCTCACGGCAATAAGCCGGAGTATGCGGGTCGTGTCCGCGGCGTGAGCAAGAATATTCTACCGGTGTGAGGACACATCCACCTATTACACACGTCCCGAATACTACCCCCATAGTTTTAAATGATTCGATCGCAATTCAATTGAAAGATCAGCAGCATAAGCAAGAGATTGAGGAGCTAAGGAGGAGATAAACCAGCACAAGCAGCAGATGGATGCATTGACCACTTTGCTCTTACGCGATTTACTCGATGGATGGTTGCGCGGTGGCTCATCGGCGACTCTTTATGAGGAGCAATTTGCTTGAGGGGTATCAAGTAGGGATCTACGAGCAGGTGACCACTAAGAGGGCTTTGTAGGCGTGGGTCACCTGCGTATCATCCCGATCATCGGAGATAGAACACAAGGTAATAGTATATTGCATTTTACTAACAACTAATAAGATCATATAGCATACAAAAAAACGTGATATATAATTTTAAATTCCGTACATGAACATAATATGTTGTGCATATATTTCATAGCCTAGATGAATATATGTAACACAGTACAATTATAATATGCGTAGATAAAGATGGGAATGAGACTCGAAATGTGACCCCGAGCGCAAAAAAATCGCGTCTTTCGAAGGCGACAAAATGACAACCACCTTCGTCTATTGATGCGTATGTATATGCTATTTTGAAAATTGTATTTACTTGAAAATTTGTTGATTGTTGTCTGAATTGCATGTTTATACATGTTTGGGTTGGTTCTAACTGGTGGTTGGATATTTTAATTGCTTCAACATCCAATATAAATGTACGGTGTGGATCCTATTTACTTCCATTGTATTTGAAGATAAAGCGCCCATGATGCATGGGTTTTGTTTTTTTTTTTTCTTCTTTTCTTTCTTATTTAGGAATGTCTATTTGTTGTTCTTAACAGTACCCTTGCTTTTAAATACTATCAAAATCAACTAGGAAAGAAAATAAGTTATCAAATTTCAAATCACACGTTATTTTATTAAAAACTTCTTAGAAAATTACATATATAAAGGAATCTTATCCCTTTTTGGAATGCATTGAAGTAAAATGTTTTGCTTTACTATACTAGTTAAACATGCATGTATAGTGATTTTAAGGGCCAGGAGTTTTAAATACACCAAAAACCACATGCAACGTAGAATATCAACCTCTCTAAGTACATGCATGCTTAAGCATTATTCTAAGAACCAAAAACACCTACAAATTGACCACTATCATATACCACACCATATTGCAAGTGTTTCAACTCGATCTCTTCCTTTTCTTTCTTTTAGTTGTTTTATTGATTTTAATGTTCAAACATGTAGATCATGATGATAGATTATTCCCCAATAAGGATGAGCTATATATAGCATGGTTGTTTTAGTTACAGTTGGATGGTAGTGTTAGTTTGAAGTATTGGCTAATGTTCGTGAGCAAAATGGAAAGAAAAGAGCCAAGCTTGTACAAGCGTCCGGACGGGATTCATAGCCGTCCGGACGTGATGCAGTTAAGAACTCTAGTACTAAAACCCGAGAGCACCGTTCGCTAACCATTCGTAGTCCGTCCCGACGCCAAGAAACCCGAGAGCCTTGTCTGAAGTCTCGTCTGCAAGCTCGTTCGAATGCTCCGCCCGAAAAGAACGGAGAAAGCGATTTTGCCCTATCACCGTTTGGACGGCCAATGTCTCCGTCCGAACGGCCCATGAGTGAACTTTGTCTTCACGTGTTTTTAATAGCTCGTCCGGACGAGCCCACTTACCGTCCGGACGGCCCGTAGCTTCTAGGTTTATTTTACAATGTAATTGAGTTCCAATTAGACTAGGAATCTTTAGGTGTTATAAATAGATCTCTACAGATCTGTTTAGGTTACGAATTCTGAATCTGAGGATTCGCCGTCGTGTGCTAAGAGAGCCTTTGATATTGAGATTTGTTTTCTCTCTCTTAGAGTTTTTGTTCTTTGTGAATTATTTGTGAGCGTCTTTGAGAAGCTTATCGGAAGGGTCCGATAAAGGAGAATCACGTAGAAGAAGATTGTGAGTAAGGAGACGAGTTGGAGGCTTGTCGATCTTACATAGCCGAGGTCTTGCAAAGGGTTGTAAGTGTTCCTAGTGTCTGTAATCTCTGGATAATCTTTTGATAGTGATTTCCTGGGTTTGGCTGTCCCGGAGAGGTTTTACAATTAGAGAAGTGCTCTAATTAGTTTCCTCTTCGTAACCAAAATATTTGTGTCTGCTTCTTTATTGCTTTTGATATTTTGTTGATTGAATTGTTTATTACTTCATAGTTTAATTCCGCATAAATTGTGATAAACAATTGTTTGGAGTCTGCATAATGTTTTTCAGGTAGGAATAGTTAGAACATATATATGTATCATCAACACACATAAGTGTAAGTGGAAATTAGGGATTTTATATATAGGCACTGATTATTAGTAAAACAAAAGTGTAATTAGGGTTCTATGATGTCTTAACTCTTAATTAGGGGGACTAATTTTTGAATGGGTTTTAGGTATAGTTTTACAGCATATGAAAATTGGGTTCTGCTGTAAACTTAGAATGTCTAAGTTGCCAGCACAATACATGGCTAGAAATCAAAAAATTATTTGTAGTTTTAGAATTTATTTGGGCATTTCATAGGCTCGAGCAAATTAAATGAGAATCTAGATGAGCTCAGTTGTAGAGCAGTTAATCCTAATATTCAGATAGAGAGTTAGGATATGCTATTATCTCTTGGGATTTTACAAATTTAGTGAGCAAATTAGTTCAAAGAGTCAGCGAAGTTAAAATCGTTAATTGGGTCTATGCAATTTCGAGTTAAGGTGAATTAATTATTAATTTTTGAAGTAGCAAGCAAAGGTTTTTTTGGGGAAATGATTTTTAGTGAAAACACATTATTTTATAACTTGGGTTTTATGGGGTTATTTTATAGGGTTATTTTTCTTGAAGAGAAAGGAAAAGGACAGGGGAAAAGTGACCTTATTTTATATGTCGGTACATATATATATATGGGATTTAGAAAGACTTAGGCTAGAAGGTAGCACATATCAAAATCTACTATTTTATATGATTGAAATGTGTTACTTTTTACGATAGTGATCTTCAAAATAATGATTTAAAGCAATAATTCACGTAATTTAGCATATATGGAGGCAGCAAGCAAGTATATGCTTGCAACTGAAACACACAAGCACTCCTGCATGAGTTGCAGCAACTGAAAATATTAAACTCATTTTGGCAATTATCAGGTTAATAATGCAATGCTTTTCATCAACAAAATTTTCATGAATATACTGAAATACCAAATAGCTACAAGCAACTAAAGCTTGTAGCTTCAAATGGGGACAATACAAATATAGACACCAAAAGAGCAGCATCAATCTGAAACACTTCATTCACAACTGTAAAATAAAGATAAATTACATGATTATTAAAAACATGGAGGAAGTACCTGTTACAGAAATGATCTACCAAATGAATATGGAAGTTTTATCAGCTTGTTTAATATAAGAAGAAAAAGAAGTCTGAAAGCAGTAGGAGCTCCAAAGACAATTTTCTTATTATGTTACTTGATAATGGTACATTTTGAGTGAAATCTGTTTCTTCTTTTCATAGGTAAACACAACTAATATGCTCCCATATGACATTGAACCCAAAACCTCACAAACCAGTCATCTCTTATCTATTGGGAAGAGGAGGAGATATCATTTGATCCAAAACCATTGACTTGAGACTTGAAACCATGAAACTTAAATAGATGTGCGTGCCTTGCCCAAAATATTTATGGGTGCACGATATAGCTTTATATTTGGGTATGTTGTCATGGTACATATTGGTGGTGGTGGATTTGGTGATGATCAAGACATTTGGAACGTTAGTAAATGAATAGTAACACGTTAGCAAATGGATTGAAGAACGTAGAGACATTTACTAGCTGGAACGTTAGTAAATGGTAACGTGGTACATGTCTAACACGTTAGTAAATGACCATTTTTAACGAACACTTTCGTAACGTGTCAAAAACGTTAGGAACAGAACGTTAGGACCATTAATAACGTGTCTAATGGCTTAAAACGTTAGTAAATGTGCGTTACTAAAAATAATGTTTTTTGTAGTGCCGTTGCTTGTTGAATTTGAAGTTGTCAAATGTTGGTAATTGGCCCTTTCTTCGTATTGGACACTTATATTATCTTTCAATCACAGCTATAATTTGTTGATAGGCCTAAGGCCTCCATTAAGAACTAGTGCACATGCATGATAATGTCGTTAAGTTTTCAATTTCAGACTGGCTACGTACAACTTTGGATGTAAGGGAAAAGAATCTCAACCTAACTTCTCTTTCACGTGTGTCATTTAATTTCTTATTGGTGATCTAGTTCATAGATATGAGATAATATAGATTACATGCATATATAAATAAGAATTGTGAAAATTGTCCATCTTTCTTCGATTTCCGAGGGAGAAAACGTGATAATAATAGTAAAGAACAGAAAAGGTAAAGATAAAAATAGGAGAAAAATAAAATTGTCAACAAAGGGTCGGAAAGATATCTAGGTGATCTAGTATAACATATATTATGCTTCTACCACTTCCAATATTCTTAATTTACTTGAAATATATCTAGGAAAATAATAAAGAGAATGTTTACTTATACTCTTTATAAAGTACGTACGGCGTTATATTTGTGGGGAGGCTAAACAATGAAAGCTTACAAAGATCACTATGATAAGCCTATCTCTTAACTATTGAAACTTTTCCGTAGCCCCATGTAGATTTTATACCAAGGATCTAATCAGATCATAGGAATAGGATTGCTTAAACTCCAAGGTCTCTCAGTCATCAAAATGCCTCAAACAATTCGAATCCTTGAGATCGATATTTCTGTATATATTTGGGTACCACTAATGGCCGGTGCCCTCTTGGTCATTTTTGCCTTGCATGTACAACTCTTATGACGATGAAAGCTTGTATATTCTTTTCATCCTCTACCTTCTTTCAAGCCCAAAGGTTGTGCACATGAGGCTGCAATCTTTATTCTCTAAAATATTCTCTTCGATCTTTCTTCTCCTCCTTTTGACCACCTTTATCCACACGTTAAGATTGAGTGAGAGTAACCCAAGAAAAAGAAATTCTAGATGGTGAACTCTCGATCGTTAGAGTAAATGGGTACCAAACCGGGGTGCATGGCTGCATGCTAACCAATACCATCACTAAAATTCTTTCTAAAAATATATTATGTCTAAAATCTATTATTTTTGAAAAAATAAACCTTTCCACCAAAGAAATGTAACATTTGAATACGCCAAACCATCAAATTAATTATCATCACATGTCAAAATGGTCACCTCATACATCAACATTAGAGTGGCGTGCAGAACACAATTTCTTATCTTTCTTCTTATGGGCATTGTTTTGTTAAACTACACCACATTCTCTCACATGTCATCATACTATTCACTTCTTTTTCTTTCTTTCTTTTTTTTTTTAAAAAAATCAAGATCAAAACATTATCTCTTTTATATTACATCATTCACTTTTTATATCACTTTATTTACCTTTTATTACTATTCAAATAAAAAAATTAGTACAAATCGAATTTTTATTTTTATTTTTCAATTAATACCACTTTTTCATTTCCTTATATCAATAATTATTTTCATTTTTAAATTTTTTTAAATATGAATAGTGCTATGGGCGGGGGCTGGTGTTGTTTGCCAAGCACCCTCATAATACACAGATCATTTTTACTTTTTGAAATGATATTTTATCCTATTACAATTATTAAAAAATAAAAATTAATTAAATTTGAAAACAAATTAAACTTATTTTTAAATAATAGAAAATGGAGGTGCTTTAACCACCCCATTTTTTGGATTTTAGGGGTGGCAAAACTTGGGGTTGACAAGTCAACCATCAAAAGTAGCTAGAGGAATCATTTGAAAATAAGTAGTCAAAAAGAAATGGAGAAGAAAGTACGATATGGAGTATATATATCTATATCTATATATGAAGAATAAAGTTGATTGTCCATTTGGATATACGTAGAATTTGAAGGATATTCATGTTTTCAATCAACTTTCCACTCAAGACCGTAGGAATTTGTTTAGATATGTGGATAAGAAGCAACTTTTAATTTTATGAGAAACGACCAGGATTCCATGCCATAACAGTGTTACCCTCTAATTCTTTGCATTACCATAAAATTCAAAATCAGTTGATTTTGCCACGTACAGCCCATCTCGCTGCTCCTAGATACTCCATAATCAAGTGACTATATATTTAATATATTCTATGAAGCGGGCTATGTCACATGGTATACTTTGTGAGGAGGCGGTGGCTTCTTCAAATAAAAAGTGGGGAGTCAATTATAATTCCTAAATGTATATATTCTGAGAAGATATATTGAGGGACTGGAAAGTGCTTCATCTTCCAGGAGAAACATGGAAAGAATATTTGGAATGAAAATGGCATTGCTCTACATAGGGGCCAGAATTTTTACTCTAAATCGATCGTACTTGAAAAATATGTTTGGTTATCACTTCTCTGTTCACATGGAGGGATAAGATTCGAATAAAATATACTCTAACTTCATCAAAAGTTGCTGTAAAGTCCATTTAATATTTACTAGGCTGGATGTAGCTCTTAATATGAATTAAAGCCAAGTAACAGAAGGATTAAGAAATGTGAACTTTTGCCTCATGAGAATCCACGTGAAGAAGAAGCTAGACTACCCGGCCACTTGGAATCTTTTTTCCACCTTGAGACTTTTTCTTTGGCCTAGCCTTCTTGTTTCCTATAAAAAGACCCCCCTAGGGTAATAACATTCATACCCCAAAGACCATTCCATTCTATTCTATTCTATTCAGCAATTAATGAGAACTAAAAGAATGGCTGCGATTTCCTTCGATCCAAGATTTAACCTCCAAGTTGGCAAGAACAATCACCAACATGGAGGAGTCGTTGAAGAGATTGAAGGTCTCATTAGAGTTTATATAGACGGACACGTCGAAAGGCCTCCAATTGTCCCCTGCACCATGCCATTAGATCATTGTGTTACAGCAAAAGATGTTTTAATCGATAAGGGCACTGGCTTATGGGGGCGCATTTATTTTCCGAGTTGTCATGGCAAGCTTCCATTGCTTGTTTATTTTCATGGAGGTGGATTTTGTGTCGGCTCTGCTGCTTGGAGCTGTTACAATGAGTTTTTGTCCAACCTTGCTGCCAAAGCAAATTGCTTGATTATCTCTGTAAATTACCGTTTAGCCCCTGAGAACCGTCTCCCTGCTGCATATGAGGATGGTTTCAACACTTTAACGTGGGTGAAAGAGCAAGCTCTAAGTGGCTCTAGCGAGCACAAATGGTGGGTGCAGCATTGCAGTCTCTCCAGCGTGTATCTAGCCGGTGACAGTGCTGGGGCCAACATAGCTTACAATGTGGCTGCATGGCTAGGGACAAGTGGGCTGTTGTGTCTCAAAGGTACCATCTTGATGCAACCTTTCTTTGGAGGAGAGGCACGAACATGGTCCGAAAAGCATACCGTTCAACCGCATAATTCAGCGCTAACCTTATCGGCTGCCGACACATATTGGCGCTTATCACTACCTCACGTGGCGAACCGGGACCATCCATGGTGCAACCCTCTCACAAATGGCGCAGCCAGGCTGCGTGATTTAAGACTTCCAACCACAATGGTATGCATATCAGAGATGGATATACTGAAGGATCGAAACTTGGAATTTTGCACTGCTTTGACTAGCGCGGGGAAGAGGGTGGAAACAGCAATTTACAAAGGTGTAGGGCATGCATTTCAAATTCTGCATAACTCTCACCTCTCTCAACCTCGAACCCATGAGATGATATCTCAAATCAAGGCTTTCATCAATGAATAACTATTAGAAACAAGAGAAAAATCTTTCCTCTCTAGAAAAAAAAAAAAAATTAAACTTCCTGTGGCAACAAAACCTTTCTGAATCTCAACCATCGACCTTCCTTCATTTGAATCATTTCTCTTTTAGTTTTCACAGCTTTTTTAGCAACTAGTTTAAAGCTAAGAGTCTTTTGGGTGTGTCCGTTGCACCACAATTTCTCACTAGTACTGTTGGTACGTAGCTTTATGACTTGCTCCTTCTATCTTGTAGATCCTTTTTATATGGGACTGCATAATAGATTGTTGCAATGGAGAATATAATTTTTTAGTCTTTACTTTGGTTATTGTAATTTTCTTCCTATATATATATATACATAAAATCTTGGTCTCTTATGTGTAATTTTTTTTTTCCCACGTATTTGATCCAAAATCTTAAGGGTGTTGATCATGTAAATTGAGGATATATATATATACACAGCATAAGTCTTGCTTATTACAAAATAGTTTTTTTTTTATCTTTCAAACTAGAGAGAGAGACAATTCAATAGGGCCGGCCAGATGCAGAGATTATAAAAGGAAAAGGAAAAGGAAGCATTATTGGTGTTACCAGGAGTAGGTATGTAGGTGAGAGGAGGAAAAACATGGACAAGAAAAATCCGAGCAGCGGGGGACACAGCAACAGCATGATCAAGAGCCCATTTCAGCACATCCAGATCATCTTTTCCGACAGCCACATAAACATCCTTAACAACACTCACGTCTCTGCTGCTCATGCTAGTCTCCTCTACTATCTCCACAATTTCTGCTGACATCATTCGTGCACTACAATTTGCTTCCTCCATTTCTCTCTTTCTCTTACTTACCCATACATATATAAAGAACATAAAACTATGGGCCTTGGGTGCCAGTGATGGGCAGTTTATATGGGAAAAAAAAGAAGAGAAAGAATGGGAAAGAGTCGTTGCTCTCAAAAGCCACAAAAGAAAAGGAAAAAGAGAGAGAGAGAGATTCTCTTTTGTCAAGATTTGCAGGCTAAATGGATATGTCACATAGCAGTATAGCACCCTTCTCTTTATTCTTACATGCCTTTATAAGAGAAAAAGAAACCTTTTTTTTTTTTTGCTTTCTCCTCTTTCTTTATTAGCATAGTTTTAGTCCATTGGGATATTTGACCTTCGTTTGGGGATTTAATGGAGCATCTTTTTGTATCAACCTCTTATTTAGGACAAGGGTCTTCGATGGCCCTACTGTTAGGCAGGAGCATGCACTTGAAAAAACACATGGGTCTTACAATGTGGTAGGAGATTAGATATTTTTCCCAACCCTTGGCCTACATTTGCAGCTTTTTGTACTATCCCAGTGCCAATATGGTTCCAATCAAGGTCTTCATCCACCTCGGTTTTGTTTGTTTTTTAATTTATTTTTTAGTCTTGTCCCTATGCTGTGATGAATGCTTAACAAGTACATATAAACACATTTCCGAAAATGAATTTTCTCAATCCTCTTATTGACAATATCTCTCTTCACCATTTGTTTACCCTAGAACCCTAGATTAATGTAAAACAATTAAAAAAAGAAAACGATTCTTACTCTGTGATTATATAAGAACTTGCAATGTAGAAAATAATATTATTATTCCATTGCAAAAGCTTCCTGGTTGATCAGTTCGAGTAATTGGAGGCGCTTTATCATGTGTGTAGTCCCCCTCCTTGTAGCCTTTTCAGGATTCCTGTTTCCTGATCCACATAAGTGAAGCACTGGAGCTTCTTGTTGTTAATTATATGCATGCGGCATAGTAGAATGTAGAATAACCTCGAAAAGCTCTATCTTTTTATTATTTTTTCTTCATGACTCGGCCTTTAGCATAATATTGCAAGCTCTAGCACATCTTAAGCTCTAATTTTACCTTGCCTTTCAAGCATGCATTGTAAGAAGTGTCTATTGAACCTGTTTTTCTTTTTTCTTTTATTATTATTTTTATTTTTTATATATATTTTTCTTAGATGAAAAAAGAAGAAGAAGAATTTAGGATTTCTCGACAGTTATCATATTTTTTTACAAATACTCTGTTTTTTGTTGACATAGTACATCTCTCATTTAGTGTAATATTATAGTAGTCGGATATTTTATCATGCTCCTCATAAAATTTTTGTTTCATTTATTTGTTTCAGTTAGTGCATGCAGAGAAGTCAGGGCGGTCTCTACATTCTTCAATCGATTCAATTTCATGGAGGACGCTAGGTGGTGTTTTGACATACATGCGTGTGTTGTCACGTGACTTTCACATTGTATTTTTTTGTTTTTATAGGTCATTGTTTTATATATATTGGATCAAAGTGTTGATGTATAGAGACATTTTTACTTAAGTTGTTTGTTAATTTAAAAATATATGATGAATGTAGTTAATTGTTATATGTGTATAGTTGGATAATAGTAATGTGTGGATAATAGTTAGATTATATTTTTGTAATATAAAAGTAACGGATCGATGGAGTAGTTTTTTATATAAATGTGATTATTGATTATGAATGTGCTTTTGATTATAGAAATATGATTATTGATTTATCAGGTTGGATGTTCAATATTGGATTGAATTAGGTGGTTCCAAAAAAAAAACAAAACACAAACAAAAAAAAAGAAAAAAAAAATTAAATAAGCTAACGTGTCTATATGCTAACACGTTAGTAAATGAAAAACAAAAGCTAACGTGTCTATATGGTACCACGTTCGTAAATGATTTTTTTTTATTTTTTTAAAACAAGGGCTAACGTGTATATAGCTGGAACATTAGTAAATGAAAAACAAAAGCTAACGTGTCTATATGCTACCACGTTAGTAAATGAATTTTTTTTTTTTAAACAAGGGCTAACGTGTGTATAGCTGGAGCGTTAGTAAATGAAAAACAAAAGCTAACGTGTCTATATGCTAACACGTTAGCAAATACAATTTTATTTTAAAAAAAAAAACAAGGGCTAACATGTGTATAGATAGAACGTTAGTAAATGAAAAACAAAAACTAATGTGTCTATATGCTACCACGTTAGTAAATGCAATTTTTTTTTTAAAACAAGGGCTAACGTGTGTATAAATAGAACGTTAGTAAATGAAAAACAAAAACTAACATGCCTATATGCTACCACGTTAGTAAATGCAATTTTTTTTTTTTTTTTAAAACAAGGGCTAACGTGTGTATAGAACGTTAGTAAATGAAAAACAAAAACTAACGTGCCTATATGCTACCACGTTAGTAAATGCAAATTTTTTTTTTTTTTAAACAAGGGCTAACGTGTTAAGTCATCACACGTTACCCCTAGGGTAATGTGGCATAATCTGGCCACGTCACCCTAGGGTAACATGTGATGTTCTTAAACGTTAGCTTTTGAATTTATTTATTTATTTTTTCTATTTACTAACGTGTGAATAGTAACATTAGCAAATGGTAATGTGGTACATGTCTAACACGTTAGTAAATAACCATTTCTAACGGACAATTTCCTAACGTGTCAAAAATGTTAGGAACAGAACGTTAGGACCATTACTAACGTGTCTAATGGCTTAAAATGTTAGTAAATGTGTGTTACTAAAAATAATGTTTTTTGTAGTGGTAGTGTTCTAAAATAACAAAAAAGCTGAATTGCTAGTGACTTGAGGTGTATTTTATCAACCGAGTAATGCTAGAAATTTTTCTTATGTTACTTTAAGAATGGTATGACTTTTAAAATCAAATTTGAGCTTGTGATCAATCATTTTTAAAATGACAGAAAAATACAAGAATGACTTTTAGAATTACTCTCTACCAATCAGGTAGAGTCCATTGCATGTGTGTTGAGGGATCTTTAAGACCACAAGTAATTACAAGCAGTCTCATTATAAGATGTTGTTACCCTTTATCTTCATTGTCCGATACTTTGAGATTAATTTGTTACGCATGAATGATGATCTGATATGGTGCCTCCAATCAAAATCAATTGTTGGAGGGATGAAGGAGATCATAAGTCATTTATGTGGTGTTTTACACTCAAAAACAACTCCTCGTCGTTGTAGTCAAGTTGTCACTCTTCAAGGAACAAATATGTTTCGTGCTGACTAGATAAAGGACATGAGATTGCTTTTGTGTAGTTGGTCGGCTTCTTTTCTTTGCAGAGATGCTTCATCATTTCCAACGATTTCATATTGTGTGAGTTTTTTTATTGAAAAATGTTAGGCTTACGAATAAAGTTTAATTTATCAACAACAAAAACAAAACAAAAAAACAAAAAAAAACTTTTACAATGTCACAATATGATTAGGTTTTTCAAAAGTTAAATTTATCTCATTTTCAATCATATTGTGACACATTATGTTTTTATTAGAGGAGAGAGAATTATATGTATTTTTTAATTAGTATTTGTTATGAATTGTTAAATTCCAGTAATAAAAAAATCCAATTCTAGCATGATCTTCACTTCTACCTTGATTACCTGCCTTACAATATATTCAATATATATATATTTTATATTTTTTGTACTTGCTCAACTGATTTATATTTTCTGATTTTATTTTGTACGTAATATTGTTCATTAATTACTTAATTGTATTTTCTATTTTAACAGGCATTATTTAACTATAAATATACCTTTTTTGTACACAGTTTGACACACAAAAATACAAAATTCTATTCAAATTTTGATCTATTCCTTTATGCACAATTTATAAAATACAGAAACTAAATCTAAGTGATGACAACATTTTGGAAAACAAATGAACTTGTACATGTGTGTACAACCCCCCTACCACTCTAATTCTATATTGATACCAGATATGAACTAATGCTTCTTTTTGGATGCATCCAATTTTCTCCTCCTTTTTTTTTTTTAGATTTCAAGGACAAGATGAAGTTTGAATTAATTACTGAGATAAACCTATTGTCTGCATCCTGTATGCTTAAGGTATCTCCTCTTTTATAATCAAATTTCATTAAAATTTCAAATTCAATAATGCTAGGGTCTATCTTTTTATCCTCTTAAAGTTGATGTGATTTTTAAAATCACCATTAGATCAAAATTTAAGTATGATTTATCTAAAATTTAATGGTGATTTCAAAAGCTACATTACTCTTTTTTATCAACTCTAAGAAAATAAAAATAATCCCTATCATTACTCTTCCAAATTAATGACCCACGCATCAAGCCACCAACTACTGGAATGGATGCAAATCCTACACAATTATCAGACCCACAAAAAAAAAAAAAACAGACAACAGCACAAAGAGCCCACTACTTTGCATGATTAATGCTTTTTTACAGCAAGCAATTCAAAGCTTATTTTTAAAAACTTAACATGTGGATTACGAAATTGAATGGGTCCCATTACAAATTGGTCTAATCTGATTATCAAAGCTCATTACTGGACATTGTTGATCTTCTAGGCTGCTGTGACCGCAGTTTCTCTATTCGTGCCTGGGTCAGTCATTAAAGCAAAACGCAAACAATTAAAATCAAACAATAAGTTAAAATATTAAACTGGCCTACAATTTTCGAGCAATATTACTATTTAGAGTAATGTTAAAAGTTTTTCTTGAGTTTTTATAAGAATGATGCGCCTCTTAAAATAACTATTGGACTTGTGATTGATTATTATTGAATTTTGATCAAATAATAATTTTAAGAACAACATCATTTTTTTAGGGATATAAAAATAACTCAAAAGAGACTTATGAAATTACTCTACCATCTAGGGGTGCAACTAGGCTTATAGTAGATGTTAGGACAATTTTCCTGTTGACATGGATGGAACTAGGAATTTTTTTTTTTGAACGGGGTCTAAACTTTTACACACACACACATATATATATATTGGTGGTTTCGGCCACCCCCTTGGCTCCATGGGGTGGCCGAGCCACTCCTAGTACCCACTAGGGGTGAAACGGCCACCCCTAGTACCCACTAGGGGTGGTTTCGCCCCCTCCCCCCTTGGAGCAAAAAGGGTGGCTCGGCCACCCCATGGCCAAAGAGTCACTCCCAATTTTTTTTTTTTTTTTAATATATATTTTTTATTTTTTTAAAAAAATTAATTAGGTGCCATGTCATCACTAATTACGTGGCCACTTATGTCAAGTATCAACTTTTGATTAGTTCACGTGAATTTTTATTAAGTCAATTAACGGTCAATTGATTGAATGACTAATTTGGGTTATTATCAAAATCACATGGACTTCTTGTGATAAAAATCAAATCTCAAAAAATAAAAAATAAAGAAATAAAACCCAAAAGGTATTAGGTATTTAACCCTAAAAACAAACCAAACACAATAAGGTATTAGTTGAATGCTTAAAAAAAAAAAAATAGAAGAAGAAATGAAAAACACAATAAAAAAGAAGTTATCTATTTAAAAAAAATATATATATATATATATATATTTAAAGGTGTTGCATTTTAATTAGTACATCGGCTTAAAAAGACACGCCTAGTTTTCACGCTGCCAAATAAATTTCAGTACTACTACACTAATAAATTACAAGCCTACCTCCTAAACACATTAATTAATTTCAGTATTATTATATTTTATTTTAATTTTTTTTGTAAAGTCTTAGTGTTGCTAGTTTCTACAAAAAGTTTCTCTTAGGTTTATTTTCAGTTATCTACGATTAAAAAAAGTTTTTAAATGATTTTTTTTTGTTTGTATTTTTGTTTTTCCTCTAGTTGCCTAGTTGACAAGGTGTCTAGGAGATGACTTTTTTTTATTATTATTTTTTTTATTTTTAGGTATAGTGTGTTGTGTTAACACTTTTATGGGGGTAAAAACCTTGTCGGGGTCCTTGTAAGGGCATAATATGTATATAAATTTTTGTTTACAAAGCTTTAAAAATCCTTGGAGGTGCCATGGACCCCCCAAGGCATGGTGTAAGCCACCCGCGTCTGTTGGTGACAAGACAATGAACAATGCGTGGTAGAGAGCTTTCCAGAATGGCTTAACAGGAGATAACTCCAACGCTAAGTCAATATTATTTGTTTTCATGAAGTTGTAAGAAGATGACAAAGTATTTGAAAATAAGAGTGTTCAAACTCTAATACAAGAGGTCCCCTTGGCTATTTATACCGCCTAAGTCTTATTGAAATTGATCCCTTAACTTCACAAATCCAGAGATTAGGGTGTGTGAGATGGCCATGGATGTGACACTGGGTAGTGACATGTCAACAGGGGGACATTCACCATACCCCTTATGTAAGACTATTGGTGAAAACTCAAGGATGACTCAATACAGTGACATATTATTTTCCTCAATTTTAAGGGCTTGAGAAGTAATGAATTGATTGCATCGGGCCCCTCTTTGCTAACATTTAGATGATAGGGACAAATACTTGGCAATCGACATGAGAAATGAATAAGGATTTGATTCTTAGCCTGTTGTCATCTGTGATCGGCAACTTGCTAGCGTGAGAATCTCCGATTACAAAATTATCAATTTAATTAACCAAGGCATGACATTGAATCTGAATCACTCAACTGGCCTTAGGCTTGAAAGCCGGCATGTTGAAAATAGGACAATTAAAGAATTTAAAAAACCAAAAGGTATTCATTACTGTTACCTATTGAAAAAATAGGTTTTTCATTTTGGGCTAGATTGAAAAGAATTAGAATAAAGTCCCCATACCCCCCTCTCTCTCAAATTACCACCTAATTGGCAATATCCTCTCAAATTTTTAATTGTGACAATGTCTTCCTAAGGCTAGCAAAAAGATAAAAATGTCCATATATATTTCTCTATAAGACAAAAATACCCTTATAAATTAAAAATAAATTAAGAAAAAATAAAATTTTTAATTTTGTTAAAAGAAAATTTTAATTTAAAAATAACAATTTTCTTTAAAAAAAATTATTTTTTAAACGAATTTTTTTAAAAAAATTATTTTTTTTAAACAGAAATTTGTATTTAAAATAAGGGTTAAATACCTTATTAGTCCCTAGGGTTTGAAAACTTTATTTTTTCCTCCTTAAGGTTTGGAAAATGACCAAATTAGTTATTTCGTCAGTTGATCGCTAGTTGACTTAACGGATTGATACATGAACCAATTAGAAGTTGACAAGTGGCCACCTAATTAACTTTTTTATTTTTTTAAAAAAAAATTTAAAAATCAAAAGAAAAGAAAAAAAACTTGTGGTGGCTACGGCCACCCCCCTTGGGTCCCAAGGGGTGGCTCAGCCACCCCCTTGTGCCCATGAGGCCACCCCCAGTGCGAGCCACCCCTTGGGGCCATGGAGCCACCCTCAGTACCCATTGGGGGTGGTTTCACCACCTCCTTGAGCATTAAGGGGTGGCTCGATCACCCCCAAACCACCATTGGGGGTGGTTTCGGCCACCCCCTTGGCTCCATGGGGGTGTCTGAGCCACCCCTTGGTGCCCAAGGGGCCACCCCAAGTTTTTTTTTTTTTTTTCAAAATTTTTTTTTCCTGAATTTTTTTTAAAATAATAAAAAAATTAATTAGGTGGCCACATGTTAACTTCTAATTGGTCTATGTATCAGTCCATTAAGTCAACTAATAGTCAACTGACGGAATGACTAATTTAATCACTTTTCAAAATCACAAGGACTAATTTGGTCACTTTCTAAACTCTAGGGAGGAAAAAAATAAAGTTTCTTAACCCTAAGGACTAATGGAATATTTAACCCAAAAAATAATAATAAAATCTTAAATTAAACTTAAAGGTTAAATAAATACTTTTACAATACTTGTGGTTTGAACAAAAATAAAAAAGTTACATCGGTTTTAAAAAGTGGCACAAGTTGTACCTATATTCAAATGAAATACCAAATGTTAACTTTCTGTTTAAATTTTTAATGGAGCTCCAAGTTACCATGCATAAAAATGTGACACTCGTCTCGAGTGCTGCATCTGCTTCAAAACTCAGCATTTTATGTGATGTGTCTTTATATCATTGAAGGTACTTGGTGTTTAGACACCACGCCAGATGATGAAATTAATAAAAATTTACATAAAAACAAATTTTTTTTAAAAAAAAAGTAAAGTAAAAAACCAAACATTCCCATTTACTCATTCTCGTGAAATCGATTGAAATTTCTCATCTCCCCAATCACTTGTGGTGAGAGCTTCATTTTTCCATTATCTTTCCCAGTCGTCCACATCTATTTCAACATGTGTAGTTTAGGGTTTACATTATCTTCCCAGCATGAATCTTTTGAAGCATGAATCTTTCATAGTAGATCTCAGGCTCATTGTCGTCTTCACAAACCACACAAAATGTCATTTGTACATGGCAAAGATAAGGTTTATTTAGTTTGATTTGAGATCTTCAGTTGTTCAATTGATGTTGGGTATATGGAAAAGTACATTAACTTGTAGATCTCACTACAAAAAAAAAAAAAAAAAGCCTCATTAGCTACCAAACGAATAACGGCGACCCAAAAATAGCCGCTAATAAGGGGTCATTAGCGGCGACTTTTGAAAGTGGCCGCTAATAACCCATATTAGCGGCTAGAATTATGTCGCCACTATTAGTGGCCCCTAATACTGAGCAAATAGCGCCACTTTTGAAAGTGGCCGCTATTTTCTAATCATTAGTGGCCACTTTCAAAAGTCACCGCTAATAACATGATAAATTTTTTAAAAAAATATTGAAAAACAATTGGCGGCGACAACTATGGCTGCTATTTGGACCAAATAGCGGCCACACTAATAGTGGCCACTAATAAGGGGTCGATAGCAGCCACTTTGGTATCAAAGAGTAAAATAAAAAATTGAAAAGGTCATTAGCGGCGACAAATTGTGGCCGCTATTTGGACCAAATAGCGGCCACCCTGATGGTGGCCACTAATAAGGGCTAAATAGCAGCCACTTTGGTGTTGCCGCTATTGAGAAGAGAAAAATCAAAAATTGAAAAGGTCATCAACGGCGACAAAATGTGGCCGCTATTTAGCCCAAATAGCGGCATCCCTAAATAGTGGCCGCTAATAAGTGGTCAATAGCGGCCATTTTTGTGTCGACGCTATTGAGAAGAGAAAAATAAAAAATTGAAAAGGTCATTAGCGGCAACAAAATGTGGCCGCTATTTGGGCCAAATAGTGGCCACTTTTGTGTCGCCGCTATCGAGAAAAGAAATATCAAAAAATAAAAAAAAATTCAAACAGCCATTAGTGGCCACAAAATATGGCCAAATAGCGGCCACACTAAAAGTGGCCACTAATTAGGGATCAATAGCGGCCATTTTTGTATCACCGCTATTGAGAAGAGAAATATCAAAAAAAAAAAATCAAATAGCCATTAGTGGCCACAAAATGTGGCCCCTATTTAGTGGCCGCTAATTAGGGATCAATAGCGGCCACTTTTGTGTCGCCGCTATTGAGAAGAAAAAATAAAAAATTTAAACAGTCATTAGCGGCCACAAAATGCGGCCACTATTTGTCCCAATAGCGGCCACTTTTGTGTCACCGCTATTGAGAAGAGAAATATTTAAAAATAAAAATAAATAAATAAATAAATTTTGGGGCGATACTATTGACCTTACATATATAATAGAAAAAAGTTATTTCCTAAAAATTCAACTCTGATAATATGTCATTATTTATTTTATATAATTATTGGTGAATTTTTTTTTTCTATTTTCTATTCTTATTTTATTTCAAAAATAAATATTTACTTATTTATTTTAAATAATAGTGCATTGGCTTCCTATTAAAAACAAATTTTCCTATTAAATTAAAACACTTAGAAAAATTAATTCTTTTTTATTGTATTATTAAAGTTTTATATTTCTTATTCTTATTTAAATGTTTGATCAATCATGATAAGAACATGTGATTGATCCTTGTGGATTAGCCGATTAATCATGATAAGAACATCAAATCGAACTTAGTACAATAGTATGATTGATCTTGATAGGATTGTAGGATCGATCCTAGTGCATTAGTATGATTGATTGTAATATAATTAGTTTGATCAATCATAACAAAAACATATGATCGATTATAGTGCATTAGTCCGGTTTATTTTGATAGGATCATTCGATCAATCAAATATCTTGTCGATCGTCGATCGACCATAATGAATTGGATCAATTAATCGTGATATAATCAAATTTTCAATCAAACATCCGAACAATCCTAATGAATTAGTTCGATTGATCATGATATGATCAAATGATCAATCAAACATCCGATTGAATATTCGATGGATCATAGTAAATTAGTTCAATTGATCGTGATAAGATCAAATGTTCTATTGAACATTCGATCGATCCTAGTGAATTAGTTCGTTTGATCGTGATACGATCAAATATTGTTATTGTTTGATTGAACACCCGATCATCCTAGTGAATTAGTTTGATTGATCGTGATAGGATCAAATGAGCGATCAAACATCCGATTGATCTTAATGAGTTAATTCGATCGATCGAATGATCCTATCAAAATCAAATGATTTATCAAATTTGACACAATTGAATGAGATAATTGCATCATATGACATGGTACATCGATACGTGCGGTAATAATGACAATGAGCTTACTATACATGTTAGCTTTATGGTCAAATGTATATGTTATACGGGGCTTTGGATCCATTGGTTTCGTGACCTTGGTGCAACCATTTCCAATGGTTCGGTCACTATAGGATAGACATCATTAGTTGGTGTGGGCCACTCGAGATCGATGATGTACAAATTTAATTGTACTCGCCAATTGCATGAGTCGATTGTAATATAGCAGTGCAAGTGCGAGGTCGAATCCACAGAGAATCGGTGTTGCTAAAAATCAACTTTAAAATGCTTAAACTAAAAATACCTTAACCTAGTCCCGAAATCGAACAGGTAACGTGCATAAAATAAACTAAGCTAAAATGCAATAAAATAAAGAAATAAAAAAATAACTAAAGTCCCTAATCCACCTCACAATAAATTAATTAATATATAAACATGCTTAGCTCATATTCATTAAACATTTATGCTACAAGGCATACTCTAAGCGTTAACACATTGTTCATATTTTCGTCTAAATGACAGAATAATACGAACTAAACATGAATATATATTTAAATATATAGTTAATTAAACATCCGCTCTATCGATTAAGAGCAATGCATGTTCTAGTGTCACGCTAGTTCATGCATACTTACTCTATGCAAGTCCTATCGCGCCTATTGAAATAATCAAACGACGCCCATTTTGACGAAAGACAAAACATGAAAGGTCTAGGTCCAAAGGATCCAATGTGAAAGTGATTTAACACTAACTACAATGGATAAATGGACGTAGCCCGAAGGATGAAATGTATTCATGGGACTAAACGCTATGACCAAACAATCAAGCACAATCGATGCAACTTTGTCACGAAATTAAACCAAACGAACTAGCATGGTAAATAATAACGGATTAAATGTAAAATTAACTATGAAAGCATTTAAGTAAATCTAAAGTGAAGGAATAAGAGACTAAATAAAAGTAAAACATAAATTAAATAAATGACAATTTAGGAGGGATTTACAATGGAAAAGCAGGGGCTTTGGGCCCTAGAGGCACCTCCCAAATGTGAAAAACAAAAAGAATACACGAGGTCCTATTTATAGGCGGCAGGTCACTAGAGTGCGTTGAACGCACATTATTTGTGGTCGAACAGCGTTCGATCGCAAATAACTTGGCGCTAGGGTATTTGCGTCGTTCAACACAGTCCTTGCGTTGACAACGCAGATAACCGAGCGGTGGGCATGCGTTTGACTCCTGCTCATCGTGCGTGCGTGCGTTCGAGCACTTCAACGCACTTGGCAGAATCGACTTCTTCACTTAGTGCATTTTGCCTTTTGCTAGTCATGTTTTAATGCAATGTCCTACACAATACAAAATACTAAAAACACTAAAAATAATTAGATATTAACAATGCTAAAGGCCTAACGAATATAAATTAAGGGGTCCAAATAAGCACTTTTAGGCACCGATCAAATACCCCAAACTTACATTTTGCTAGTCCCTTAGCAAAACAAAACGAAAAACACAATAAAAACATAAGTCCGCTTTCATGGGAGAACGATTGCATTGAGCGCATGCAACAAGCCTTTTAAACCTCTAGGAGTTCCCTAGAGGACGAGTGAAGTCTCGTGAGGGTTTTTCAGGAATGATACCCACAAACATTTGTTTGGCACTATGTTATTAATGGACAAAGCCCTTCACACAAACACATGGTTCATACATCATTAGCAAATTTAACATGTTAAACATACGAACCACATCATCAAGGCATCCAAACATCATTTCATTCAAGGTTGGAAAATTGAGACAACACGTGCTCCATAATGTGCAAAGTGAACTAACAATAAGATCATGGGGTTTCAATTACTCTCCAAAAATGTGTATCCCAAAATTTAAAGGAAAAACAATGTGATAAATACAACCAAGGCTTAAATTGAAAGATGCAATTTTTTGTGTAGGTCAGTGCAATGTTGACTTCCTTAAACTTCTAAATGACCCATGTAATCTAGCGTTGGGCTGTGACTCCCAAACCAAAGTGTTTTAGGGCACTAGATGTAGAGACATCCCTAAGGGCTTAATTACTCAAGTCAAAAAGAATTACTAACTAGCCATACAATTTTTAACAGCAATTTCTCATCTTTTGACGTGAACACTCATTACTTGACTAGGCAAGAGGTCCGTTACTCAATGAAAAATTCACTTTATTATGATTTTGATTTTTTTTAATTATTAAAGCCAAGGTTTTCATCATCACATCGCAAAACCTAAAATTTCAAGACACACACTTCAAAGTCAAATCTCAAACCTCAGACCCTACTACTAGTGTGCATGTGAAATATCAATTAAACAAGCCAAGTCTCTAATCCAACACATGAATCAAAAAGCTGATTTCTAATGATAGGCAATGTTCAAACAAGTTAAACAAACCAATGACATGCAATCCATGATTTATGTAAGTCATGACCAATCAACAACATAGTAACAAACAAAAAGAAAAAAAATTATATACATGGCAAAATCAAATATATACATGCAAAAACAAAACAAACAAATAAAATAAAACAAACAAAAAAGAGACAGAATACATGGCAAAAAATCAAATATATACATGCAAAAACAAAACAAACAAATAAAATAAAACAAAAAAAAGATGAGAATGTTTGTCCACACCCCAAACTTAAATGACACATTGTCCCAAATGTGGCAAGAAATACATTAAAGGGGATGAGGAACCAGATGTGCAAAGTCCAAGGCCCCCAAACTTAAACATCAAACACATCAAAAAAACTAACAAGAATCTTTTCTTCTCAAAGATCAAACATCAAAGGTAATTGCTTTAGAAATCAAACACATAAAATATATATGTAAAAAATAAAATAACAAAAAGAAAATAAATCAAAATGTGGTGCGGAAAAATAAAAAATAGTTGCTCTAGTCTGGGTAATAGAAATTTGAATTTGATTCAAACCCAGGGCTGGAGAAATTGGTGTTCAACTGCTCATTTGAAAAAAAATTAGGAAATTGTCCCCAGTGTGGACAATCACCTAAACTATGGTGATGGCTGGAGCAGTGTGAACATGGTTCATGTGGGTGCAAAGTGATAGGGGAAACATCATAAATATTAAACGGAAGACACATGCTTCACCCAAACAGTTCAAAATATCCCTCATGAAACAATATCAATTAATAAAAATAAAAATACTACAACTAATAAAAATAAACTAAACAAATTAATAAATAAACTAACAAAATATTAAACTAATTAACAATAAACTAATTTAAACTAACAACATATTAAACTAATCAAACAAATAAAAATAAATTTAATCTAACAAAAACTAAAAACAACAAATAAAAACAGGGATAATAAATAATTAAAAAATGAAAACAGATCACATACATCGCTTTCGGTATGTCTACTCAGAATCGAGTGCGCCGAGCTAAGTCGTCGTTCGCTCAGATGCACAAAATGTGGCAGTTTTGCAAGGCGCTTGAACGCAAGCAGGGCGCGTGAACGATATCCGCGACCGCATTTGAACAGAGGCGCCGCCACGCAGAGGCATGTCGCCGAGCGCAGTACGATCGCGGAATAGGCACAAGCGCGCTCGACCGCAATTACTGCGTCGACGCATCGCGCTGATTTTCCAAAGAATTTAATGTAAATTAAAACAAAACTAAAAAGCTAATAAAATTAAACTAAACAAATCTAAAATAAATAAATAATAGGCAAAGCAATAATTAAATAAAATAACTAAAAAAAAAAAAAGACACTACATTCGCTCAGAAAGAACAAGATATGGCGTTTGTAGCGCGTCAACGCACGTCGCTCGACGCAGAATCGCACCGCTCTAAGGGGCCGTGCTCGCACGCAGAGGCGTGACGGGCGCAGAACATAACGCCGAATAGGCGGCAGTGCGTTTGATCGCAAGAACTACGCTCACCGCACTGCCGGCACCGATTTTCCAGAATCAATGTAAACTAAAAACAATGAACAAAAATGCTAATCTATTTTTTTTTTTTTTTTTTATCTATACAAAAGCACAAAATAAATAAAATAAATGCACAATTAAAATAACTAGTAGAAAGATAGAATTAATCTAAGCAAGAAAAATCAATTTCAACAAAACACCGATTCGCCGGCAACGGCGCCAAAATTTGATGTACAAATTTAATTGTACTCGCCAATTGCACGAGTCGATTGTAATATAGCTGGCGTGCAAGTGCGAGGTCGAACCCACAGAGAATCGGTGTTGCTAAAAATCAACTTTAAAATGCTTAAACTAAAAATACCTTAACCTAGTCCCGAAATCGAACAGGTAACGTGCATAAAATAAACTAAGTTAAAATGCAATAAAATAAAGAAATAAAAAAATAACTAAAGTCCCTAATCCACCTCACAATAAATTAATTAATATATAAACATGCTTAGCTCATATTCATTAAACATTTATGCTACAAGGCATACTCTAAGCGTTAACACATTGTTCATATTTTCGTCTAAATGACAGAATAATACGAACTAAACATGAATATATATTTATATATATATAGTTAATTAAACATCCGTCTATTGATTAAGAGCAATGCATGTTCTAGTGTCACGCTAGTTCATGCATGCTTACGCCCTATGCAAGTCCTATCGTGCCTATTGAAATAATCAAAACGTACGCCCATTTTGACGAAAGACAAAACATGAAAGGTTTAGGTCCAAAGGATCCAATGTGAAAGTGATTTAACACTAACTACAATGGATAAATGGACGAGTCTAACGATGAAATGTATTCATGGACTAAACGCTATGACCAAACAACTGCGGCACAATCGATGCAACTTTGTCACGAAATTAAACCGAAACGAACTAGCATGGTAAATAATAAACGGATTAAATGTAAAATTAACTATGAAAGCATTTAAGTAAATCTAAAGTGAAGGGAATAAGAGACTAAATAAAAGTAAAACATAAATTAAATAAATGACAATTTAAGAGGGATTTACAATGGAAAACAAGGGGCTTTGGGCCCTAGAGGTACCTCCCAAACGTGAAAAACAAAATAATACACGATGTCCTATTTATAGGCGAGTCATCGAGTGCGTTTGAACGCACTACTGCGTTCGAACGCAGTTATTTGTGGTCAACGCAGGCGGCGTCGATCGCAAATAATCGCCGTGGCGGCTAGGGTCGACCGGGCGTGCGTCAACGTAGGTCCTTGCGTTCAACGCAGATAACCGCTAGGGCCGGCTGGGCATGCGTCAATCACCCTACTCATGCGTCTGTTGTGGTGCGTTCGAGCGCACAAGTGCGTTCGACGCATAGCGAAAATAAACTTCTTCATAGTGCATTTTGCCTTTTGCTAGCCATGTTTTAATGTAATGTCCTGCACAATACAAAATACTAAAAACACTAAAAATAATTAGATATTAACAATGCTAAAGGCCTAACGAATATAAATTAAGGGGTCCAAATAAGCACTTTTAGGCACCGATCAATCGGACTCGATCGTGCCACTAATGTTATGTATGGTATGTTGTGCAATGGCTGGGGCACTAGCTGGGGATTGGCATTGTACTATAAGTCCCTCGGAACAGTATCAATCATGCTAAGAATGAGTAATATCTTGGGTGAACCATACTGTTGAACTATGACTGTTTACATATATGTATATACCATCTATTATATATGTATATCACGTATAAAATAAGCTGTCATGATGGAACTGTTTTTTCTTATTAAACATCTAAGTTCATTACTAAACTGGCATGTGTATTATCTACGTTAAAAATTACTAAGTCTTAGACTTACATTTTCCTTTATGTTTCATCTCCTATTACGATTATTATACGGTTTAGCCGCTTTAGAAGAGGATGACATCGGAGCAGACTTGAGTGCTAGCTCAGGACTTGATTTGTGTGATCTTTGAAGACATGGACCTGATCTAGTTGCATTCGATGTGGGAGACTGGAGGATCCAAGTCTAAGCTTTGATTTGTTGATCTTTTTTGTACTATGTGACATTTTGTTATTCTGGATTGCAGCTATTTTCCTAATGATGGTTTGATGACCAATACATTTGATGACTATTTATGATATTACGATGATGTACTACTTTATTTCTGGTATTGCTCTATGATGTTTCATTTACTATCTCTTCATCCCATAGTTTTAGTAAAAGTCTTCCGTTGCAATTTTCTTATTACGACGAGAAAAGTGAATTCTCGAAGGTCTTGTTCTGTGAGGAACAAGGTTGGGATGGGCCGTTGGATCAATTACTAGTTAATTGATTTGCCCATCGAGGGCGTCACACATTAATGATGTAAGTATACATATAAGCATATTTTCATCTCCATACCTGGGCAATGTGGGATAATACAATATTGTAGTGCCCCACATCGCCTAGGTATGAGGGGTAATTGCAAATTTTTTAACCCACATCGCCTGGGTTGCGCTTCCATCTCTAGCGTTGGTACCGTGCTACATTTCTCTGAATTCTTGGGCCAAAATTATCTCCTCCACACTCTTTCCCCATATAACAAAAACTATTTTCTTTTTCTTTACTTCTTTTCTCTTAACTCAACCTTGGGTAAGGTGTTAGAGGGTTTACTTCGAATTACCCTTAAAATCTCGAGTGACAAATAAACACTCCTTTTTCTAATTTGAAAATTCCTTATGTTAATATTAAAATTGACATATAAATCTTTGTAAGCTTATAAGTATATATAACATAAGCATAAACAATTAAATAATACAAGTAATAAGTTTTCCATAAAAATTATGTAAAAGGGATAATACTTTGAAAAGAGTTAAGGACTTCCCCTTACCTGATATTGCAGCTACAAAGACTGATTCGTACCTTTAATCACCTAAACCAATAAAATTTTGCTAAATTAGTCTTAGGCTAAACACATAGGTCCTATCTATAAGTCTATCTTGACTATCCCGACCCTTAGAAAAATTGGATCAATTATGCCCATTATTAATTTATTATTATTATTATATTAAAACAAATAAACAACTCAACCTTCAAAAAGTTTTCTACGAAATTCCAAGTTTCATGACCATCAGATTGCTAGATTCTCTTGCACTAATGGGTGCTGTATGTATAATTTACTAAAGACAAAACTAAGCTTATTCCTTTTAAAAAAACAAATTTGGTTTTTCTCTTGTGTTTTTCCAGATTACTACTCTACGGGTGCTGTTGGTGTAGTTCACTAAAAACAAATTAACCAAAACTCGTATTTCTTTAATTCATTTAAACCCATTGCAGTAACGTATATATTGTATGCTTATAGTTAAATAATTTAAGAAATATTTTTGTATAGATTATTATACTTACACCTTTTGTAGTAAAGTATTATGACCACTTAAACGAAACTTCATGGTTCTAAAAGAGTAAAATTTGATAACAAATAACATTCATTTTTTTTTTCAATTTATATATCCCCTATGCAATTACACATGCTATGTATATATATATATATATATATATGAGGTTCCTTAATGACAAAACAATCCCTATTTCTTCAATTACTCATTCTGTTAACACTTGTTTTTCTAAAGAAAAAATTGTTGATAGCAAATAACCACCGAATATGAATATATATATATAATTTTTTAAATCCGAATAACAATTTCTATAAATGTAATTATGTAAGTTTACAACAACAAAATATCTAAAAAATATATTGATGAAGAACTTTCAGTAGTAGGTAGATCTAAATAACAAAAGAGAACAAAAGAAAATAAATGTTTTCGATGACACTTGGATTCGAGAATTTTGAGAGAGAAATTCTATGCAGTTTTGAGTTGGGTGAGAGAACGTACGCTTTGATAAAAGAGAGAGCTTATACATGAGAAACGTATTTGTGAGTGAATGAGAGAATGTGTGTGAGTTGTAGGTGGTTTAATCCATTTAGATAGCTTCTATAAATTTAAATTTAAAAGTATATAGTTATAAGATAATGAGAATAATATATTTTCAAAAAAATACATGTGCTTTGATAAACTAACGTGTAGATCTGATAAAATTTAAACCTAACCAAACTTTCCAATAGGTCACCATCCTAGTACTACTCTCAGAAGCATACTTAACTGTCAGAGTTTTGATAGCATCATTACTATCACAACTTTAAAATGCATTGTTGTTATTAAGGGTGTAAGTATACATATAAACACATCTTCATCTTCATATTTAGGCGATGTGGGGCGCCATAATCACGCCCTCTTAGGACCCAGAGTTCTCGCTAGCGACCCTCATGGGATTAGCCCATTCTTGGTGTTCGTCCTAGCGAGTGACTGCTAGTGACCTTCATGAGTTTGTGCACGCTCCCCCATCTCAGGTTGGGCAATGATTCTAATACCATTTGTAACGACCAAGGAAAAAACGATAGCTATATCTATGCT
The DNA here is from genome assembly GCA_013348765.1 of Carpinus viminea. Classification (NCBI taxonomy): domain Eukaryota; kingdom Viridiplantae; phylum Streptophyta; class Magnoliopsida; order Fagales; family Betulaceae; genus Carpinus; species Carpinus viminea. The sequence continues at coordinate 13,945,968 of CP054674.1, forward strand.
ATCACCTCAAAATGACTAGTCAATTTGAATCTTCTTTATAATTTATTATAAAGACTAGTTTCACCTAGTAACTAGGCAATGTGAGACTTAGAACTCATGACTATCTTTATAAACTACACACTTTATGTGGGCTTTTTCGAATCTTCCCAATATGGGATTGTGGCGTTACAAAAATTGTGATATCCCACATCGACTAGGTATGGAGATGGGGATGTACTTATTTGTATACTTACACCCTTAATGATAACAATGCAATTTAAAGCCGTGATGGTCATGATCCCATCAAAACTCCGCAGTTAAGCGTACTTCTATAAGAATAGTACTGAGATAGGTGATCTACTGGAAAGTCTGGTTTGGGAGAGCAAAAAGCAGACAATATTATGTGTCAATGGGGTGGACTGTTATAAATGGTATCAGAGCCACAACCCAACTTGAGATGGGAGAGCATGTAAAAGCCCATAAGGGTTGCCAACAAGGATGTTGGGTCCTAAGAGGGGGTGATTGTGACGTTCCACATTACTTGGGTGTGGAAAAGATGATGTATTTAGATGGACTACTGTAATGTCCCCAAAATTAGCCTCGGCTAATCCGGTGGAGTCACTGGGAATTTACTCATTTAAGCCAACTTGTGACCGAATGAGAAATCACCCTTCTGAAAACGTCAAAGTAAATGTAAAGGAAGGTGAATAAATATAAGTCACTATAATTCATCAAGTAAGAACATGGAGCTACTAAATAGTAAAGACGAACCTATAATTATAGGTAAAGCCTAACCAGTCAAGCAGTAGCATATTTTACCACTTCTATAGCAATAAACCAAGTTACCTAAAGAATAATAACCGCATAAGTTTAAAGACTTAGTAAGTAAACCTTACAACTTAGGTATGACATGAGCCTGATTAATGAAAGTAAACGTGCAATTTAAGTAACAACCAAAAAGAGGTCATTACCTCCGTTAATACACCATTTAATAGGTTTTAAGGTTTTCAAAGCTTATAGTAGAATCAATGATAATTACCTATTTGTTTTAATGCAGAAAAGGATAATGCATTATAAGTCATAACTCCCATACATGGTCTACCCAAGATATTACCCCTTCTCAGCAAAGTTGGTACTATCCCGGGGGACTTATAGTACAACGCCAGTGCCCCATCCATTGCACAACATACCGTACGTAACATTAGTGGCACAATTGAGTCCGACCTCAAGTGACCCACATCAACTAATGACGTCGTCCTATAGTGACCAAACCATTGGGAATGGTTGTACCAAGGTCATAAAACCAATGGATCCAAAGCCCAGTATAACACACATATTTGACCATATTATGCAGTCTATATAGTAAGCACATGGTCGTTCATACTGCACGTACCAGCGTACCATGTTTTACGATGCATCTTAGTAGTTAATTAATAGCATAGTTACCAAGTAATTATAGAAAGTAAGCATGCTCATATCATACTCGTGGTCAGTTAACTGACATATCCCACATTTTACCTAAAAAGGGTGTAAGTGTCTACTTACCTCGCACACTCGAGTGAATCCTCCAACCAAGCTAAATCCTGTTATAATTGAAACAAGACACCGTTATTCTAAGCCTTACGAAACCTAGAAATATGGCTAAGCCTAAGCATAAACGTGTGAAACTCAAAAACCGGTGCTCTGCCCACTGACCGTATGTCTGACCTCGATGGCGTACATTCACTCAGTGTATTAAGCAAACTATTTTAAGATTTGAACAGTGCATGTTTTTAATGGCATTTATAAACCTCTAAACCTCTTCTAAGCTAGCAAAATAGCACATGCAAGGCAAGAAATCATAGCACAACAAAACTTTGAAAGAATCCTTTGAAAACATCATTATCTTTTTACAGAATGCTTAATGAACATTTGGAAAACCTTATCAAGACAAAATGTAAAATAAAACAATGATAAACTCAAAGAGAACAGACTTACCTTGAAGCTAAGTATGAACATAGTCTCCCCTCCGCGGAAACTCCTCCTTGAAGCTCACTCTCACCAATTCCTCACTCAAAACTCAAGGGAAGGATTTTGGCAGCCTAGGGCATAACAAGGGATGGGAATGGGCATGAGAAATGGGAGGTGGGATGGCCTATTTATAGGGAAAGTTTGCCACCAACTCTTTGACAGAGCAGCAGACGTCCGGTGGTTGCACATTGGTCCAAAGGGTGTCTCATATGTCCAGGTAATACCCAAAGGGTATTCCAAAAAGTAGTGTACATCCGGTGGTTCAATATATGTCCATTGTACTATTTACAGAGCGTACATCCACTAGTCCCCCCCGTACATTCGCACTATAAACAGCAACGTACGTCCGCCTCCTGAGGGTTAGTGTTTGACTTCTATTTGTTAAAGGTTCAAAGCATGATTAGGTTAACCCTAAGGGTTTTGGGTCTCGTTAAAGCACCTTTGTTGAAAACCTTTGTTGATTGCTCTTATGGAAAAGATTTTGTTAGATAAAAAGGTTGGTTTTTATCGAGGCATTACACTCTCTCCTCCTTATAGAAATTTCATCCTTGAAATTTAAAAGCCTTCAAAGTCAAAGATAAAACATCCGTTTTTGAAAAAGGTTTTGCAATTCGAAATTTGGAAAAGAGAATAAAACAAGTTAGAAGTTTCACAATTCAAAGCTTAAGGAATGTAAAAATAGCATACCAACATACCAACATGCAGAAACAGTCATAGATATAAACAAGACCAAAATTGCTACCCCAAAAATGGTGGACTTAAGCTGTACCAAGATACATCCAAAATTGCCACCACCGTGGTGGACTTAACTGAAAAAACAACAACCTAAAAAGATAAACATCATACAACAACTATGATGACTACGAGTGGGGTCGTCTCCTCAGAGTCAACTCTACAGACGCTCGCACTGGTGTCTCTCTCACGCTCAGGCTCCCTCTCGTGCCTGGGCTCTCACGAGCACTAGGACTCCCCCTAGCCCTAGGGCATCCTATGTAGTGACCCAAATTATTAACTAGGCTTGAGTAGCTTAGTTAGGGGAGTTGATTTGGGATTTGGGTTACTAAGTACACTAGAAGGGTAATTTAGACTTTTGAGCGGATGCACGCTAGGTCTGGCGAACGTACTCTGTTGTCTGTAATGCGGATGTACTGGGGGACCACCGGACGTACACTCTGCAAACCGTACAGGCGGACGTACGTGGGACCACCGGACGTACGCTACTTTTTGAATACCCTCTAGATAATACTTGGACGTACGAGGCAGCCATGAAACTACTGGGCAAGAACCACCAGACGTACGCCCCTTGGCCGGACGTCCGCTGCTTTTCTAGGCCTATAAATACCACCCTACCCCTTTGGTATTTTGCACAAACTTTAGACGCCTCTAGCCTGCCAGAGTATTCCCATAGTGTTTCCAAAGTGTTTTGAGTGTGTTGTGAGCGTGTGTGTGTGGCGTTTGCGTGTTTCGGAATGTTCGTGAGGCAGAACTCTTGTGATTTTGTTTCAAGGAGGTAACGTTCAATCCTTAGCTTTTAAATACGTCGTTATGCTGCTCATTTTGTGTTTGGTTGTAGTTGCTAGCTTAGTTATGCTTTAAAACCCGTTTGGGTTAGCGTTTTCGTTAGCTTAGCGTTACTATGGAGGTTACAAAATAGACTATAAGGCTTTAGGGTGTTCCTAGTAGCCCTAGGAGTTGGGAATAGGCGGACAGTGGAGAGAAAACAAGGTTCTTCCTGAGAACCCACATAGCGGACGTACGGTATCTTGCCGGACGTACGGCTTGTTGTGACATGTGGACATAGGGCCCCGAGCTCGGACGTACGTTCAATATGTGACAGAAACCCTATTTTCACCAACCGTCCCATAACTCTGTTTTCCTTATTTTAGAGTTATTTTAGTGGAATTATGACTAATAGAAGGTTTTTCACAGATTTGGAGAACCCGGATCTTTCGGAGTTCTTGGAGACGCTTTTCTATCCAGGTGAGTTTTAACTCACATAATGCTCATTGCTATTTTCCCATAATGCACATCTATTTTGTGTATCGAGAAAACATGCATATTTTATAACTCTCATAGTTTATACTTATTGCACATGAATTCTATCATTTTGAGAAAAACGTTGTGCTGAACATGTTAACCAAGTGAGACTTGTAAAATGACATACATGTAAAATACAGACAAGATAATTGTATCGTATGACATGGTACACCGGTACGTGTGGTAGTAATGGCCATGGGCTTACTATACATGTTAGCTTTATGGTCAAATGGGTGTGCTATACGGGGCTTTGGATCTATTGGTTTCGTGACCTTGATGCAACCATTCTCAATGGTTTGATCACTATAGGACGGACGTCATTAGTTGGTGCGAGCCACTCGAGGTCGGACTCGATCGTGCAACTAATGTTACGTACGGTATGTTATGCAATGGCTGGGGTACTGGCATTATATTATAGGTCCCTCGGGACAACATCAACCCTGTTGAGAAGGGGTAATATCTCGGATAGACTATACTGTTGAACTATGATTGTTATTTACATCGTATGCATATATCATTATTATATATATATCACGCATAAATAAACCGTCATGATGAAACTGCTTTTGCTTATTAAACATCTGAGTTCATTACTAAAACTGGCATGGGCATTATCTGCATTAAATATCATTAAGTCTTAGACTTACCCATTTTATTTATGTCTTTCCCCCATCATTACGAATAATTACGCGGTTTAACTGCCTTAGACGAAGATGCCGTCGGAGACTACTCGGGTGATTGCTTAGGACCTGATATAGGTGATTTTTGAGGATATGGATCTCGTTTGGCTTAGGCGATGTGGGAAGATGGAAGATTTGCTAGTGCAGACATGATAGAGATTTTGATCTCATTAGCTATGCTTAAGCTTAAGTCTAAGCTTTGATCTGTGTATCTTTTGTGAGCTATGTTTACAGTTATTTATTTTGGGTTGTATCTATTTTTTTGCTGATGGTCTGATGACCAGTACATTTGGTGACTATTTATGATATTGATGATGTAGTACTTTATCTCTGATATTACTGTGTGATGTTTCAATTACTGTCTCTTGATCCTATAGTCTTGGTAAAGTCTTCCGCTACAGTTTTCTCGTTACGACAAGGAAAGTGATTTTTCGAAGGTCATGTCCTGGAGGGACATGGTTGGGATGGCATGCCGTGGGATCAATTACTAGTTAATTGATTTACCCATCTGGCGGGGCGTCACACCCTTGGCCTTGGCTGAAGCTGGAGCTGTGGATGCCATAGTCTTTGACGTCCAAAGGCCCTATGAGATGCTCACGTAGCTTGTCTAGGATGGCACAATCATCAGCTCTAGCCTTCTGTATTGCCCAAAGGGTCTGCTGTAGAGCCTCTCGCATCTCTTTAAGTGAAGCCTCGAAATGGTCTAAGCACTCCTCTATCCAAGCAGGTACCCTGCCAGCTCGGGCTACCCCTCTGTGGTCGCTATGCCTTCTGCTCCTGCTCTTCCTCCTGCAAGAGCTTGACTTGCGCTAAGAAGTGTACACCCATAGAGCCCTTCTTTGGCTGAATCTCCCTTAGCCCTATCATATTCATCCTGAAGTGCTCCGCGATCCGAGTGATCAAGGCTCCGTATGGAAACGCGAATCCCTTGTCCAAGAGTCAGATGACATCATTGTGAAAGTGACTAGGGAGCCATAGTCAATGAAAGCCTCGGTCAATCGGGCATAAAGACAATGTGCCCTTTATATGGTGATCAGCATATGGCTAATGACTGGGAGTACCCGGCTTGCCAGAATATGGTAGATGCATCGAACATCATTGCTGAAGTGACTCATCTAAAAGCTACCTTCTTTGTCTAGCTCCATTTGGTGAGGGCGCCCCTCAGCGAAACACACTACTATATAAGTGCGAGTGGGGAGATGGCCAATTGGATACGGGTAAGTTGAATTATGTACATGAGGTACTCCAGTGATCATGTTGATAAGTGTAGGGGTCACCTCTATCGTCGTCCCCCTGAGCCAAGTGTGGAAAGAGTCACTGCGTCTCTGGTGGAGGTTCACGTAGAACTCCCAAACTATCTCCTCCATCGCAGGGCGGTGATCCTCTACCATATCCATCCAACCCTGGGCATCTAGCACTGCTTGTACCCTTGGCACACACTTGTCAAACTCCTCTATGATGGCCCCCCTCTCGACAATGATCCTATGCTCGTGATAGTAGCGGAAGTAACAACGCTTGACCTTATCCCTCCAAAAGTGGGTGTGGTCATATACAAGCTTGGCATCCTCCTCGTTTATGGTGGTGCTGGCCTCTCTTATAGGCTTACCATGGCCTGGCCTATCTCTGGCAGCATCATCATTCTCCACATCCTCCATCACAACCTCTAGCTTGGACTTGGGGTACTGAGCCTCCTGTAATGGTGCTTGGCGCGGTCGTTGTGCATGCAGCCGAGGAAGAAGCGGCCTCACTAGCACGTGTATGTACCATCGTCTTGCATGAAAAACCCTTATCAACACCAAGCTCACCGTTCTATGCAAGAACTACCCCACACAAAAGCCCATGCAAACAGTCCTAGTCCTACATGCCCATATGCAATATAGGAAAAAGAAAACAAAGTTGTGTTGGTGAACCCAAACTTAGGTGGTGGCTTTTAATGATGTTGAAAAAATTAGGGCATTTTAGAAATATCAAAATATCTGAGATTTTGGTTAGCTAAATAGATGTGAAGTACGTAGCAATGATTTAGGGCGAATTAAAATAATGCAAGCCTTAAAAGTCAAAATTACCCTTCTAAGAAAAGAATGGTATTTTGGTAATTTGAGGTTAATAAAAAATAATGAGGATTACGATTAACTATGTGGTATTGGATCCCATAGTGATCAATTAGGACCCATTTGATTAGGTTAGGTGGTAAAAGACGAAAATGCCCCTTCTAGGAAAAGAAGGGTACTTTGGGAAATTGTGAAACTTGGATGGGGTTTCCAAGGACCGCTATCCTTTGGGTGTGAGGGGCATTCTGGTAATTTTGGACTTGGACGAAAAATTCCAATCCGAATTGTCCAAATCATAGGTTAAGTTCCAAAATACAAGTTTTGAGCTTCAAGTGGTCCAAATGACCCCAAGAAATCACAAGATCAATAGAAATCCGAACCTAATTTTCAAAAACTAGGGGTTTTGACCCAAATTTTTTTGAACAATTTCAGGCAAAATAGTAATTGGGTTTGTTCCTAGCATGATTAGGTTAACGCTAAGGGTTTTGGGTCTCGTTAAAGCATATTTGTTGAAAACCTTTTTTGATTGCTCTTGTGGAAAAGATTTTGTTAGATAAAAAAGTTGGTTTTTATCGGGGTATTATAACTAACCTCTCTCTAAATGGTGTGAGGCCTTTTGGGGGTAAACCCAATACTAAAACCATGCGGACTTAGCCCAAAGCGGACAATATCATATCATTTAGTAGGGTTGTTCAAATGGTTATAACCGTTAGTTATTGGCTATAATTACAACCGCAATTGACTTGGGCAGTTATTAGTTTTTAATAATTGTAACCGCTTAGGCGGCTATTGGTTATTTTATAATTGACAGTTAGCGGTGATTCAATCCAATAACTGTGTGGTTATAACCGCTTTTTTTTTAAAAAAAAAAAAATTTATAAATGGGGTTTTGACCTTTTTAAGTGTTTTGGGTCTTTAATTTCTTCTTCTTCTTCTTCTTCTTCTTTTTTTTTGGGTCATATTTTAAGAGTTTAAGGCCAAAATGTTCCAAAAAAGACGAAAAAAACATGGCCAAATAAATTATAGCCCAAAAACATGGCTAAAAAACATAGACCAAATCCATTAATCCAAATTCAAATGAAAAAATTAAAAAGACAAATCCCAAATCTTACGGGTTTTATCTTATTCTCCCTCCAAAACGACACCATTTTGGTTTTAATACCAAAACAGCTTCGTTTTGGATGTTTTATTTAATAGTTTATTAATATAAATATTTAATATATATATGTATATATTTATATTTGTATTATTATATATAAATAAAGGCAGTTATTGGTTATAACTGTCTTTCCCTACTCCCTAAAACTGCTAACTGCAACCGCCCTTGTCGGTTAGTAATTTTTAATAACTGACTACCAAATCGAGTAGCGGTTATCGATTAGTGGTTTGTGGTTATAATTGGTTATCGGTTGGCAAGTCGGTTATAATTGACCCGCTTGAACACTCCTATCAATTAGGATAGAGCGTTACATATGGTATCAGAGAGCCATTATCCAGCCTGAGATGAGGAGAGCATGCACAAGCCCATCAGGGCATCGCTAGTAGGCACTTGTTGGGATGCCAAGAATGACCTAATCCCATGAGGGTCGCCAGTGGGGACATTGGGTCCTAAGAGAGGGTGATTGTGATATCCCACATCGCCTAAGTATAAAGATTGGGATATGCTTATATGTATATTTACACCCTTAATGACAACAACGCGTTTTAAAGTCGTGGTGATTATGATTCCATTAGAACTCTGCAATTAAATGTGTTTCTGCGATAGTAGTATCAGAATGGGTAATTGCTTCTGCGAGAATAGTATCAGGATGAGTGATCTCCTGGGAAGTCTGGTGTAAAAGAGCTAAAAGCAGATAATATTGTGTATCAATGGGTTGGAATGTTACATATGGTGTTAAAGTCATAGCCCAACTTGATATTGGGGAGCATGCAGAAGCCCATAGGGGTCGCCATCGAGGATGTTGGGTCCTAAGAGAGGGTGATTGTGACGTCTCACATTATCTAAGTGTGGAAAAGATAATGTATTTATATGAAATATGCTCTTTTTAAATGATATGAGGCTTTTGAGGTAAACCCAATATAATAAAACCGCAAGGGCTTTGCCTAAAGCGGATAATACCATATCATTTAGGAGGACGTTACAATGGTTGTATTTTTTTTTCCTTCTGTGTTCTACAATAACGTGTCAACTTATGAATGGTTGGCACAAAATAAGGGCTTTCACTAAGGATGTTCAGCGGTTATAACGGCGGTTATTTGCAATAACCGCAACCGCCTTTGCTTTAGGTGGTTATCGGATTTTTAATAACTGCCTTCGCCTAGGCAGTTAGCGGTTATTTTATAACCGGCGGTTAGTGGTTATTCAAACCGCTAACAAGCGGTTATAACCGGTTTTTAAAAAATGAGCTTTTAGGCTTTTTTTTTTATATATATAATTTAGGTCATCATTTTCCATATATTTTGGGCTTATTTTGCCATTTTTTGCGCTTATTTCACATACATAGGTCATAATGCCCAAATCCATTAAATGGCCCAAAGCCAAAATATATTACAAACCACTGAAAGTCTAAAACCAGCAAATGTATGCAAAACAAATATTATAAGCCTTAGGTTTCATCTCATTCTCCAATCAAAACGGTGTCGTTTTGGATTTTTTTATATATATAATTAATATATAATTATATATAAATAAAGGCGGTTAGCGATTATAATCGCTTTTTCATACTCCTAAAATCGCTAACCTCAACCACCCTAGGCGGTTTACAAAGCAATTAGCGTTAACGGTTATTAAAAAGCGGTTATAAATGGTTAACGGTTGGTGAGTGGTTATAACTGTCCCGCCTGAACACCCTCTTTGTGCACCATCAAGTTATTCTGTAACCTAATCATTGGTCTGGGGCACCCCAACGTTTCAATTTTCGAACTCCAACTGTCGGAAAGGTGGAGTGGAAGAAGCAAAATTTCGAGCGCATCCATCAAAGAACGCGGAGGGCACTACTGTCTTTTAAAATAAATATTCGAACGGCCAGTAGTGTCTTTTAGAATATTATTTGAAGCCAAAATTTTCCCTCTTGCCTGCGCTTGCACATCACATCTTTCCCAAGTTAAAAACCCTAAAAAACGAAATCTTATTATTAGGGTTGTCAATTCGTCCCAAATTTTTTTCGCAGGTTTGGATCTCTCTCCCTCTCTCTTTTTGCGTCTCTGTTTTTCTGATTTAGGTTTGGAAATTGGAATGAACTTTTGTGTGAATCAGGCTGGCAATTAATTTTTCAGGTTTTTATTTAACTATAAACTTTCTCGGGTACGTTTTTGTTGTGTATTGAAGAAAATTTAACCCCTTTTGGTTAGAAAGAAAATCTCTCAGGGTTTAATTTGTGTATTCTTATCCCTTGTTTTTTGGGTGAGTTTGAGTCGCTCGCTGTATGTGATAAAAGACAATGAACTGCTTAATACAATTTCGCCTGCTGGTACTGGCTTGAGAAAGCAGCAAATTGCACGACCCACATTTTATACATTGGTATAGTTGGTATATTTCAAGCATTCCTATTGGTCTGTTTGCTGTATAATTCATGTAATGTGTGCTTTTATAAGTTCAAATTAGGTTGAAGTATATGTTGATATGGGCTGATTTTGTACCTGTATGTCTTACATGATAGTTTCTGAAAAGGAATGTTTGTTTCTATATTCAGGGATTTCTATGTTGTTGCTTCTTCCTTAACTGTAATACTGTTAAAGAATGAATCAACGGATATGTGAGGAAGACAGGCAATTGGATTTTAAGTGTAAAAAAATCCTTCATGGAGTTGAGAAATCAACTGCTGTGTCTCCTGCTCATGTGCAAAAATCAGCAATTCTTGCAAAACAGAATTTGGAACTTAAGATTGCATGCCAGACACCAGAGAAGACCAATGAGCCTTTACATACCAAATTGAAGGATGGAGAAGTAAAGCTTCCAGACAAGTGGGTTGCTCAATGGATGCATCTGTTTATTTATTTACCTTTTTCTTTTTTTTTTTATAAAAAAAAAATCTAACATTGGGCATCTTTCTTCCATTTTCAGATTTAAGATTATATCAGAGTTCTTTGATGGCATAAACTGTTCATTTAGGTTGCTTAGTCTGTGTAAAAGGTTACCTACCTTCCAAAATATCTCTACTCAGGTGGAAGTTCTGACAAGAAGGTAATTTCCAACTTTGCTGCATTCTTTCCTTCTCTTCTTTTTTTCTTTCTTTTTTTTGTTTTGGGGGGGGGGGGTTAAGACTACTCTGCAGAGAGGAGCCGTGCTCCCCATAAATATTGATAGGAACACTCTACATAAAAGTCTAAACCTTTGTGCATTGAGGACCTCTTATGTAAGTGAAATAAAACTGAGACTATAAATAAGATTAAACTCCCACCCCAACAATTATGGGTATTTGTTCCCCCCAAAAAAGTTATGTAGAAAAAGCCTCACAACATTATTCCTGAAATAATAAAGTTTATGATTTTTTAAAGCCTATATCCAAAAGCTCCTAGGCAGGCTAGGCTAGCCACCAAAAAAAAGAAGAAGAAAAACAAAGTCCGTACAATGGCTTGGCCCCCTGAAGAAAATAAAATTATAGAATGGTTCTTAGAACCTGACATGACACGTTTTCACTCTTTTCGGCCTACCCATGTTGATATTTTTATTTTTATTTTTTATAAGCACATTATGTTGATGCAATGGTTTTTTTTATTTTTGGCAAAACATTTGTTCAGTTGTCTGTCAAAAAAAAAAAAAAAGAAAAGAAAAAAGAAGAAGCAAAAGAAATTTGACATCCAATTAAGTTTGTATTTTTCTTTTTTCTGCTTAACTTGTGCACCAACGTATGTCAACTTAAAACAATTTAATAAGTTGTATATCGGTTGCATAAGATAAAACAATTTACTGAAATAAACTATATAATAGTATTTTTTAATTCTGCCCCAAAGAGAAAAATCCTAGCTCCGCCATGTGTACACAAACCTCATTTTTGTGTGGTGGGATTAGGCCCTAAATTGTGGAACTGTTTCTTAGATTTTCTCCTATGAAACTGTACATAGATTTTGTCCCAAGTAAAATGGTTGATATTTCTAGTCTTGCTGTATCTGATTCCTTGTTTTTGCTAAAACAAGTTGAGGGAAGATTTATAACTATTATAGTTTGTATGAATGGTTTAGACACTATAGGTGGAGGCTATTATATTATTCAAACTTATTCAACTTATCTAAACCTAATACAAGTATCCTATTATATAGGATTAGGGAAATACCATAAAGACTAAATTACCCCCAAAATCCTAATGACTCAAACCCTAACTCTTCTAACACTCCCCCTCAAGTTGGAACAGCATGGAGCACACAATACAAAAACTCATACAAATAACAAGATAATTTAATAACACTTCAAAACCGGTCGAAAACTCGTCGGAAACTTGATCGGGTCTTGCTGCAAAACACCAAGGCCGGTCGGATACATCGATCATTGGCAACCAACAACCAAGATTTGATCGGATCTTGTTGCAAAACACCAAGGCCGGTCGGATACAACAGTAACTAACAACAGATGTGATCGGGTCTTGCGGCAAAAAACCAAGGCCAGTCGGATACAATGATCACTAACAACAACAACCACTCGGGGCCTAAGACAAGGAGATCCACTCTCACCCTATTTTTTTATTCTCTGTGCTAAAGGGTTGAGTTTCTTATTACAGAAGGCTGAGCGGGAAAGGAGAATTACGGGTTTGCCAATTACTAGGGGGGGAACTAGACTAAATCACCTGTTTTTTGCTGACGACAGTTTACTCTTTTGTAAAGCCAATATTAATGAGTGGGAGCAGATTCAGGAGATCTTGGTGACTTATGAGAGAGCATCTGGCCAGAAATTGAATAGAGAGAAAACATCTGTATTTTTTAGCAGAAACACCCTAGCGGTCACAAGATCCCTTATTTTAGTGTCGGCAAGGGGTTCCTCTACACAAAGGTATGAGAAGTACTTAGGTCTCCCAGCTTTAGTTGGTAGATCGAAAGTAAGTGCTTTTTCTTCTATCAAGGGGAGGATTTGGGACCGAATTTGTGGTTGGAAAGAGAAGTTTCTCTCACAAGCTGGGAAAGAAATAATGCTTAAAGTTGTCATCCAAGCTATCCCTACCTATACAATGAGTGTGTTCTCTTCCTCAAAACTTTATGTCATGACATAAATTCCATGATGTCAAAGTTCTGGTGGGGACATAAGGAGAAAGATTCTAAAATGGTGTGGATGAGTTGGGAGAAACTTGGGAGGGCTAAGGAGAAGGGTGGTATGGGCTTTCGGGATTTGGAATGCTTCAATTTAGCCCTTCTTGCCAAGCAGGGGTGGCGGCTCATTCACAATACAGACTCTTTGGTTGCTAGGGTCTTCAAGGAGAAATACTATCCACATGCATCCTTTCAAAATTCAGTTTTAGGAAATAGACCCTCCTATGCATGGAGGAGTATTCATGCATCACAATCTCTATTGCAGGCAGGCATGATGTGGAGAGTGGGTGATGGGAGATATATAAAAATTTGGGAGGACTGGTGGATCCCTTCTCCATCTACTTATTCTATCAACCTCCAGTTAATATTCTTGAGCCTGATGCTAAGGTGAGCTCCCTGATTGATGAAGACACACGGTGGTGGAATAAGCCTTTGGTAGGTCGTATATTCAACAAGGAGGAAGCAGATATAATATGTAGTATGCCCATTTGCCCGATGAATCAACATGATCGGATGGTGTGGGCAGGTGCTGCGAAGGGTGATTTTAGTGTGAAGAGTGCTTATCATTTTGCTAAATCCTTGGCGGAGAGTTCCAATGGGAGTAGCTCCTCTATGGAAAATGTTACTAAAATATGGAAGGAGGTGTGGAGGGTGAAGGGACCTAGAGTGTTAACGACATTCTTATGGAAGGCGTGTGCAAATATTTTGCCAACTAGAGCCAATTTGTGTCGACGAGGTGTTGTTGAAGATCCCATTTGTCCCATTTGCAAGATTGAATCTGAGACAGTTAGTCATGCTCTTTGGAGTTGCTCGGCAGCTTCTGCAGTTTGGCATGAATGCCCCCCACGGATCCAAAAATGTGTAATTGTTGATGATTGTTTTTTGAATATTTTTAATCAATTACAAGGAAAGTTTGGGATGGAAGAGCTGCAGCTTATAGTCATCACTGCCAGGTTGATCTGGCTCGGCGCAATGAGGTGGTGTTTGGTGGGGATTTTTGGTCCCCGTCAGATGTAGTTAGACGTGCCAAAGAACAATTTGAAGCTGCCAATTCTGCGGACCAAGCTCGACGTGATGCTCTATTCCAGCCAACGGTTTCTCTGGAGGTTAGATGGAAAGCACCGAGTATGGGGGCAGTAAAGGCGAATTGGGATGCAGCAGTTGATCGGGGTGGAGGAAAATCGGAATAGGGGTGGTTGTGCGCGATTCTTTAGGGAAGTTTGTTGCTGCCCTTGCTTATGGGCTACCTTCGATTATGGATCCGACTTGTGTGGAAGCATATGGAGTGTGGAAATTGGCCGAATTTTGCTCAAGTGAAGGTTATCGAACGATTGAAGTGGAAGGAGATGCCCTTGAGATCGTGCAAGCACTATGTGCCAACTCCATCTGCCGAAGCAGTTATGGCCATCTGGTGGAAGGGACAAAACAATTGCTCAATATGGCAGACAAGTGGGAAGCAAAACATGTGCACAGGTCTGGGAATACAGCTGCTCATTTATTAGCTCAGTTTGCTTTGTCTTGTAATGTTCAGCAATCTTGGTATTTGGAGTGTCCTTTATGTATCCAAGAGACCATTCTTGTAGAGCAAGACCTTATTTGATTATAAGATTGGATTCCCATTTCAAAAAAAAAAAAAAACAACCACATTTCACGTGATCAACCAACGAGTTTCATTGCAAAACTATGAAATCGCTAGAGCTCCCAAATTGGCCGAAACTTGCAGGAGCCAAACAGAACATGCCGAAGACACAAAGACCAAATTGAAAAACTGCTGAAAAACCAAACAGAACCGTCGCCAGAGTATCGCCGGAACTTGCCGAAGACAGAAAACTTCAACAAAATCAAACGATAACCACAGATCAACGGTTCAACAACACAAACACCCATACCAGCTTCTTCTTTTTTTTTTTTCTTTCTCTGATGATGGTCACTGCACCACGCTTTCCACCTTACACCAGCCGCTATAGACTACGCCAGTCACCATAGAACACGCTGGCCAACACACCCAGAAGTTGTGACTGATTGATGACAAATTATTATTATTATTTTTTCTTAAAAAAAAAACCACTTCAGGCATTGCCCACACGGGCACTAAGTCCACATGGGCAGTGCAGCCACCAGAACAATACTCACGAAAAAACATAACAAATAGAGCAAAAAACAACTACTACAAACAAAGGGCCAAGGATTCAAACCCTAAGGCTCTAATACCATGTTATAGTTTGTATAAATGGTTTAGACACAATAGGTGGAGGCTATTAATTCAACTTGTTTGACCTAATACAAACATCACAATATATAGGCTAACCCTAAAGACACAAAGACCAAACTACCCTTAACCCTATTGGCTTATAACACTTCTAACAATAACTTAAATGATCATTTATCACCAACTTCAGTTTGATGGGTGAATCCCTAATTGGCCAGTGAGATCCTATTACTGATTCTCCCTACATTAAAATGTTTCATATTTCTGGGTTTGAGCATCCTAAAGGATCACGATTAATATCTTAGAGTCATTCATTGTTTGATACATTTTTCCATGTTTATGTATCTGCATTTATTGTCTAATTGAGAACAGATGCAGGTATAACCAATGTCCATGGAATCCTATTTTGTATAACCAATGCAGATATCATAAAAAAAATGAGATTCTCTTATTGAGAAGAGATTGCTATTTATTGTGAAGTGAGAATTATATCTTGTTTGTAATAAACCCAAGGGGGTTGGGCTCAAGTGGTAAGGGCTTTGGTCTTGGTTGCATTCCATTTGGTTCTAAAGTTCGAATCTCTTTGGGTGCAAACAATTCCTTGGGACCAACCTCTCGGCAAAGCCAGAGTATTACCTGATCTGTGTGGAGCTGGAGCTTTACACGGGTTTGGGGTTTACTTGACATGGGTGGGTAAACAATGTGACTCTACCTTAGAGGGGTTCCTCGTCATAAAAAAAATAAAATCTAATTTCATTTGATCTTATATATATATATATTTTATTTCATTCTCCTGTCACTGCAAAATAAACCATATGTATGGAACCCTTTCCAAGGAACTTTCTCAGCTTTTGTTGCAAAGGAGAATGCTATGCTTGCCAATTAAACTGATTTGTCATCCTGACTTACCAACATAAAGACAAATGTCCAAGCTTAGAAGAAATATGTTTAGGTCACCCTGAAAGTTTCTTTCTATGGTAGAGGTATTCAAATAGGCTCCAATGACCTATTAGGATCAGGCACAACTTGATAAACTTAGGGGTATTGTATATGCGATTGCTATGCATGGATAACCCTTAGAATTACACTTTTAAAAGAAATATTTGTAGCAACTAGTTTGTGGATCTCATTTAGTGTTTCTGCCATTTAGTTTATACTTTATTTGATGAATAAAACTGTTACTGTTTCTATTTCAGAAAATTTACGTACAGCCATCTTGCTCAGATAAAATATATACTTCCTGAAGCCATTCAGATAGAAAAGATTCTCGTGCATGACAAGAAAACCTTATGCATGAAGCCAGACATGAAGATTGGTCTGCAATTTGACGTTGTAAAAGGTCACTGTGAATATTCTGACTTTTTGGCTCTGCAGCAACTTTTTGCTTCTAGGCTTCTTAGTTTTTTAACCAAGCATCCTAAGGTATTCCTCTGTCTCTGTATCAGTTTGATGTTTGTTAAGTTGATAATAAGTCCGTCACATTACCACTAAGAGAGTTGGCAATTGTAGAGTTTTTAAGTTTTTGGATTAAATAAGGAAATCTTTTAGTTTAAATAATTAGAATATAAGAACAAGTTGACAGATTGCCAACTACTGTTTTATTGGGACTAGCACATGCATGGAGAGTTTTAGGTTAGTTGATATGATCTTACTTTCTGTTGAATGGTAACTGGATTATACAAATGGAAGTTGAGGAAATGCACTGGTCCATAGGTGAGACGCCAGGTCTAGGAAATAAATAAACTAGTTGTAAACAACTCTTCATCATTGAGTAATGATTAATGATTGTACTATCATATATCAAATTCTGTTCAAGGGGTCAGGCTTACCTCTCTGCATCTATGCTTTTAATTAGCTTAGCCAATTTTTTTAGCGTGAATAATTTAGGTGATGAATACACTAGATATAAACATATCTTTCATGATTGAGTAATGATTAAATGGGAGTGCTGTCATATATCAATCATTTGAATTTAGGTGATGAATACACTAGATATGAACATATCTTTCATGGTTGAGTAATGATTAAATGGTAGTGCTGTCATATATCAATCATTTGAATTTAGGTGATGAATACACTAGATATAAACATATCTTTCATGGTTGAGTAAATGATTAAATGGTAGTGCTGTCATATATCAATCATTTGAAATCAATTAGTTAGGTTGACCTTGCTATTGTGGTTCGATGGCTCAGGCTTTGTTCTCTGCATGTTTGTTTTTTTATTAGTTTAGCCTGTATATATTTGACTGTGTGGCAGTTCACCTTGCCATTGAACGAATAAAGAATTGAACTCATGTTTTTGTGTTTTTCTGCGGAAGAAGGCTTCTGATGTTCCAGAGGCCATGTTGCCAGAACCGTTTAGCCAACAAAGTCAGATCCTTGGTACAGAGCAATTGACTGCAGATTCTTTTATAGAATCGCAATCAACTTCTATTGAATGTGAGGCCTTGTCAGAAAAATTCCATCTATATCCATCTTTAACTAGACACTTCTCTCAGAAGGCTGTTGGAGCTGAAACAGAAAAAACCCAGCCCTTGGCATCTCCAGTACCTCTGTTGTCTGTCAGCTCTAATAGTTTGATTAACCAAGAGAGTATAATTGGGCAGCAGTGGGGAGTTACTGGTGTATGTTCCAAATTTGATGGTGTAACTAACCAAAATATCGAGAGTGAGCAACACAAAGAATCTCCTGCTACATGTTTGGTATCCACCATTGTTAAGTCCCCTATACAACAGATCAAGTCTTCAAGTACTCCTATTGCCAAGCTTGGCTCATCTGTTGATTGTTTAATGCTGGAAACACCAGCACAGTTGACACCAAGGAGATCGGTACCTAGTGAGAACAAGCTTAAGACCCCGACCAACCAAAGGTTGACATCATGTGAGAAGCCTGCAAAAAGGGCTCTAGACTTTTCAGACTTAGAACATAATAAGAGTGAATTGGATTCTATTGTGAATGAGTCAGGGTGCAAGAATGCTGTACATGATGACGTTCTTCATTCTACAGAAGGAATTTTCAAGGATAGGAATGTCACTGGTTCTTTGCCACTACTCCAAGAGGTATGCTGTTCTCCAACACTGCCTGCCACATGCCTTAACCAGTCATATATGTGGCAATTTATTCACAACTCTTCTATTTACCATCAATAATCTGTCAGTCTGTTTATATCATATCTTGATGGTGTTATTGCCATATCTTCTACTCAACCAATATTTAATCTGTTGATAGAAAATAACTATACCTAGGCTCAGAATAAATGGCTGCATGATGGGAGTTAATGGTGTGTTTTCCCAAATATAATGGCTATATCTGGACATGGAAAATCATGATCTTTTACGATGTGCGTGGTGGTAACTAGTTATGTTGAATAATCACTTGTTAAATATAAAGGCTTATCAATTGCCTGCAAGTTAAAAATTGTCTGAAATAGTGTGGTGCTATATATGCTCATTTACATAGTAATAACTATAAATTCTATTCCTTAATATAGTTTTGTATTTAAGGTTATTTGTATTTAGTTAAAAATGGTCCAAAGCTAATCAGGTGTTTTAGATCTGTGCCGAATTGGTTTTCAACTTATATAATTAAATTCTATGATTGATGAAAAAGATGGGTTTATCTAAATTTATACTTGATTTTTTTATCTTTATGGATGGACATGGGAATTTTTGTTGGATGAACTTTTACTTTATGGTTTTCAGAACTTTAAGCTATCAGTCTGTAATAGATTGCACTCTTTTGTATGTTATGACCCTATAGGCATTGTTCTTTTGGTTGTGTATCTTGAATGTTATATGTATTAAAATCTGTTTAGGATTGCGTTTGAGAAATAAAATTTTTAAGTAAAAAAGAGCTTTTGGACAAAAGCTTTATTTTTAAGCTTTAGCCAAAAGTGTGTTTTGGCTATTTTTAAGCTTTTTAGACCTTTAAAAGCGCTTTTAATTTTTTTACCAAACGAATACTTTATTTTATTTTTTTAAATTGACTTTTTGAGTGTTAAAAGCATTTTTAAACCCCTCAAACACAATGTTAAACAAGCCCTTAGTATGCTTTTTTTTTTGGGTGCCTTCTGCCTTCATTATCTTTGATGCCTTGCTGTTAACAGCATTTCATGCTTCTAGCTATGTTATTGAATAATTCAAACTCTTCTACTGTTACCTCATACTGTAGGTAAAAGAGGGACTTTGTTGTTTTGATGATGTTTGCCAGAAGAGTCAAACAGGTGTAACAATGAGCCATTCTGTGTCTTCTTGCTTGCCTGAACTAGTTGCTCTGATCCACCATATATTCAAGTCTGTCAACTGCTTGTCAATAACAAAAGAGGAGCTTGTGCACAAGATAATTATCAACAGTTTTGATATCGTTGAGAGGAGTATGTACCAATGGTGCCCCAGTAGTATAGGTTTTGATTGTATTTAAATTTTTTTATTCTTATTGAATTTTCCTTGTCTTCTTTGCAGGAGAAGTTGAAGAACAGATTGAGCTTCTTGAAAGGCTGGTTCCAGATTGGATCTACAGGAAGTTAACAACTGGTGGAGAAATTATGTACAGGTCGGTTATCATATTTCTTTTATTAATCTGTCATGCAAATCTTTGTTTGTGATGAGAACTGTAGTACATGAATATTGGCGGGAATCTACGACATACACTTCTTTTTGGACCTGATGGCCTTTTTAGATATAGGATTTATGCCAAAAGATTTATTGAGATAAAATGGTTGCATAAGCCTCAGTTGCATTAAGAATTTCTCGTCAGATTCTTGGAGGGCATATTATCTGGTGGTATAGGTTTGGGGCGGGGGCTCCCCACTCTGGGACCAGTTTGTTCTTATCCTCATACCCTGTTACTTTTTCTTATGATGCTTTATTCATTGTGTTGTGCGAAAGCTTTCTTTAATCCTGTTTGCTAGTTAGTGGTAAGGGAGAGTTCATTTGGTTGTCTTGGTTTAGTTCTTGTTAGAAAATTTGAGTTGGTATGTGCCAGAGGGTTTAGAAAGGAAGTGTGTTACAGACCCATACGAAGCATGAGCTGTGAGGGGAAGCTGCCAACGTGAGGAATGTAAAGATTCGAAGGAAGAAGTTGCATGGACGTAGTTTCATTGTTATATGGAGTCTTATTAGGATTAGGGTTATGTAGTATTAAGAGTTTCAAAGATGGACATGTTATCCTTCAGAATTCTATTTTCTGTCAAATTCTTCTTGTAAGCCTACATGTTCATTAATAAAAACAAATCAGAGGTACTGTTTCAAATGATTGTCGTTTGCATGGAGGCTTAATGTTCTTTAAATTACCCTACCATTGAGGCCTAGAGTTCCTCAAATTACCCTATTTCCCTAAATATCCCTTAATTACTTCTCTCTTTTCCTAGTTTCCTCTTTCATTACTCATATCACGCTCATCACACGAGAGCATGTAAGATATAGTTTGTGTTTTCTTTTTCTACCACATCCAGTTTGGATGAGGCATTGTTGCACGAGTCATTGTTTGAATCCTTTACAGTGTAACATGATTCTTAAAACTAGGGAGCGCTCTTGTGCTGGAATGTGAAAATCCTGACTTGTTTTCCACTAGCAATGTCAACTGTTCTGTTCTTTTCTTGATTCCTCAATAGTAGGCTATTAAATACCTTGGATTATCTGTACTAGCTGGCATCTATGCTTAATTTAGATATAAGTTGGTCTTCTGCTGTTATTAATATTATGGTGTCTGTGCAGCATCAAGAAAGTGCCAGATCTGGATTCAGTTCGGGCAAGGCTTAGCACATGAAGAGTGTCAAGAGGTACACATCCAATACAATTTTGTTGTGGCATTTGTTATGCTGGTGGTACTAGGGCTCCCATTTGTTTTAGTGCAACTTAAAATATTGGTCTATTTGAAAATGTTTCAAGTTAATCAAGGAAAATAAAATTGTATAAAAAATGGTTTACGCTTATATCTGTGGACAGAGACAAGATTGTAAGAGAGCCCCTTATAGCGCCTACCCTGCTTGAATAGGCCTTAGGCTATCCAAATAACCAATTTCAGGGTCAGAAACAAGCAGCAAAAAATAGCCACTTCCGGCCAATATATGCATAACATAATGCAATGTCGATGCGCTGTGACTGCTAAACTTTTTAACTTGCTATATTGAAGTTCTGCAGATTTTATAGGCTGGGTTTTGGATGGTGAGAAGAGCAGGGTATGTGGGCAATATTTTTATTACGTGGGCCATGTACTACTGGATGATTCTAATGTCAAAAGAATATTTTGCTCCAGTTTTTATTGTTTATATTCTGGGTGCAATTATGGATTACTGGATTATTGACTTTCATATATCAAAATGATTTACTGGATTAGTACTAGCAATAGATGTCTTATATGTTATTCCCTTTCATATGTTTAGGAAAAAAAAAAATACAAAAACCTACTCACATCAGATTTCCTATATTTAACCAACCATCAAGGGTTGCTACCCAATGTGTAGGGAACCAAATCTGTCATCTTTCATCTTTTTGTCTTGAAATTTTGTGAAAAAGTGAAGGTAAGTAGGAAACTTGTATTTTGTAAAGAAATAATATTTTAATGATATAGGGAAAGTTAAGGGAAATTATTGTGAAATATATTTTCATAGGGAAGTAAAAAGTAGTTTTGTACCTTAAACATAAGGAAAATCAAAAGAAAGCTGCTGCTAGTGTTCTTATATAAGGTTTTTGGCTGTTGCTTAGAAGGGTTGAATCGCCTTGAAAAAACGAGAGATGTCCACGTGTTAGCATTGTGATAATTAATGATAATATAAATAACCAATTTTATTAAAAAAAATAAAAATTGATGTATAATTTATTACAAACACAAGGCTTGTGAAGTTAATTTTTACAATTTTTAAATAAAAATAAATTTATCTTATTAACTCAAATGATAAGATTTTAAAAATAATTAACACTTAGCATGTTTTACAAAAAAAGTATAAACAATGAGGATATTACTGTATATAAGGAATTAATAAGTTAATTGAGTAGTTTGTGACTAAATTTGGGTTCATTCAAAAGGTAAATAACCTTAAGTTTAAATAGATTATTTAACTTGATGATAAGTTCAAGCTTGTCTTGTGTTCAAAATAAAATAAAATTAATCAATCTTAAACATTCAATAATACTCTGACTTATTTTAACAAACATATGATTCAAGTGAACAAATTTGCACTTGACCTAACTTTATTAAAAAAACAAGTAGTGCTTATTGGTCATGGTGTTGAGGGTTCACGATGCACCGTGATCTGTTCACACCAGATTATAGTTCATTTAATATGTAGTGTGTTTTTTAAAAATTTTTTTTTCCTCTAATACATGTATAGTTTGTTTAGTCACAGAATGGCCAATCTATTTTTGGTATGTTTGTTAAAAGTTATGAAAACTATTTTTTTTAAAAAAAAAAATAATAATAAAAGGTTTGATGTTATAGAAAGTTAAGAAGCTTATCTATTTATAATTATGTTTTCAAAGAAACAAAACCTAAATATGCTTCTTTTGAGAAATAGTTAAGCTATATACTATATTTTTATTCCATAATACTTATGTTAAATCTTATTCAATCATTTGATTTTGTTTTTTAAACAATGATTGATCCAAAAAGTTGGTTGAGACAGCCACATTAATATTGTGAACTAATTGTATAACATTACTTTTTGAGAAACACATGCTTATTTTTTCATGTGTGGAGATTAAATTCTTATTCATAAAAATATAAAACAAAGAGGAAGTCGTAGAACCACTCCAAAGGAGGATACAAGGTGGTAGGATGGCCACCTCTGCCTATTAGGGTGGCCGCGTGGCCATCTTTGACATCGCGAGAAAACCACAATGGCACCTTTACCCTATTGAGGTGGTCGCGTGACCACCTTTGACCTTTTTATAAACCATTAAACTATTCATATAATTCATAATAACATTTTTCAAAATAGGAAAAAAGCAAAATAAGTCTGTGATTTACCTAATTTACAAATAGCTTTATGTGGTATCAGAATGAGCTTAAAGATTCCTTAGGTATGCTAAAAAAACTATTTAGTCCTTATAGCCAAATTTCGTCTATTGACCTAATAGATTTCGACTGCGTGAAACATTAGAGTCTATAAAATTGTAACATGTATTTTATTTAAATAAGTGTCATACTAGCAAAATCTGTTAAATTTGTTGACGGAATTTGATTGTAGGCAATAAATTTATTTTTTTGATGTACTTCATGAATCTTTGAGTTCATTTTGATACCATAGGGAGTTAACTGTAAATCGGGTAAACTACATTAACTAATTTTACATTTTTCCCTAAAATATAAATTATTGTTTATGCTTAATGAGCTTTGTGATCCATTTAATTAAGATTACATATGCCTCACTGATGGGCCTGCACATTCAACGCTCATCAACTTGGGCTTACCTTGTAGAACTTCTTCTTTCATGTTTTTATCTATTTAAGCTCAATTTGCTTTCGGTCTGAAAATATTTTTATATATATATATATATATATATTTATTTTCATTAAATCATATTCAACTCTAAGGCTCCGTTTACTTCGATGTAAAATAGTGGTCAAAGGAAAATATTTTCCATTTGACCGAAAATTCTTCTTTAATTTTCGGAAAATGGTTTACGGTTTTGAAAATCGTAAACCATTTTTCGATTTTGAGAATCTCATTCTCAAATTGAAGTACCCTGTCAAGGCACGCCTAAGACCTTGCCAGGACATGACTAGGACTTGCCGGGGACCCAACCCGGGACTTTAAAGGGACCTGCTCTAGACCCGCTCGGGACTTTATCGAGACCTGTCCGGGACCCACCCGGAACTTGACCAGGACCCAACCAAGACCTGCCTGGGACTTTATTGGGACCCACCTGTAACCTACCAGACTTGACCGTAACCCGCTCGGGACTTGACTGGGAACCGCTGACTGACGGACTTTAGGGACACGCTAGGACTTGGGGACACGCTAAGACTTTATCGGGACCCGCCTAGACTCGACCAAGACTTGCCCAGGACTTGCTCGGGACTTTACCGGGACCCGCTCGACACTTGACCGGGACTAGATCGGGACTCGCTCGAGACCTACTCGAGACTTTATCGGGACCCACTCAGGACTTGACCGGGACTTGCCCAGGACTCGCCAGGCACTTGACCGAGACCTGCCCGAGACTTCACCGAGACCCGCTTGGGACCTGCCCAGTTTTTGATCGGGACCTACCCTGGACTTGATCGCGACCTGCCCGAGACTTGATCGGGACCCGCTCGGGACTTCATTGGGACCTACTCGGGACGTTTTTGGAACTTGCCTGGGACTTCATCGGGACCTGCCTGGGACTTGATCGAGACCCATTCGGGACTTCATCGGGACTTGTCCGGGACCTGTTCGGGACTTGCCTGGGACTTGTCAGAGACTTCACCAGATCCGCCCGAGACCTGACCGGAACCCGACCAAGATGCCCAAGACTTGACCGGGACCTGACCGAGACTTGCCGGGACCTACTTGGGACTCGCCCGGGACTTGACTTGGACTCACAGGACTTAACATGACACACTGCGAGACCCGCCAGACTTGTACGGGACATACCCAGGACTTGCCCAAGACTTGACTGGGAATTTCTTGGTACTGCCCGCGACTTGACCGAGACTTGCCTGAGACTTGACAGGGACCCGACCGGAACTTGCCCGGGTGGACCGAGCAGGTCCCGGTCAAGTCTTGGTCGGGTCCCGGGTAGGTCCTTAATCTGGTAAAGTCTCAGGTCTTGGGCACTCATCGGGACTGGTAGGTCCTGCAAGTCCCGCCAAGTCCTGAGCAGATCTTGGGCGGGTCTCGGGCAAGTCGCGGTCAAGTTGCAGTCAAGTTCCGGGTAGTTGCCAATCAAGTCCTGGGTGGGTCCCAGTCGGGTCCTGATCAAGTTCCGAGCAGGTCTTGGATGGGTCCCAATAAAGTCTCGGTCAAGTCCCGCAGTGTCTCAAGTAGTCTCGAAAGCAAGTTGGTCAAGTCCGGCGGGTCTGTAAAGTTTCGTAGGTCCCGATCAAATCCCGGTCCGAGTCCCTACCTATAAATTTAGAGTTTAATATGATTTAATGAATATATATATTAATTTTGTGATTTTTCGTACACGCGGTAAACACCGTAAAATGTTTTCGATAGAAAATATTTTCAAGGAAAATAACTTCTTTGAAAATATTTTCCAACGGAAACTATTTTATGTCAAAGTAAACGGAGCCTAAATCACGAAAATGTCCTAATCGAGTCCTGCTGTAACCCCATCGCAGCCTGCATGGGACTTGCCTAGACTTGACTATGACCTCCCCTAGACCTTATCGGGACCCAATAGAGACATTTTCATAATTTAGGGTTTAATATGATTTTGGGTACACGCCAAATACCGGAAAAAGTTTTATAGGAAATCATTTTCTAGGAAAATATTTTTCGCTGTAAACATTTTTCTATGTCGAGTCCTTACAAGGACCCCGTTAGATTTTACATATATACCAAATACTGAAAAATGTTTTCTAAGAAATTATTTTCCAAGAAAATGTTTTCCGCCGAAAATATTTTCTGACGTTGAGTCTCAATCAAGTCCCAACGCCTGGATAGGCCTTGGGTGAGTCCGGCAGGGTCTTAGGGAGGTTCTAATGTGGTCCAAGTAGGTTCCGGGCAAGTTTTGACGGGGTTTTGAGTAGGTCCGATTGGGTCCTAGTCAAGTGTCGGTGGGGTCCCAAGCGGGTTCCAATGGGGTATCGAGGAGTCTTGGTCAAGTTCCGGCAAGTACCGATCAAGTCTCACGCGGGTCACGATGGGGTCTATCAATTTGAGAATGAAATGCTTAAACTTGGAAAATGGTTTACGGTTTTCAAAAATAAAAACAATTTTCCAAAAGTTAAAGAAGAATATTCAGTCAAACAATTTTTTTTTTTTGTTGATTATTATTTTATGTCACACCAAACACCAGAAAATATAGAAAACATTTTATGAAAAATCATTTTACGGCAAAATAAAGGGAGCATCAAGTAATTTTCGAATATAATAATATGTCATCACAAAATGTATATTATTTTCGTCTTTAGAAATTTTTAGATAATTATTTGTATTATTCAACCCTTTTTTAATCTTAATTTTGTATCAATATTTTTTGATTGACCCATAATATAAATATTTGTAAAAATAGAATTTGATATTATATCAAGACTTACCCGAACATGCTTTAGTTTAGACTTTAGAATCTTTAAGCCCACTCTCTCTCTCTCTTTTTTTTTTTGTTGGTATAATATGCTAAGTGGTATGCGGGGGATGCAAAATGGGTTGATGTCAGGTTCGGGTTAGCCTATTTGACCTGTCAACCCGTTTAAGTCGACATGAACTCAACTGTTTAATAAATGGGTCAAACATGTCAACCCGAACACGACATGCTAATTTAGCGGGTGACACAACATGACCCGCATAACTTGTTTAATTAATGAGTCGTATCGGGTTGACACGACCCAAATGACTCGAATCCAAAGACTTTTATTTTATTTAAGTTTTACCATTCTTATTGGCTATATATATATATATACCCGGTTCACGGGTTGACATAACCTGATACGTTTGTTAAAAGAGTCATAAACCCTAACCCTAAAACTATGTGTCATATCGGGGTTGTTTGAAAACCCGTTTTTGGTTTTACTGTACATCCAGGATGTACTGTAGCGCCTGATATATTTGACTAGAGGTTGAATTTTTATTAAAGGTTTAGGGTATCAATTACAATTTTACCCTTCACCCAAATTCCCCTCCATTCGAATCACAACATCACCATCTTCGCTCCCCGGAACGACGCTTTGGAGCGCGATCTTGACTCGGACGCCTTATATGCAAACATGTGGCCCCTATTCATGTCCTTTGATGAGCTCCTCCATAGCCTCCATTTCATCTTGGTGTTATCCCCAGCCTTGTCTTGAACAACAAGAACAGAAATAAGACAAACAATGAAAACATAAAAACCAGAGACAAAAACAGGGGAAGAAAAGCAAAGAGTTTGGTTAGAAATGTTTTGGCTTACCTAGTTGGTTGCATGGGGCTTCTTTAGAGTGATTAGTGATTTTAGCCATTTTCTTGGGGACACCCATTTGAGAACTTTGAAAAATCCGGCTAGGCGGAGATAGTGGTGGCCGGGGAAGGAGACTGGTGCAGAGACTGTTGGGCTATGCATTCAGATCTACAACAGTGGGTCTCCGGTAATGGGTCGACCAATGGCGGTCGTGGGAGTGTAAGGGCAGCTCCGGCCGTGTATTGGGTCATCGGCAATGTGTCGGCGGTCCCTGGCAGTCTAGTTGGTTGGTGACGTGAAGGCAATAGTGGACCGTTTCCACCACCATGCCGGACAGCCTCTCCTCCCCTTCTAAATTCCTCGCTGGCGCTGTCTGTCGGCAACCCACATGGTGTTTGAGAGAGAAAGCAAGAGGGTACCGAAAGAGAAATGAGGGAATGGAGGAGAATGAGAGACGGGGAATGGATGATAGTCATGAATACAGGGAGAAACAGAATGCAAATAGATGGGGTTAGGTAGAGATGGTGCGGTTTGCAGAGAAATGAGAACAATCGGACAAAGAACAAGAAGAATAATAAGAGAGGGGTATTTCAGTGATGTTTGTTGATTTTTTAGGAAAAAGACAAAAAAATCTACAGTACATTCCTGAACAGTACATCCCAAAAACCCTTGTCAAACACCACCATCATCTCATTCTATTTTTCCTATAATCTTTCAATAAATTTTTTTTTAGGAACATTTAATATAAAGGGGCATTTCTTTAAGACCTTTATACTTCAGGTGCACATAAATCAAATCCATCTTAAGCCAGCCCTGACGAAGGCTGGAAATGTTGATTTTTTTTTTTTGAGCGGAAATGTTGACCGAAATATATTTTGTAGTATTAAATAATTTAAATTGGGGATAAGATAAGGACTTGATGTGTAGGATACGGAGTCTTTGACTTTTGATCGTACACAACCTTTGACCCGTGTCATACATTTTTAATTCCTATTTGTTTTTGTTTAAGATATTTTTTGCAATTTTCTTTTGCGTTTTTTTTAAATTTAAATTTAAATTTTTTAAATTTTAAATTTAAATTTTTAAATTTAAATTTGATGCGATTAAAATTGTTAGGTACCAAATTTTTTTTTCCCTAATTAATGAAAAAATATTATATTTACGTTCTAGTAAACCGAAATTGAGCACTAATAATAGATACCCAACTATTTTTACTAGATTCAGAGAACCGAACAACTTTTCACATTTTTTTTTTAATCTAATACACTCTTCAATATATTTCCGTACTTTATTTTTTATTTTTTTAAATTTTTTCTCTTACTTTATTATGTGAGAGGAGGGAGGAGAGACAATGTACAATTTTATTATTATTATTATTATTATTATTATTATTATTATTATTTTTATGGATTATGGTAGGGAATTTGTTGCATGTTTGTTTTTGTCATTTTTTTTAAGAAAGAAAATAATTTATAGAGCGTACTTTTATACATTCTACTAGTACTAGTTATTTATTAACTAGGATCGAACAAGCGGTTGGTTAAAAACCAGTTCGCCTATAGAATTTGTCTGCCCTTAAAGGTTTTGGGTGGACTTTCAACCCAATTCATTGGTTGGTGGGCAATATTTTAGTCATTCGCCCAATAACGGGCTGATAGTTGTATATCGATCTCCATCAAGCTAGTAGATAAAGAACTAATGCAGTTGGCAACCTAGCAGATATTAGACTAACACGTTACGGTACGGATGAAGAACAAAATAAAGATAAAATGATTAGTGACTCACCAATTGAATAAATTTGGTGTCTCACTAGGAACGTAGATTATTACCACATAAAAGAGTAATTACAACTCTCAAAGAACAAAATAATTGTTTATTTCTCAATCATAATCTCCCGGATACAATAAATACTTATGATTAAATAAACTAAAACATTAAACTCTAACCCTAATATGACTAGCTTTTGGGCCCGCCCATCAATAAATATGAACTCTAAAAACATAAATTAAATATTAAAAACCATTACAAAATAATACTAACATCAATGAACTACATCCCAAAACCTTTTCTATTTTAATAATTTTAAGAACTTTTTGATGGAGAGACTGGGGTGCTTGAGTTGAGTTGCAGAGATTGTGGAAAGAGAGACATGGGAGAAAATTTGATGCCCTCTCGGAAAATATAATATAAAGAGAACCCCTTGAGTCCAGTCCATCTGCAAAAGGGGCATTTTACAGCCTCCAATCCCATTTTGACATGTCACATCTTAAGAAAATTGCAAATACTTAAAGTTAGAAAAAAACAGCAAATCAAAGGGAGAGACCCAGGCAACCCATTGCTGCCGAAGACCCATACCCGACCTCCAAACTAGACCGCCAAGGTGCAACCCACCGCCGGAGCTCCAGGACCAACAAAACCTCCAAACCGGACAGTGACTTTGCCGATCTCTGACCTACCGGAGATCCCAACGCACGGCCCACACACACCTGCCGGAGACCCAAATTCCATAGCCAAAAGCTCACGCTGCTCACGCACGGAGGCCCACTCCCTGAGCGGACTCCCAGTCCCCCACACCATGACCTCCTTCGCATTCTTCACCTTCGCCTCGTGGAACCTCCGCATCAGCACCGGTAGCACGTGCGAGTTCTCGGGGTGGAAATTGTCATTTGGGCCGTATAAGTTCGTGGGCATACCCGAAATCGCATCGATACTGAATTGGATTCTATAGGCTTCGCACATCTTGATCCTGGCGATCTTGGCCACGGCATACCATTCGTTGGTGGGCTCTAAGGGACCGGTGAGGAGAGCGTCTTCCGAGATTGGTTGGGGGGCGAATTTGGGGTAGATGCAGGAGGAGACAAGGAAGAGGAGCTTCTAGACGCCGTGGCGGTGAGAGGAGTCGATGATGTTGGTCTGGATCTGGAGGTTGACGGCGATGAAGTCCGCCGAGTAGGTGCGACGCCGGAGAATGGCCGGAGAAGATGACTCCACGGCGGGTCTGACTGTGACCCGCCCATGGGTCTGGATTGACCAGCCACCCAATTCTTTTGAACACAAAATATTGTGTGCGTGAGTGTATGATATTTTTGTAGAATTGTTTTATATTTGCTTATGTATTAGCTTTTGTGAGTGGTGTCTATAAAAAGGGTGTTTTACAGATTGTCTACGTTAAAGGTTTTCTCTAATATAAAACATTATATTAATTGTTACGCCTTATAAGCTGGCATCAATTGGACCTGCTGACTTGAAGGTGGTTTAGTGTGTTGGTCAAACATTGACTTTGAACCCACAGTACCTTTATAAATATCACTTCTTTATGCAAAATAACCAAAACAGACAGAATGGCGAAGGCTGTATTGCTTCTTCTGGCTATCTTTCTCTTCACCGTCACAACACCGCCGTTTCTGGCGGCTGACGGAGCTGCACCTGATCCAGTGCTTGACATAGCCGGTGAGAAGCTCCGAACAGGCGTTGGTTATTATATCTTACCAGTCATCCGCGGGAGAGGCGGTGGGCTCACCCTTGCCAGCACTAGGAACAAGACTTGCCCGCTTGATGTCGTTCAGGAGCTTCACGAGGTATCCAACGGTCTCTCGGCGACGTTTTCCCCAGTGAACCAGACAAAAGGTGTCGTACCGGTATCCACAGATCTGAACATCAAGTTCTCTGCCTCGACAATTTGTGTCCAATCAACGGTGTGGAGGCTCGACAAGTTTGACGAATCAAGAAGCCAATGGTTTGTGACGAGTGGTGGGGTTGAAGGCAACCCAGGTCGGGGAACGACGAGCAACTGGTTTAAGATTGAGAAACATGATAGGGATTACAAGCTTGTTTTCTGTCCCACGGTGTGCAGTTTCTGCAAGGTTTTGTGCAGAGATGTCGGCATATACATTGAAGACGGCAGGAGGAGTTTGGCTCTGAGCGACGTGCCGTTTATAGTTATGTTCAAGAAGGCTTAAATTGTTTTCCTTGAGCACTACACTGGCGTGAATGTGTATGGTCCTTCTCTATTTGAATCTTAATTAAAGTATAATAAAAGAGGTGGGTTGCCAATAAAATTCGGGCATTTTAAACTCTTAAAACTATAATTGTGAAGAGAAATTGTCGGTGTTAATATTTTTTTCATCTCATTTTACAAATTAATTATTAGATTTGTAAACTTATGTGAATTTCGCATAAGTCAATGATGAACCCCACAAATCTAATATATTGAATTTATAGAAAAATATGAATGAAATATAAGTAAATTATTGACATTAATTATTTCTCAATTGAGAATGTTCTTCTCAAATTATCAACAATTGCTTGTAATGAAAACAATAACTGGATAATATGATTATAATCAGCCCATTTGAACTATGGGTTTTGAATTCTATTTATAGAATAATTACAAACAAATTGAGCCTAAATATATGGCTTGTTAGACCAGAACAATAATACAATAATTTGTTGAGATGTTATCTAAAACTTGAATAACAAACGTTTGAATTTGAATTTTCAGGTATCTTATCTTCAAGATATTTGAGTCTGAATTTTGGATTGAGTTGTTGTGAAGATTCTTTATTTCCAATACGCTCTTGCGATTTCAACTTTGGTGGACAAACGTTGAGATTGAGAGTAAGATGCTGAAAACGTGTAGACACAAGTGGCTTGGTGAGAATATTGGCTATTTGATCTTTGTTGGACAAAAATTTTACAACCAATGTTTTTGTAGCAACTTTATCATGTACGAAATGATAGTCAATGGTGGTATGTTTCGTTTTTGCATGAAACAATGGATTTGCCATCAAATATGTTGCACCAATATTATCACATAATAAAATAGGAGGCATTGACAAAAACGCTCCTAGTTCAGAGAGAAGAGATTGAATCCATGTAAGCTCAGTAGCAGCATTGGCAATGGCCTTGTATTCCGATTCTGTGCTTGACTGAGAGACTGTAGGTTGTTTCTTGGAACACCAAGAAATTAAATTTTGCCCAAAGAAAACACAATATCCAGAGGTAGACTTACAATCATCTGGGCAACCAGCCCAATCTGCATCTGTATATGTTGTAAGTTGAGAGGATGCGCTTCTTTGAATGACTAATCCATGTGTAATTGAATGTTTCAAATAGCGTAGGATACGCTTTACTGCCAACCAGTTTGTGTCACGTGGATTATGCATAAATTGTGAAACTTTATTCATTGCAAAAGAAATGTCTAGATGGGTAATAAATATGCATTGCAAAGCACCCACGGTACTACGATATGTAGTAGGATCAGTGAGAGATACACCTGAATATTTACTTAATGGAGAAGAAGTAGCCATTGGAGATGTAATTGGCTTGGATAAATCCATATTTGTTCTCTGCAGAATATCTGATATATATCTTTGCTGAGATAGATGAATACCATCTGGAATTTGAGTGACTTCAATTCCAAGAAAAAAAATTTAAATTCCCAAGTTCCTTTATTGGAAAATCCTCAGAGTGCACCTTAATCAGTCGATCAATTGAAGTAGAATTGGAACCTGTAAGAATTATATCGTCTACATAGACCAATGCAAGTAAGGTAATGCCAGAGGATTTATATATGAACAAAGATGAGTCAGATTTTGAACTAAAAAATCCCAGATCAAGAAGCCTTGTACTAAGTTTGGAAAAACAAGCTCGTGGTGCTTGTTTTAATCCATAAATCGCCTTTTTGAGTTCACATACTGTAGTTGGAAATTGGGAATGAACAAAACCTGGTGGTTGTGACATGTAGACTGTTTCAATTAAGTTTCCATGGAGGAAAGCATTACTTACACCAATCTATTTCATCACCCATCATGAAGACACAGCCAAAGATAAAACAACACGTATTGTGATAGGTTTAATGACAGGGTTGTAAGTTTTAGTGAAATCAACTCTGGGTTGTTGATGATATCCTTTGTTTACCAATCACGCTTTATATCTGTCAATACTACCATCCACTTTTCTTTTAATTCGAAACACCCACTTGGAGCCTACAATATTGATTGAGGGAATGGATGACACTAATTTCCATGTACCATTCTGAATTAGAGCATTGAACTCTGCGGTTATTGCATCTCTCATACTGCATCTTTCACAGCTGAGGTAAAACAGGTGGGTTCAATGGTTGTGGTTGTGAGAGATGTTGTTAAGGCATGAGGTAGTGAATATTTAATGGTTCCATTGATTGAATTTTTTGGCTTGGAAATATGATTTTGTGATCTGGTTAGCATGCCATGTGTACGTAGAGGTGGGGATGGCACAGGTTGCTACTGGGTGGTGTCCGTAGCTTGTGCTAAGGTGTCATCTTGCTGCAGGCTTTAGTTGGGTGTTTCGGTTTGTGGGACTGTGTCATATGCTTGATCTGAAGTGTCGATAGGCATTGAGTTAGATCGGGAAGAAATTTGTAAGGTTGAATTTTGACGAGAAGACTGTGGAAGATTCACATGAATTTCTTGGAAATTCTGCAAATTCATGTGAATTTGGAATTGAACTTGAATGAGAAAAAGCATTTTGATTTCTTGGAGGACGTGTTGCAAGTGACACAGCATGTGGACTTCTTTCAATTTTTGAAAGTTACGTGAACTAGGAGGATGAAATGGAAAACATGCTACAGTAGAGTGAGACAAAGCTTGTTGACGTGTTGGAAAAATTTCTGCAGGAGGTGCTACAGGTGAAGACACATCATGGGCAGTAGATGCAATATGGTCATCTTGAGATTGCGGGATTTTAGGATTAACCACTGGAAGATATTTTGTCGAGGGGGCTGAACCAATAAGAGAAGAGTATTGGAATGGAAAGACACTCTCATTGAAAACGACATGTCTTGCAATTATAGTTTTTCCAGAATCAAGATCAAAGCACTTATACCCAGTGTGAGGTTTACTGTATCCCAGAAAAACACATGATTTTGATCAAAATGTAAACTTATTTTTATTATATAGACGTAAGTACAGAAAACATTCACAACCGAAAACTTTTAGGAATTTATAATCTAGAGTTTTGTCAAATAAAATCTCA
Source organism: Carpinus viminea (assembly GCA_013348765.1). Classification (NCBI taxonomy): domain Eukaryota; kingdom Viridiplantae; phylum Streptophyta; class Magnoliopsida; order Fagales; family Betulaceae; genus Carpinus; species Carpinus viminea. The sequence continues at coordinate 13,980,212 of CP054674.1, forward strand.
AAAAGGAGATTTATTTTGTGTGACAGGAGAAGGCAATCTATTAATAAGATATGTGGCTGTATCAAAAGCTGCATCCCATAATTTAAAAGGTACGTTTGAATGAGAAAGAAGAGATAATCCAGTATCTACTATATGGCGATGTTTTCGTTCAACACTCCCATTTTGGTGATGAGTGTGTGGACAAGTTTGCCTATAAGAGATACCCGATTTGCTCAAGTGTCTTTGAAGTGGAAGAATTCTCTACCACCATCGGTTTGAGCAGTTTGATGGTGGTTTCAAAATAATTTTCAACCAAAGTTTGAAACTTAAGAAAATGGAGAGTGATGATTTTAAAGTCATTGGAAAAAGCCATGAATACCAATTGAAATCATCTACGATGCTTAAATAATATCTTTTATTATTAATTGAAAGTAGAGGAGTAGGGCTCCATACATTAAGAAATAATAAACTTAAAAGAGAATTGGAAACAGAAGAAGTTGAACCAAAATGAAGGCGATGCATTTTGCCTTGTTGACAAGTGGAACACACTTCAGATGACTTATTTTACAAAACAGGAATTGAGTGCTTGGAAATGACTTGTGGAACAATCTGTAGTGCAGGATGACCAAGTCAACGATGCCAAGAATCCGCGGAGACACATTTACCCATAAAGGTTGTGGGAGGAGATGAGATGGAAGAGGATGACGGCCAAGGATAAAGACCATTTTTACTCGGGGCCTTTGAGCAAAAGAGTTCCTGTGCAAAGATCCTTGACATGAAAATCAAAAGGGTGAAATTCTATAGAATTGATTAGCGGAAATTAAATTTTTTTGAATATCAAGAACATGAAGCAATGATTTTAAAGAAAATTTTTTCTTAGCTGCAAGTAAAGAAGCTAAGCCAGAGTGGAGAATGTCCAAACCTTGACCATTTCCAACACGAATCTGCTCATTGCCCCTATATTCTTCAGATTGCATATTAAGGTTTGAAAGGTCATTGGTTAAATGGTGTGTAGCTGCTTTATCTGGATACTAGTTCATGTCTTGTGATGGAGATGAATAGGTTATATGAAAAGCTGATGGAGGAGAAGGTACACACTCATAAGCATGATCAAACCTGTGAAAACACTTTGCTGCAGTATGGTCAGGTTTGAGGCACAATTGACAAGTGGGCCTCTAAGATGTATAATCAGCATTGTGGAAAAATTGAGGGGGACCATGTCCTCTTCTTCCAGAGGAGTAATTGTTGGGGGGAGAATTCCTTTGTTGCTTGGAAAAATTGTTGGAAGATCCTTGACGTTGAGTTACATTGACTGATGAAATAGCCAAGTTAGTTGTCGTATGGTTTTGCTCCAGACGTTGCTCATAGGTGAGCAAGTGGGCATAAAGATCTTCTAAAGTAACGGGCTCAACCTGAGTGGTAATAGATGTTACTAGGGAGTCGTATTCTGCAGAAAGCCCTGCAAGAATATGTAACGTAAGTTCTGATTCTTTCATAGGTTGATCAATGGCAGCCAAAGTGAGATAAATTTTGGGCCTTCTGAAAATAATCAGAAATGGAGAGACTATTGTTCTTAATAGTTGCTATTTGAAAGTGAATTTGTAAGTTATGGGCTTTGGATTTGGAAGCAAGTAACTTCTCTAGCAAATTCCAAACTTCTCATGAAGTTTTAATGCCATAAACATGTGGCAGAATAGCTTCTGGTAGCATGGAAATAGTAGCACCGAGAATGAGATTGTCATGCTGGTACCATAATTTAAATGCTGGATTGGGTATGGACACCGAAGGAGAAGATGTAGTGGCTACAGAATTAATGAGTTTTGGTGGACATGGAACATCACCAGTGACATAATCATATAAATCATTTCCCTCAAGATAAGGGACAATTTGGGTGCGCCAAATCATGTGATTATCATGAGTAAGTTGAACTAAATTGGAAGGATGGAAAGACATAGGGACAGAGGAGGAAGATGAAGAGGCCATGGATTTAGATGTTGATCGTATATTGGCTCTGATATCATGTAATGAAAACAATAACTGGATAATATGATTATAATCAGCCCATCTGAACTATGGGTTTTGAATTCTATTTATAGAATAATTACAAACAAATTGAGCCTAAATATATGGCTTGTTACACCAGAACAATAATACAATAATTTGTTGAGATGTTATCTAAAACTTGAATAAGAAATAAATGCCTAGATGATGTGGTTTGTATGTTCAATTTGTTAAATTTACTAATGATGTATGAATCATGTGTTTGTGTGAAAAGCTTTGTCTATCAATAACGTAGTACCAAAAGAATGTTTGTGGGTATCATTGCTGGTAACCCTCATGAGACTTCACTCATCCTTTAGGGATGCCTAAGGGTTTAAAAGGCTTGTTGCATATATTAAATGCAATCGTTTTCCCCACCACATCGAACTTATGTTTTTGGTGTGTTTTTCATTTTGTTTTGCTAAGGGACTAGCAAAATGTAATTTTGGAGGTATTTGATGAGTGCCAAATATTGTATATTTGAGCCCCTTTAACTTATGTTTGTTAAGCTCTTAGTTTTGTTATTTTCTAATGTTTTTGTTAGTTTTAGTGTTTTAGTGTGCAATAGGTCATTTAACAAAAAATGTGGTTTGAAGGTCCTTGTTAGTGTGATCGAGCGCATGGAGCTGCGATCGAGCGCATCTATGCTTGAGCCCAAGAGGCCGCGATCGAGCGCACTACCATGTCAACCTGAGTTACTTGCACAGCCCTAGCACCATCACTTTTGTGTGCTGTGCCATGGAAATATGTAACCATTGAGTGCACTCGAGCGCACTAAGTGCGATTGAGCACACCCACGCTGACTTGGCAGCACATAACCCTAGTTTTATTTTCTTTATAAATAGCACTCTTATATTTTGTAAATCCTAAGTTTGGGAGGCACCTTTGAGAGTAGAAACTCCATTGTTTGTCATTCTTTAGCCTTTCAAACATCAATCTTTGTAAGCTTTCATTTCATTATGATTAGAGGCTAAATCTTTAACTAAGGTTGAAGATGATGCCTCACCATTGAGTTATTCACATGTTTTTATGATTGGTTTGTACTAACTCCATCATTAATGTAATGTATATTCGTTTCAATTCAATTGTGTGACAAAATTGTGATTGATTGTTGTTTATGAATCATAAAACGTTCAATATTTGTTGTGTTTCGTCCGAGGGTACATTGAATGATTCTATCGAGACTAATATCTATTGTGATCTACAGATATAGTAGATGATTTGATCTCGATTAAATATTCGTTGTGATTCTTTAACGATGGATTCATTGAATGATTTGATAAGATTTTGTAAAAGCAATAGAATATGCATAGAGTTTAATCATTTGACTGATGTATGAACTAAGCATGAGAACATGTACTTTGATTTGGTGAGGTGGATTCCAAAAACCTTAGTCCTTTATCATTTGATTTTATTCTAGTTTAGTTTAGTTTATGTTTTTTGCACGACAGAACAACGAATTTCGGAACTAGGTTAAGATAAAGTTAAATTAGATAGAGAATTGATTTTTGCAAACACGACTCCTTGTGGATTTGACTTCGCACTGGCACACACTATATTGCACACGACTTGTGTGCGTGCGAGTACATTAAATTTGTACACCATTAACCATCATAATGCAATTATCATAAATGCACCAATATCGAATTATTAAGTAAACATGACTAGGGCTTCAATCTAGCCCTACTAAGAGGTTTAGTTACACATGAGTTTGATGTTAAACATCTTCATAAAATAAAATAGAAAGGAAAAGAATAAACCCAAAAAACGCTTCCTTGAAGAGCTATCAATTCTTCTCCAAAATCACGTGTGTGTTTTTCTGTATTTACAAGCCTATTTATAGAGTTTAAGGAAACCCTAAAAATCGTAGGGTTTAGTCTTTATGCAACTAGGACTAACAAAAACCCTAATAAAATAACACTTTCCAAAATATGGCTGAGGCTAAGTTGCTCTTCACACATAGGTCCACTCAATTGCACTGCGCTCGATCCTTTTTTTTGCTCGTGCGAGCACATGTGCACTCGTTCCTTAACTTGGGCGCTCGGCGCTAGTGTGCTTGATTGCTCTAACAGACTAAAGCTTTTTTTTTTTTTTTTCCAATTTTTGTCCTTTAAGCCCTAGACTTCCAGAAATGCTTCCTTTTCTTCCAAAGACCTATAAAACAAGGAAAACACACAAAGGAAATAAAACAAAAAGAAATAACACAAACTAAGAGCTTTACAAATATAAATTAAGGGGTTTAAATATGAATATTTAAGCACTTATCAATAATCATCAAGGAAAATTGATTTTATTCGATAATGATAAAGTGTAGGGCTTTGATATCTACCACTAATCATGCTTACACAATAAAACAATATGCCAATGCTTAATCACATTATGAATACCTAATGTCTACCAACCTATGGGTATGGATGTCTACTCTTTAAGCTATTGATTTCACTAAGCAATGAATTAGGCATGGGTGTTTACTATAATTCTTTCTTTCTTAAAGGATTTAACATGGGTGTCTACTAAGTTGTTCTTTAAGAAAGTAAAAAAACTGTGAAAATTGACAAACACATGAGGCCTAGGGCATGGGTGTCTACTCCTGGTTCGCCATGTTGGTTAACCTAAGAACCCGGTGTGGATATCTTTTGTTACTTTTATTAAACCTAGGACTCGATCATCCAAATTGATTTAACTAACTAGTCCATACCACATGCATATGTTGATCAGACAAACACATATGAGGAATTCAAGAAAACAAGAATTAATCAAGTTAAGTATCATAATGCAATTATCACAAAGGCGCCAATATTGAATTATTAAGTAAACATGACTAGGGCTTCAATCTAGCCATACTAAGTGGTTTAGTTACACATGAGTTTGATGTTAAACATCTTCATAAAATAAAATAGAAAGGAAAAGAATAAACCCAAAAAACGCTTCCTTGAAGAGCTATCAATTCTTCTCCAAAATCACGTGTGTGTTTTTCTGTGTTTACAAGCCTATTTATAGAGTCTAAGGAAATCCTAGAAACCCTAAAAATCGTAGGGTTTAGTCCTTGTGCAACTAGGATTAACAAAAACCCTAATAAAATAACACTTTCCAAAATAGGGCCACGGCTAAGTTGCTCTTCATGCATGGGTGCACTTGATCACACTGCGCTCAATCCTTCTTCTTGCACGTGCGAGCGCAGGTGTGCTCGTTCCTTGACTTGGGTGCTCGAGCGCTAGTGCAGTCGATCGCAGATCCCCTGCACTTGATCGCTCTAATAGACTCTAGCTTTTTCCCAATTTTTGTCCTTTACGCCCTAGACTTCCAGAAATGCTTCATTTTCTTCCAAAGACCAATAAAACAAGGAAAACACACAAAGGAAATAAAATAGAATGAAATAACACAAACTAAGAGCTTAACAAATATAAATTAATGGGCTTAAATATGAATATTTAAGCACTTATCAATCATATAAGTGAGCGGGGCATGTTGGAGCTTCATTAGAGAAATTTATTGAAGGGTGTCAAAACGTGCAAACTTGATTTCTATAAGTTTTGTGTTCTTGGGAAGAAGAATTGGGTACAATTCAAGGCAGCCACACATAAGACAGATGACATTTTAGACTATGTTCATTTTGATGTATGGGGATTGGTGAGGATAGCGTCACGAGGAGGACATATGTATTTTGTCATCTTTATTGATGATTTCTCCAGAAAGGTTTAGGTGTACTTCATGTGACGTAAGATGGGAAAGTTGTAGAGGAGGTGTGGACAGGTAATGAGGTAGATTACTCTGGTTTGAGAGTACTTGGTTGTCTAGCCTATGTGCACATACTTAGTGAAGAACAATCGAAACTTGATCAAGTCTAGACAGTGTGTCTTTCTTGGATATGGGAAAGGGGTTAAAGGTTATAAGTTTTGGGATGTAAAGGCAAACAAGGCGGTGATTAGTATAGACGTGATATTTGATGAAAATTCCATGTTGAAGAGTACTCAGGGTAAAGAGCACCGGGTGCCAAAAAGTAGTAGCAGTGATAAGTAGGTGGTGCAAGTGGAGTTAGAGACTTCTATGCAGGAGAACACTTCTCAGGGTACAGGGAGCTCTACTCCAGGAGTTGAGTAGCATCGCATGATAGCTATAGACAGACCAAGACGCACTATCAGGCCACCAGCCAAGTACAGTTTTGAAGACATGGCTTCTTATGCTCTAGTGATCGATGGAGATCCTACTACTTTTCAATAGGTTGTCAAAAGCCAAGAGAAGAGCAGATGGGTGGGTGTTATGGCGGAGGAAATGGAGTCCCTGCATAAGAACCAGATATAGGATTTGGTGGTGATTCTAGAGAGGAAGAGGGCAATAGGGTGTAAATAGGTGTTCAATAGAAAGAAAGCAGTATAAAAAGGGGGGGGGGGGAGTTCAAACTCGCCTAGTAGCAAAGGGTTATTCACAACATAAAGGGGTTGATTATGAGAAAATATTTTTCCTAGTCTTCAGACATACTTCCATCAAAGCGGTATTGGCATTGGTAGCTCATTATGACATGACATTGGAGTAGACGGATGTGAAGACAGCTTTTCTCCATGGTAATTTGAAGGAGAAGATTTACATGGAGCAACCAGAAGGGTTCAGTCAACTTGGATACAAGCACTTGGTTTGCAAATTGAAAAAGTCACTTTATGGGTTGAAGTAGTCTCAAAGGCAGTGGTATAAGCGATTTGACTCCTACATGATTAGAATTGGCTATAGAAGATGTGAGTATAATTATTGTGTTTATGTGAGGAGCCTTGATGATGTCGCATTTATTTTTTTTGTTACTGTATGTGGATAATATGCTTATTGGGGCAAAGAGTATAGTAGAGGTCAACAAGCTGAAGGTTTTGTTGACTAGAGAATTTGCCATGAAGGATTTGGGCACAAGCAAGAAGATTATTTGGGATGGAGATTCCTAGGGAAAGGGATGCCAAGAGATTGTGGCTATCTCAAGCCAGCTATGTGAAAAAGGTGCTAGAGAGGTTTAGCATGGAACATGCGAAATCGGTGAGTACACCCTTGGTGAATCATTTCTATTTGTCTACCTCATTGTGTCCAAAGACAGTCAAAGAAATTGAAGACATGTCTAAGGTCCCATATGCTAGTGCCGTGGGGTGTCTGATGTATTTTATGGTATGTACCAAGCCAGATTTGGCTCATGTAGTTAATGGGGTGAACAAGTACATGGAAAATTTGAGGAGACAACACAAGGATATAGTCAAATGGATTTTTAGATACTTGAAAGGTATTACTGAGTATGGCATTACTTTTGTAAGACAGAAAAGTGATTTTTCATTCATTGGGTACGTAGATGCGGATTATGCAGAGGATTTGGATGATACGAGGTCAACCATAGGTTATGTGTTCATTTTTGCATGAGGACCCATATGTTGGAGGTCTATGATCCATTTCAGTTATGATGTCCACGAGTGAGGCGGAGTACATGGCGGCGGTTGAGGCTGTAAAGTTGAGTTCCATCGTATTGTGATAGTCAGAGTGCCATTTACTTGGCAAAGAACCACGTGTATCACGCTAGAACCAAGCACATTGATGTGAGGTTTCACAAGATCAAGGAATTGGTTGCTACAGGTGAATTGTTACTTGAGAAGATTCAAACTTCTGAGAATGCAGCGGACATGTTGATGAAGCCTATTACTGCACCAGTTCAAGCATTGCTTGGACTTGACAAATGTCTCCAGGTGCTAGAAAGGATAGGAGAGGAGGCGATATCCCTAATTGTAGGCACATTGCCGAACCACGTTAAATCTATGTCTCAACTCTCTCTTGACCACTCTCTTTTTTCGATTTCATATTATTCATCATTGTTGTGCATAGTACCAATAGGTTCATGATACGTCTCAAGAGAGAAAGTGATGCAGCCAGGAGCTTTAGTACTCACTTTCTTGTCACTGGACAGATTAGGATGTTCTGGGGACTCACTTTTCCCTGGGTGCTTAACTTGCTCATCTTTTTCTTCCTCCTCATTTTTATCCACAATTTCCTCACTCCCAAGTGTGGTGGTGGCTTGGACATACTCATGATAAGACTTACTAGCATCATCCTCACCAATCATGTAGTGTCTAGTGAATGGACAATCTCTTAAATGGTGATAAGGATTAAAATAATATGAACATGACTTATGTGGTGCGTAAGTGTAACAAAACTGGGTATGGGAAAATCTAGTTGCCATGAGTTGCTCTAATCACTCAAATAAGTCATCGACTTGAGTAGTTGGAAAAGGTGCCACGCCACTATTTGAATCATGTTGCGATGATAATTCTTGTGGAGGATAATTGCAGGATGAAGGAATGGAATATTGGTTATCAAACTACAAATATTCAGGATGGTGCAATTCATGAAATTGGTGAACATAATTTCCCGTAGCTTGAGCTTGTGACGAGAAATCCGAATGGTTGCTCCAGTCTCGGTTGTAAAAATTGGTTTTCGATTCAAACCCCGAGTTGGAGAAATTAGTGTTCATTTATTCACAAGAAAAATTAGAAAATTGTATAGATGATGGACAATTGCTAACATGATAAGGATTGAAACAATATGAACATGGTTCATGTGGGTTGAAAATGTGAGAGTAATTGGTAGGAGAGGGTGTCCTACATCTAGGAGATCATGTTGTATAGAAAAATTATTAACCTCATCAAACAAAAAATCCATGCTTCACTCTCATTCTTTAGCATACAAATATCCCACATTAAACATTAACCATTTTTTTTTAATAAAATAAAATAAAAAATTATAAAATCAAAAATGACTACTAACATGGAAGCATGAAACTAAACAAAAATACCAAAAAGTAAAAACTTAAACTTAAAAACTCACAAAAGGGACCAAAAATAAATTTGGCAAAGATACCTCAATGGTAATGCAGAAGATACATTTGGAGGAGGACGCCAAGCCATCGAGGGAGCCACAGAGGAGGCTAAACCTAGCTGTGCAAGAAGTTGTGAGGGCAAAAGTGATAAAGTCGTTGGATGCAGAGATCATTTATCCAATTTCTTAAAGCAAGTGAGTGAGCCTGATTCATGTTGTGCCTAAGTGGGCTAGATTGACGGTAGTGAAGAACAAGGATGACGAGTTGGTCCTAACTTGTATTCAGTCAGGATATAGACTATGTATAGACTACCACAAGTTGAATGCTGCCATAAGGAATGATCGTTTTCACTCCCATTCATTGATCATATGGTTGAGTGCTTGACTGGGCATGAGTATTATTGTTTCTTGGATTGTTATTTTGGATATAATCAGGTCCCTGTAGACCCCGAAGATCGGGGGTAGGCAACTTTCACTTGTCCTTTCGGAACGTTCACCTACCATTGCATGCCCTTTGGGTTATACAATGCATTGGCTACTTTTTAGCGATGCATGATCAACATATTCTTTGATATGGTAGAGCGTTTCTTGAAGATCTTCATGGATGACTTCTCTATATTCGGTTCATCATTTGAGGAGTGTCTACACTGCCTCATTTTGGTCTTAATATGGTGTAAGGAGAAGAACCTAGTGCTCAATTGGAAGAAATGCCATTTTATGGTAAAGCATGGTATTATACTGGGGCATGTCATCTCTCATCGTGGGATTGAGGTTGACAAAGCGAAGTTGGATCTTATTTCCAACCTTCCACCCCACATACAATGAAGGAGGTTTGTTCTTTTTTGGGTCATATAGGATTCTACAAGCGATTTATCCAAGATTTCAGCGAGATCGCTAGGCCCTTATGAAAGTTGTTGGTGAAGGAAACCCCGTTTATATTTGATGGGGAGTGCAAACAAGCATTCAGGGCTTTAAAGAAGATTCTGATGTCCACACCCATTATTCAGCCATCCAACTGGGTGTACCTTTTGAGATCATGTGTGACGCTTTTGATTATGTAGTCAGAGCAGTTTTGGGGTAGCGTATTGATAAACTCCCCCATGTCATTTTGTAGTAACCCAAATTATTAACTAGGCATAAGTGGTTTAGTTAGGGGAGTTAATTTGGGCTTTGGGTCACTAAGGATGCTAGAGGGGTGATTTGGACGGATGTACGCTAGGTTAGGCAGACGTATGCTGTTGTCTGTAGTGCGGACGTATGCTCTGCAAACCGTATAGGTGGATGTACGAGGGACCACCGGACGTACGCTACTTTTTAAATACCCTCTAGATAATACCTGAAAGTACGAGGCAGCCATTGAACTACTGGGCAAGAACCATCGGACGTACGCCCCTTGGCCAAACGTCTGCTGCTTTTTTGGGCCTATAAATAGCACCCTACCCTCTTTGTATTTCTCACCATTTTCATACGCCCCTAGGCTGCTAGAGTGCTTTCAGAGTGTTTTCCAAGTGTTTTGAGTGTGTTGTGAGCATGTGTGAGGCATTTGCAAGTTCGAAATGTTCGTGAGGCGGAACTCTTGCGGTTTTGTTTCAAGGAGGTAACGTTCGATCCTTAGCTTTAATTTACGTTGTTATGCTGCTTGGTTATAGTTGTTAGCTTAGTCACACTTTAAGACCCGTTTGGGTTAACGTTTTAGTTAGTTTAGCATTGTTACGTTGCATGAAGGTTGCAAACTAGACTAAAGGGCTTTAGGTTGTTCCTAGTAGCCTTAGGAGTTGGAGAATAGGCGGACAGTGGAGAGAAAATAAGGTTCTCCCCAATAACCCATACAGCGGACGTATGGTGTCAAGACCGGATGTACGACTTGTCATTACATGGCAGACGTACGCACCCGAGCCCGAACGTACGATCACTGTGTGGCAGGGAAACCCTATTTTCACCAAACGTCCCACAGCTCCTGTTTTCCTTGATTTAGGGTTTGTTTAGTGGAATTAGGATGAATAGAGGTTTTCTACAAATTTGAAGAACCCGGACCTTTTGGAGTTTTCGGAGACGCGTATTGACTCAGGTGAGTTTTAACTCACATAATGCGCATTGTTATTTTTCATGCACTGCACGTCTATTTTGTGTACCGAGCAAACATGCATATTTTACAACTCTCACAGTTTGTACTTATTGCACATGAACTTTGTCATTTTAGGAAAAATGTTGTGCTGAACCTGTTAACTAAGTGAGACTTGTAAAAAGACATGCATGTAAAATATAAATAAGATAAATTGTATCATATGACATGGTACACCAGTACGTGTGGTAGTAATGGCCATGGGCTTACTATACATGTTAGGCTTATGGTCAAATGTGTGCGTTATGTAAAGGCTGTGGATCCATTGGTTTTGTGACCTTGATGCAGCCATTCCCAATGGTTCGGTCACTACAGGACGTATGTCATTAGTTGGTGTGGACCACTTGGGGTCGGACCCAATCGTGTCACTAATGTTATGTACGGTATGTTGTACAATGGCTGAGGCACTGACATTGTATTATAAGTCCCTCGGGATAGCATTAACCCTACCTCAGAGAAGGGGTAATATCTCGAGTAGACCATTCTGTTGAACTATGACTATTGTTGACATCATATGCATATATTATTACTATATATATCACACATAATTAAATTGTCATGATGGAACTATTTTCGCTTAATAAACACCTGAGTTCATTACTGAAAACTGGCATAGGTATTATTTGCGTTAAAAATCACTAAGTCTTAGACATACCTCTTTTTTATTTATGTCTTTCCCCATCATTATGAATAATTGCGTGGTTTAGCTGCACTAGACGAAGACGCCGTCGGAGACTACTTGGGTGATTGCTTAGGACCTGATATGGGTAATCTTTGAGGATATGAATCATGTTTGGCTTAGGACGATGTGGGAGGATGGAGGATCTGCCCATGCAAATATGATCAAGATCTTGATATCATTAGCTCTGTTAAAGCTTAAGTCTAGGCTTTGATCTATTGATCTTTTGTGAACAATGTTGATGTAACATATTTTGGGTTTTATCTCTTTTCTGATGACCGGTACATTTGGCGATTATTTATAATGTTATGGATGTAGTACTTTATCTTTGGTATTGCTGTGTGATGTTTCATTACTATCTCTTAATCTCATAGTCTTGGTAAAGTCTTCCTCTGCAGTTTTCTCATTACGACTAGGAAAGTGATTTCTTGGAGGTCGTGTCTCGGAGGGGCATGGCTGGGATGGCGCACTGTGGGGTCAATTACTAGTTAATTGATATTCCCATCGGGTGGGGCGTCACACATTTACTATGAAAGCATGACTCTAAATGATGTGCAACTCAATTACTCCACCACGGAGAAGGAGTTGGTTGCAGTCATTTTTGCATTGGACAAGTTCAGATCCTACTTGTTGAGATCTAAAGTCATTATCTACTCGGATCATGCATCATTGAAGTATCTTTTCTCCAAATAAGATGCTACAGCTCATCTTATCCAGTGGATCTTGTTGCTTCAGGAGTTCAATATAGAGATTCAGGATAAGAAAGGTTCTGAAAATGTGGTGGCGAACCATTTGTCTAGGTTGATAGTTGATTTCATTGAGGCCACCATTCCCATTTCTTAAACCTTTCCTGATGAGCAATTGATGCACTTTGCTCACAATCTTGCACCATGGTTTGCTAATATAGTAAACTATCTTGTCATCGATCAAACGCCTTTGCATTAGGGGCGACAAGATAAGTCCAAGTTTTTGGCCATGGTGAAGCACTTTTTCTGAGATGATCCTTACCTGTTCAAGTATTGTCTCAATTAAATCATTAAGAGGTGTATTCCTGAGCATGGCCAATCTAATGTCATCTCATTTTGTCATAATCATGCTTGTGGAGGCCATTACAGTGCTAAGAAGACCACTGTAAAGATTTTACGGTGTGGTTTCTATTGGCCTACTGATGCAGGGTTAGAACGTAAATAATCAAGAAAGCGATAAGCAGAAGGGATAAATATTCCTAAGATTGTGAGACTATCACAAAATCAAAGAAATCTTCTCTAAGCGTAGATGCTATCTAAGCACGAAGGAAAAAGAACCAAGAAACTCAACTACGAGTATTCTTATTAAACAAAACCAATAATAATAATAAATGTTTTTCCAAAGGGTCTAATGTATTTATAGGCTTAGAGGCTAAAACATAAAAAGGTTAACATAAACTAGGATTACATATCCTAGAAGGAAAAATAATCTAAGATAAACTAGGATTACACATCCTAGAAGGAAAAGTAATCTAAAACCGTACTAGAAGGAAAAGTAAACTAAAACAATTAAAAGACTAATAAAGAAACCTAATTTAAATAAAAGACTAAAAGATAAGATAGGTCATCCTAATCTACATCATCCTCCCAGTTGGAGAGAATTAGTCCTCGAATTCGGTCTCTTCCACGGTCTTTTGGATGTCCGGTCAACTCATTCCAATCGTCTCTTCTCAACTTTACAGCAAGGCCACGCCCATAATAATCATAGTGATCTTCATTAGTGGAGTATCTTGATGGTTGTTGTGAAATCCCCACACACCTCTTTTCTGTGTAGACTTGTTATGCTTCTCTCGTGCTTTGCTCTTCCCACAAGCCATACGAATCCCCAAAGAACTCACAAAGACCCTTTCAATCTTTGACAAAAAAGTTGTTTCCGCTCCATAGATCTTATCACAAATTTGATTGAAAGTTTTTGACAAGATAGCATCTACTCCAAGGAAATCAACTTGACGTATAGAACTCACCTCTTCGTCGGGATAGGTGTCATAGATTGGTGGAGAGGCCCAATTTACCAAGCAATCTTCCTCAATAAATCTATCTTCCTTCTCCATAACCGATTGACTCCTAATTTCCGCTGCCTCTCTAGGCACCTTCTTTTTGTTGATTTTTTCTATTTTTTCTGTCACAAGGAACTCTTTAGGTTGAAAGCAACCTTGAAATTCCGGTATATCGAGTTTGAAACCGGATTCCCACCGATTGGCCTGAGCTTGTACAAGGGGTTGATGCCTATGCACTCTGCGCTCCGCAAAAGGATTTCCGTCTTCATCCTCCACATATGCGTCTTCCTCCTCCGAGTCGTGCGGTGAGGGTATATGCCGACGTCTGTCTTGACCACTCCCGATGGACAATAGTTTTGTGAGGGCTGCAATTTGTTCCCTCAAGCTCGCAAATTGTGCCTCTGAGTGTGCTTGATAGGTTGCCGGTGATTCTTCTCTAACTGGTTCTTGATCATTCCGTCCTCCAATTGTGCAAAGTGGTTACCCTTCCCTTGTGGTAGGCGCCATGGAAAGAGGCGGGCTCGATACCAAGCGATGCGGTTAGAATGTAAATAATCAAGAAAACAATAAGGAAGGGATAAATATTCCTAAGATTGTGAGACTATCACAAAATCAAAGAAATCTTCTCTAAGCGATGCTATCTAAAGCTGAAGGAAAAAGAACCAAGAAACTCAACTCTGAGTATTCTTATTAAACAAAACCAATAATAATAATAAATGTTTTTCCAAAGGGTCTAAGCACGTGTTATAGGCTTAGAGGCTAAAACATAAAGAGGTTAACATAAACTAGGATTACATATCCTAGAAGGAAAAGTAATCTAAGATAAACTAGGATTACACATCCTAGAAGGAAAAGTAATCTAAAACCGCGTATTAGAAGGAAAAGTAAACTAAAACAATTAAAAAACTAATAAAGAAACCTAATTTAAATAAAAGACTAAAAGATAAGATAGGTCATCCTAATCTACATCACCTACCCTTTTCCGAGACTAGCATTCTAATTGCACATTTTGTGAGTGTTGCCAGAAGTTATGGAGTATTTTGAGATGAAATATGATGCCTCTCCACCTCATTTTGATTGTTGAGATTTTTGATGTGTGGGCATTGATTTCATGGGACCGTTCCCAAACTCCTTTGGTTACCTCTATATCCTCGTTGCTGTGGACTGTGTCCAAATGGGTAGAGGTTGTTGCATGTAAGACCAATGACCACAAAGTTGTGGTCCAGTTTTTGAAGGACACTATCTTCGTTCGCTTTGGTACTCCTCGAGTGATCATAAGTGATGGAGGCAAGCATTTTTGCAACAGATTTTTGAGCAATTGATAAAGAAGTATTTCATCACACATAAGATTGCCATCCTGTATCACCCACAAACGAGTGGACAAGTGAAAATTTTTAATCGAGAGATCAAGCACATTTTGGAAAAGACTGTGAATCCTACAAGAAAAGACTGGTCTCTACGATTGAATGATGCACTGTAGGCATATTGTACAACATTCAAGACTCCGATTGGCACGTCAACTTATTGGCTTGTGTACATAAAGGTATGTTATCTTCCAGTGGAGTTGGAGCATAGAGCATACTAAGCAATCAAGTAGCTGAACTTCAATCTCACGAAGGCTGGCTCACATAGCTCCAACTAAATGAATTAGAAAAGTTGATGAATGATACATATGATTGTGCATGGTTATACAAGGCACATATGAAGAAGGCTCATGATCAGAGCACTTTGTGATGATCTTTTGAGCCCAGTTAGGAAGTCTTACTTTACAATTCCCGTTTGCATATCTTCCCATGGCAAGCTGAAATCTCGATGGATAGGCCCTTTCATCATTCGGACAGATTTTACTCATGGGGCCTTCGAGATTGAGGATCCAAAGAATGGTAACATTTTCAAGGTAAATGGACAACGGCTAAAACCATTCTTGGAGTTGAGGAGTAAAATTAAGACGACACTGTTGGAGGATCCGAATTATTTAGAGTGATTGTCATCTATCGTGGAGAGTCTGTTTGAAGACCAAAAAGTTAGTGCTTGTGGCAGGCAACCTTCAATTTTTTTTAATTTTTTTTTTTTATTCCTTGTCATTTGATTATGTTTGCTTGTTTATGTTTTTGTTGTGTTTTTCAGGACAAGTGTTTGCTATTCAAGTTTGGGGAAGCACTCTCATATGTCACACTTGACTTGTACTGCCTATTTGGTATTGTATTTCTGGCCACATTGGGGACAATGTCATTTTAGTTTGAGTGTGAGTAGATATGCTTTTTGTGTGTCATTTGATTGAGCATGATTACACCTTTAGTGTGGTTTGCATGTCATTAATATGTTTAACTTTTTGAACACATCATGCCATTAGGACTCATTTTTGGCTTACTTCACATGTTTTGAGTTGATCATTACAAGCACATCAGTATAGAATCTATGAAGCATGAAATCTGAACTGAATTGCATATTATCTTGAGATTTGTTGGATGACTTGTTGATGAAATAATTTTGGCTTGAAAAAAAACAAATCATCGTTATTTTGATTTTTCACTAAGTAACCAGACCTCTTGCCTGATTAAGTTTTATGTGTTTGCGTAAAAAGGTGTGAAATTCAATTTGGTTGATTGTATGGCTAATTTGGTTTCGTAGCCTTTTTTACTTGAGTTATTAAGCCCTTAAGAATGTTTTCACATCTAGTGTCCTAAAACCATCTAGTTTAGGAGTCATTGGTCCAACACTCATTACATAAGTTAATTAGAAAGCTGAAGGGAGCTGAGCATTGCACAACCTACACACACACACACAAAAAGCATATCTTGACTTAAGCCTTGGTTATCTTCATTTGATATAACTCCTATGAATTTTGAGATACATGAACTTTGAGTCAATTGAAGCCTCATGATTATATGTTAATCTCACTTTGTACTTAATGAAGCATGTGTTGTCTCAATTACCCACTTATTCTTTTGGATGTCTTGATGATGTGAGTGTGGTGTTCACCTTGTTAAACCTACTCATGTTGTATGAACCATGTGTTTGTGTGGAAGTCCTTGTTTATTAATAACATAGTGTTAAAAATGTTTGTGGGTATCATTGCTGGTAAGCTCTTAAGAGACATTACTCATCCTCTATGGATGCCTAGGGGTTTAAAAGGCTTATTATATAGGCTAAATGCAATCGTCTTTCCCACGATAGCGAATTTATGTTTCTTATTTTTCTTTTTTGTTTTACTAAGGGACTAGAAAAATGAAAGTTTGGGGGTATTTGATGAGTGCCAAATATTGCATATTTGGACCCTTTAATTTGCATTTGCTAAGCGTTTAGCTTTATTATTTTATGATGTTTGGGTTAGTTTTGATGTTTTAGTATTTTGCATATTGTTAAAGAAAATTGAAACACTTCTCACTTTTACCATCCCATTTTTTGGAAAAAAGAAGAAAATAGAAAAGAAGGGAAGTTGTGGCTGTGTGTAGAAAGAAAACTAAAGAAGAAGCCATGCGTAGGTGGGAATTAACAAAGGGGGAAGAAAGAGAAATGAGGAGGAAAGTCATGGGGCCCACAAAGAAAGAAGAGTTGTAACCTGTAGCACCCAAAACTAAGGAAAAGAAAAAAGTCCACTTTCTCATGAATATTTAAAGCCATGCGTGGGCCCATAGTGAAATAGGAGAACAAAAGGGTGTCTTTATTCTAAGGAGACCTAACGCCACATGCCAGACCAACTTCAAGTCCTCTATAAGAGGATTCTTATTTTTTCAGAGAGAGGGGAGCACCCCATAAAGCAGAAAAGAAAAAAAGAACAGAAAAAAATAAACATAGTACCACAAGACACTCGGGTAGCAGAGGGGAACTTCTCTCTCCATGTATTTCTAGCTTTAATTTATTTCTTTTATATTTTAAGGTTTAATGTTTAGAAATTTATTTGTGAAATTTATTTTGATAATCATGAGAGGCTAAAACCTTCAACTAAGGTTGAAGATGAAGTTTTATCATTGATTAGCATTATATTTTCATGTATGTTTGTACAATTCCGACATTATTGTATTGATGTTCTATTTCAATTCAATTGTTTGAGTAAATTCTTATGATTGATTGTTTTGTTTATAAATTGTTCAAATTGGATATTCAATGTGTTTCATCCGACAGATACATCGAATCATTTAAATTAAATTGAATATCCATTGTGATTCATAAATTAAACGGATACATTGGATTATTTGATTTAATTTGGGTATTCGTTGTGATTTGTATATCGATGGATTCATGGAATTATTTGATAGAATAATTTTATATAGAACATGCATAGGATTTAATTGCTTGTCGGTTATAGGAACAAAATCATAGAAATGTATGCCTTAATTTGGTGAGGTGGATTTAGAAACTTTAGTATTTTTTTAATCATTTTATTTAATCAATTTCATCGAGTTTATCTTTTTGCACAAAATCACGCAAATTTGGATTAGGTTAAAATATGATTAATTTAGATAGAAATTAACTTTCACAACACAATTCCTTGCAAATTCGACCTTGTACTTGCACACACTATATTGCAAACGACTCGTGCACTTACGAGTAACTTTAAAACTGATAACAACAGCTGGTGTGGGTCTATCTAGAAGAAGATGAGGGGAGCACGAGATAAGCGTGATCGTTTGAATTGCTTAGGATCTGTGATTTTTTTGTTGTCTTGAGATTAGAGGTTGGGCTATGTTTTGTATGCATAGACAATAGTTAGTGCTATTTTGCTATGTACTTGCATCTGACTTGAGGTTTTAGATATGAATTTGTAATATTTTCATTAATGCACGATGCTAGTTACATTAAATTGCTAAGACTCATGATTTTGTTGATGCTCCATTTGATGATGTTAGGATAAAGGATTGATGATTACTATTTAGATGGTACTAGGCATGATGCATGAGACAAGTGACTTAGGTATAACTTGATAGAATATGTGGCTTGAGGAAATAAGTGAGCACTCGGATACTTTGATTCTTGCACATGATTGAGATAAAAAATGGGTTAGTAGACCTTCTAGCCTTATATGGTATTGGTATGAACTAAATGATTACGTGTTATGATTGATATAACGATTATGCTTTTGGGTTGGAGATCTAGGATTTGGACTTGAATTTTATGTATGAGCCACACACAAATTTTGAGGATGAAATTCTTATAAGGGGGGAAGAGTGCAATGCCTTGAAATTATTTTCCTATTTTTGAAGGAAATAATTTAAGAATAATTTGGCATTTGTTATTATGGGTTTTAATTGGTGATTTTATGAGATTCAGATTTGCTAATGAGGAGATAATTGTAGGTTTTGATTTTCTATAGTATTAGAGGGTTTAATTTGTTATTAGGAGATTTATCTTGCGTTGATAATTGTATCAAAGCACAAAAAGAGAAGAGACAAAATTGGCAATAAGACAAGTGGTATTTTTGTAATTTGAGGAACTAGGGAAGGTAATTTGATGCAGATCAGATCCAGTTCGGAGCCTCTGTTACTGTGATCGATGACCTACGATCGATTGTAGGATCGAGCGCCCACCTACGTTCAGTCGCACCCACGACAGAGATCGATCACAGAACTCGAGCCTAGCATCAATACTTTCTATGGAAGTGACCGATGAAAGGGGATTGATCGCATGATCGATCGTAAAACTCAAGCCCAGCAACAAATACTTTATGTGGAAGCAACCAATGAAAGGGGATCAATTGCACCCAATCGAGCGCCCATATGTGCTCGATCGCACTCGTGTGGCGCTCAAGCGTTGGTATGCAAATTAGATTGCACTCGCAATAGCACGAGTCGTTGATCGTGTAGCATTGTGAAATGCGGGATCGAACCACAAAGAATGGCGTTTGTTCAAAAACTAATATTACCTAGATTAACCCTATTTTAACCTAATTCCGAAAGAGGGTCGTATAATCGAACACAAGACTTGCAGAAATGAAAACTATTCTAGAAAGCATAAATGAATGGAGAAAAATAACTAAGGCTAAAGATTACACCTCACCCAATAAAAATACTTGCTTAAACGTAAAACACACACTTTCCGTCTATCAGTTAGAACTTAAGTCATATTCTATTGCTATTTCGATACAAGTCGAACCGCTTGATGTGTTTGCCATTAAGGAGCTACAACGGATAGTGATTCTCAATAGAATCATCCACTATATCTATGGATCACAGTGGATATTTAATCGAGTTCACTCATCCGTTGTACACCCGGCTTGGAACACAACGAGGGTTAGACTTCCAAAGCATCGAAACAACAATCAAAACAACTTTGTCACATAAATTGCAAAGAAACGAACATGAACTTTAATTGACGGAATGTAAAAGCGTTTAAACGTAAAAACAACAAGAAAGTGCTAAGGGTGAGGCTTCATCTTCAACCTTAGTTGAAGATTTAGCCACCCATGTAACAAGAAAGTAAAGAACAATTAAATGAATGCATTAAATTAAATTAAAAATAAAGTATTACAACTAAATGGGTAGAGCAGGGCCTAACAATGGCAAATGCTCTTAAAAACTCGCCCAAAAGAAGGAACTCTCATCAAAATGCACTAAGGGACCTATTTATAGAAAACTGGTGTGCTGCCAGGTCACAGGGCTACGTTCGAACACAGGTCATGCGTTCAAAAGCACTGATGCATGCGTTTGATCGCAGGCTATGTGTTCGGACACAAATAACCGCCATGGCGCATAGCTGGAAGTGATGGAATCGTAGGGCTAGTTAGGGCAACAGCGCGAGATGCAGTTGACTGGACCTGTGTTCGAGCATAATCCTTGCGTTCAACCGCAATTGCGCTCAATCACACCAAGTACGATCGAGCGCACTGGCAGGGACTCCTTCACTTCACTTCAAGTCCATTTTGCTCCTTTGTAGCCATGTTTTGATGCAAAGACCTGCATATCACAAAATACTAAAAACAACTAAAATTGTTAGATATTAACATTGCTAAAGGCCTAACAAACATAAATAAAGGGATGTGAACAAGCACTTAACAACACTTATCAAGTGCACAAGGGGCTCTATGTTATATTTGTGCGTTTTAGTTATTAAAACCGATGTTATTTAGTTGTTTTAGTAGTCTTAGGGTTTTGAGAGTCTTTATTTCTTTATTTTATTAGGTTTAGGGTTTGGGGGGGTATTTATGTAATATTTTAATAGGTTTAGGGTTTTGGGGCTATAAATACATGCTCAAGATCTAGAATTACATATTAGCTGCGTTATTTGTTGTTCTTCGCTGCAGCCTATTAAGTCGCACTGCATCATAATTTCATAAAACATAGAAGGAGAGTATGTTAGAAAATTGGATTTTATATATATATATATATATATATACTATGTGGTACCCAGCCTTTCTTACCCATTCAACAGAAAGAGTGAGAGATAGAGAGAGAAATGCAAAACAGAAAAGGGAAAAAAAGAAAAGAAAAGGAGAAGTGCTTGTGAGGCATTTCACGTGTAGGAAATAAATGGAGAAAAGACAAAGAAAGAGATATGCTACACAAGGAGGAAAACAAGAGAGATGAGACCAAAATTAGAGAGGTGTGCATGGGAGAGAGATGCAAAAATGGGTGAAGGCTTGGGGACAAAGTTGTCCCCTTAGCAGGTAGCAAACCATCCATGCCTGCCTTCACAAGGAAGGTATGAGTGCAGGCAGCATGGGGAGAGAGAGAGAGAGAGAGAGAGAGAGAGAAAAGAGAGGCATGTATGTATGAGAGAGAGAGAGAGGATGTGCAGCAGCACAATAGCACTTGCTGCTTTCCATGTGAAGCTAGAGAGAAGGGGATGTGTCTCCCCTCATTTGCTATAAAACAGGTGCTAAGCACTCTCTATCTAAACCTCCAAGAATCACGCCCCAGCATGATGCAATAGCTACATCATATAATCTTCCACAATCATCTCAACGGATACTGCCCATAATAGATGAGTTCCTATATACACAAGATTCAGATACACAATATCTAGACCCCAACGACTACTGCCCATAATTGAAGAACTACCTTTTACAACATACCCCAACAGCTACTTCCATATGATACATAGTTTTCCTTATTTACATTCTCACAGTGTGTATTCCTCTTCTACACGTACAACTGCTACTTTCCTTATGTATATTTGTCTTTTACAAATATTGTAAAGAATCGTGGACTTGATTATAAATATACAAGGTTATACATTGTTTTGGTCAAGTTAGCCAAAATAACTTTTCTTCTATTTTACATGGTATCAGAGCTTGTCTAAGCCAACACTTGTCATGGCCAAGTCAAGCAATCCTCCAACCCAAAGTTCTTTTTCAACTGATTCCTCATTGATCACCACAAATTTTTCCAGTATTGCCCAACCAACATTAGTCAAGTTGGATGGCCCAAACTATTTGGCATGGTTTTCACAATTCATGCCCATATTGTGAACTAATTACTTGGTTGGGATAGTGGATGGTTTTGAACCTTGTCTCGTCAAATTTCTTATCAATTTTGCTAATGAGAAGTCCTTGAATCCTGAATATACCATATGAAAAAAAAAAAAAAAAAAAGGATCAACAATTGCTTAGTTGGATGCTTTGTTCTTTAACCCCATCTTAGTTTTGTCCATGTATGGATTAAACATAGCCTATGTAGCATGGATAGCATTTGCAACCCATTATTTGTCTCAATCTCCATCTAGTATATCCCACTTGAAATGCCAGCTACAAAGTCTCCAACAAGGAAGCAAGTCTTCTACTAAATACCTCCAATAAGCGAAGTAATTGGTAGATCAGTTGTCGGTTGCGGGTAAGCCTATGGATGATGATGACCTAATCTTATTCATTATTAGTGGGTTGAACCCAACCTACAATTCATTTGACACTACATTTTCGTTTGCAATTCAAACTATTACAATATCATTTTCTAATTTTCAAACTGAACTACTGATTGGTGCCAAATATTGTATATTTGATCTCCCTTAACTTATATTTGTTAATCTCTTAGCGTTGTTAATATCTAACATTTGTGTTGTTTTAGTGTCTTGTTGGTGTTTACAGGTCCATGCATCCAAACCACGGTTGAAAGGGTGAAAAAAGGGTAAAAGAAGTAAAGTTATCTCTCTACCATTGCGCTCGAGCACACAAGGAGTGATCAAGCGCACTGTGATTGAGCCCGAAGACTGCGATCAAGTGCATGCCTTGTCAGCCCGCGTCTCACGTTGTTGCCCTAGCCGGCCCTAGCCTCCATCGCTTCAACACATGCGCCATGGGACTTCTGAGGCAGTTATGAGTGATTGAGTGCACCCTCCACGATCGATCGCATATATTGCGTTCGAGCGTAGGTCTGTGACCTGGCAGCACCTTAGTTTTCTATAAATAGGATCCTTGTGTAAATTTTAGAATGTGACATTTTTCTTGAGCGTTTTCTTGCTGCAGAGACCATTGTTTGGCTCTACACACTTGTTCTAAAATGTTAACCATTTCCCTTTTATTTTATTTAATGTTTACTAGCATTTACTTTCCGTCTCTCTATTGTATGGGAGGCTAATCTTCAACTAAGGTTGAAGATGAAGCCTCCCCTCTAATTTTATGCACATTTACATTACAATTATTTAATTCCATCATTATTTTATGCTTAGTCGTTTCAATATGATTTAAGTGACAATCTCATTTGATAGTCGTTTTTGTCGCATCTATGTCCAACCTTCATTGTGTTTCAATCCGGAGGTATGTTGGATGGTTGGGATGAGACGAGGCATCCACTGTGATCAATGATACAGTGGATGACTCGAGCTCAAACTAACATCCATCGTGACTGATAAGCGCCGAATGTTGCACATTCAAGTCCCTTAACTCGCATTTGTTAATTCCTTAGTATTGTTATTTGTTTGATTTTGTGTTGTTTTTGTGTTTTCAGGTATTTAATAAAGATGCAAGAAAAATCATTAATTTTGGGTTTAAAGCACAATTTGAGAGGACCTAGAAGATATGATTAAGCTTAACCAATCACAATAGAGGATATATATGATGTGGTTAAGTTTAATTAAATTAAGGAAAGGATAAAATCGGAATTTCTCCACTTATAGTCAAAATCGGATCAGATAGAATTTCAGATTTTAAACACGTCTCAGTATTTTGGCCATAACTTTCAGCTCAATTATCAGATTAAAAGGTGATTCTAGCGGCATTGGAAAGCTAATTCAAAAATCTACAAATCATAGTGAAATAGGATTTTCCTAAATCGGACTCCGCTATGCCAAAATCGTCCCGCAATAGAAGGAAGCAAATCTGGACGAATCCTATTCCGATTTGTACATGGATTGACTCCTAATTTGACTAGGAGATTGAAATCCAAATTCTCTAGGCTTCCTAGGGCTTCTAGGACTTGTTCCTCCCTATAAATAAGCCTCTAAGCTTCAAGAACCGGGGAGACTGAGTTTTAGACAGAAAATATTCTTGGAGGCTTAGCGAAGTCATGAGCGGCTAACCCTTTGTGGATGTAACCCTATCCAAGCACAATGGTTTGATTATATTTAATTTCAGATTTTCAATTTATGTATGTTGATTATATAACTGTGAAATTGCTACAATTGAATTCTGTTCTTAATTATTAAATGCAATTGTTCTTAAATTCAAAATCAATATTTGTGAAATTCTTATCTTGTCTTAGAAAGTATTTTACTTTTATTGAACTCAAATCATTCCTATTTTTCTGTGATTATGGGGATGATGGTTATATAATTGGGTTTAATAGGCATATGATTAATAGGATTAAGATAGGCCATGCCTAGGAAGACGGGTCGTACTACACCCTAGTTTAGTGTAATTTAGGTAGGCGATCCGTGCCACCGAAGATGGGTTATGCTATTCCATTAATTGTATGAAACTTATTAAAGGGTTTTATAGTTTATGCTTAGGGAAGGCGGGTGCCGCATCTTAGTGGTTAGGTGGACGATCCGTGCCAACGAAGATAGATTATCCTTACTCTTTAATAAAGTAGTTTCTTGTTTAATTATAACATGCATAGAATGAATTTCTGGATTAAATCTGATTAACCATTGTTGTGCGGATAGAGGTGAAGTCAATACCCAACACTCCTTCTTATATTTTAATTATCTTTTATTTTATGCATTTACTTTTAGTAAACAAAAACAAAACAAATCTCTTTTAATTAATTAGGTTAAATTTAGTCTTTCGAATTTAGTAACGAAACCCCTACAGTCCTTGAGATTCGACACCCTCAATATAGCCCTATCCTACAGGATTCGTTCTATTGCGAGTGATAATGGGGAAGGTGGATTCTTTAACCTTAGTTACCTTTTGTTTATTTTACTAGCATCTTTAATTAGTTTACATTTACGTCAATCACAAACACACAATCGGAACTAGGTTAAGATAATTTTGTTTAAAGTAAAGTTAGTTTTTAAACAATCACGGTTCTCTGTGGATACGAACATGTATTTGCGCAAACACTATACGAACTTCGGTTTGTTCTATTACGAGTACTAAATTTGGTACGATCAACTACTCAGCCATGAGATACACCTTCAAAGCCAAAATCATCATGCTATTGCTCTTGAAACTGTGTCCTTTGCATTATATTCCAACCACCACAAGTTTTTTAATTCACGAAGTGTTACATTTTAGTGGCGCAAGCCAAGATACCCACCGAATGGGTCCCAAACATCATCTTCAAGATACCCACCACATGGGTCATACACCTCTTTGCCACATGAGTCTCGGTTCCCCACAATAACCACTAATGGCTATAACATTAAAACTCCTCCTCGGAACTTCAACACATGATCCTCAAATAGCTTTAACGTCCGTCCTCCAAGCAACTTCAACACAAGATCTCTAGGCAATTTTCCAAATAGAAAATCTCAACATGTCACTGATACAACACCCAAATCCACTTTGGGTAGTAGGTCTCCTTGCCAGATTTGTGGAAAAAACAGTTACGAGGCTCTTGATTGCTATAAAATGATGAATTATGGATATCAAGGACATTATCCCCCCACACAATTAGAAGTGATGGTGGCACAAAATAATGCTGAATTTGAATCACAAAACTGGCTTGCAGATAGCAGTGCTAATGCCCATATCACCGTAGATGCATAAAATATTACAAACCCTCAACAGTTCAAAGGAAGTGACGCTGTGGGGTTGGGAAATGGTTCAAGTTTGGTTATTAAAAACACTGGTACATCTTTTTGCATTCCCGTAATTCTAAATTTTTACTTTATAATGTCTTACACCGTCCAGAGGTTGTGGCAAATCTTTTATCCATAAATAAGTTTCGCCTTGATAATGATTGTTTATTTGAACTAACTAGTTATAATTTCACTGTGAAGAACAACTAGATAGAAATGGTGTTGCTCTATGGACTGTGTGAAAATAGGCTTTACCCCATTCCTTTGAATCGAAAATCCATGAATAAAGCCAAAGGTTTTACGGCTATCCTTGGTGTCAAGACATTAGGCATGATTTGGCACCAGCGTCTTGGTCACCCTTTCAATTCTGTTATTCATCATTTAGTGAGTCATCATAACTTACCCAATGTTGGTGTTATGCATAAATATAAAGTTTCTGAAGCTTGTCAATTAGGCAAATTTATGCAACTCCTATTCATGGACTCAACTCAAATTTCTGAATTTCCTCTTGACCTTGTCCACTCAGATGTGTGGACCTCTCATGTCTCATCTTTGAGTGGCTGCAAGTTCTACATAATTTTCATGGTTGTATCTCATTTTAAATAAATTTGATGTTTTCCAATGCTTTATTAAATTTAAATTGTTAGTAGAAAAAATTCTATCGTGAAATCAAAACAAATTCAAACCGAAAATGGTGGGGAATACACATCTATTCAGTTTTTTTAAAAAAATTAAGCACCAATGGCATTTTTCATCGCCTAACATGCCCCCACACCTCTTGGTAAAATGGCATTGTTGAAAGGATGCACTGTTATGTGGTCAAAACTGGGTTAACTTGTGCAATCCGGTTTGTCTAATAGGTTTTGGGTTGACTCTTTCCTAACTACCACTTATCTTATAATTAGGCTACCTACACATGTCTTAGACCATGAGTCTCCGTATTCCATACTTTTTGGCAAAATTTCGAACTATAGCCTTTAGCCTACTTTTGGTAGTTTGTGCTACCCTCTCCTACACGTATATGTGAATCACAAACTTTCCTTTTGCAACAAGCCTTGCATTTTTGTAGGATATTGTGCCAATCAACGAGGGTATAGGTGCCTTGATTCCCAAACTCAAAACATTTATGTTTCTAGGAGTGTGGTTTTTGATGAATCCAAGTTCCCTGCCAAAGGCCTTCAACTTTCTCAAGGTTCTTGCAAAGTCACTATTCCTCCCGATAATTCTATGGTTATATTGCCCCCACTTCCAGTTGCCTCTCTTACTTTACATCCACCAAGAGCCCTTCCTAGCTCAAATTCCTTACACCCCACCTCACATTCTTACAATGGCTTTGTACCATATCCAAACACACATCATGGCCCACCACTTTCTCTAGTCAACACACACACTTTAGATCAAATACACCAAAATGAGTCTTCACCTTGTCATGACACCAATCCTAGTGAGGAATCGCAACGTGACTCTCACTCACCTTTTCCTCTCCACACACATGACCCATCTGACCCTATTACCATCCAACCCTTGGTCCTTGCCACTCCTCCCTCACATTGTATCACTACAAGATCCCACATTGCACATTTAAAACCCAAGGCCTTTCTCGATTTTAAACTTTACCACTCTTTTTGCTATCCCATCCAAGCCTACCACACCCATCAACTTCATCTCGGGCCTTCCACTTTTCGCCAAGCAACTATTAAAATTGAATTGTTTGATGCAATGCAAAATGAGTTTTGTGCCTTGATGAAAAATCAAACTAGGACACTTTGTCCCCGTCCTCGTCACCATAATGTGGTGTAAACAAATGGGTTTTTAAAATTAAACAAAAATCTGATGGGAGTGTGGATCGCTACAAAGCTAGACTGGTGGTTAGAGGATTTGATCAAAAAAGTAGGATTGACTACTATGAGATATTCAATCTTGTTATAAAATCAGCCACAATTTGCCTTGTCCTTGCCCTTGTTGTTAATTTTAGCTGGTGAATCCATCAAATGGATGTCTCAAATGCCTTTTTGCATGGGTACCTTGAAGAAGAAGTGTATATGGAACAACCTCCAAGCTTCATTGATCAGTAATTTCCTAATTAAGTGTGTCACACAAGTCCATTTATGGACTTAAACAAGCTCCCCAAGCATGGTTTACTCAGTTATCTCAAGCCCTTCTCAATATTGGTTTTATTAGCTCACAAGTTGGTCATTCTTTATTTGTTTATCATACAACAAATGTTCATATATTTGTTCTTGTTTATGTTGATGATATGGTGGTGACAGGTAATAGTGAAGCAAGCATTGATTGTTTGGTTAAAAACTAATGGAAGACTTTGCTATGAAGGATCTCGGCTCCTTGGGATTTTTCTTAGGAATTCAAGCAACCCATAACTCAACAAGTCTTCATCTCCAACAATCAAAATATGTGCTGGACCTTCTCAATAAAATTAAGATGACTGATGCCAAGCCTTACATATCCCCTTTTGTTTCAGGTTGCAAACATTTTCACTAAGGGACATACAACTGATAGATTTGAATTTTTGCAAGACAAACTGAAGATCTATGTACCTTTTAGTTTGCGAGGGGGTGTTAAGCACTCTCGATCTAAACCTCTAGAAATCACACCCCAATATGATGCAATGGCTACAACACATAATCTCCCACAATCATCTCAACGGATACTACCCATAATAGATGAGTTCTCATATACACAAGATTCAGATACACAAGATCTAGACCCCAACGGCTACTACCCATAATAGAAGAACTGCCATTTACACCCTACCCCAACGGCTACTTCCATATTATACACAGTTTTCCTTATTTACATTCTCACAGTGTGCATTCCTCCTTCTACACATACAGCTACTACTCTCCTTATGTATATTTTCCTCTTACACATATTGTAAGGAATCATGGACTTGATTATAAATATACAAGGCTATACACTATTTTGGTCAAGTTAGCCAAAACAGCTTCTCTTCTATTTTACAACAGGGAGCAATAGTCCCTGCACTTGTTTGAAAATAGAGAGAAGGAGAAGGGAGAAAGGGAAATTGTGAAAGCTGAGAGAGAGAATGAGGGAAATAGAGAAAAGAAGGGGAGAAAGAGAGGGGTACGTTCCTATTGACTAGACCAGAAAATGAAAGACAGAGAGAGTTGAAACCAAAAGGAGAGATGGAGTGTTCTCCTTGCCCAGATCAGAACGCATGAGAGAGAGAGGGGAAAGGAAAGAGAAGGAGAGGAAGAGAAGAAAGGAAGAGAGGGCTAGAGAGAGAGTTGCAATTTGTGAGACCTGAGAGGAAGCATGATTTTTGGAGCGGGTGGTTGGTGCTTGAAGCTAGGTGGCACCTTAGGTGGAGGAGCAATCCCAATGCTAGTAGGTTTCCGGACTCAATGCGTGTGGGTAAGCTATTTCTAGAACTTTCTATTAATTTTATTGGGTTATTAAAGATAGGCATTTTATTAGATACTTTTTAGTTATGGCTTTTAATCCTTTATTTAAGGTTAAAATTTAGGTTGTTGATTACTTTGTGATTATTGGGGGATTAATTATGGTGGCTAGCTATTGAGGGTTTAATATGGGCTTTTATAAGATTTTGACTGATTATGGTATTCTTGGATTATTATTTTGTGACACTTGGGCTGATTTGGGGTGGATATTTGTATGGGTTTGATGTATGATTTCTCCTTATTTTGGCTAGAGATAACCGAATGGGTTGTTAGGGTTTGATTTTGGGTGATTATGGTTGATGAAGCTAAGAACCGATTTGGGTCTTTTGATAAATGATTGTTGACTAGCTTGTGGGTTGAGGATTTCTTTAAGGGTTGGTGATTTTTGGTGGTTGTGGTCGATTATAGGGATTTATTGGATGGAGTGCTTTTAGCCTTGGTTGGGATTAATGTCGTTAGTTCATTTGTGTTGATTTTACTTAGGTTCTTGATTGGATTAGTTGGGTTCCATTACGGTCTTAGAAGAGGGTCACAATAGCAATTATAATGGAGTTTTGGGGTTAGACTCTAAGAATGACTTATAGTTAGAATTATTCTAACTAGGGTATTATGTGAAGATAAAAAAACCCCAATTGGGTTTTCAAGGGATCGACCGCGATTATAGGGCGCTACACATCGGTGTGTGTCAAAGGAGAATTTGATGATCAAGGTAAGTGAGCTATCTTGTATTAGTATTTTCATGAATAATGACCTGAAACATTTTATACATAATGCTTTCAAAGACAAACCCAGGTTATCTCTTGAACTAAATAAAATACCATTTTATGCATGAAAAGTGTGACATAAGTAAGGTGAAATAGCGGTTGTGGTTAGCAGTTAGTGTCTAAAACCACTAACCGCAACTGCCTAGGCGGTTAGTAGAAATCTACTAGCTGCCTCTGCTAATCGGGTAGCGGTTAACCAGATATGGCTAACCGATTTTCTACTAACCACTTTTTATTGGGCCAGTTTTGGGCTCACTTTAAACCCTTTTTTTGCTCACTTTAAACATTTTTTTCTCCATTCATGGCCATTTTAGTATTACAAATTGTTGGTTTAAAGTGAGCATTATATGAAATATAAAAGAGGCGCACAATAATTACTAGGCTACAATAACTCATTGTTACTTATTATATGAAATATATATTATATTTTAAAAAAAGGCGGTTAGCAAGGTGATTAGTGGTTTTTACTAACCGCTTTCAAAGTGGTTAGTGGTTAGTGCGGTTAGCGGATGCGGTTAGGCGGTTTTAAATTTCACCCCTAGACATGAGCTATTTTTATAACTATTGTCTCGAAAATATACATCAACTATTTATTGGGCTTCTTGATAATGTTTTATGTGATGTGATGCTATTTATAATGTGATAAATGTGGTAACACCGGTACTGTGTGTTATGTGTATATATTCAGAGGCAGTGCAACACACCATTTGTTGGGTGTGGCATCAAAAGTCATTAACCCGTGAAGGGGGTTAGGCTAATAGGGATTCGTAGAGAGGGGATGAATGGACCAGTCCTTGCCAAAAGGTGATGTGCAGGACAAGCACAACCTTACTCTGGTGGTTAAACAGAGCGAGCTATGTTATGGAATTTGGTATTATTTGCAGATGGAACAAGTAGTTGCAAACAATGTAATGGTTTGGTTAATGTTGTTTAAAGCTACAATATTGTGAAGGCATCCTGATAAATATTTTGTGAATAACAATATGCATGCTTAACTTTTGTATCTGGATATAAATTGTTCACTGTCACACATAAGCACAAGATTACCTGCTTACTAAGTCGTCAGGCTTACCCCTTACTTTATTATACCAAGGGAGCATGACGGCATTTTATAGAGGGGCTAGCTAAGTTTGAATAGACTGGACCTGGAGGTAGATGCAGTCATCCGACGTAAAGGTATTGATCAAGTTATGACTTGAAGACCTATTGTAGAATTATGAAGGTCATTTGTGGTATCTAGCATTTGAGATGTATTTGTATATTTTAGGAGGGTGTAGCTACCCTTTGTTGTATCATGTACAATTAATAACTCCACTTATATTGAGGTTTTAGTAATGCTCTTATTATAATGACATATGCTTACAGATCGAAATAAATTCATGGACTTCCCTTGCTTAATTACTCTAATTAAGGAAAATATATCCATGCGGACTTACCAATTCTATGGTTAAGTTACAAGGTGCTTGATAATTTAATTACCAGTTAATCAAATTCTTAGGGCGTTACAGTTGGTATTAGAGCATTCTCTCTTTGGACTTTAGGAAATGATCTGCTAAGTATTAGGCGATAATCTATTAGTGCATTTAGGTGATCATCCATCAAAGCACTTAGGGTGGAATAAGAGCATAGGTGTAATGCCCTCAAAATTAGCATTGGCTAATCTAAAAAAGTTACTGACAATTAAACTAGTTAAACCAACTTGTGGCTAAATGGGGAATCGCCCCTCTAAGTAATATCAGAGTTAATGTATACGAAGGTGAAATAAATTTGAGAAAACTATAAATCATTATAGGGACAAGTATATTCCTCAAAATAAAGACATGTAGCATTTATTTGATAATAATGAATAAACTTGATAACAGCAAGTAAACCTCTAAGCAAAGTCTATAGTGGCGGTCATGCCACTTTGGGACTTAGGGAAAGATTCCCTATAAAAGTAATAACCATGTAAGTCTAAAGACTTAGTAAGCAAATCTCACAATTAGGTATGACATGAGGCTAATTAAGCAGAAAGAAACATGTAGATTTAGTAAGTATTTGAAAGGAGGTGTTGTCTTCGTTAGTACACCATATAGTAGGGTTTTGGTTTTCGAAGAAAGGTGTACTATCGATGGCAATCGCCTAGATATTTTAATGCATAAAATCTAATGCTTTGTAAGTCATAACTTTCATGTATGGTCTACTCGAGATATTAACTTTTCTTAGCAGGATTGGCGTTTTACTAGGGGACTATTAATACAATATCAATGCCCTGAATATTGTATGCTATCATCCATAACACTAGCGACATGACCAAATCCGACCTTGGGTGTCCCACGCTGCTAATGATATTCGTCCTGTTGTGACCGCTCATTAAGATTGCGTCAGTCACGAAACAACCATTGGATCCAAGGCCTATATAACACACACATTTGACCATATCACTAAGTCTATATAGTAAGTCCATGGCCATTGTACTGCACGTACCGGTGTACCATGTCATACAATACATCTTATTGATCAATTTGTAACACAGTTACCAAGTAATTATAAAAGTAGGCATACTCATATCATACTCATGGTTAGTCAACTAACATATCCCATATTTTAAGGAAAAAGTTCATAAGTATTTACTTACCTTCGACATAGCTAAATCATGTTATAACGAAGTATAACACACCATTACACATAGCTCTAGAGGATCCTTTTAAGTAAAATACTAGGCTTTAACGAAAGGTTTGCTAAACCCTAAAATTTGCGTAAATGAGGCTTAAGGCAAATGCCTAGCTTCCTGACCGTACTTTTGTTCTTGAGGGCATACTTCGGTCAGTGAGTTAAACAAATCTACTTAAGGCTCAAACAGTGTTTTAAGGTTCCTACATCATCTATAGGCTACTATGTCTCTTCTAAACTAGTAAATAAACACATGCAACGTTGGAAAACTTAACATCATGCAAATCAAAAAAACTTTTGAAAACATTTCTTGTTTTGTAAGGAAATGAGTAGAAAGCTTAACACAACCGCTTTTGAAAACTCTCAACATCAAAGAAGCAATGAAACAGCAATGGAAGCATAAAACAGGCAAGGGGTTACCTCAAAATTCGGCAAGAACATAAGCTCCTTTCTTACAAAACTTTCTCTCTCATCTCAAAACTCACAAGAATACAACCTCACAAGGTTCTGGTAGCCTAGGGGCATGCTAATCAATGTAAAATAGTGTGTGAGAATGAGAGGAGTTAGGGGTATTTATAGATGAGGGTGCTACCAACTCTTTGAAAAGTATTGAACGTCTGGGTACTATGGAGAGTACGTCCAGTACTATTTACTCATTGGTCCAAAGGGTGTCTCATACGTAAAAGTATTATCCAATAGTTATTCCAAAAGTAACGTACATCCATGTGGTCCCTAGCATACGTCCGTGTACTATTTGCAGGCATAGGTCCGGTGGTCCCATCACGTACGTCCACACTAGAAACAGAAGTGTACGTTCGCCAACCTTAGCGTACGTCCATTGAAAAGGATTAGGTTTAGGCTTTAGGTTTCAAGGAATTTGGGGCTTGTTAAGTTATAATTATGGGCTTAGGTTCTTGTTAAAACCAAGTTTTGTTAAAAACCTCATTAACCGTTTTTATAGAAAATCTTTTAATAAAAATGATTGTTTTTATCGAGGTATTACAATAGGTATGTTAGGGATTTGAACAGAATAATATCTAGAACTTGATGATTTCTAAAAGTTGATGTGACTTAAAACTAGTACTTTTTGGCGCAAGAGGTGTTATTACAACGTCTAGGGGCATTACAGATACCTCCACGCATAAGAAAAATCCATTAACAAAGGCAAAATAGCAAACCAACATAAAATAAAGGTTAAAGAGAAACAACATAACAAGAAACTCAAAAATATTACTAAGCTATCTATGAAAGCACTTAAACAACATAACATTTAAGGAACAAGCTAGACTTTAGAATATTACCTTCTTGAAGTGAAAACCGTCAAGAATCACTTCTCCTTCTCCAAGAACTCATAAAACTCACAAAGACACTCACATAGGGTGATTCAGAGAGCCAGGGGCAAAATGGATACAAGGGATGTGTGGGGGATAGGGTATTTATAGGTGAGAAAAGTTGCGTACGTACTGTACTATAGGGGCATACGTATAGTACTATTTTCCTTGTCATCCAAAGGCTACATCATATGTTCAGGTATTATCCAGAGGTTATTCAAAAAGCAGTGTACGTACGGTGGTCTCCTTACATACGTCCTCATACTATTTACAGGTGTATGTACAGTAGTCCCTCTATGTACATTCGGTCAGAAAGTATGAAATTCCCAAAATGCCCCTTTTATTTGTTCCTAGTGACCTAAAACTCAAAATAACCCTCTAACTAAGTTACTTAAGCTTAATTAATTATTTTGGTCACTATAGGCGGTTCTGTGATGCCCCGATAATTAATTAATTGATAATTAATTTCATAGTTCATCTCACAGCCTTATTACACTCCGCACAAGACTCAGAGACCTCTACTCCTCGAAAACAGATGATACTAAGTAGCGAAAATAATTAAGTTCTATAATATTAATCATTATAACCAAAGAATCTAGCCAAAGATCATCAAATGAATGGAAATCACATTATACATATCATCGTTACAATGGATCTATGATATATCTTAATACACAAGCATGCATCAAGCCATAAGTTTATAGCATAACTTAAAAGTACTAGTTACCATGAGTACCCACTTAAGCTTGCAATAAGTCCTCAAGCATCTCTCGGGTTGAATCATCCACAATAATCGGATGCTTCATAGTATCCACTATTTATAACAGCATAACTGTATATATGGAGAAAAAGGAAAATAATATAAGGATAAGTCTGATGACTTAGTGAGTAGAAATCCATATGACGTACCGGTCATTAAATGATGAACTCAGTTGTTTATAAAACACATGTAACATTATGAGATGATAGTTTATCATGGATGTGATATATATATAATCATGAGTAAAATAATAGTTCAACCATATGGTTTACCTGAGATATTACCCCTTCTTAGCAGGTTAACGCTGTCCCAAGAAACCTATAGTATAATACCGGTGCCCCAGATATTGCACAGTTACCGTATATAACACTAGCAGCACGACCAAGTCCAACCTCGGGTGGCCCACACTGCTAATGATGTTCATTTTATAGTGACCATCCATTGGGAATGGCTACGCCTTGGTCATGAAACCATTGGATCCAAAGCCCCCACATACACACACATTGACCATAAAGTTAACCTATATAGTAAGCCCATGGCCATTCTACCACATATACCGGTGTACCATATCATACGATACAATTAGTCTTATCAGTCTTTTACATGCATAGTTTTACAAGTCTCATTATTATCTTATTAATTAACACACGTTTTCACAAAAGAGAATTTACAATAGTTCCAAAATGTATATCATGAGAGTTGTAAAATATGCATGTTTGATATATATAAAATAGATATGCAATGCATGAAAAGTAACAATAAAGCATCCATGTAAGTTTGTACTCACCTGGGTCGTAAAGCTCCTCCATATAATTCTCTTGAGACTCCATAATCTTAAATACCGAGAAAAGACCTATTATTAGTTCTATTTGTACTTAAAACAACTCTAGAACAAGGAAACAAGAGCTATAGTATGGCTGGTCAAAATAAAGTTCCCTGTCACACTGGACCGTATGTTTGGGCTCGGGGCCGTTCATCTTTTGTGATACTTCAGACTATACGTCTGGGCTTAGGGCCCCACGTCCGAGCTCGGGGTTGTATGCCCCCTTTGAGGATTTCAAGGAGAACTTCATTTTTCTCCACTTGTCCTCTTATTCTCCAAATCAACTCCTAAGACTATTGGTGTACAAATTTAATGTACTCACAATAGCACGAGTCGTGTAGCATTGCGCAATTACAAGATCGTATCCACAGGGAATTGCATTTGTGAAAAACTAATTCTATGCCTAAACTAACTCTATCTTAACCTAGTTCCGAATATCGAACATATGGCGTGCAATAAATGTAAACTAACCTAAATGCTTAAAAACAAATAGATAAAAATACTAAGGTCTAGAATCCACCTCACCACATTAATAAACATATTAGCATGATTAATTTATATATCCATCTATCGACTAAAACAATGCATGTTCTAGTGTCACGTTAGTTCATGCACTCTTAAGCCTTATGAACGTCCTATTGTGCTTATTGAAATATTGAAAGCATCCGTCCATTTGACAAAAGACAAAACATATCCAATTTAGCTCAAATGATCAAATGTGAATGTGGTTAACACAAAAGACAAAAGATAAATAAACTTAAATCAAAAGATGAAATGTATCAATCGGACAAAATACTATGAATATCCAACTACGACACAATCAATCACAATCTTCTCATGAAATTGAATTG
Organism: Carpinus viminea; assembly: GCA_013348765.1. NCBI lineage: Eukaryota > Viridiplantae > Streptophyta > Magnoliopsida > Fagales > Betulaceae > Carpinus > Carpinus viminea. The sequence goes on from CP054674.1 coordinate 14,016,624, forward strand.
AAACGAACATTCATGATGTTAAAAGACGGATTAAAGTACGAACTAACTATAAAAACATGAAGATAATTAAATGGTGAGGCTTCATCTTCAACCTTAGTTGAAGATTTAGCCTCTCATGCTAAAGAGAGACAAATCGACAAACAAATAAAAGCGTTAAATAAATAAATAATTATTTAGAGGTTTTACAATGAAGAACATGGAGGTTTTTGGCCTCAAGGGCGCCTCCAAAATGTAGGTTTACAAATAAACAAAGAGGTCCTATTTATAAGCAATTTTAATGTGCTGCTTGTCACATGGGTGTGCTCGATCGCACGCAGTGCACTCGAGCGCATGCCTATGTGCAATCGATCGTAGATGGTGCACTCGATTGCATGTAAGCGCTCAAGAATCCCACGGCGCAGGCATGAATGCGATGGAGTTAAGGCAACCGCTAATGTGGAGTGCGCTCGATCGTATGTCTTGCGCTTGAACATTGGCTTTGTACGCTTAATGCAGGCGCGCTCAATCTCGGTCTGCTGGGCTCAAGCGCAGTGTGCTCGATCGCACTGGTAGGGACTAGATGTGCATTTTGGCCAATTCCACCCTTTAAACCACATTTCGACGCCAACGACCTACAACACACTAAAACACTAAAACTAAACTAAATATTAGAAAATAACAAAACTAAGATCTTAACAAACGTAAGTTAAAGAGGGGTCAAATATACAATTTTGGCATTGATCAACTATTAAAGGCTTCCTAAGGTCTCCTAAGTCGAAATGAAACCTTCATGCAATGTGATCATGCTAAGTTAACATAATGCTAATCTAAATAAGATTTAATGTATAACTAAAGCTAAAACTATGACTATCAACACAAGACAATAATCGAGCAACATAACAATGTAATTAAAGAGGTAGGTAATTGAGCATTATCTTCTTGAAGTGAAACTTCAAGAGTTCCTTTATCATTTGCACCGAAACACTCAAAACACTCATAGGGAAGGATTTTCGCAGCCTAGGGGCTTGAGAGAGCATGAGAAATGAAGAGGGGAAGGGGGGTATTTATAGCTGAGGGGCTCTACTAACTTCCTAAAAAAGCAACGGACGTCCCAACCCTAGCTTACATTCGGTACTATTACATAGTGGTCCAAAAGCTGTCTTGTATGTTCAGGTATTATCCAACAGGTAATCCAAAAAGTAGCATATGTCTGGTGCTTTTGAGTATACGTTCGTGTACTATTCATAGAGTACAACGTATTATTTGTTAACGTACATCTGATGGCTCCCCCCTGTATGTCTACATTACAAACAGCAGCGTACATCCGATGTTCCCACGTACATACGCACAAAAGATAGGAGCGTACGTCCGCTTAACTTAGCATACGTCCGTCCAAAGGTCCAAGATGCCCCTCTTGTGTCCTTAGTGACCCAAAGCCCAAATTAACCCTTTTAACTAACATACTTAAGCTTAGTTAATTATTTGAGTCACTACAAATCCCCCTGCCGAACTTTCGGCCAGAGAGTTGTAGTTTGGCTTTTAGGGCTATTTTTCTAGTGAGAGCTTGATCAAGGGAATTGACACTTCTTTAAAAGGTAAAATGGGTGTTTTATAAGTTCAAGTGAATGCTTGATTTTAATAAGTCATTTTTAGTATTTTGGGGTATCACATAATATGTATATTAATTTACTCTTATTTGACTCACTTGATGTTTGTCTCCCCAACGACTGGTATCAGAACCCATGGATATATTCTAACGCTGCTGATACAAGTGTCTTGGTTTGACTTCGATAAAAAGAGTGTCATTTTTCTTGGAATATGCATGACACTCTTATGCGAGAGGAGGAGTTTGGTCAATGTGGAAGAGACTCACAAGTGATGGGAGAATTGTGTCCCATATTGAGAAAGTATAAAGAATAAGAGTGGTTAATATACTTAAGTGGATCTAAGTTGATATTAGCTTAGGCTTTTGGACTTGTATATTAACTTACTCTTGTTTGACTCATTCGGTATTTCTCTCTCCAACAGATTCATCTAAAACCTAATGGTAATTTGTGTTACCACGCATGGAAAGTGCGTACTTAACATTTCTCCATTCCAGAAGTTACCTCAACATTGTTTGGCGACTTCGCTAGGGAGTCAAGTTCCAATAATTCAACCTCACAATGTGGCTACGCAATGCACCTTCTCAGGTTCCCTCAGGTCATTTGTTTGAAGATACTGGCTCTCACAACTTTCAGAAGTTAACCAAGAAACTGCTCAATCCCAAATGGCTATATAGTACTCTTTGACATGCTGTTGGACATGAAGCAAGCTAGCTAAGTCTGGGCTTAGCTGAAGTGGAAAAAAAAATTAGGGGCCTAGCTTAGAGTACTATATTGTAATTTAAGTGCTATTTTATCCTAAACTTTCATTTCCTAACACAACAAAGGGCTACACATCAAGGGCCATGCAAGTACCATACCCTCCCAGCTATTAATCATACAATCTAACAAAATTATACAAGCTTTTCCTGAGAGAATTTTCTAGATCTCCTTCACTTATATATATATATATATATATAGTTATATTTGGTTGGCCATAGAAATGGCCTTTTGAAGGTTGTAGAGAGCTCTCTCATAGCGTAAGAATCCCATAAACCAAAATTCGAAATTATCCTCGGTAACTATTTCTATGTACTTCTGGGCAGGGTTGTTCACATTCGCACTTTGGTTGGCTCTTTGAATCTTCTTTACTGGTATCAGAACCTGCCACATTAAATGTAACTTTGTGGATCAGTAGAATTAATATTAAAATAATTATTTCTGACAGATTTTTCTTGTAATGTACAGTACTATTCAATTGTTCATTGCACACAATCATGAATGATAAATTAATAAGGAAAACATTAGATTACCCTTAAAATTTTAAGGGTTTTTTAATTTGAATTTTAAAGTTTTAAAATTGGTAGTTTATTCTCTGAAATTTTAAAAAATGATAATTTAAACCTTTCATCAACTTTTTTCATCAAATTGAACAGAAAATTATGAAATGACAAAACTGCCCTTGGGGCTTTTTTTTTTTTAATTTCTGTCCATTTTAATGAAAGATTTAAATTATCACTTTTTTAAACTTCAGAGTAAATTGTCAATTTTAAAACTTTAAAGTTCAAATTAAAAAATCTCTGAAACTTCAAGATAAATTAAATTTTGCCCGATTAATAAAACAATCTAGCTAGGCATAAATTTAATTGATTCTTGAAGGAAAATAAATTTGAAATAGTTACAAAAGCATTAGAAAATAAATCTCCCATATTTTCTCCCATTTAAATTGTCTTTTTCTACGGTAACTTCAAACTCTTTCGGTTATTAAAAGAAAAAGTTGAAAATTTTGTCGGAAGCGATAGTGTTTTAATGTTTAACGGTTACCTGTATAGTTGATGGACGTGGATAGGTAGATTACATTGTAGAGTCTAGAATATGAAAAAATTAAGACCAACTCAGATTTTAAGGTAGAATATTACCTGCCACGCAATTTAAATGTTTTATTATTTGGGAGAAATTTTGTTTCAATTAATAGTTTAATGGTGTTTTGCAAATTGCATGATAGTTTGAGGTGATTATATGAACTTTTTCTTGACACAACTTGCAAACAAGACATAAAATGAATCGATTATAATTTAAGAATCTAACACGTTTAATTAAATAGGTCGAATTGAAATTGACTTATATATATTCTTTTACCGTTGTCTTGACATAACTCGAACACGTGACCTTATAACTCATAATTTTTGAATTGACCCACAACTCTAATATAAAATGAACAAATTAAAATTAAAAAATCTAATCATTTAATTAAATAAATTAAATTAAAATTAACCTATATAATCTTCGACACAAACAAATCCAACTCATACTTTCCTAAACTTGAATCAAAGCAAGCTATTTGGGCAACCTATCGGAGCCGTTTCTAGAAACCATGTGACCATTTTTATATTTGGCTGCCACATGAGACGGCTGAAAAATCAACTGTATTTGTATATACAATATTTCAGTACTGCTGGTCAAAGCCACGCATTTCCCACATCCTTATCCTTTATTTTTGGAAACGGGAAGAAAAAGTCTGTCTTCCTCCATCATCCATTGACACTAAGAATTCCGCGTGGATTAGGAAAAGCGTGTATACGTAGTAACGTACGCACATTCCACCTGTTCGGATCCTATTGTTAATCAAGCCGGTGGACCTAATATTCCTACGTCAAGACTCAACCCTTTTTTCCAAAAAAAAAAAAAAAAAGTATTTCTTAATTAAAATAAATAAATTTTATCACGTGTTTTGAAAAGACTTTTCAAAATCAAAAAACTTTTTCATTTTATCCTCTTGAACCTTTAATTTGATACAATTTACTTCGCTCGTTAAAATTTTACATTAAACATACGTTAAAATGGATGAAATAACCTTTATACTCTTGAAATTTTTATAAAATTCAAAATTTATCCTTAATTTCACATAAAAAAATAATGTCAAATTTTTCTTACCCTCCGTTAGGATTTAACAGCAAATTTTAACCGAGAGATAGATTGCATCAAATTAAAAATTTGATAAGTGAAATTAAGAATTTTTTAATTTTAAGGATTTTCTCAATACGCGTAAAAGTTGAAAGAACCTTTATAAAGTTAACCCTAATTAAAATAGCATAAACATAATTTGAATACAAGATCATTTGTTTTAATAATAAGTTAAATCACGGTTATCCCAAAAAAGTAGTTCAATTGACTGGGATCACGCCTAATGAAGCAGAAGTTACGAGTTCGAATTTCTCTCTCTACCCTCTTGTGTGACATGTTAAACAAAAAAAAGTTAAATCACGGCTTATTTCTTTGTAATTTTATTTTCCTCTTTGTATATTGAAAAAAAAAAAGGTTTAAATCACAGCTTAATTTAAAAAATAAAAATAAATTTATATTTGAACATATTAGGCATTTAGAATTAGGTACCTTGTAAGGTGTAGTAATGAAGTGGCCGTCAGGGGAAGAAATGGTGATGGATCTTTCACTGCAGAAGGCAACCTTCTCAGAGGAAACAAAGAGGAGCCCTGCAATTGGGCCGGCTGTTGTTGACAAGTAGCACTGCGAGGCTTTCAACATCTGCTCTCCTTGGCTCATTCCAAACACCTGCCTGAATATGTTCTCCCTCCCTCCTTCTCGAACAACTCTTGCCCCCAAACTCAGCTTTCCCTTCACAGTTTCAGACAACTTTTGCCCCAGTTTCACTACAATTAATCCAAACCAAACCATACATCACTCTTCCAAAACAAAAACATGTTTTATTTCCATCTCAAATTGAGTCCACAGATCCTTACCATGCTCCCGAATCCTGTATGCTAAGCTGCTGCTTTTCCTCCCTAGGCTTTTCTTGTTTCCCATCTCTGAATCCCATTTATCTGCACTTTCCAAAACCAGTAAGAGATCGACAGATAGATTGATTGATAAGAGAGGGAGAGAGAGAGAGAGAGGTGATTGCTTACTGGTTTTGAAGGCGGGGGAGTCATCTGAGAAAGAGGGACTATGAAGGGAGCTGGCAGGCTCAGAAAGAGGAGAGTGTCTGGCTGGAGTACTTGTGCCATATGAGCTCATCAAGGGACTATCAATAAACTGATGATCCGCGTATTGTTCCTTCATATTCACTTTTGCAGAAAATTCAGACTCTCCAATTGAGAATCTTTTCAGTGGAGAAACAAGCTATTTAAAAGCTGGGATCTGTGGCTTGATTCTACTTCTTTCTACATCAGTTTCTGTACAACATTGACAAATATAATGCATATTAAATAACGAGGCTACTGGAACATTAGAATTTTCTATGATTCTTCTTTGTTTTGCAGCTTAAAGTCCAAACCCTTTCTTTGTTATATTTGTTCTCTTGTACGGGTGAAGAATTTGTAGAAAATGCCGCAGCTTCTTGGCAACTTACAAAGCTTGGAAAGCAAGTCGACTTTTGCTTATTGACCCCAAAATTTCTTGGTCAATAAAATGTGGCCAAACGGACCCCACGCATGCATAGTGCAGAAATATTTATTTTATAACCAACACCAAATAAGAAAGGACGCATGCATATTGTTTAACATTAATAAATTATGTTGTAATATATTAAAGTATTGATTAAATGATTAAATTTATTCTTTTTTATTAGCTGTATATTTTAGAATAAGTAGTAATTTAAAATAGTATTAAAACCCAAAGTAATAACTTTAAATCTTCGGGAAATCATAAGTTCGAAAGTTTTTACTAAGAGTAGATTAATATACATATTTGAACATTAGTTTAATCTAAATGCTTAAGCTAATCAGTTTAATCTAAATTCTTATACTTTCTCAATGTGTGAATCAACATTTTCAAGAGAGTCTTATGTTAAGAGTTACCAAGTGGACTATAGAACACAACTTCAAACTAGACGCGTCCAGACACTCATTCCGTGAAGCTAACCATGACTATGACACTACTTGTTGGAGAGATAAACTTATAGTTTGAGAGTTTTTACTAAGAGCATCTCTAATAGTAATAGCTATTATAACTAGTTAAAAGTACAATTCTTTATTTTAGCTACCCATTTTTTAATGTCAACTCTAATAGATTTTCTATTCTATTAGGTGCTTGCTTTAAAATATTATCTCATTTTTTTTATCATATTATTGCCAATACTTAATTAAAGGAAAAAAGTAATATTATATTATATTAAAATTCAATTTAGTGTAACTATTCACTGTAGCAATTAAGGTATAATAGCTAATCCTAAGATATTTTGTTGAAACAAAAAAAAAACTAACTAAAATAATTAAATATAGCAATTCTTTTCATTTTAGTTACACTACTAGAGATGCTATAAGACTACATATATATTCTTTCACTGCGGTCATGCTCTAGAAGACTAGAGTTAAGTAATTTCGCATGGATGGGATTCAACTACTTCTAGCCTTCTAGAGAGGTCCTCAAATATTAAAGAATATGACTTTTATGCGTGCTTTTCTGCATTTTGAAAACTTACGATCACTGAAATAATAATGAAGACTGTCAAAAAATAATAATAATAATGAAGAATTATGGTACATATATAGTGATTTTATTAATTTCTTTATAATATTTAGGAAAAAGTACATTTTACATATTAAAGTTTATGGTGATTTTTAATTCGACCTACAATGTTTCAATTTTTACAATGCACCCTCCCAAATTTCAAATTTTTACAATTTGATCAATTGTTTAGCTCAAACTTCTCATTTTGCACCTAATTTTTATTTTTTATAAAAAAAAAAAAATTCAAGGTGGCCTTTTTGGCCAATTGACCATTTTTGCATCCCCAATTTTTTTTTTTTTTTTTAAATAAGGACAATATGAAAACTTTGGGATAAAATTAATCGAATTACAAAAATTTGGAATTTTGAGTGGTGCATTGCAAAAAATTAAGACATTGGAGGTCAAATTAAAAATCAGCCCAAACTTTAGGAAGATAAAGTGTAATTTTTCCTAATTTTTATGAACAAAACAACAAGTTAAATCTACTATGCATAAGAATGGCCGGAAAGCACGTATAAATTTAATGAATCCAATAAGTGTTGCTTTGAGTTAGTTGATCTCGTAATTGAATATTAATTTATACTATAAATGATTTTGATACAATAATTTTCAAAAAAAATTAGCTAACTCCGAAGAACAGAGTTTAAGAAAGATAGAAAGAAAAGAAAAAAGAAATGATTAAGATATTATCCATAAAGAAAACTTAATTGAGAATTTTATTTATGTGAATAGGAGTCCATATATATTAGTGAACAATAGGACTTAAGCAAAAGAATCAAAATAAATATAATTAAGTTAAATAACTCATTATATATTGCAAAATATGTGTTTTATTTATTTATTTATTTATTTTGTGATAGAACCAGTTAGAAAGTCAAGAAACTGAAAGGAAGATTCAATAACAATTTTCCACTAGGGCTCGGAACAAGACTTTTTTAAGAGGAATATTGAATTTTTTTCCTAATTGAAAGGACTTTAGAGTTGACAAAGGAATAATGCAAATTAAGTAGTGTGCCCGTGTTGCAACAATTATCTTGCAAACAAGGTAATTAAGCACTCATCTTTGTTACCCTTTTTCTGCACAAAATTTGTCATACAAGTTTTGGCATGATCCTTTGGTCTTCACGCCAGCCTAGCTAACAGCAGAACTTATCTCTATCTGCTGCTTCTTTGGTGAGCCCTAACAGCAGCTTCTTTGCTGACCCCTAAAGCAGCTGAGAGCCGCACCTTTTGCGCCGATCTACCGCTCCTTTGCTGACCCCTAATAGCAGCTGAGAGCTGCTTCTCTTGCTCTGATCTACCGATCCGTTTTAAAGGTTTCTTTCTCTCTCTCTATTGCGACCTGCTTGTCAAATTTGTTGTTCAGTTCATTGTTATTAATGAGTTTGGTACTAGGTTGCAAAATAATTTTAGTTAACGTGTGAAGAAGTCATGTCCCTAGCTCATCCTACTTAGGTTGCAAATAATTTTGATAACGTGTGAAGAACTCATGTCCCTCCTCCTCCTCCTCTTCCTCCATGAGGAACTTAAATTAATGATACATTAATGTCTGATCAGCACACTCTAATTAGGCACTGAAAAAAAAGGGCCCAATTAGTGACATTTGGGATAGTGATGTTTTGAAAAACATTACTAAAATGTAGCGTTTTACTCTTCAAATGACGCTATTCATAATATAGTGACGTTTGAATAGTACGTATTAGTATTCAAGTGTAACTATTCGTATTTTGAATTTGATTAGTATTACTATTCATGTATGAAAAGCAACGTTTGAATAGTATTATTATTCACGAGTTGAAAGGTGAAACTTGAATAGTATTAGTAGGCCTACTATATATGCAGACAGATAAAAGTCATGCACATTTTACATTAATGTGTAATCACTATACTATAGTTAGATGAACCCACCACTTAACATAAATATAACAACAAGAGTTAGAAATGAAAAGATTCAACACCTGCCAACTTCCAACCAAATTAAGCAAAGCCAGAAAAAGTTTCAATTGAAAGAGTTAATCAAGATTTGTTTTTGTTTGCCAAATGCCATGACAGATTGTGTAATTTCTTCTTTTCAAGGTGTATCCTTTCTCTCCTTTCCAAGGTCTGACTAGATAGATTCTAATTAAATAAATAAATTTTGCAATATTAAATCAATATTGGATTAGGTTCTCTGATGTCTGATTAACTGATTTCTACCCAAGCATAACATAAGGGAACACTTGACACTTCTAAACATCATAAGGCCAATTAAATTAAATTTAAAAAAAAAAAATTCTAAAGCCACATTTGGTATACTGAATGGGTATTCCATTAAAAAAATGAATAGTTATTGTAATACTTTATTCTAAGATTATTTCTTTCCTTATGTATTATAAGGGTTTCATTAGTCTACTAGGTTTATCTTCAATACTTTACTAAGTCTACTTGCTTATCACTCATAGCCTCTCTATAAATCGAGGTCTCTCTAATGCTTCAATATCAATCAGTCTTAATACAATGTAGTACTCACGTGCTTCCACTCTCTCTTCTTCGTTCTCTCTCTCCTCTCTTTCTTCAATATATTTAATACTACTTTTAAGAAATAAAATAACTATTCATATTTCTTGGTTGGATTGTACCACTAGAATAGAACTTGAATTGTAATCAAATTTACAAATACACTCAATAATACAATTCAAATTACAAATTTTCTCATTTCTCAAACTCCAAGTCTCCGACTTTTTTTTTTTCCCTCTCAGGCTCTTTCTTTCTATTTTGCTTGAACTCGCCGGAGATATGAAACTTAGGAATCATATCTTGGACTGCAAGTTTGACAGAGATGCCATTGCCTATTACGTTGTATTCGTGTTACAGATGAACACATGCTTCGTTTGCATGTAGACAGAGGATAAGATTTCTTCGGAAAATCCCAACTGCTGATTCGCTACCGCAAGTTCCTTAAAATCTACTTGAATTTTAGAAAATTCGATAACGAAATAAGAGAAGGGGTCCAAGATGCAGGGCACCTTGTGCCTCATTTCCCCTCTCATAATTATTTGCTCAAATTTTTTAGAATTTGAGTAAGGATTATCTAACGTGTTAAATTACTATTTATTTCAAAAGTTTAAACTAATAAGAAATGATATATTTAATTAATACTTAAACACTCCTCTCATGTGTAGACTCAAACTCAAACCCAACACGTGAAATATTTTTATTGAAATTTGAAGTAAATTATGTGAGTCATTGTTTGAACTCAAGACTTCCAACTCTCATACCATGTTAAATTACACTTGTCTCAAAAACTTAATCCAATAGTAATAGATAATTTTAAGAGGAAACTTTGCTTACCTCTCCTGAACTTTGGCCACTTTTGCAAATACTCTCCAATGTTTAAAACATCTCACTTAGGTGTATCAAAGTTTGATTTTCTCTCACTTTGCCTATTCTATACAGAAAATCTTAATAGAATGTCAATTTTATCCCAAAACTACGCGTCGTCTTGGAAACAGTGTAGTTATGAAGTTAAGGGTAAAATTGGAATTGTAAATGATTTTTTGTATGGAAAGAGCAAAGTGAGAAAAAACTAAAGTTTGATACACCTAAGTAAAAACTTTTGAACATTGGGGGGTATCTGTAAAAACCGCGAAAGTTCAGGGAGGATAAGTGAAGTTTCTCCTAAATTTAATCTTTTAATTAATACTTTAAAACTAGCCCTCCTCACGTGTGAACTCAAGTTCTCATTAATAGGTGAGACTCAATACATTAAATATTTACTTTAAATGAAAGGTGAATTGCAGAGTCAGAGTTCAAACTCATGACCTCTAAGTCTAATACATTGTTAAAATACTATTTATGCAAAAAGTTTAAATTGTTGAATACCAATTTGTGAGTATAGAAATGCTTGAGTCTCACATAAGTGTGAGTTATTATATAGAATAGTTGGTCTCAAATTCATAACCATAACCATAAGCTTTTGGGTTTAGTGATGTCTCAACATAATATATTATGAGCTTACTAAAAAATGCATGAAGGCATAAATCTCCCTAACAAAAGTGTGCACTATCACTTTTTGTTTGAGTAATGCTACACACACTTCCATTCTTTCATTCCTACTTTCATACACTCTTAGGGGATTCCCACTCTTACCATTGGATTTGAGATACATTATTATTTGATTTTAATCCAATAATGAAAGTGAGAGCCACCTAAAGGCGTGAGAGTGGTTAGAATGAAAGAATGTGTAGCATTAGCTAATCTGGCAAGTTTAGTGGCAATTACCATAGTTAAACCAACTAGTGACTAAATGGAGAATCACCCCTCTAAGCAACATCAAAGATAATGCATAGGAAGGTGAAATAATTTTAAGTTACTAGTCCTCAAGAGATAGCTCAATCGGCTGGGACCACGATTAATGAAACATAGGTCACTAGTTTGAATCCCCCTTCCTCCTCTTGTGTGGATATCTCAAAGAAAAAAAAAAAAAAAGAGTTACTAATTAATCATGGTAAGAATAATTAAAATCCTCAAATAATCAAAACATGGAGCAACTATTGATATCATAAACAAACTTGATAACGACAAGTAAACCTTTAAGCAAAGTCTGTAGTAGAAGTCATACCACTTCCGGTTCTAGAGATAGATTTCTTACAAGGGTAATAACAGCGTAAGTCTAAAGACATTGTAAGTAAACCTCACAATTAGGTATGGCATGAGCCTATTTAAGCAGAAATAAATGTGCAGTTTTGGTAATCATTCAAATGAGGTGTTGTCTCTATTAATACACCATAAAGTAGCTTTTTGGTTATCAAAGTGGGGTGTACTATTGGTAGCAATTGCTTAGGTAATTTTAATACATAAAAACTAATGTTTTATAAGTCATAACTCTCATATATGGTTTACCCGAAATATTATCATTTTTTAACAGGGTTGGCGTTGTCCCGATGAACTTGTAATACAACATCGGTACCCTGGATATTGTACTCTATCGTACATAACACTAGCGGCACGATTGTGTCCAACTTCGAGTGGTCAACACCACTAATGGTGTCCGTCTTGTAGTGACTAGCCATTAAGGCTGCGCCAATCACGAAATAACCATTAGATCTAAGGTTCATATAACATACACATTTGACCAAATCACTAAGTCTATATAATAAGCTCATGATCATTATACTGCATGTACTGGTGTATCATATCATACATTGTACCTTATCAATTAGTATATAATTCAATTACCAAGTAATTATAAAAGTAAACATATTCATATCATACTTGTGGTCAATCAACTGACATATTCCATGCTTTTAAGGAAAAAGGTTTGTAAGCATTTGCTTACCTCATATGCTCACTTGAATCTTCCAACATTACTAAATCCTACTATAACGAGATATAACACTCCGTTACATGTAGTACTAGAGGACCCTTACGAGTAGGATACTAGGTTAATCTAATATAAAGGGTTATTGGGACTTAGGTTGCACAAATGGGGCAAAGGCAGATGTTTGACCTTTTGATCATACGTTTGTGCCCGAGAGCGTACGTCCGGTCAGTGAGTAGGCATTTTGGCCAAAAGCTCCTAATGAGGTTTTAAGGCTCTTATTGAATCTAGAGGTTACCATAACTCCTTCTAAGCTATAAAATAGACACATGCAATGTAAGAAAAACATATCAGCATGCATCAAGAGGAGGTTTAAACTCTTTTGAAAACGTTTCTTGTTTGTAAGAAAATAAATGCAAAAGCTTAACACAATGCCTTTGAAACTTATAACATAGTAAGAACAACATTAAAAGCATAAATATGTGTAGGGTTACCTTGGAAGGTGGCAAGAACACCAAGCACTCATATAGGGTGGTTACAGAGAGCCTAGGGGCGAAAAGATGGCTTCAAAGGGATGTTGGGGTTGGTATTTATAGGCCAGAAAAGTTGAGGGCTCCACCAACTCCTCTGAAAAAAAATAGCATATGTCTGGTACTAATGGGCATACATCCAGTACTATTTACTCACTAGTCCAAATGGTGTCTCGTACGTACAGTTATGAGCCAATGGTTAATCCAAAAGTAGCGTACGTTCGATATGGTCCCCAAAACGTACTCACAAAAGGTTAGAGGTGTACGTCCAATGGTCCCCTGGTGTACGTCCTCACTAGAAACAAAGGTGTATGTCCGGTGAGAAGGGGTTAAGCTTAGGTTCAAGCTTCAAAATATTTTAGGAGTTTATTAGGCTATAAGTATAGGCTTAGGTCCTTTGTTACCAATCGAGCTTTATTTTAAATCCTTAAACTGTTTTTTGTAGAAAATATTTTAATAAAAACAATTGTTTTATCAGGGTATTACACCCATCCCTTAAAATTTCCAAACCAAATCTAGAAATCCCACTCTCTGGCCAAACGTTTGCTATGGACCACACGAATGTTTGCCCTTAACTTAAGTACGAGCGTTCGCTAAGGGACCGCAAGAACGCTCATTGACCAATCTTTGACCCAGTGGGCAATACCTTAGAATCATTTATGGCCTACCTAGTAATCATTTTTTTCTTTCTTAAATACATTGGGTAGGCTTAAAACATGGTGAAAGAGGCCAATTAATTTGCAACCTTAGGATGGCCTTGATTTAGTGTTGGCTTTTACCTCCACTTTTCCTAATTAACCAAGACCAAGTTGAATTCTATGAGTTATGCCAATATGCTTAGGGTTTGAAGATTGTCTGGGGGTTTTCAAATTTGATTGGGAGTGAGTTCCAGAGCACTATTTCTAGAAGTATACAGCTTATTGGAAAGTTGTAGACAATGGTTGTGTTTGGGAATTTGTGGCTGGTTTGATTGGTTATTTGGTGGCTACTTGGTATGAAAAAAAAAATGTGGAATTTTAAGGTTTTAATAGGTGAGGATAAGAGCTTGATTTTGGTTGCTAAGTAGAGAAGAAAAAAGATAAGTGTGTGACTTTTCAAGGGTTACTAATAGTAAATGTAGTGTTAGCAGGAACACAATCTCTTAAGTGAATTATTGGTAATAGATTATTTACCCAAGTACTTATCATCTTAGTATCTCTAAATTTGTCATGTCTTTTGAGCTATTAAAACCTAGAAAAGCACTCCACCTTCAACCTTTAGTTTCCAAATCCTATCCTAGGTTTACTACATTTCTTTGTACATTATTATCTACACATCTAAATTAAAACAGAGTGAATCAACCCCATTTTGTTTGAAGGTGGTTTCGGTCATCTCTTATGGCCAGTCTGAGAGTGGTTGAATCACTATCAAAGTTTTAGAAGTGACCTGTGACAACTTTGATGGGCAAATAAATTAACTAGTAATTGATTTCACGGCACTCCATCCCAGCCTTGTTCCTTGCAGAACAAGACCTTCAGGAATTCACTTTCCTCGTCGTAACGAGAAAACTGCAACATGAGACTTTACTAAGACTATGAGATTTAGAGATAGTAAATGAAATATCACACAGCAAGTACCAGAGATAAAATACTACATCACCATAATATTATAGATAGTCATCAAATGTACTAGTCATCAAACCATCATCAGGAAAATAAATACAAATCCCAAAATAACGAAACATCAACATAGTGCACAAAAGGATCAACAAATCACAGCCTAGACTTAAGCTTAAGCAGAGCTAATGATATCATGATCTATATTATGTCTGCACGAGCAGATTTTCCAGTCTCCCACATTGAACACAACCAAACATGATCCATATCTTCAAAGATCACATGGATCAAGTCTTGAGCTAACACCCAAGTTTGTTCCGACGGCATCCTCTTCCAAAGCAGCTAAATTGTATAACAATCGTAATGGTAGATGAAATATAAAAGAAAATGGTAAGTCTAAGACTTAGTGATTTTTAATGCAGATAATATCCATGTCAGTTTAGTAATGAAACTCAGATGTTTTTATAAGCAAAAACAGTTCCATCATGACAGTTTACATTATATGTGATATATATATATATATATATATAATAGATGGTATATGCATATGATGTAAATAACAGTCATAGTTCAACAATATGGTATACCCCAGATATTACCTATTCTCAGTAGGGTTGGTGCTGTTCCGAGGACCTATAGTACAATGCCAATGCCCCAGCCATTATACAATATATCGTATGTAACATTAGTGGTACGGTCGATTCCAATCTCGAGTGGCCCACACCAACTAATGACGTCCATCTTATAGTGATCGAATCATTGGGAATGGTTGCACTGTGATCACGAAACCAATTGATCCAAAGCCTTCATATAACACACACATTTGACCATAAAAGCTAACATGCATAATAAGCCTATGGCCATTACTACCGCACTTACCAATACACTATATCATACGATGTAAATTATCCTATCTGTATTTTACATGCATGCCTTTTACAAGTTTCACTTGGTTAACATGTTCAGTACAACGTTTTTTTTTTTCAAAATGCCATAGTTCATATGCAATAAGTACAAACTATGAGAGTTATAAAATATGTATGTTTTCTCGATAACAAAATAGATATACAATGCATGGAAAATAGCAATGAGCATTATGTGAGTTAAAACTCACCTGAATCAAAAAGCGTCTCTAAATACTCCAAAAGATCTGGGTTTTCCAAATCTATGGAAAACATTATATTAGTCTTAATTATACTAAAACAACTCTAAAATAAGGAAAACATGAGCTATGTGACGACTAGTGAAAATAAAGTCCCCTATCACATGATATCGTATGTCCGCTTTAAGGGTTTTCAGGGAGAACCTCATTTTCTTTCCACTGTCTGCCTATTCTTCAACTTCTAGGACTACTAGAAACACCATAAAGCCTCCTAACCTAGATTGCAACCTGCATGCAACATAACAACTCTAAACTAATAAAATGCTAATCGAAACAAGGTTCAAAGCGTATCTAAGCTAACAACTATAACCAAACAGAAATCTAGCGGCATAACGACGTATTTAAAAAGTTATGGATCGAACGTTACCTCATTGAAACAAAACCGCAAAAATTCCATCTTACGAACGTTCCGAAACACACAAACACTCCACCAACATTCACAAAACACACTCAAAACACTCTTAAAATACTCTTAAAACACTTTAGTAGCTTGAGGGCGTTTACAACTTATGCAAAACTCGAAAGGGGTAAGGTATTTATAGGCCTAAAAAGCAGCGGACGTCCAGTGGTTCTTGCCCAGCGGTCCAAAGGCTGCCTCGTACGTCCAAGTATTAACCAGATGATATTTCAAAAAGTAGCATACGTCTAGTGGTCCCACGTACGTCCGCCTGTACGGTTTGTGGAGCATATGTCTGGTGTTCCCCCCGTACGTCCACACTACAAACAGCAGCGTACGTCTGCCAGACCTAGTGTACGTCCACCCAATAGTCAAAATTGCCCCTTAGTGTCCTTAGTGATTCGAAACCCAAATTAACTCCTCCAACTAAGCTACTTACGCCTAATTAATAATTTGGATCACTATATGACCAAACCACCTTAAGGGCTTTGGGAGTCGTTCGGCCACCCTTAAAAACCCAAAAACTAATGTGTTTTCTTTTTTTAGGATTGACCAAAACGTTTTATTGGCAAAATAATGATGGCTCGACCACTCCCAAGGATGCCTTGAGGGACATAAAGGATGGCCAAAACCACCCCTTTTGCCCCATTTTGGCTAAAAGGGTTGCTTGAGCAACCTAAAATTTTCTAAACAAGTTTTAAAATGCCTTTTAAGTTTTTAAACAATATTAATAAGGCACATGAAACATGTGTCAATTGCTTATGAATTTGATATAACATGCTGTTAAAATATTAGACGAAATGATCATTTTTATTTTACGCTCATGATAGGGATCACTTATTGTACTTTTTGAAACTGAAACAACTGATTTAATATTAGGTCTTACTAACTAATAGGAGAGTCAAAAGGCATTTAGCCCTAACAAAAATAAAATTCAATAGTAGATTGAAATTGGCATGCCCAACATTAAGAAATAGTACAAATATGGTATTATGAAAGCCGTTTTAAATGGAATTACTTTATTCTTTCTTTTATTTATTTATTTATTTTCTTTTGGGTTACAAGAACATAAAGGATGAGAGTCATGAGACCAAACCCAGAATCCTATCCCGAGTGGTTTAAAAGAGAGAGAGAAGAGAGCAGAGGACCGGACAGGAAGTGTTTGAGATGTCGGATCCGTACGAGAGAGTGAAAGGAGGGAGGCTGACCTTCAAAGGGGGAAGCCTCGCGAGCCGCAGCAAATCCATCGACAAGAAGAAGCACAAGAAGAAGAACAAGAATCACAACCCAAAGATCGATGAATCCGAGCCTTCGTTTCCCGTAGACGTGGAGGCGGAGATTCAGGTTCCTGATGATGCGGGCGATGAATCTGGAAAAGCAGAAGGAGCGCAAGTAGTTTACACCATCGACGCGGCCAAGCGCATGAAGTACGAGCAGCTCTTCCCCGTGGAGACCAAGAAGTTCGGTTACGATCCCAAGTCTATTTCCAAGTCCGTCGAGGATGCTCTCGACGACCGTGTCAAGAAGAAGGCCGATCGTTACTGTAAATAATTTCCATATCAGCCATCTTTTTTCTTCAGGTCCACTTCTTCTTCTTCATTTTCTTTATTGTTAGGGATTGTATTTGGCCGTACAATCTTCGTGCTTTGTGGTTGTTATAATTCTTGCAATAGGCTACCATGTGCACTTTCTCATCTTAAATTTTAGTCCTTTATAGCATCTTGGTTCATATGATATGGGAATGTTCCATTTAATATGACTGGTGTGATCACTCAACCACTTGTATGCAAAATTCATACTGCTTTAGTTTCTCTTGTTATAGCTGTTATAGCTTCATAAATATCTCCCTCTTTGAATATCTTTGTGTCCCTTCTTAAGATGTTGGATTTTGAATGTTGGATTAAACAGTTATTAAATTGAAGGAGTAATCTTAAGATGTTATAAATAGAATAACGTCTCACACATGTCAAGAATCGGTTGTCTTTAGGATATACTCAAACATCACATTTTCCTTTGCAAAACTTCTAATATTTTCAGTCAAATTTATGCAGATTCCTGAATTACTTTTCAGGACCTGAATTTGACCAGATTCTGCTGTCATGTCAAATTTACTGAATTGTATCCTATCCATGGTTTAGATACATGAGTTGTGTCTGAGGTCATGACTAACGATTGTTAATTATGGGTCAAATCATGTACCTTGCTGAAAAGTTTTATGAGTTTGTACTATATATTGTGTTCTTCTAAATATCATTAGTAGTTAAGTATATGCTTAAAATATATGATTAATCTATAATATATGAGAAATTGTTTTTTGGGTAAGTAATTGGCCACAAGGGGAGGGCAAATGAGAGATTCAAACCCTAGGTTCATGAGATGTAATCCCCAGCCAATTAAGCTACCTCTTGGGGTAGAATATATGAGAGGGAAATTAATTGCTTGCAAAGTTCTTAACTAAACAATGTCATATTTAAAAAACTAACTGTTTGGACAGCTTCCGGTCGTTAGCAAATCCACTCCTGCAAAAGCAACAGAGCTTTCCGGAGCAGGCCAATGGGGTATATCTTCGATGCCTAAGTTATTTATCACCTTAAAGATAGATAATTATTGAGTTCAGAGTGCTTTTGTGTTAAAGAGGAAAAAAAGGTCCCAAAGATCTCTCATACCTGGACATAGTGTTGTTTTTATAGAGTCTGCACGTTGAATGCAATAATGGTAGCTAATCCCCATGCCCCCTAGACCCTGGGATTACAGGGGAGCACTAGCAGAGCCGAGTGCTACTTGTCAATTGGTTGTAGTGTTCATACTCCTCGATTTGTGGAGTTGAAAGGACATTGGTCGTGTCCAAATAGTGTAGAATGTCAGGGGCGCTGTGACCGTACTTTGATATCGCCAAATTTGAGATATAGTTCAAAGATAGCTTTTTCTAGAAGCTTGAATCAGTTAGCGACAAAATCCCAGTTATTGAGCTAACAAGTAGATTCAGTGCGACAATCAGGATGGGCAGCTTGATCTGATCCCTAATTGGTAATGAACCATTAATGATGAAACATGATGTTGGGCCTCGATCAATCATTTGGGTCTCGAGTTGGCAAACACTGATAATGGATTCTGATTGTTGGCGGGCTTTAACTGGATGACCAAATTTGAGATATAGTTCAAAGATAGCTTTTTCTAGAGGGTCGAATCAGTTAGCGACAAAATCCCAGATATTGAGCTAACAAGTAGATTCAGTGCGACAATTGGGATGGGTAGCTTGGTCCAATCCCTGATCAGTAGTGAACCATTAATGATGAAACATGATGTCGGGCCCCAATCAATCATTTGGGCCTCGAGTTGGTGAACACTGATAATGGATTCCGATCGCTGACGGGCTTTAATTGGACGGCCAAATTTGAGATATAGTTCAAAGATAGCTTTTTCTAGAGGGTCGAATCAGTTAGTGACAAAATCCCGGATATTGAGCTAACAAGTAGATCCAGTGCGACAATAGGGATGGGCAGCTTGGTCTGATCCCTATTCAGTAGTGAACCATTAATGAAGAAGCATGATGTCGGGCCCCGATCAATCATTTGGGTCTCGAGTTGGCAAACATTGATAATGGATTCTGATCGCTGGTGGGCTTTAACTGGATGGCTTCTTCGATTGCACTTTTATAACATGCAGTGGTAAGAAATTAATTTTCTATAACTATTGCCATATGAATTCCAGACTTCCACTTCCAGCTTGGAAATTAAATTATTAATTTCAGTCAATTATAAAGGGTGGATTCCTGTTCTACTAGGTTCTTCTCCTAAAGCCTGATCTCTTTCAATGGCAGGCTTTTGTTATCTCTCAGAGTGCTTGTTCCTATAGTTGTCCACTTTTCTGGCCTTCTTATTTTGGCCCTTTGGTGGTTCTGTTATTGGGTTTAGCCTGACCTTAATATTTTCTGGATACAATATCAGAGAGCTGCTTCAAACTTGCCTTAGAAATTCTCTTTATCAGTTTGACATTATGGCCTAATTGTTTACATTGCTTTTGGTAACTGTTGGTCACTTTTAGCTCAAGTTACTCTTTTTGCCTAACTATAAATAGGAAAACTGTTTATTTTCTCAACTTAAAAATTCATCTAACCTTTCCTGTTGGAAATACTTTTGAGATATGTGATATTGGTGGGAATTGTCAAGACTTTGTGATTTAGTGAAAAGTAAAAAGAAAAGAGAGAGAAAAAAAAAATACACAGAAATTACTCAGACTGGCTCAGGCAACTAATTTTTCAATATGTCAACTCATTTCACTTACGCTCTACTTGCCCTGTTCATGAGGCCTTTTTTCTAGAGACTGTTGTTAGTTCCACATTCATAATATGAGCCACCATCTCTAACATGTATCTTTGTTTCAAATATTGGGACCCAAAACAACTGAGAAGAAGAATAAAATCAGATCTGGTTCATGGCTAAGTAACTAGGGAATTGTAGCATACTTGGTTGTATTATTTTGGAGGCTGATAATAGGTACTTGTCTTAGGATTTCAATTATATGAATTTTAGAGTTCTAAGGCAGAGAAATCAAGGGTTGGATTGTAATTTGGAGGCTAAATGAATTGCTGGAAGTTAAAAGAGTCAAGAAACAAATAGTTATGTTATGTATCACACCTATTTTCGTATACATCATACCTATGGTTTCCTTAATACACATCTTCGATTAAGTTTGCACCACACAGACCTCAAACATAGCTCCATAACTTCTAAAGTTTTTACACAAAAAAAAAAAATTTTAAAAACCTATGAAGTTCTTTTTGTTATACTTTTTTATAAGTAAAAGGTATTCTCCATTGAATATAAAACACTGTGTCAAATTAAATACTTGGACTTAATGTGTTTTGACTCCTAAGCCAAATTAAATAACTAAAAGTGTAGAAATATCTTTTGAATTCTTAAATTAAAGGAAAAACTTTGCTTACCACTCATGATCTTTCATCGCTTTTCACGTCAGTCTAACACACTGAAGGTCTCCGGTTTGAACCCGGGCGACGCCATTATAATACATTTTTTATTTATCAAAAAAATCTTTCATTGCTTTTTTTGTAGTCATATTCTTAAACTTTAAAAAGTGCCAAGTTAGAGTTACCATCTTCAGAAATTTGCAATGTCAACATTTTCGTCAAAATGATTTCTCGCTGCCATTCTCGCTTAGTTGGAGAAAACCTTTCTTCTTGTTTTGAAGTGATGAAGGAAAAAGATTCTTGGTTTCTTGAATTGCATCCTTGACATTAGATAAAAAGATTGAATTCAATTTTCTCTCTTCTTCGTCTTAGTATTGCTAGAGTATATTTGATTATCCTATATTATGGGATTTGATTGTAATCTTCTGCCTTTTTTTTTTATAAGTAAAAATTGTATATATCAAAAACCCATAAGGGGGCTCAATCAAAGTAATCTTCTACCTTTTAGGTTATCATTCAAATATGATACTATCTCCATATTTGTATTATTCTCATCTACCATAGTTATACTATAAATAGGAGACTTTTATATTATAAACATAACCAAAGGAATAAGAGCAAAATGTAGCCATTTGGGCTTTATCTTGTGGACAAAGGTCATACATTGAACCACTAGTGCTCATTCTCTTTTGCTTTCATATCTATGTTCACCCCTTCTAGATTTCCCAACCACTGCCACGGTCTTCTTTCCATCCTTCAAATTTGTGCCCATTCAAACCAGTTCTTGCCGATATATGTTGGTACGTATATACTACGTAATACAATGAGGAGTTGAGTAGGCCTTTTATGGTGTAAAATGGGTGTTTGTTCTCTTCTTTTGTGGCTGGTAAAAAAAAAAAAAAATGTGAGGCTTCAAAGCGTGAGGAAAGCAAAAAAATTTAAAAATTTTAAAAAAAAAAAATCGATTGAAAGAAAAGAAAAGAAAGGAAAATAAAAATAAAAATAAAAATAAAATGCAAGTTGCTCGTATTATTTTGGCTCTTTGTTAGCCCATTATTTTGGTCATTGTTGGTCCAATTGTTGACACAGAACCATCTTTTGGCCTTTTTGGTCTTGTTTAATGACCTAAGCCCGACCTTTGTGGTGTTGTTTGAAGACCTAAGCCCGTTTAAGGCCCATAATTGGCCTTATTTCAGCCCAGAATTGGCTTTTATTTCAGCCCATATTTGGCTCTCATTTAAAGCCCATAGTTGGCCTCATTTTCAGCCTTTTTGTTAGCTTTTATTTTGGTCAATAGTTGACCCTCTTTGGCATATTGTTATTTAAGGCGCATCTCCAATCACCGTTGCCAACCACCTCTAGTCATTGCCGGCAGTAGCCTTCAACTCTAGCAAGTTTCCAGACATCATCCCTAGCCTCCGCTGCCAACCATTGTCATGTTCAACAACAACAACAACAACAAAAAACACTCTTTTCAAACTCAAGCTTTCAGAATCTTCTCCCTTGAGTTTGAGGGAGGATGTGAGAGTATATTTAATTGTAATCAGATTTTGGATTTGATTATCCCATAATAGAAGATAATCAAATATACTCTAACATCTCTCTCAAACTCAAGATAGAAGATTCTAGAAGCTTGAGTTTGAAAAGAAGTTTTTTTTTTTTTTTTGTCTTCCCTTTTTTCTTTTTCTTTTTTTTTTTTTTGTGTCGGAAAGCTGGAGATGATGGCCGGAAACTTGTTAGAGTTGGTGGCAGTGGTGACTGGAGGTGGTTTGTGATGATGACTGGAGTGCGCCTTAAATAACAATATGCCAAAGAGGGCAACTATGGGTCAAAATGAGAGCCAACAAAGAGCTGAAAATGAGGCCAACTATGGGCTTTAAATGAGAGCTAACTATGGGATGAAATAAAAGCCAACTGCAGGCTGAAATAAGGCCAATTATGGGCCTTAAATGGGCTTGGGTCTTCAAACAATACTACAAAGGCGGGCTTGGGTTATTAAATAATACCACAAAGGCCAAAAGATGGGTCTGTGTCAACAGTTGGACCAACAATTACCAAAAATAATGGGCCAACAAAGGGCCAAAATAATATGGGCAACTTGCCTTATTTTTTTCATCTTTTCTTTCAACCGAATTTTTTTTGCTTTCCTCACGCCTTGCAGCCTCACCAAACTCTTTTTTTTTTTTTTTGACCAACCACAAAAGAAGAAAATGAAACACCCATTCTACTCCTAAAAGGCCTAATCAACTCCTCATTGTATTGCGTATATACTATGTACCAACATATATCAGGAGCTGGTTCTAATTATGTTTTCCCCCAGTTCTTCTCATACATTCTTGACAGCATTAATAATTAAGGATTTAAGATCATCTGCTTTAGGCATTACCAGGTATTTATCGGTCAGCTGCCACATTGTCAACTTCTTTGGGTATAACATCAAGAGTAATATTTGAGTTCTCAGGTTGTTGTGCCACTTCTTTAGGCACAATAAGGGAAAACCAGCGGCTTATGTCTTGGTTTGTTCTGCCAAAACATTGTATTTGACCTCTTTTCTTGGCTCTCATGTTTAATCTTCCTTTTATCAAGCAATTTGAGGTCTTTCTTCTCAGTGATTTGTGCTTCATTTGACTTTCTAGCAAGCTGTATTTAGTCTGTTAAGCATGGTTTTGGTTATTCAGGTCAGATTTTAGGCTCTGCTGCTTGGGATTCCCTGCATGTTGTGGCTCATTGACATGCAGTTCTAGCAATTCAACACTCTGTTTATGCTTTTCTTCTTGCTGTTCTCACTGCTCTCTCTGCTCTGGAAGTGTAGTTTTTTGTTTACAAATTGCAGCTTCCTTTACTTCATTGTCAGATCCAAAAGTCTTTATGGTTGTATCTCACATAATAGCCATATCAATAGCTTCTTGGAGGTCAGAAAATTGTGCAGTAGTCATATTTTAATATCAGATCTCAACCTACCCTTGAATCGAGCAATTGTCATACATTTACATTCAACTACTATACTCTTGATAGGTAGGTCATCGAACTTTTAAGCATAATCAAACACTAAGAAACCATCTTGGTAAAAACAATCCATCTCATCATAAAGTCTGTCTTGGAGTCTATCTTGAAGCACTTTGTTTTGCATCTCCAACTATTCCCAACGTGTCATTGTGGCTATATAGGATCTCCCATTATATGAAAACATAGTGCCATAACCCACTTTAATACCAGAACTAAAGAAGGACAAACAGTGATAGGGGCTAAAAGTGATTAACAGAACTTTTGGTTGCTGGAATTTTCCCTGCAGCCGGAATTGGAAGTATATTGAAGTTGTTTGGCTTAGGGTGGGGTGGAAATGGCTGGGAGAATAGGTTGGGTTAAATTTTAATCATGCAGTAACAAGATGGGTGTGTTTTGGAGCTCAAACAGATGAAAATAAGAAGAAAATGAGATCTGGTTCATGGCTGTAAACAGTAACTTTGCAGTTTTAGTAGATCTGATTCTGTGGGTTTGGAGGCTAATAATAGGTGGTTTGTGCTAAGGGTTTCTTTCCTAGGTATTTAAGGATTCTAAGGGTGAGAAATCAAGGTCAGAGTATAGTTTGAAAGCCAGATGAATTGCTTGAATTTAGAGAGACCACAAGAAGATAGATATAGGTATCACAACTAGTTTTCCTAAGCGTCACACCTGGGTTTCTTTTGTTCGACATCACACCTCAGATAAACGTTATGTCATACAAACTTTGAACAAAGCTTCATAGTTTTTGAAATTTTTGCTGAATATAATCTCCATTGAATAAGAAACATTACATCCTTATAAATACACGACTAATAGCTAATTCTAATAGGATATTGATGCTATTTGTAACATTTAGATGTACCATTATTAGATTCACTCAAAGGATAAAAAGGAATGGCTTTTTACCATTGTGTGTTTCATTGCTCTTATGCAATAATGTTACACAAAGTAAATATTCCTTTTATGTCTTGCTGCTACATTTGTATGTTCTGGTGATGGTAGGTGATGGTAAAATCTGATTTTCTTTTTGTGAGTATTTAATGTTGTTTAGAGTCAAATTGTGATATGATATCATGGCTATAAAAGAATGACCTGAGTGCACTTGCCAAGACCAAGACTTCAGTTTCGTGCCTGGTTTCAATAATTGTAACTGAGACATGCTGGTGAGCTCTAGCTCAAATGGCACTTTATCCACAAAAGCAAGGTGGAGCATGAGGTCGTGGTCCGTGACAAACCGGTGCTTGTATAACTTGCCAATCAAAATAAGTAAATAAATAACCGCTGCCAAGATTCTTTAGTACGCTCTTCTAGTTTCACCTCCTGAGATAATTTGTATATCAAGATTGTTTTGGCTCTTGGTTTCAGTGGTTTCTCTACATGCATGTATCAATTTGTTAATGATTTTGGTTGCATTAATATTTTTCGTCAACATCATCGGATACGACTTTGTCTTGCAAATATAAGTGTATTTTCTACACATACTTCGAAGGCTTCCATATGTGTGTGTTGATCTGTTGATTTCTGGCAGGCATGAGAGGCACAATGGGATGGTTGAGTTTGCGAAGAAGTCTAGTTTGGAAACTTTGGTCTCTCAGAAGTAGGCAGGAAAGCTATATGCTCTGTACTGCACTCAAACGAGGAAAATGCCATTCCTTTGTCTACCCTATCAGCTCTTCTTTTAGTAAGCCCTTGTTATATTGTAATCGTTGTAGACCATATTTAGGAGCCATAGTCTAAGGCAGATGATTTTATTTAGATATGCTAAGTTGTATGAAGCACCAAAAATAGAAAATTACATGGATGCTGCTTCGATTGGAACCATCAGGCCGAGTTGATGCTGTGGGCTGCGTGACGTTTTTCAGGCCCAACACGATGTAGGATGGACAAAGCATCCTGAATAATTTCCTTCCATTTTAGGGATATTTCCCCATTGGATTGCATCATATTTGCATGTATCCAGTAAAATCAGCTTACAGCGTTTGTCCTTATGCCAATAATAGGACTGGTAGATAACTCTTCAGCATGAGTGGTGAGAACAATGATTGACAGGCTTGACTTTTGAGCCCTTTAAATCCAATGAACCCATTCTTTAGAAAAAAATAAAAAATAAAACAAAACAAAACGAAAGAGCGAGTTCCAAACTTATAGATATTAAGAAAGATGTCAGGAAAAAATACTCTCAAAGAGGGATTAAAGAAAACATAACTGTATATTGGAACTTGTCTGGTTGCAATAATCGAAATTATGACCATTCATTTCTTAAACATGGAGGGATTAAATTCTAAATAATTTTAGCATCCTTACAATTGACCCTTCCTTTTCAACCAAAAGATTCACTGCCTGTTTAAGCATAACTCACTCTACTCTAAACATCTAAAAAATCAGTTACAAATCTTTTGCAACATCATAATGGAAGAGATGATCAGAAGTTTTCCTACTCTTTTTACACACGATCCATAACTATAATGTGACACTTGGCGAAGAATATTCAGAGTGAGAATTTGCTCTAAAGATGTTTAGGTCAAGAAAGTCACTCTCAAAAGAGCCTTAGTCCATCAAATTCTCTTCCAATGAAAAGAAGAGTCAACATTATTGAGAAGGAGAACTTTGTAAAAAGCTTTGACCTAATATAAGGTATAAAAAGTGATTCTACGTTACAAAATTCGGGGGGGTGTTACACTCATAGCCCATTGAAAAACACTTGGTTGAACGACATCATTAGGAAACTCATTGAACACCAATTTGTTCAACCACTACGCCACAAAAGGAAGCCCTATGCATAGTTGCATACCTATCCTAGGCAAAAGTCGCAACCTAAGTCGGCAGTCCTACCGCCCAACGATGTTTTCCATGTTTCCCCTCACTCCAAATCCGTCATAAAGTTTGTTAATGAGGGCCTCCTCCTCTTTCCTCTCAGGGGATTTTAAAAGGTCACCATAAATTCACCTCACGTGCAAGCGAACGTGTGGGAGGAAGGATTCTAATGGCGAATCTGGTGCCGAAGGCCAACAAAAATCACAAGACATGTAGATGTATTGAGAGGCCAAAACAACATTGTCAATTATGGCTTCTCTTAAATGTTCAACGAACTCTCCATTTGCCAGTTCAGCGACAACCTAATTAGAGGGTCATTCCTTTTCCAAACCAGAGATGTACTGCAATACAACGGAAACTGGATATGTATTTATCAAAATCCTTGGATCCATCACGTTCTCGGTCAGCAGAAGCACCACCTCCTCCATCCTGGCGACAAGTCTTCCGCATGCCCATCTAAACGGCTCCACCACATATCAGTTGAGCGAAATGACAAGGAAATTGGGGTTGTGGTTGTACCAAGGGTTGCGCAATACATATGGGTCTTCGCCAATGACTTCGAAGAATGGGGGTGGAGCTGCTTGCTATTACTGATGAATGGAAGTGAGAAAAGTATCTAAACTTTAAGAGAAGAGAATGTGATACACCCGAAGGAAGCAAAGAAAATGATGAATAAAAAAAAAGGTTGTGATTAACAAGAGGCCTGCCACTTCCCCACTATGGGTCAATGTGAAGTCTTTTCAATAGTCCTAGAAAGCAGCAAAAATTTGAAGAAAAACTCACGTACTGCAATATGACTAATTCTAAAACACCCTCAATCAACTTGTCATGTGTAACCATTGCTGGATTATATATGGCTAAATGTTGACGAATTTTTTTTTTTTCCCTTTTCTTTGGTGGGTTGTGTGAGGCAGTTCACACCTTATCACACTAAAAAAAGGAAAATTTTAGGTGTTCTCCTTGTGTCCTCTTAGTATTAGGTAGAAATTATTTTAAAAAATATATATATTAAATGGCCCCACCCAATTTATCTCTCACCTGGTTCTCCAAACTCCCAATTTAATATTTTCTATGCTGCCCTCTTTCCCTATTATTAAAATTTTAGGTCAACTATCTCACTCTCACCCAGTACTCTCTCTCTCTCTCTATCACTGAAAACAATCCACTATCGTTGTTTTTGTTGAGATCCACTGGAGAAAAGACACATGAGAATATCCACTGCCATCATCGCTATCGAGATCCATCGGAGAATATTCACCGTCATCATCATTGTCAGGATCCACTAGAGAATATCAACTGTCATCATCAATCTTAAAGGTGTTGATATTTAGCACAAACTTGAAGGTGAAAACCATCAATCTCAATCTCCTTAGTTTTTTTATCTAAAGAAAACCCTAATTAGACCAAATATTTTTGTTCTTGAATCATTCAAAAAGTTGTTGCTAAATTATCGAGTTAGGGGTTATAAGAATCTTCATTTTGGAGAAAAAAATTGTCAAAAATTTATTGATAAGGCAAGAGAACTTTGGTTTGGCAAGGGAGACGCTCAAGCATTGAGTGACTATTTTGATAGAATACAAAAGTAGAATGATGGCTTCTATTATGGACATGGATGATGAGTGTAGGTTGCAAAATATGTTTTAGGCTAATACACAAAGTATGACAGCATATGAATTCTTTGAGGACATCATTACGTTCAGCGTGACATACTTGACAAATAGATATGACATTTCCATTTCTCATCTTGTGGGTGAAAGTAATCATGGCTAGAGTATACTTTTGAGAGCATGACTAATATCAAAGGAGGATACATAAACATTTGCTTGCTTGTTTAATACTTGGTTAAGTTGCATAAACGATAAAGCTTCAAATGCAATTATAACGAATCAAGCCAAGGCTATGAAAAATGTAATTGAAATAGCTAGTTTTTCTGAAGACAACTCGAAATAGATATTGTTTGTGGCACATTATGAGAGAGCTACCAAAAATGTTTGTAACACATGCTCAATTCAATGGCATTATAAGTGCCCTTGATTCTTAGACAATTAAGGTTGTGTTTGGGAAAGGGATTGAAAAAGGGAGTGTGTAACCCCCTGGTCCCATATTAGGAAGATGAGAAAAAGCCCACATAGAGTGTGTGGTTTATAAAGATAGTCATGAGTGCTAAGTCCCATATTGTCTAGTTACTAGGTGAAACTGGGCTTTATAATGAATTCTAGGAAAATTTCAAATTGACTAGTCCTTTTGGGGTGATAGTGCAAATGTGGCTAGCGCTTTTCTCTGGGTCGTTACAAGTGGTATCCTCTGGAACACTGCATGACGTAGCCTTGACGAGGACGTTAGGAATTTAAGAGAAGGAAGTTTGTAACACCCCGATCCCATATTGGGAAGATGAGAAAAAGCCCACAAAGAGTGTGTGGTTTATAAAGATAATCATGAGTAATAAGTCCCACATTGTCTAGTTACTATGTGAAACTAGGCTTTATAATGAATTTTAGGAAAGATTCAAATTGATTAGTCTTTTTGGGATGATAGCATAGATGTAGCTAGCACTTTTCCTTGGGTTGGTACAGAGTGGGCCGAAACTGTAGCAGATTTGATTGATGTGAAAAAAAAAAAAAGTAAGAATGTTTTGTATGAAAAAGTGAAAAAAAAAAAAATAATTGTTTTGTAGTGATTTTTTTATTTAAATAATAATAAAAAGTTATTGATATGATAGAAAAGGTAAGAATGTTTAGATTGATTTTGAGAATATATATATATATATATATATATGGGATTTTGGGTCCTTGGGTCTGGCCCTTCCACAAATACAGCCTTGAAGAATTTGAAGAAAATTGGAAATTTCTAATTGAGACTTGTCAACTTGAGGATAATGAATGGTTGCATGGATTGTGTAGTAATTGAACTTTTTAGGTGCCAACATATATGAAAAATACATTTTGGATAGGAATGAAAACTATGCAATGGAATGAAGGTTTGAATTCATTTTTTGATAGTTATGTGCACTCACAAACCACACTGAAGGAATTTGTTTATCAATTTAATAGTGCTTTGAGTAAAATGGTTGAGAAAGAGACAATGTTTGATTTTGATTCTTTTAATCGTACGATTCCTTGTTGAACCCCTATCATTTAAAAGAAACGTTTCAAGATGTGTACACCAATGTAAAATTCAAAAAAGTTTATGAGTTTGTGAAACTTATTTCTTGTAATAACTCTTGTCTTAGAAGTGAATGTGCAATTTCTACGAACTTGGTGTTGTTAATAAAAACATGAAAGAAGTACCATATCGTGTTTATTACAATAAAAAATAAGTAGAAGTGAGGTACACTTGTGCATTATTTGAAACTAGCTTAGAGCCCGTGCTACGCGCCAGGGTTTTTTTTTTTCTTCATATATATATAATTAAGTCAAAAAGTCTTTAAAAGGTTATCAACAACAAATTTTATTTTCTTCTCTTAATTAACAAATTAGAAACAAAAAATGACAAATGTTCATAAGATCATTTTAAATCATAGTTTTACTTAATTAAACCCACATATCTAATAAATTTAAAAATTCATAAATTTTAGTTCTTATAAATTGAAACATGTTAAATATTTGTTCCCATATATGTAGTTTAAAATGAAATATAAAGGAAAAAAAAATTCAAAATAAAACCTAGATTAATCAATTATAGAAAATGATTGATTAATCAATATATTCCAACAATGATACCACTTCTTCTCTACTACACAATTCATTATGGTAAACTTTTGTCTTTCAGGAGTTGAACTTTATCCTCATAAACAATTTTTTTGAGCAATTTTACAATTACATTGACTAAAAAAAAAAAAAAGTGTTCTAAAATATATGATTATGTTGATCTCTAATTACAGTTATGTTTACTAATTTTGTAAACAAAAGAATGTTAGTAGTTTAATTTTTCTTTTAAAAAAGAAAAAGATAGAAAACAACAGCAGAAAATATTGAAATACCCAAAAACAAAAATGAACAACAAAAGTCAATTAAAGTTACAAAAGAAAATTTGTAACTTGTATTAAATAAAAATAAGAAAATTTGAATGAAAAATAATATATAAATTAGAATAGAAATTAAGGACAAAAAAAACATAAACAAATAAAAAATACTAATATAATAAAAATGAACTACCTTTATGGTATATTTTTCTCAGTTCCAATGAAATCCACAAATATAATAAAAGGTTTTATCAAATTGATTTTTTTTTTCAACCATCCTTCACATATATAAAAGTAAAAGAAACTAATTTTAAGACCTACAGGAAAACAAAGACAAAAAAAAAATCTACGATTGGAAAATTTAGTGAAATATATTGAAAAAAATTGAGTTTCTACGAAAAGAAACTCTCACTATTATTTGCTGAATTCAATGTAAAATTTACAAAAAAAAGTAATTATTTGAATAAAAAAATTATATAAATTAGAAAAAATAAGGGTCAAAAACCAAAAAAAAAAAAAGAAAAAGGGAAGAATATAAGCACCAAAAATAAAGATAAAAAAAAAAAAAAAAAAATATTAATATAATTGAAAATAACTATTCTAGTGAAACAAAGAAAAAAAAGACTGTAGTATAATTTTTCATTGAGAAATAACGATTAGAAAATTAAAATATAAAGGATAATAAAAAAAAATATAAAGAAAAAAAAAAATAAAGTATAATTTTTCATTTAAAGAAATACTAATATAATGGAAAACTCTCTCTCTCTCTCTCTCTCTCTTGTCTTTTCCTGAATTGATTGATATAAATAGAAAATAAAAGAATAAAAAAAATAGAAAAAAAAATCTACGATTGGAAAATTGAGTGAAATATATTGAAAAAAATTGAGTTTCTACGAAAAGATACTCTCACTATTATTTCCTAAATTCAATGTAAAATTTACAAAAGAAAAGTAATTATTTGAATAAAAAATATTATATAAATTAAAAAAATAATAAAACAAAAAACCAAAAAGATGGAAGAATATAAGCACCGAAAATAAAGATAAAAAAAACGAAAAAATAAATAAAAATATTAATATAATTGAAAATAACTATTCTAGCAAAAGAAAAAGAAAAAAAAAACTGTAATATAATTTTTCATTGAAAAATAACGATTGGAAAATTAAAAAGAACTATTATAGGAAAAAATATATATAAAGAAAAAATAACTGTAGTATAATTTTTCATTGATAAATAACTAATAAAAATTCTCTCTCTTGTCTTTTCCCGAAATGATCTATACAAATAGAAAGTAAAATAATCAATCAGAAAATAAATAAATAAATAATAATGTACAAAAACAAAAATGGAAGAACATAAGTATCGAAAATAAAGATAAAAAACAAACATATAAAATGACAATACTAATATAATGGAAAATAAATGTTATTTTTTTTCAACCATCCTTCACATAGATAAAAGTAAAAGAAACTAATTTTAAGACATACAAGAAAACAAAGACAAAAAAAAAAAAAAAAAAAAAAAAAAAATCTACGATTGGAAAATTGATTGAAATATATTGAAAAAATTGAGTTTCTATGAAAAGAAACTCTCATTATTAATTCTTAAATTCAATGTAAAATTTACAAAAGAAAGGTAATCATTTGAATAAAAAATAATATATAAATTAGGAAGAAAAAAAAAGAGAGTCAAAAACCAAAAATGGAAGAACATAAGCATCGGAAATAAAGATAAAAAAAAAGCTCTGTTGTATAATTTTTTGAGAAACAACTATTAGAAAATTTTTTTTAAAAAAAGTGTTATATGAAAAAAAAAAAAAAAAAATTAGTATAATTTTCATTGAGAAACAATGAATAAAAACTCTCTCTCTTGTCTTTTTCCGGAATTGATTAATATAAATATAAAGTAAAAGAAGAAAAAAAAAATAAGGGGCAAAAACAAAAATGGAAGAACATAAGCACCAAAAATAAAGATAAAAAACATATAAAATGATAATACTAATATAATGGAAAATAAATGTTCTAGCAAAAGAAAGAAAGAAAAGAACTGTAATATATTTTTCATTAATAAACAATGATTGGACAAAAAAAAAAAAGGGATGCGAATATACGAACAAAAAAAAAAACCGATTTTCATTAATCAGTCCAAAAATTGGGGCCTCGATAGGTACTGTGGAGCACATAAATATGGATGCGGAGGGGATTGGGTGGGGAAAATTCCTGCGTGTGAAGATACTTTTGGACCTGAAGAAACCTCTCCTAAGGGGGAGGAAAATTAACATTGACAGAACAATAACTTGGATCACGTTTTAATACGAATGTCTTCCAAAATTTTGCTTCTAGTGTGAGGTCATTAGTCATGGAAAAATGGGACGTCCGAAGTAGAGTGGGCTGCACCAGCAAGAGCAGAACCAATATGGACCTTGGCTTAGGGCGGCATCTCCACCTAGGCAGTCTGAGAGAACATTTAGTAAGCCATATGCTCAAAAGGGCCCAACGGCGGCTGCTCAAAATGAAGGAGGTCCATCCTGATGGGAAAGAGGAGGTAAGAATTCGGGTGTTCACGGAAAGGGAGGTGGATATTTCGGTAAGGGGTTTGCTAGGAGTTCTCCATGTAGTGTTTTCCCAACGTTCTCTCAGTCTTACGTAAACTATGATTTAAGAAAAATTAAAATTGTAATACCATTTTTTTGCTAATAGATTAATTTTTATGAGTTAATAGTTAGATTCTAATACTTTAAAACTTGCTTTTGGATTCAAAACTAAAACCTATGGGTGAAAGGTTAACCCTTTAGGGATGATATTACTTAAAATGGATTTGATCATCCTAAATTTGATGCTAATGCCTCAAATTTGGTGCTAATGCCTAAAAAAACCGGTGTTAGAGGCCACTACAATTTTATTTTTCTTAAATCATGTTTTACGTAAGACTGAGAGAACCCTTAACATTTTCCAAATGAGGGGATTGGCACTGGCGAAGATCTAGGTGCGAGATTTTTGCGAGCTCATAAGGGTGGCTATGGAAATTATGGATATATCGAAGATCCGGGAGGAGAATCTGGAGATTATGGCTATACGAAGAAACAAAAAATAATGGAAGGTTTTTCAAAAAATAATAATAGTGCGTCAACTAGAAAGATTCGGAATATGGAGGGAGATTTTGGCAAACTTGGAATGGAAAGTGATCAAGGGAGCTTTAATAGCCCTCAATCAGCTAGCACGTTGCATTAAAGGGGATTGGGCAAGGGAGACACATTGCATAGTCTGGTAGATGCGCTGGGCCAAGGGGAACTATCTAGAAGCCCAAGCACATACAAGGGACCACTAATCTCTAAGGTGGAAAAATCAATGAAAGAAAAGGGCCTAGGTTCTAATGGAGAGGCAACTTGTAACAAAAAAAAATCCCAAAAAAGAGGCTGTGGAGAGTTGGTACGTGGTTGGATTGAGGAGAAAAAAAGGGAAACTATACAAACAGAAGCAGGCCCTACGATGAAGGGACTAAAGACAAGTTATGTGGGGGAAAAAATTTTGGTTCGGGGATGGCGGAGGCTACGATGTAGCCCCGACGACTGCAATGAAGATCATTAGCTGGAACTACCAAGGGCTTGGGAACCTTCGGACAGTTAGAGAGCTTAGTCGGATGGTGAAGCAAAAGAAGCCCAGTTTGGTTTTCTTAATGGAAACCAAGCTACGAAAAGAGAAAATGGTGAACATACGATGCAAACTCGGATTTTCCAGGATGTTTGTGGTTGATAGTGTAGGAAAAGGTGGAGGTATGACGTTACTTTGGGGGGATGAGATATGTGTTACTATCCAGAATTTTAGTCAACGTCACATAAATGGCGTGATTAAAAGAACGGAAAGTGATACGCTTTGGAAGTTAACCGGCTTCTATGGCCACCCAGATGCAACGAAAAGAAATGAAGCTTGGGCTTTACTCCGACACCTTGCACATCTTCACCCGACTCCTTGGGTGTGCATAGGTGATTTTAATAAAATTGTTGAAAGTTTTGAGAAGTGGAGTGGAGGGAGACAATCAGAAAGTCAAATGCTTGCTTTTCAGCAAGTAATTGAAAATTGCGAACTGTCTGATCTTGGATTTTAGGGCCCAAAATTTACATGAAGTAATTGTCGGGATGAATTGGATTTTACTAAGGAGCGTTTAGATCAAGGAATGGCTAATTCAACATGGCGTGGTTTATTTCCAAACATGGAATTGGTAGTAGAAATTACTGACTGCCCCGGTCATACACCTTTAATTTTGCACTTACTAAGGGATGGTGTTGCCAGACATGGGTACAAAAGTTTTCGGTATGAGGCAAAGTGGAGGTGTGATGATGGCTATGATGAAGTCCTACGAAATGCCTGGGGGCCACAAAATAATGAGGTCTGTGCGTGGAGCAATATTGGTTCCAATTTATCAAATGGAAGGAGGCTTTTAGTCTCTGGCAAAAGGGACGTGACGGTGCCATGTAGGGGAAAATAGCCCATCTAAAAAAAAGACTTCTTGTCCTCCAAGGGTGCGAATATGAAGGGGTAGGTGCAAAGACAAAAAAAGGTTCAAAAAGAATTGGAGCCTCTACTGGAAAAATCAGACTTAAATTGGCGACAAAGAGCAAAAGTTAATTGGCTACGGAGTGGGGATCGCAATACGAAATATTTTCATGCATGTGCCAATTATCGGTGGAAATCAAATACTATTTATGCTATTTTCGATGTTGATGGGAAATATTGTTCATCAGAGGAGGAGGTACAATTGGCTTTTGTCAATTATTTTGTTGGCTTGTTTACGTCTGAAAGTGTAGGGAATGTGATGCCATGTTTACAACCTATGAATTGTCAAGTTATAGCGGCTATGAACAGTTCACTGTTGCAGCCTTTTACAGTGGAAGAGGTGCAGTCTGCACTCCATAATATGGCTCCCCTTAAGGCTCTGAGCCCCGACGGCTTTCTTGCTGAATTTTTTCAAAAAAATTGGAATTTAGTAAGAGAAGATATTTGTTCAGCAATCATTGGGTCGGTCAACACTGGTATTTTGCTTTATTTTTTAAATATAACTCACATTGCTCTTATCCCGAAATTGAAAAATCCCATTAATGTGTCAGATTATAGACCCACTAGCCTCTGCAATGTCGTTTATAAGTTGCTATCTAAAGTACTTACAAATAGATTGAAGAAAATTTTGCCCTATATTATGTCTCTTGTACAAAGTGCTTTTGTTCCAGGAGATTAATTACTGATAACGTATTAGCTACATATGAGACTCTCCATACCGTGCACGCTAGAATCAAGGGGAAGAAGGGATTTATGGCGGTCAAATTAGATATAAGCAAGGCTTACGATAGAGTGGAATGGTGATTCCTTGAGGTGGTTATGAGATGGTTGGGATTTGACGAACGGTGGATAAAACTAATAATGATGTGTGTTACTTTAGTTCAATATGCAGTTGTGGTAAATGGCAAACCATGTGGAAACATCAAACCACAGAGGGGATTAAGGCAAGGGGATCCAATATCTCCATATCTTTTTCTTCTTTGTGCTGAGGCTTTGGAGGCTTTGTTGGAAAAAGCAAATGTGGACGGGGCTTTGATGGGAGTTCCTACATCGAGAAGGGGTCCGCGAATTAGCCACCTATTTTTTGTGGACAATAGTCTCCTTTTTGTCAAGCTAATATGGCTCAATGGGATCACCTTACACATATATTGCAGCTGTACGAAAATGCTTCGGGCCAAAGACTCAATGCTAATAAGACTTCCATATATTTTTCGTAAGAACACGTCTTTGGAGGACAAGGGGAAAATTTTGGAGGCTATGGGAATTCCATCTTCTCGGCGATATGATACCTATTTGGGACTCCCAGCATTGGTTGGAAAATCATGGGTGGCAGCTTTCAAAAGTATCATTGACAGAGTATGGAAGAGGCTTAAGGATTGGAAGCTGAAATTCTTATCTCAAGCGGGCAAGGAGATCTTGCTCAAGGCGATGGTTCAAGCAATTCCAACTTACTACATGAGTGTATTCATTTTACCAAGGGCACTTTGTATGAAGATAAATTCCCAAATGTGTAAATTTTGGTGGGGCCACAAAGAAAATAATCACCGGGTTAATTGGATGAGTTGGGAGAATATGGGTTTATCAAAAGAGGCTAGGGGGATGGAATAATACTACAAGTTCATCTTGTGTCCATATTAAGTTCATCCAAGAATGATGTAGCTATTAAAATCACCATTGGACTTGTGATTGATCATTATTAAATTTTGATCAAATGGTAATTTTAATAGCCACATCATTCTTAGATAGACTTAAGATAAACACAAGATAGAATTTTAGAATTACTCGAGGGGATGGGGTTTCGAGATTTCACACTTTTTAAAAAGGCCCTTATGGCAAAACAAAGTTGGAGGCTATGGCATCAACGGAAAGTCTTGTTGCTCAAATTATGAAGGAAAAATACTACCTTGGAGGCTGAAATTGGAAGGCGATCCTCCTTTGCATGGCGAAGTATCCACGGCTCTTATGATTTACTCAAGGAGGGCTTGATATGGGGAGTGGGCAATGGTAAATCGGTTTGGATTTGGAAAGATAGGTGGGTCCCAAACCAGTCTACCTTCAAAATTTTCTCCCCTCCAACACTCTTGGATCTGGATGCAAAGGTTTGTGATCTTGTTGATACAAACTCTAAATGGGGGAATTTTCCTCTATTGGAGTTCCTTTTTTCTAGTGATGAGGTGGAGAAGATTAAAGAAATTCCTCTTAGCTCTACCAATCAAGAGGATATGCTTATATGGAGAGGTACAAAGAATGGGGTTTTCCAAGTGAAAAGTGCATATCATATGCTAAAAGAGGTGGAAGGCCGGAAGATTACTGGGTCCTCTACTAAGGGTAGCTATGATTTTTGGAAACAGTTATGGGCGTT
The DNA here is from genome assembly GCA_013348765.1 of Carpinus viminea. NCBI lineage: Eukaryota > Viridiplantae > Streptophyta > Magnoliopsida > Fagales > Betulaceae > Carpinus > Carpinus viminea. Next base: position 14,054,255 of record CP054674.1, read on the forward strand.
ACCGGTGCCAAATGTGGAGAAATTTTTTTTTTATGGTGAGTGTGTCATGACATTCTCCCAACCCAAGAAAACATCCACAAAAAGAAAATTATAAGGAAATCTCTCTGCCGGTTTATGGGTTAGAGGTGGAAACGGGGCTCCACATTTTATGGTCGTGCAAATTGGCAAAGGATGTATGGGCGATGGGGAATATAAAGCTCCAAAAATGCATCTTCTAGGGGACGAGTTTTATGCAGCTACTGGAGTGGATGTTTGAACGATGCAACCAAAAGGAGTTGCAACAATTTTTTGGTGTGGCTTGACGCTTGTGGCTAAGGAGGAATGACTTCATTCATGAAGGAGGGCTAACACATCCAAGAACTCTAATGCAGCAAATGGAGAAGGCATTGTCAGAATTCAGCTTGGCTAATGTGAAGGACACCCACACCCAAAGCTCACGTTTGGAGGACGTCCCTATCTATTGGAGTGCACCAGATATGGGATGGGTGACACTGCCATTAATAAACAGCAGCGATGTCTGGGTCTTGAAGCTGTGGTATGAAATTCGCAGGGTCTCATGCTAGCTGTGAAAGGAGCAGTTCAGGACGGTTGTCTTGCTCCGACAGCAACTGAAGCGATGGCACTTTTCCAGGCAATCTGCTTGTGCAAGGAGATGGGATTCTTAACGGTGCACTTTAAGGGGGATGCAAAGTCTGTCATAGACTTAGTACACTCTGATGGTGTGGATAGCAGTGGAATGGGGCACCTCATTGAAGACATCAAATGGGAGTTACGGGATTTTCACCAATGGAAGCTAACCTTTGTAAAAAGGGGGGGAAATTAGGTAGCTCACTTATTTGCCCAATATGTTGTGAAACAGACTCAAGATTGTGAATGGAGGGATGTACCCCCTGAATGTATTCGTGAGACTATTCTACTAGAGCATTTTGCGCTGGCTCTTTGATTCTAAATGAAAAGTATATCTTTCTTTCAAAAAAAAAACGATTGGACACTCTCTCTCTCCCTCTCTCTTGTCTTTTTCCTGAATTGAGTGTAAAATTTACAAAAGAACATTGAGATATAAATAGAAAGTAAGAGAAGAAAAAAGAAAAATAAACGGAGAGAAAGAAAGAATTTATGAACCTTTTGTCTTTTTTAATTAAGATATCAATTAATGCATTCTAAATAAAACCCTTACATTTTAATTGTCGTACATTGAGATATAAAGGGAAAGCAAGTGAAGATAAAAGGAAAAATAAAGAGAGAGGGAAAGATAGAGAATTTGTTAACCTATTGTTTTCTTGATTGAGACAAGTGAAAAGTACGGATCACCCCCTGAAGTTTATAGCGATTTTCAATTCGGCCACCGATGTTTCAATTTTCACAATGTATCCCCCTAAAGTTTCAAAATCCCTCAATGTAGGCCCTCTATCAGTCAAACCGTTATTGACTGATGGAACAGTGGTCACGTGCGTCGCATGTGACCACTGTAGCCTTCTTGCTTCCCAAAATGCCTCCATCCCATTACTGTTCACACCAAAACCCTAATCAACAGTGATTCCGGCGAAAATTTGGTCGAATTCTGGCAAAATTGGGCAAGCTTTTTTTTTCTTTTTTTGGGGGGATGATCTTTGATGAAGCTTTTTTCTCTCTTTTTTCGAATCAGGCGAACTCCCAAACTTCTTTTGACAAGATGGGCTTTCAATAAAACCAAGAAGGAAATAGGGAAGAACAAACGGTTAAAAAAAGAGGCAATTTTCTATAGGCAAGTTATCAATTTAAGTATAAACCAGAAAACCATACAATAATCAATTGGAAACAGAGATGGGTTTCAATTTTTCTTACTATCAAACCTAGCATTGGGACAGTAGAGGAAGAAATTATTGAGATTCAACCCTAGAACTAGAAGGCGACCTTCACCCGCATATGCTTTGAGAGTGGTGTCGATCACAGTAGCGACAAGCTCGTCCTCATTGACAACAAAATCCGGATTTCGTTGTCAATATCCGATCATCATGTTCCCCCTGCCGACGAGCTCTTCTACAACGAGTTTAGGCTCACAAGATGAAAAAAAAGTGCTTGCCAGATTTCGCTGGAATCTAGCAAGAATTTGTCTGAATCTGGCCAGATATCGCTGGAATTACTTTTTAAGGGCATTTTGGGAAAAAAAAATCAAAAGTGGTCAAGTGCGTCACACGTGACCACTGTTCTGTTCGGTCAATGACGGTTTGACTAATAGAGTGCCTACATTGAGAGATTTTGAAACTTTGGGGGGATACATTGTGAAAATTGAAACATTGGTGGCGAATTGAAAATTGTTGTAAACTTCAGGGGGGTGGTATGTACTTTTTCCTTAAGACAACTAAATATATTATAAATAAAATCCATACATTTTAATTGTCTCACATTGATGTATGGGGTTTGCTAGGGGTTCTCCCCGTAGTGTTTTCCTAGCATTCTCTCAGTCTTACGTGTAACATGATTTAAGAAAAAATAAAATTGTAGTACCGTTTTTTTGCTAACAGATTAATTTTTATGAGTTAATAGATAGGTTATAATGCTTTAAAACTTGTTGGATTTAAAACTAAAACCTAAGGGTGGAAGGTTAACCCTTTAGGGATGATATCACTCAAAATGGATTTGATCATCCTAAATTTGATGCTAATGCCTCAATTTTGGTGCTAATGCCTCACAAATTTGGTGCTAATGCCTAAAAAACTGGTGGTGGAGGCCACTACAATTTTATTTTTTCTTAAATCATGTTTTACGTATGACTGTGAGATCGCCAAGAAAACCTACGGGGAGAACCCCTAACATTTTCCTTGATATATTAACATAAAGCAAGAGAAGATAAAAAGGAAATTAAATAAAGAGAACGAAATGGCTACAGTGAATGATTGTTTCCACTCTTGGTTTGAAAGAAAGAGAGAGTGAACGATCTTAAAAATGAAAAAGGGGTGGATTCCCCAACAATAAACCATAAACAAACTAAAACAGTGTGAAATACTTACATAGGGTAGGAAATGGGTCAAACAAATGACCCGATCCTCTCAAAAGGCCGCACATGATGGTTACAAAAGCAAAAAGGGCACATATTAAGGTAAATCTATCTAAACCCTTACTTGTAAACGACGACAATCACTAGAAGGAGGTTGAGGTAGAAGCATCGTTAGAGTCTCAATCCAAGACTATAGAAGAGAGAGGTACCAACACAAAGTTAGTTACAAAAGTCTCCATTAAAGCGTCTAACAACGAAAAAGCTAGGAGATAGTAACCCACAAAACACAAAAGCAACAAAATACAAGTAAAGCTACAAAATATACATAAGAAATACAACAAGAAAACAACAAAAAGACTAGTAAACAGTATCAATGGTCGGGCACAGAGATCAGCTAACACTAGCTAGCATGTGAGAAAGACACGCCAGAGAGTGAGACCTACATGCTGGCTTGTGGTGGTCATATCAAGTAGGTGGAGGTGGCGTTAGGAAGCTAAGAGGTCAGGGATCGTGATGGACTAGCGCGTGAAAGGGAAAATTGACCGAAGAGACTAGATATAAAAACCCAACCAGTTTCAAGGAGAAGGTGAGCAGCATAGTACAATGGTGAATGCACAGGGTGTAATACCCCGATAAAAGCCAACCTTTTTATTAGACAAAATCTTTCCCATAAGAGCAATCAACAGAGGTTTTCAATGAAGGATTTTATTGAGACCTGAAACCTTAACGTTAGCCTAAACACACTTTGAACCTTTAGAGAATAAAAGCCAAACACTGAGCCTCAAGAGGCAAACGTACACTACTATCTGTAGTATGGACGTATGGGGAGACCACTGGACGTACGCTCTATAAAAAGTACAACGAACGTACGTGGGACCACCGGACGTACACTACTTTTTGGGATACCCTTTGGGTAATACCTGAACGTACGAGACACCCTCTGGACTAATGTGTAAAGACCACCGGACGTACGCTAGGGTTGTCGAACGTCCGTTGCTCTATCAAAAAGTTGGTGACGAATTTTCCTATAAATAACCCGCCCTTCCTCTCATTTCTCATGCCTTCTTCCTTCCCCTGGTGTGCCTCTAGGCTGCCAGAACCCTTTCTTAGCATATTGAGTGAGAAATCCGTGAGAATGAGCTTCAAAGAGGAGTTTTCGAGGATAGGAGACCATGTCCATGCTTAGCTTTTGGGTAAGCTCTGTTCCTCTGTATTTGACATTGTCTTATCTTGTGTTTCTGCTTTGATAATGGTTTTCAAGTGTTCACTAAACGTTTTCCTAAAGATAATGATGTTTTCAAAGGGTTTTCTCAAAGAATCATGGTTCTGTGATTTCTTACATTGCATGTGATATTTTGCTAGCTTAGGAGAGATTTAGAGGTCTATGAATGCCATTAGGAACAAGCACTGTCCGAATCTTAGAACGGTGTGCTTAACACATTGAGTGGACGTACGCCATTGAGGTCGGACGTACGGTCAGTGGGCAGAGCACCTATTCTTAAGTTTCACACGTGTATGCTCAAGCTTAACTACATTTCTAGGTTTCGTAAGGCTTAGAATAACGATGTCTTATATCCGCTATAACAGGAAGTAGCTTAGTCGAAGGATTTGCTCGGGTGCACAAGGTAAATAAACACTTATACCATTTTTACGTAAAATGTGAGATATGTCAGTTGACTGACCACGCTTATGATATGAGTATGTCTATTTCTTGTAATTACTTGGTAACTATGTTATTAAATAAACTGTTAAGATGCATCATAAGACATGGTACGTCGGTACTTGTGGTTTAAATGGCCATGGGCTTACTATATAATTTGAATATTATGGTCAAATGTGTGTGTTATACGGAGTTTCGGATCCATTGGTTTCGTGACCTTGATGCAACTATTCCTAATGGTTCGGTTACTATAGGACGGATGTTATTAGTTGATGTGGGCCACTCGAGGTCGGACTCGATCATGCCACTAATGTTACGTACGATATGTTATGTAATGGCTGGGACACTGGCCATGACACCCCGCCTAATGGGAATATCAATTAACTAGTAATTGACCCCATGACGCGCCATCCCAGTCATATCCCTCCGAGACACGACCTCCAGGAAATCACTTTCCTTGTCATAACGAAAAAACTACAGCGGAAGACTTTACCAAGACTATGAGATTTAAGAGATAGTAAATGAAATATCACACAACAGTACCATAGATAAAGTACTACATACATAACATAATAAGTAATCACCAATGTACCGGTCATCAGATCGTCAACATGAGAATAGATACATCCCAAAATACGTTACATCAATATAGTTCATAAAAGATCAACAGATCAAAGCCTAGACTTAAGCTTCAACAGAGCTAATGATATCAAGATCTCGATCATGACTGCACGCAGATCCACTATCCTCCCACATCGTTCTTAGCCAAACCGGGGCTATGTCCTTAAAAATTATCCGTATCAGGTCCTGAGCAATCACCTAAGTAACCTTTGACGGCATATTTGTCTAGTGCAACTAAACCATGTAATTATTTGTAATGATGGAGAAAGACATAAACAAAAGGGTAAGTCTAAGACTTAGTGATTTTTAACGCAGATAATATCCATGCCAGTTTTCAGTAATGAACTCAGATGTTTATTAAGCAAAAGCAGTTCCATCATGACAATTTAATTATGCGTGATATATATATAAGAATGATATATGCATATGGTGTCAATAATAGTCATAGTTCAACAGTATGGTCTACCCGAGATATTATCCCTTCTCAGCAGGGTTGATGCTGTCCCGAGGGACCTATAATACAATGCCAATGCCCCAACTATTGCATAACATATCGTACATAACATTAGTGGCACGATCGGGTCTGACCTCGAGTGGCCCACACCAACTAATGACGTTCGTCTTGTAGTGACCGAACCATTGGGAATGTTTGCATCAAGGTCACGAAACCAATGGATCCACAGCCCTCACATAACGCACACATTTGACCATAAATCTAACATGTATAATAAACCCATGGCCATTACTACCGCACGTATCAGTGTACCATGTCATACGATATAAATTATCTTGTCTGTATTTTACATGCATATCTTTTTACAAGTCTCACTTGGTTAACAGATTCAACACAATATTTTTCCCAAAATGACAGAGTTCATGTATAATAAGTACAAACTGTGAGAGTTGTAAAATATGCATGTTTGTTCGGTACACAAAATAGACGTGTAATACATGAAAAATAACAATACGCATTATGTGAGTTAAAACTCACCTGAGTCAATATGTGTCTCTGAAAACTCTAAAAGATCTGAGTTCTCCAAATATGTGAAAAATCTTTTATTAGTCCTAATTCCACCATAACAGCCCTAAATCAAGAAAAACAAGAGCTATGGGACATTTGACAGTGCGACGTCGTGTAACGCGACAAGCCATACGTTCGGTCTCGATACCATACGTCTGCTATATGGGTTCTTGGGAAGAACCTCATTTTCTCTCCACTGTCCGCTATCCTCTGACTCCTAAGGCTACTAGGAACTACCTAAAGCCCTCTAGTTTAATTTGAAACCTCCATGTAACGTAAAAACGCTAAACTAACCAAAACGTTAACCAAAACGGGTTTTAAGGTGCAACTAAGTTAACCACTACAACTAAACGATAACCAAGCAGCATAACAACGTAAATTAAAGCTATGGATCAATCGTTACCTCCTTGAAACAAAATCGCAAGAGTTCCTGTAGTGACCCAAATTACTAACTAGGTATAAGTGGCTTAGTTGGGGGAGTTAATTTGGGCTTTGGGTCACTAAGGCTGCTAAAAGGGTAATTTAGACTTTGACGACGCTTAGGTTAGTGACGCTATTGTCGTAGCGGATGTACGGGGGACCACCGGACGACGCTCGCAAACCGATCAAGCGACGTGGGACCACCGGACGTATGCTACTTTTTGAGTATTCTCTGGATAATACTTGGACGTACGAGACAGCCTTTGAACTGCTGGGTAAGAACTATTGAACGTACGCTTCTTGGCCAGACATCCGCTGCTTTTGGGCCTATAAATAGAGCCCTACCCCCTCGTTATTTTCACAGTTTCCAGAATGCCCCTAGGCTGCTAGTTTGTTTCTAGAGTGTTTCCAAGCTTGTGAGTGTTTGGTGAGCGTGTGTGTGCAAGAGTTTGTGAGTTTGGGACGTTTGTGAAGCGGAACTCTCGCGATTTTGTTTCAAGGAGATAACGTTCAATCCATAAGCTTTTGTTTACGTTGTTATACTGCTTGGTTATTGTTTAGATGTAGTGGTTAGCCTAGTTTCACCTTAAGACCCGCTTGGGTTAACGTTCGGATAAGTTTAGCGTTGTTACGTTGCATGGAGGTTTTAAGCTAGACTAAAAGGCTTTAGGTAGTACCCAGAGCCTTAGGAGTCGGAGGATAGCGGATAAATGGAGAGAAAATGAGGTTCTCCCCGAGAACCCATACAATGGACGACGACGACGACGGTTTGTCGTTGCACGCGTATACACTCTAGACCGGACGACGGTCACTGTGGCGTGAAACCCTTTGTTTCGCCAAATGTTCCATAGCTCTGTTTTTCCTTGATTTAGGGCTGTTATAGTGGGAATAGGACTAATAGAAGGTTTTCATGATTTGGAGAACCCGATCATTTGGAGTTTTCAGAGACACGTATTGACCTGTGAGTTTTAACTCACATAATGCGATTGTTATTTTTCATGCACGCACGTCCATTTTGTGTACCAAGAAAATATGCATACTTTACAACTCTCACCATTTGTACGTATTGCACATGAACTCGCATTTTGGGAAAACGTTGCTAAATCATAACCAAGTGAGACTTGTAAAAGACATGCATGTAAAATACAGACAAGATAATTTGTATTGTATGACATGGTACACCGGTACGTGCGGTAGTAATGGCCATGGGCTTACTATACATGTTAGTTTTATGGTCAAATGTGTGCGTTATGTGAAGGCTGTAGATCTATTGGTTTCGTGACCTTGATGCAACCATTTCCAATGGTTCGGTTACTACAAGACGGATGTCACTAGTTGGTGTGGGCCACTCGGAGTCGGACCCAATCGTGTCACTAGTGTTACGTACGGTATGTTATGCAATGGCTGGGGTACTGACATTATATATAGGTCCCTCAAGACAGCATCAACCCTGTTGAGAAGGGATAATATCTCAGGTAGACCATATCGTTGAACTATGACAATTGTTGACACCATATGCATATATCATTCTTATACATATATCACGCATAAATAATATGTCATGGAGGAACTGTTTTGTTCAATAAATACTTGAGTTCATTTACAGAAACTGGCATGGGCATTATCTGCATTAAAAATCACTAAGTCTTAGACTTACCCCTTTGTTTATGTCTTTCCCCATCATTACGATTAATTGCGCAGTTTAACTACACTAGACGAAGATGCCATCGAAGGTTACGTGGGTGATTGCTCAGGACCTGATACAGGTAATTTTTTAGGACATGGATCCGGTTTGGCTTAGGACGATGTGGGAGGATGGAGGATCTGGTCGTGCAGACATGATCGAGATTCTGATCTCGTTAGCTTTGTTAAAACTTAGATCTAGGCTTTGATCTGTTGATCTTTTGAGAACTATGCTGATGTAACATATTTTGGATTGTATCTATTTTCCTGGTTGACGGCCTGACGGCCGGTACATTGATGACTACTTATTATATTATGATGTAGTATTTTATCTTTGGTATTGTTGTGTGAAGTTTTATTTACTATCTCTTAAATCCTATAGTCTTGGTAAAGTCTTCCGCTGCAGTTTTCTTATTACAACGAGGAAAGTGATTTCCCGGAGGTCATATCTCGAAGGGACATGGCTGGGATGGCGCACCGTAGGGTCAATTATTGGTTAATTGATATTCCCACTGGGTGGGGCGTCACAGTTGGTATCAAAGCCCTTTACTCTTAGAAGACTATAGGATAGAGGAAAAAAGAGAACTTAGGCCATGATTACACCAGAGATTAGGCTAGATAAGCGATTAGAACTTAGCCTCTAGATTGTTCGCTTAGTTCTAGTAGAGTTGATTCTAACTCTGCCCTTCCAGAGAGAATACCACCTCGAAGAAACCCTGCAACTGGACCTAATGCGTTGGATATCGAGGAAGGAAGTGTTCACCCGGAGCCTGTGGACATTCCTATTGAGGAATCAACACTCCCTGGGAGCCAAGTAATGGAAGCAATTGGTCAGTTGGTTTCGGCCATCGATCGCGATAGGGTTGCGAGACAGCCAATTGAAGAAACTGGATGTTCACTGAAGGATTTCTGCAGTCATCACTCAGAGAGTTTTGACGAAAAAGGCGATCACACTAGTGAGGAGAATTGGCTGAACGACTTGAAGGAGCTGTTAGCTACTCTTGGATGTACTAACGAGCAGAAAGTGGCTTATACTGCTTATAAGCTAACTGGGGAAGCTAAGCGTTGGTGGCAGGATAAGAAGGTAGTGCTTGTCGCTAACTTGGGCTCGAAGACTACCATTTCTTGGGAAGTCTTCAAGCATGAGTTCAATCGGCACTTCTTTCCTAGAGTCGAGCAGGAGGCAAAGGCACGGGAATTTTTGGACCTGGTCTAAGGAGAGATGTCGGTGATTGAGTATGCTGCAAAGTTTCTACAGTTGTCGCTTTGGACTATACCTCATCCCGATTGAGGAGAAAAAAGCTAAGAAGTTTGAACGAGGGTTAAACTCTCACATTCAGATTATGATGAGCTATTTCGACATTCGGGATTTCTCCCAATTGGTCGATAAGGCATCAATCTATGAAGAGAGTTTGAAGGAGAATGCGGTGCAATACACGGATCAGAAGAGGAGGACTCAAGGAACTAGTACTTCGGTTGGAGGAGCTGGGCCAACTAAGAGGATGACGGTGGGGAGTTTTCCGCCCTAGAGGCCACAAGGACATACCTCTGGTAACTCTCCAGCTTCATCACAAAGGAATCAGATGCCAGAGCTGTGCAAGAAGTGTAACCGTGTGCACTGAGGGCTCTGTAGGATGGCAACTGGAGCTTGCTATCGCTGCGGCCAATTTGGGCACTTCAGCAAGGACTGCGTAGGCAAGGGGGCTGCTCAGAAGCCTTTGGCACCAGCTAGGGTTTACGCGCTTGTTCCGGGAGAATCTGAAGGAGGATCGGAAGTAGTGACAAGTACCATCCCTATACTTGGATTTGAAGCTTCAGTTTTGTTTGATTCAGGGGCTACCCACTCTTTCGTATCTGTAGTATTCGTAAGGTTGTCTAGACTTGTAGTGAAAACTTTAAAACCTGGTTTAGCTGTAACTACACCCGTAGGGAAAACTGTGGTCTGTAAGCGTGTAGTTTGTGAATGCCCTGTTAGCATTTGTGGAAGAGTACTTCCCGCAAACTTAGTTGTTCTCCCTATGTTTAATTACAACATTATCCTCGGGATGGACTGGTTGACGAAGCACTCGGCGATTATTGATTGCGTTCTGGAGCAAGTGACACTTACACCTTGAGGAGAAGGAAAGGTGACGTACGTTGGAAAACGAGCAAGGTCCTTACCTCCAACGATTTCAGCCACGCAGGTAAGGAAGCTTATCGTCGGAGGTGACTAAGCATTTTTGGCATTCATCGTCACTCCAACGAAGCAAGCAAAGAAGAATCTAGACAATATTCCTGTGGTGTGTGAGTATCCAGATGTCTTTTCGTCTGACTACTCTAGATTACCACCATAGAGGGAGGTAGAGTTTAGGATTGAATGTGTTCCAAGCACTAACTATCGACACTTCATCGAAGGTTTTTCGAAGCTGTCGGGGCCACTCACTGCTTTGACTAGGAAAAACACCTGTTTTGTTTGGACGGACGAGTGTGAGCGATGTTTCCAAGAGCTGAAGAGGCGATTGGTAACTGCTCCAGTATTGGCATTGCCTACGGAATCAGGGAATTTGGTGGTGTATAGCGACACTTCTAAGAAAGGTTTGGGTTGTGTATTGATGCAGAACGGCAATGTTATTGCCTATACTTCACGCCAACTGAAACCATATGAGCAAAACTACCCTGCACATGACCTGGAGTTGGCAACAGTGGTGTTTGCTCTTAAGATTTGGAGACATTACTTGTACGACGAGCGGTGCGAGATCTACATGGACCATAAGAGCTTGAAGTATCTCTTCACTCAGAAGGAGATGAACATGAGACAGAGGAGGTGGCTAGAATTGATCAAGGATTATGATTGTGAGATCAATTATCATCCTGGCAAGGCTAACGTAGTAGCAGATGCGTTGAGCAGGAAATCAATGACGGAGCTTGCTACTCTAGGGATTTCTTAACCCCAGTTGATTAAGGAACTCACTGGGATGAGCCTGGAAGTAGTAGGCAAAGGCATGCCTGTACATTTGGCTAACCTAATGGTTCAGTCAGAATTGTTTGCAAGAATCAAGGCAGCTCAGCTCGAAGATCCTAAGTGTGCCAAGATCAAGCAACTACTTGCAGAAGGTAAGGCAAAGGAGTTTTGTCTTAAGGAAGATGGGCTGCTCACCCATTTCAAGCAAGTATGTGTACTAGGAATTGGAGGATTGAGGAAGGAGATAGTGAGAGAGGCTCATCATTCTCCATACACTGTGTATCCTGGAGGCACCAAGATGTACCATGACATAAAGGGGTCATATTGGTGGAACAATATGAAAAAGGACATTATGAAGTTTGTGGAGCAGTGTTCGACCTGCCAACAAGTGAAGGCAGAACATCAGAGATCGGCTAGGACGCTTAAGCCGTTGCTTATACCGAAATGGAAGTGGGACGAGATTGCTATGGATTTTATCTTAGGATTACCTAAGACACCCACTGGGGAAGATTCCATTTGGGTTGTTGTCGATCGATTGATGAAGAGTGCTCATTTTATTCCCTTAAAGGTTAAGGATCCGATGAATAAGTTAACTAGACTATATGTCCAAAATGTAGTTCGCTTGCATGGGGTACCATCGGCAATCATTTCGGACAGAGACTCGCGTTTTACCTTGAGGTTCTGGCAAAGCCTTCAAAAGGAAATGGGGACGGAGCTAAAGTTTAGTACTGCTTTTCACCCTCAAACAGACGATCAATCTGAGAGGACGAACCAGATCTTAGAAGACATGTTGAGGGCATATGTGTTGGAATTCAAAGGAAGCTGGGTTCAGTACCTACCTTTGATCGAGTTTGCATACAACAACAGTTACCAGGCGACTATTGGAATGCCGCCATATGAAGCACTTTATGGACAAAAGTACCGATCACCTTTGTATTGGGACAACATTGGTGAAAGACAGACGTTGGGGCCGGAGCTGATTCAAGACACTCATGAGAAGGTGCGTGTCATCAAGGAGCGCATGAGTACGACTCAGAGTCGGTAGAAGAATTATGCTGATAAACGAAGGAGGCCTTTGGAATTCGAGGTAAAGGATCATGTGTTCCTAAAGGTATCACCTATGAGGTGAGTAATGCAGTTTGGGAAGAAGGAGAAGCTTAGCCCCAGATTCATTGGGTTGTTCGAAATTACTCATAAGGTGGGGAAGTTAGCATATAGGATTGACTTACCCCCAGATCTGATTGGGACGCATGATGTTTTCTACGTATCGATGCTAAGGAAGTACATCGCTAACCCCGAAGTAATTGTGGAGTATGAGCCGTTGGGTATTCAAGAGGGATTAACCTACGTGGGGGAACTAATTAAAATCGTGGACAAGAAGGAGCAGGTACTACGTACTAAAACAATTCCTATTGTCAAGGTACTGTGGCATAATCATGGAGTGGAGGAGGCATCTTGGGAAGCAGAACATGAAATGCGAGCCGTTACCCGCGTTTGTTTGAATGATTGTGTATGACTCTTTCTTTAAGAATTTACTTGGACAGTATACCTATTTCTATTTTTGGGTAAGGAAATAGCTGACCAAGAAAGGGTTGTTTTCTCTTCAGGATTATGGCACCTATACCAATTGACCCGGATTGTGTGTGGAACTACTCTTTTTGCGAATGGATAGATTTGGGAGTAAAGATCGACGAGGATTGGTATAGTGTGGGCAACATCAAATATGATGCACTCGACGACTTACAAGGTGATTTTCCTATAACTGTTTGAAGAAGAGAATGTACCAATTAATGGATAGGATGAGATAATTCAGGAAACCACTGAGCACGGCAGGAATGGCGTATGGACAGGAGGTAACATTCTACATCCTTTTGAGTGCTATTCTTTGGTATTTATTTTGGAATTTCGAGGACGAAATTCTTATAAGGAGGGTAGAATGTAGTGACCCAAATTACTAACTAGGCATAAGTGACTTAGTTGGGGGAGTTAATTTGGGCTTTGGGTCACTAAGGTTACTAGAAGGGTAATTTAGACTATTGAGCGGACGTACGCTAGGTTAGGCGGACATACTATTGTCGATAGTGCGAGACGTACGTGGGGGGACCACGTGACGTACGCTCTGCAAACCGTACTGGCGTGGATGTACGCGAGACCACCGAGACGTACGCTACTTTTTGAGTATCCTCTGGATAATACCTGGACGTACGAGACAGCTCTTTGAACCGTTGGGCAAGAACCACCGACGTACGCTTCTTGGCCGACCGTCCACTGCTTTTTGGGCCTATAAATAGAGCCCTACCGCCTCGTTATTTTCATAGTTTCCAGAACGCCCCTAAGTTGTTAGTATGTTTCCAGAGTGTTTCCAAGCTTGTGAGTGTTTGGTGAGCATGTGTGTGCAAGAGTTTGCGAGTTCGGGACATTTGTGAATCGAAACTCTCGCGATTTTCTTTCAAGGAGGTAACGTTCAATGCATAAGCTTTTGTTTATGTTGTTATGCTGCTTGGTTATTGTTTAGATGTAGTGGTTAGCCTAGTTGCACCTTAAGACCCGCTTGGGTTAACGTTCGGATAAGTTTAGCGTTGTTACGTTGCATGGAGGTTTTAAGCTAGACTAAAAGGCTTTAGGTAGTACTTAGTAGCCTTAGGAGTCGGAGGATAGCCAGACAGTGGAGAGAAAATGAGGTTCTCCCTGAGAACCCACACAGCGGACGTACGGTGTCGAGACCGGATGTATGGCTTGTCGTTGCACGGCAGACGTATGCACTCTAGACCGGACGTACGGTCACTATGTGGCAAGGAAACCCTTTGTTCGCCAAATGTTCCATAGCTCCTGTTTTCCTTGATTTAGGGCTGTTATAGTGGGAATAGGACTAATAGAAGGTTTTTCACAGATTTGGAGAACCCGGATCATTTGGAGTTTTCAGAGACACGTATTGACCCAGGTGAGTTTTAACTCATATAATGCGCATTGTTATTTTCTATGCACAGCACGTCTATTTTGTGTATCAAGAAAACATGCATACTTTACAACTCTCACCGTTTGTACGTATTGCACATGAACTCTATCATTTTGGAAAAAACGTTGTACTAAATCTGTTAATCAAGTGAGACTTGTAAAAGACATGCATGTAAAATACAGACAAGATAATTTTCATTGTATGACATGGTACACTGGTACGTGCGGTAGTAATGGCCATGGGCTTACTATACATGTTAGCTTTTATGGTCAAATGTGTGCGTTATGTGAAGGTGTGGATCCATTGGTTTCATGACCTTGATGCAACCATTCCTAATGGTTCGGTTATTACAAGACGGACGTCACTAGTTGGTGTAGGCCACTCGAGGTCGGACCCGATCGTGTCACTAGTGTTACGTACGGTATGTTATGCAATGGCTGGGGCACTGGCATTGTATTATAGGTCCCTCGGGACAGCATCAACTGTAACGCCCTGGCTTTTCAAATAAGCCATAAGTGAGATTATCTAAATCCTTACTACACGTTTGTAGCTCCTTTTTTTTTTTTTTATCAGAGTTTCCTCATAATGTAAATGTACCAGAGTATCTAATTAAACTTCATATAATATCTTCATCCTCAACTAGGATTTCGATCTTTAAACTCGCCACACATGGCATAACACTTACAGTTACTACAACACTCACTAATATAATACAAGGTATCATGTGAGAACTACTAAAATACACACATAAACATTACTAGCTTTTCTACAAGCTCTTGAGTAATCCCAAAAAGACTGAGGCCTCCTAGCAGTCCTATGCAGAGTAATATGGACCTTCACCTAGAGCTGCATCCTCGTCCTCCTCTTCCTCAACCTCATCTAGAAAATTGTCACAACAATTTTAAAGGTGGAAGGGTGAGTCCACGACTCAACAAGTTCAAGCGAATTGACCATTTTATTAGAGCCCCTTTTGTTCAAAAAAATCTATCTTGTCACCAGTGTTTACTAAACAGCCATGTATGCAAAGTTTTCATAAATGAGATTTAATAAATTTATGGCTAGATAGTAAACTAGGTGATAGACATTTTCATACTTAATAGTTAAACAGAATAGTATTTCTTGCATTTTCCTTACTATATAATTAACTTCACATTTCACAATATGAAGCAATAAAACAGTTCATAACATAATGAATAATACATTAATAAAATCAGCATAATTTAATTATATAGCATGGCATATCATATCATATCATATCATCATGACAATAAGTGAATTTATACTCCCACTTATCCTCAGGAGTTCGCTAAGTGTTACCCCACTTAACCGCAAGATTGCTAATAATTTGTCCCTCTCATAGCTTTGAGGTGTTGAGCGTGTAACCCCACTCAACCGCTAGGCTGTTAGGCAACTTTGTTTCCCCCTTCCTAACATCGGGGTGTCAAAGTGATAATCCCCTCGACTGGGGACATTACATGCATTCATACATAGCATCATATTTTTCGCAAATTTTGTTTTCCTTCCAAAACTCAACTTCTTTTTATAAATCATTTCCTTTGGAAACACATTTTCATATAAAGCATTTCAAAATATATTCATACATGTAGCTAAAATAACAGGGCTCAACACAATATACATAACATGCTTTTGTAAAATAATGCAAGGTCAGTAAGTTTGAATTTACCTTTTTCAAGCTTAACAGTCCTTATTCGTGGTTTCCCTTGTTATACACTTTCTGCATTTAATAACACATTTTTTTTCAACATTAGCGTAAATTTAACTAATTTTATTTCTAAGACTCACTTTAAATCCTAGGATTCTTAAAATATCTCCAAAAATATTTTTTTCATATTTTGTCCTTATCCTAAAAATTTGGGCAGCATAACAACATCTATCTAAAATATTATATTATCACTTGGGCATCATAACGACATATCTAGATATCTTAATATTATTTGGACATCATAACGGCTATCTAGTATTTTTTTGTATTTTCGAGGGCATTACTACACATTAGTATAATATTTAATTAAAACATCTAACATTACTTGGGCATTACAAGCGCTATTGTAAAATACCTAATAAAATTTAGGGACAATGCGCATTGCAATATTTAAAAGGATGATGAATATAATATCCGTCTGAAATATTCAATCACACTTTCCCATAATTTAGGCATTATAACGACATAATTTAAATTTTAATAACTAGAATTAACATAATTTAAATTCTAATAAATAACTATAATTGACATAAACTAAGGATAAAAGAGATTATACCTAGCAATTCCACTTAAAGCTGCTCCAAACTTAATACTAAAAATATATATATCTCACTTTCTCTATTTTTATTCTCACTGTGCGAGAGGGAGAAAAATATTTGCTGTGATAAGAAAACAGCAACACAC
Source organism: Carpinus viminea (assembly GCA_013348765.1). Taxonomy (NCBI): domain Eukaryota; kingdom Viridiplantae; phylum Streptophyta; class Magnoliopsida; order Fagales; family Betulaceae; genus Carpinus; species Carpinus viminea. The sequence continues at coordinate 14,070,941 of CP054674.1, forward strand.
ACCACTATTTATAGGCTTGGCTTTGGGGATATGGATGGAATAATTTGTAAAAATTTGAAGGTGTACGACAGCTCTTACACAGTTGGTTTTTATCCTTATTGCTTGCACCGTTTTACTAACCAATTACATCTTCTGCAGCTGTGTTTCTTCCTAGGCGAGAGGATTTGCAAAAATTCCTAGGCTTTGAGTTCCAAGAAACTTAATGATACCTACAAACCTACTGCACTGTCTCGCCTATCTGCATATATATATATATATATATATATATCTAATTAATTAAAAGAGGAAACTTCATCATGAAGTTTCCAGGTTCTATCCCATCACTATATATCCATATAATATATATATATATATATATATATATATATGTTAAACACTACTACACGTCCACCTAGGTAGTTATTACCTTATATATATATCTATATATATATAAATATTTCCTAATATATATATTAAACTAATCAAACTAACTTTCTCTTTTCTTTTTCTTTTTTCCAAATATTTTATCATTACTATTAACTCTTGGACAATTAATTAGGTAAATCTTGAATGCCAATTAATACATAATATATATATATATATCAAAGCTCTAACTATCTTCTTCTCAATTCTAACTAAGAATATTAAATTAGACATCAACTACATTTTCCTAATATAATTGATTTAACTTAAAAAAATCACAATTTAGACTAAAGCATTCTAAGTCATCTTAATAAATTCCTTGGGTGTTACATTCTCCCTCCTTATTGAAATTTCGTCCTCGAAATTTGACTATAATCTATATAGGTAGCATTTATCTATGCATCCTATAACTTGAATACACTCAAATATAGTTAAAACAATATCTACCTATTTGTCATCAAAGACATGCTCCCATATATTGTATTATCTATCATAATCATTCAAATATAGCAAGCATAAAAATAAAATACCGCAAAGGGTTTTGTTCTAAACCTTTAAATAGATGTGGGTATCTGTTCCTCATCTCTTGTTCCAGTTCCTATGAGGCTTCTTCTACGTCGTGATTTTGCCATAGTACTTTTACAATAGGAATAGTCTTGGTCCTTAGTTGTTGCTCCTTGCGGTCCATAATTCGAATCGGCACTTCTTCATAAGATAAGTTCTCTTTAATTTGTAGAGGTTTAAAGTTGATAACATGTGAAGGGTCATGCACGTACTTTCATAGTGTAGATACATGGAACACATCATGTACTCCAACTAATTCTGGTGGTAATGCAACTCTATATGCTACTGGTCCAACTGCCTCCCGTACTTCAAAAGGGCCTATATACCTCGGGCTCAGCTTACCCTTCTTGCCAAACCGAATTACACCTTTCATTGGCGAAACTTTAAGAAATACTTGACTACCAACTTCAAATTCTAGCTTGCGTCGATGTTGATCAGCATAACTCTTACATCGACTTTGAGTACATTAACATTCTTTCCCGAATGAGTGTAATCTTATCCTTGGTATCTTGAACTATTTCTGGTCCCAATAGTTGCTTTTCACCAACTTCATCCCAATATAAGGGTGATCTACATTTGCGTCCATAGAGTGCCTCATATGGTGCCATCCCAATAGTTGTTTGGAAACTATTATTATAGGCAAACTCAACCAAAGGTAGAAATCGAATCCAATTACCTTTAAAGTCAAGTACGCATAACCTTAACATGTCTTCCAGAATTTGAATAGTCCTTTCCGACTGGCCGTCCGTTTGTGGATGGTATGCTGTACTAAAATTCAGTTTCGTTCCCATTGCCTCTTGCAACCCTCTCGAATTTTGGTAAATCGAGGATCTCGATCTGATGTTATCGACATAGGCACTCCATGCAACCTAACGATCTCTCGTATGTATAATTCCGCCATCTTTTGCATAGAGTCATTCATTTTGTAGGGAACAAAATGAGCACTCTTAGTAAGCCTATCCACGATTACCCAAATAGCGTCTTGTCCGCTTGGTACCCTTGGTAAACCAACTACAAAATCCATTGCTATCTGATCCCACTTCCATTCCGAAATGCAAAGTGGTTGTAGTGGTCCTGCTGGTCGTTGATGTTCGGCTTTGACTTGCTGACATGTCGCACATCGTGCTATGTATTCTACAATATCACGCTTCATACCAGACCACCAATAGATCTTCTTCAGGTCTTGGTACATCTTAGTGCTTCCGGGGTGTACCGTATACTAAGTTTTATGTGCTTCTTCCAAATTTCTGTTCTCAGCTTATCATCCTTTGGTAACACCATTCTAGAATCATTTGTTCTCAAAAGACCATTTGATGCAACATTAAAACCATGAGCTTCCCCTTGAATAGCTTTTTATCTAAGCTCTTTTAATTCTGGATCCTTTTCTTGAGCCACCTTGATCCGATCCATCAGCATTGGTTGGATAGTGAATGTTGCAAGACTCATTCCTCCAGTTGTTGACCTTGTGTCAAATTGAATCATTCCAAATTGCTTAGCAAGTTGGTCTAGACCCGCCATAGGATTGGATGTTTCACCCCGTGATTTCCTACTTAATGCATCCGCAACCACATTTGCCTTACCTAGGTGATAAAGGATACAACAATCATAATCTTTAATCAATTTTATCCATCTCCTTTGCCTCATATTCATATCCTTCTGAGTGAATATATATTTGAGACTTTTATGATCCGTGTATACCTCACACTTTGATCCGTAAAGATAGTGCCTCCATATCTTTAACGCAAAAAACTACCGATGCTAATTCCAAATCATGAGTAGGGTAGTTCCTTTCGTGATTCTTTAGCTGTCTTGAGGCATATGCTATCACCTTTCCTTGTTGCATAAGTACGCATCCTAAACCTTTATAAGAAGCATCGCTAAAAATCACAAATCCTCTTTATCGAAGGAAGTGTGAGAAGGTGCGGTTACCAATCTCCTCTTTAGTTCTTGAAAACTTGCTTCGCATTCGTCATTCCAGACATAACAAGTGTTCTTCTTTGTCAATGCGGTTAAAGGTCCCGAGAGTACAGAGAATCCTTCTACAAATCTCCGATAGTAGCCAGCAAAACCTAAGAAACTACGGATTTCCTGGACATTTGTTGGCCTTTCCCATTTGACCATCGCTTCTATCTTACTCGGATCTACCTCAATCCCATTTTCGGAGATTACATGTCCCAAAAATGTGACCTTCTCCAACCAAAACTCGCATTTCTTAAGTTTGGCATACAACTTCTTTTCTCTCAGAATATCCAACACCTTTTTTAAGTGTTCCTTATGTTCATGGTAATTACTAGAGTAGATTAGTATATCATCAATGAACACCACCACGAATTGATCGAGGTACTTATGGAACACTCTATTCATTAAGTCCATGAACACAGAAGGTGCATTGGTTAGTCCAAAAGGCACAACCATGAATTCATAATGGTCATACCTCGTCCTAATAGCGGTTTTCTGCACATCATCCTCCCGTACCTTAAGTTGATGATACCCAGACCGAAGATTGATCTTTGAGAAAACTGAAGCTTCCTTTAGTTGATCAAACAAATCATCAATGCTAGGTAGAGGGTACTTATTCCTAATAGTCACCCGATTTAATTCCCGATACAATGCATAGCCTCATTGATCCGTCCTTCTTCTTTACAAACAACACTGGTGCTCCCCATGGCGACACACTTGGACGAATGAAACCTCTATCCAGTAGCTCTTTAAGTTGTTCTTTTAATTCTTTTAACTCCGTTGGTGCCATATGATAGGGTGCTTTGTGTATTGGTTGAGTTCCTGGCACTAAATCAATAGTGAACTCAAATTCCCTATTAGGTGGTAGTCCTGAATAAACCTCTGTAAAAACATCGGGATAATCACGAACTATCGAAATATTCTCCAATTTCACTTCATTTTCTGGCTTAACTGTTACATAAGCCAAATATACACAACTCCCTTCCCTAGCATCCCTTTTTGCTTGCACTGCTGAGAGAAGTGCTGGAGTAGCTCGTACTTGAGATCCGCAATACTTGAATTCCTCCCCATCAGGTGATCGAAAGGTAATCTTTTTCCTTCTACAATCAATGCTAGCATGGTGCTTTGACAACCAGTCCATCCCCAAAATAACGTCATAACCTAGCATTTTAAATACTACTAAGTTTGCTAGTAAAATCCTCCCTTCAATACTTATAGGACAATCTTGACTACCTTACTACATATCGGGAATCTCCTACGGTGTAGCTATTGTTATGTTCGCCTTAGGGTTCAAAACACATATTACAAATCTTTGCATAGGTGGCGTAAACAAATGAATGTGTGGCACCGAATCAAATAACGATATGCAAGGCTACCAAATAGGGAATGGTTGTTATTACATCGGTGTTTTACGCTCAGATCGGCATTGCTCGGAATGAGTGCAAACACCCTAGCTTGTGCAGGCCTTTGCTGATTGCCACTTCCTTGTGGTTTGGATCCTCTAGAGCTAGCCACCGGGCAGTCTCTAACAAAGTGATCTGCTCGACCACATCGGAAACATGTCCCAGTTCCCGATCTGCATTCTCCAGCATGCATCTTCCCACATTTTGGACACGCCGGCCTCAGTGTTCCTTGATTCGTTGGTCCCTTCCGTCCGCCTTTTGTCCTGAGCTACTACCAACTGCAAGTTTCTTCACCGAGCGTGTGGCATAGGGGATAAATCGTTTCCTTTTTTCCTTGGCGGCTTCGTAATCCTTATATCCCCTTTCTGCGATGGCAGCAACATTTACTAGCTTAGTAAAGTCTTTGATTTCCAAGCATGCAACCCTGTCCTTAATTCTTGGGTGCAGGCCTTCTTGGAATCTTTCAGTCCTTGACTCCTCATCAGGCACTAAGTTCAGAGCAAACCTTGCCAATTCCATGAATTTGGCAGCATACAACTCTACAGTCATGTTACCTTGAACTAGGTTCTGGAATTCTTTGGCACAAAGTTGCTGTTGGGCTCTAGGAAAGAATCTATCATTAAATTCTTTCTTAAAATGGGCCCAAGAGATTTCGACTCCCCTTAATTCACCGTTCAAAAATTCTTTCTTGGTCTCCCACCATCTTGCTGCTAATCCAGTAAGCTTGTATACGGCATAGAGGACTTTCTGCCCATCGTTGCAACCCATCACCTCAAACAATTTCTGGACATCAGTAATCCAGGATTCGGCTGCAAAACATCCTTGACTACCATCGAAAGTTTGGTAGTGGTGCGCACAGAAGTCTTTAAAGGAACACCCTATTTGCTCCTCTCTCATTGCTGGACGTGGAACCGCGCCATAGCTTCGATCAAGTATCGGGCAACCTCTGCAGCATCAGGATACCCTCTTTCATAAGGTGGGGGTGGTGGTGGTGGGGGTAAAGGTACGTGATTGCCCCTATTTTGATCTGGTTCCAACCCTTCTGAGTTGTCACCCATTTTTCCGGACGTCTGAGTTATTGGCTGCATTAGTGGGTAATAATACAATTAATTACTATCTCAGGGCAAAGTATCCAGACAAAGTTTCACACAAAAGTGGGCATTAAAGCCATTTATTGATTTTCTTACAAGCACGCAGTAATTTACAATTTATTTTACATAAATGAGGTGATGTAGGTAGCTTCCTTAGTGAAGCTTAGTGCCTCAATCCTCATTCTAGGTGAGTTAACTACTTCTTCTTCTTAGCAAGATACTTCTTCTTGCTAGCCTCACAGTCCTCCTTGGGATCCCAGTCTGGATCATCGCTATCAGACTTTTCCTCAGATTCCTTTATACTTTCCTCTTCATATCTTGTTTCTTCTTCCATTACCAACAACGAATCCTCATCTTCTGTAGGCTCATTTTTATCATAATAGGCCATCAATTCTCTCATCATTTCCTAGTAAGAGCAAGCGGTTGCTTTCAAATCTGGAGAACTTGGGAGTTCAAATCGTCCTACCACTAGTTTTGTAGCGACATTATACGCAAACATTAAGATCAAGCTTTTAGACTTACAATTTTAATATCCTAAAGCTCGATACTTTCCAACCTATAACCTAGATCCTTATGACTTAACTCTAATAAGGAATCACCTCCCTAGGGTCCTCAAAGCCGATTGCTCGATACCACTCAAGCATACGGCTTTTAAATAAGCCATAAGTGAGATTATCTAAATCCTTACTACACGCTTTGTAGCTCCTTTTTTTTTTTTTTTATCGAGAGTTTCCTCATAATGTAAATGTACCAGAGCATCTAATTAAACTTCATATAATATCTTCATCCTCAACTAGGATTTCAAGATCTTTAAACTCGCCACACATGGCATAACACTTACAAAGTTACTACAACCTCACTAATATAATACAAGGTATCATGTGAGAACTAAAATACACACATAAACATTACTAGCTTTTCTACAATTGTCTTGAGTAATCCCAAAAGATGAGGCCTCCTAGTAGTCCTATGCAGAATATGGACCTTCACCCAAAGCTGCATCCTCGCCCTCCTCTTTCTCAATCCTCATCTAGAAAATTGTCACAACAATTTTAAAGGTGGAAGGTGAGTCCACGACTCAACAAGTTCAAACGAATTGACCATTTTTATTAGAGCCCTTTTGTTCAAAAATCTATCTTGTCACCGTGTTTACTAAACACCATGTATGCAAAGTTTTCATAAATGAGATTTAATAAATTTATGGCTAGATAGTAAACTAGGTGATAGACATTTTCATACTTAATAGTTAAACAGAATAGTATTTCTTACATTTTCCTTACTATATAATTAACTTCACATTTCACAATATGAAGCAATAAAACAGTTCATAACATAATGAATAATACAATAATAAAATCCCCTCAGGAGTTCGCTAAGTGTTACCCCACTTAACCGCAAGGTTGCTAATAATTTATCCCTCTCATAGCTTTGAGGTGTTGAGCGTGTAACCCCACTCAACCGCTAGGTTGTTAGGCAACTTTGTTTCCCCCTTCCTAACATCGTGGTGTCAGGCGCATAATCCCCCCCTGATCACTGGGCATTACATGCATTCATACATAGCATCATATTTTTCGCAAATTTTGTTTTCCTTCCAAAACTCAACTTCTTTTTATAAATCATTTCCTTTGAAAGCACATTTTCATGTAAAGCATTTCAAAATATATTCATACGTGTAGCTAAAATAACAGGGCTCAACACAATATACATAACATGCTTTTGTAAAATAATGCAAGGTCAAGAAGTTTGAACTTACCTTTTCAAGCTTAACCTTATTCGTGGTTTTCTCATATACACTTTCCTGCATTTAATAACACACATTTTTTTTCAACATTAGAAATTTAACTAATTTTATTCCTAAGTCTCACTTTAAATCCTAGGATTCTTAAAATATCTCCAAAAACTTTTTTTTTCATATTTTGTCCTTATCCTAAAAATTTGGGCAGCATAACGACATCTATCTAAAATATTATATTATCACTTGGGCATCATAACGACATATCTAGATATCTTAATATTATTTGGACATCATAACGGCTATCTAGTATTTTTTGTATTTTCAGGCGGGCATTACTACGACATTAGTATAATATTTAATTAAAACATCTAATATTACTTGGGCATTACAACGGCGCTATTGTAAAATACCTAATAAAATTTAGGCAGCACAATGACGCATTTGCAATATTTAAAAAGCATGATTGAATATAATATCCGTCCCGAAATATTCAATCACACTTTCCCACGCAATTTAGGCATTATAACGACATAATTTAAATTTTAATAACTAGAATTAACATAATTTAAATTCTAATAAATAACTATAATTGACATAAACTAAGGATAAAAGAGATTATACCTAGCAATTCCACTTAAAGCTGCTCCAAACTCAATACTAAAAATATATATATCTCACTTTCTCTGTTTTTATTCTCACTGTGCGAGAGGGAGAAAAATATTTGCTGTGATAAGAAAACAGCAACACACACCACTATTTATAGGTTTGGCTTTGGGGATACGGATGGAATAATTTGTAAAAATTTGAAGGTGTACGACAGCTCTTACACAGTTGGTTTTTATCCTTATTGCCTGCACCGTTTTACTAACCAATTACATCTTCTGCAGCTGTGTTTCTTCCTAGGCGAGAGGATTTGCAAAAATTCCTAGCCTTTGAGTTCCAAGAAACTTAATGATACCTACCAACCTACTGCACTGTCTCGCCTATCTGCATATATATATATATATATCTAATGAATTAAAAGAGGAAACTTCATCATGAAGTTTCCAGGTTCTATCCCATCACTATATATCCATATAATATATATATATATATATATATATATGTTAAACACTACTACACGTCCACCTAGGTAGTTACTACCTTATATATATATATCTATATATATATTAAACTAATCAAACTAACTTTCTCTTTTCTTTTCTTTTTTCCAAATATTTTATCATTACTATTAACTCTTGGACAATTAACTAGGTAAATCTTGAATGCCAATTAATACATAATATATATATATATATATATATATATATATATCAAAGCTCTAACTATCTACTTCTCAATTCTAACTAAGAATATTAAATTAGACATCAACTACATTTTCCTAATATAATTGATTTAACTTTAAAAAATCACAATTTAGACTAAAGCATTCTAAGTCATCTTAATAAATTCCTTGGGTGTTACATCAACCCTGCTGAGAAGGGGTAATATCTTGGGTATACCATATCGTTGAACTATGACAATTGTTGACACCATATGCATATATTATTCTTATACATATATCACGCATAAATAATCTGTCATGGAGGAACTGTTTTATTCAATAAATACTTGAGTTCATTTACAGAAACTGGCATGGGCATTATCTGCGTTAAAAATACTAAGTCTTAGACTTAACCCTTTGTTTATGTCTTTCCCCATCATTACGATTAATTGCGCGGTTTAGCTGCACTAGACGAAGATGTCATCGGAGGTTATGTGGGTGATTGCTCTGGACCTGATACGGGTAATTTTCGAGGACATGGATCCGTTTTGGCTTAGGACAATGTGGGAGGATGGAGGATCTGCCCGTGCAGACATGATCGAGATTCTGATCTCGTTAGTTTTGTTAAAACTTAGATCTAGGCTTTTATCTGTTGATCTTTTGAGAACTATGCTGATGTAACATATTTTGGGTTGTATCTATTTTCCTGGTTGACGGCCTAACGACCGGTACATTGATGACTACTTATTATGTTATGGATGTAGTATTTTATCTCTGGTATTGTTATGTGAAGTTTTATTTACTATCTCTTAAATCTCATAGTCTTGGTAAAGTCTTCCGCTGCAGTTTTCTCGTTACGACGAGAAAAGTGATTTTCAGGTCGTGTCTCGGAGGGACATGGCTGGGATGGTGCACCATGGGGTCAATTACTGGTTAATTGATATTCCCACTGGGCGGGGCGTCATAATTCCGCTTCACGAACGTTTCGAACTTGCAAATACCTCGCACACACGCTCACCAAACACTCACAAAGCTTGAAAACACTTTGGCAGCCTAGGTCATTTTGAAATTGTGAGGAATACGAAGGGCCTAAGGCTCTATTTATAGGCCTAGAAAGCAACAGACGTCCGGCCAAGGGGCGTATGTCCAGTGATTCTTGCCCAGTGGTTCAATGGCTGCCTCGTACGTCCAAGTATTATCCAAAGTGTATTCAAAAAGTAGCGTACGTCCGGTGGTCCCGCGTACGTCCGCTTATACGGTTTACAAACGTACGTCCGGTGGTTCCCCCTCGTATGTCCGTACTATAGACAACAACGTACATCTGCCTAACCCAGCATACGTCCACCCAAAAGTCCAAATTACCCCTTTAGCTTCCTTAGTGACCTAAAGCCCAAATTAACTTCTCAACTAAGCCACTTATGCCTAGTTAATAATTTGAGCCACTACACTGACATTGTATTATAGGTCCCTTGGGACAGCATCAATCCTGCTGAGAATGGGTAATATCTCGAGTAGATCATATATGGGAATTATGACTTATAAAGCATTAGCTTTTTCTACATTAAAACGCTTAGGTATTATTGTCAGTTCTACACCATAAGCTTTGAAAACCCTAAAACTATCAAATGGTGTATTAGTGGAGGTAATGCCCTCTTTTTATTGTTAGTTGAATTGCATGTTTACTTTTATTAAATGGTCTCATGTCATACATAAGTGTGAGGTTTACTTACTAAGTCGTTAGACTTACACGGTTATTATTCTTTAGGTAATTTGGTTATGCTATGGAAGTGGCAAGAGATACTACTACTTGACTGGTTATGCTTTACCTATAATTAACGGTTTGACTTTATTATATAGTTGCTCCATATTCTTACTTGATGAACTAAAGTGAATCAGATTTATTCACCTTCCTTTGCATGTACTCTGACATTGTTTTATAAGGGTGATTACCCATTTGGTCACAAGTTGGCTCAACTAGGTAAATTGCTAGTGACTCCACCGAATTAGCCGAGACTAATTTTGGAGGCGTTACACAAGGGCAAATTGAAGGTTGAGTGGAGAGGATGAAGGAGGTTGGAGCTCCTAGTTTGGTTAGTGACTCCACCGAATTAGCCGAGGCTAATTTTGGGGGCGTTACACAGGGGCAAATTGAAGATTGAGTGGAGAGGATGAAGGAGGTTGGAGCTCCTAGTTTGGTTAGTGACTCCACCAAATTAGCCGAGGCTAATTTTGGGGGCGTTACACAGGGGCAAATTGAAGGTTGAGTGGAGAGGATGAAGGAGGTTGGAGCTCCTAGTTTGGTTGGAGAGCACAACAACAAAAACTACTAAAGAAAATAAACAAAACAAGAAAAAAATAAACAAGGAAAAATGCTTGTTTTTGCTGCATTGACTGGTTGGTAAAGATCCATAACCTATGCATGTTGATGGTGAACACATGTTGTTGAATGCTATTAAAAATGCCCATGACTTATCCAAAATGCTAAGGTAAAGGGTCTACATCACAATCGCTTTGCTATGATGAAAGCTTTCCCGATCAAGTCAACAAAGCACTACCATTGGAGGTTACTGCCTCATATTACATTTCATTGGGCAATTGGTTAGATCATGGTCATATATTCCAAATTATATCTTATTGGGAAATTTGTCAGAGCACGACCATATTACCCAAACTATATTATGTTGGGAAATCGGTAGAGCATGACCATGTAGACCAAATTACATTACATTGGACAATTAATCAAAGCATGACTATGTACTTTAGATTATGTCTTAATGAATAATTGGTTAAAGCACAACCATATAACCTAATTGCATTTCATTATGAAATTGACCATAACACAACCTTATACCCCCATATTATATCTTATTGGGGCAATTGGTCAAAGCATGACCATGTGCCATAGACTACATCTCCTCGAGCAATTGATCAAAGCAAGATCATTTACCTCAAATCATATCTCCCATTTAACACAATCCTACATACCAGACCTAATCACTAGAACAAGTGGCTTAAGGAGAACAAAGCATCACAATTGGCCTTAGTACTTACTGCTCAAGCCAAAAATGTTAATCTTGAAGCAAAAAGGGGGTAACCAAGATGGTTGACAATAGATTGAATTGCTTGGGCTGGACTTTTGTTTCAGACAAGAAGATTAGGTCTGGTATGTAGGATCTACAAAAGGATCGAAGGTTCGAATGGCTGAGGCTCCAGCTATACCTCGACAATTCCACGCCAAAATGATTAGAAGAATAGGGAAAGGCTTAAATGGACAATTGTGGTTGGGCAAAAAAAAAAAAAAAACCACATTCGAGAACTACCGTCAAAAACAGTAGAGACGCCTCACAAGGTGGAAAGACCTCACAAAGGAGGTGGGGAGACCTCACAAAGGAATGCAACTCTCAGTGATCATGACGGAAATATCATTGCCGTTGCATCCAAAAAATTGCCCTTGCTTAAAGTTAATGTCAATGAAGCTCAGGCTACTTTGTTGGCAGTTCAATTTGCTTCCGATTTTGGTTGCCATTCTCTTTGTCTTGAAGGTGATTCCCTCATTGTGATCCTAGCCATTAACAAGGTTTCTCTTTTTACTAATTGGTCTTTTACTCCAATCGTTGAAGATATTCACTCGCAGCTCCATGGTTTTTCTACTTGGACAGCAGTGATGACCTCCTGTAGTGCTAACTTTAGAGTACATCAGCTTGCTAAATGGACCGCTTCCAACCATATCTTTGGAAGTATTCCTATGACTTATTTTTGTTTGTTTTTCTCTTCGGTTAGGATCAATTGTGGGAAAGACCAAACATTGAAATTTCCCTTTTCCTTCTCTCCTGCTTTGCTAAAAAAAATAAATAATAAATAAAAAGAGCCAACAATGTTGATATGACACTTTAAATGAACCATTTGATATTTTTTTCATCTAACAAGATTTAATCCAAAGACTAATTGAGAGTACCACTTTAATCTTGTTGGAAAAATGTTAGATAGAACTATAATATTTATCTTTTTTTTTTTTTTGTCCCAAAAGATTTTGGGCTACGTTAACTTCTCCCTAACTTGGTCTAGACAAAACTTATTTTTAAAGCTACTTTTATATTTCTTTGTGTTTGGAAACAGTTATTGGAAAGATCATAGTTGAGTTGGCCTAAACTAATGATAATGCAACTAGTAACATGAGCAAATAAAGAGTGCTAACTAAGGCGATTTAAAAAAAATGTGACTTAAAAATAACAATTTTAAAATATGTGAAAAACATGACTTTTAGAAATACAGTTTGACCTTTAAAATCGTAGTTTAGTCTTTAAAATTGCACATTTTCTATGATGACCCTGACGAGTAAATCAATTAACTAATAATTGATCCCCCAGCTCGCCATCCTAGTCATGTCCTTCGCAGAACAAGATTCCAAGGATTTCACCTTTCTCGTCGTAACGAGAAAGCTACAACGGAAGATTTTATTAAGATTATAGGAATTAGAAACAATAAATGAAACATCACACAGCAAATACTAGTAATAAAATATTACATCACCATAATATTATAGATCGTCATCAAATGTACTGGTTATCAGATCATCATCAAGGAAAGAGATACAACCCCAAAATATCATAACATCAACATAGTTCTCAAAAGGATCAATAGATCATCAACATAGTTCTCAAAAGGATCAATAGATCACAGTCTAGACTTAAGCTTGAGCAGAGCTAATGATATCAAGATCTCTATCATGTCTGCAAATCCTCCAATCTCCCACATCAAATGCAACCAAACAGGATCCATATCTTCAAAGATCACATGGATCAAGTCCTAAGTTAGCACCTAAGTTTGCTTCGACAACATCCTCTTCTAAAGCGGCTAAACGTAGAACAATCGTAATGGGAGATGAAACATAAAAAAAATGACAAGTCTAAGAGTTAGTGATTTTTAACACAGATAATGCCTATGCCAATTTACAGCCTAGACATAAGCTTATGTAGAGTTAATAATATCAGGATCTTTATCATGTCTGCATGAGCAAATCCTCCAGTCTCCCACATCGAACGCAACCAAACAGGATCCATATTTTCAAAGATCACACGAATCAAGTCCTAGGCTAGCACCCAAGTTTATTCCGATGGCATCCTCTTCTAAAGCGGCTAAACCGTATAACAATCATAATGGGAGATGAAACATAAAAGAAAAGGTTAAGTCTAAGACTTAGTATTTTTAACATAGATAATGCACATGCTAGTTTAATAATGAACTCCGATGTTTTAGTAGCAAAAGCAGTTTCATTATGACAGTTTATATTATAGGTGATATATATATATATATATATATATGCATATGATATAAGTAACAGTCATAGTTCGATAGTATGGTCTACTCAAGATATTATCCATTTTTAGTAGGGTAGGCGTTATCTTGAGGGACCTATAATATAATGTCAGTGTCCCAGTCATTGCATAACATACCGTACGTAACATTAACGGCACGACCGAGTCCGACCTCGGGTGGCCCACACCGACTAATAACGTTCATCCTATAGTGATTGAACTACTGGAAATAGTTGTACCGTGGTCACGAAACTAGTGGATCCAAAGCCCCATATAATACACACATATTGACCATAAAACTAACATGAATAGTAAGCCCATGACCATTATACCGCATGTACCAGTGTACCATATCATACGATACAAATTATTTTGTCTGTATTTTACATGCATGTCATTTTACAAGTCTTACTTAGTTAACATGTTCAGCACAACATTTTTCTCAAAATGCCAAAGTTTATGTGCAATAAATATAAACTGTGAGAGTTGTAAAATATGCATATTTTCTCGATATACAAAATAGATGTGCAGTGCATAAAAAATAACAACGAACATTATGTGAATTAAAACTCACTTAGATTGAACAATGTTTCTGAATATTCCGAAAAATTCGAGTTCTCTAAATCTATGGAAAACCTTCTATTAATCTTAATTCTACTAAAACAACTCTAGAGTAAGGAAAATAGAAACTATGGGACAGGTTAGTGAAAATAAAGTCCCATGTCACACACTGACCATACATCCAGTCACAAGATTGTACATCCGCTTTGACGTCTTTCAGGGAGAATATTATTTTCTCTCCACTGTCCACCTATTCTCCGACTTCTAAGGCTATTAGAAACACCTTAAAGCCTCATAACCTATAGTATAACCTCCATGTAACATAACAATGCTAAGTTAACAAAATATTAACCTAAACAAGATTCAAAGCATATCTAAGCTAACAACTACAACCAAACAAAAATTGAGCAGTATAACAACGTATTTAAAAAGTTAAGGATCGAATGTTACCTCTTTAGAACAAAATTGCAAGAGTTCCACCTCACGAATGCTCCAAAACACACGAACACTTTACAAACACTTATAAAATACTCACAAAGCACACTCAAAACACTTTGGCAACCTGGGGGAGGTAGGGGTATTTATAGGAGATGGCTGCTACTAACTCCCGACAAAAGTAGCGGACGTCCGGCCAACCTAGCATATGTCTGGTACTATTCTCCAACGATCCAAAGGCTGTCTCGTACATCCAGGTATTAACCACGAGTATTCCAAAAAGTAGCGTATGTCCAATAGTCCCACATACGTCTACTGTAATGTTTGTAGGCCGTCGTCGATGGTCCCCGTGACGTACACTACAAAGATGGCGTATGTTAGCCAAAGGTCCAAATTGCCCCTCTAGTATCCTTAGTGACTCAAAACTCAAATTAACTCCCCAACTAAACTACTTACGCCTAGCTAATAATTTGGGTCACTACATTTTCAAAAAGCATCTTTTTACCTGTGATTTGAAAACACAGATATTCTATGTTTTCAAATTGTAATTTTTTAAAAACTCAATCCCAAGCAATTCATTTTTTATGATTTAGTCTAAAATCACACTTTTTATATATGAAATCGTAATTCCAAATGCACCCTAAATAACATTATTCACATATTTTTTTAACTTAAAAACAAAACAAATTGTAAGGACTAATTTCATCATATTTCATAGAAAGACAATGTTCTAGTTTTGTTTTATGCTTGAGATATAACAACTTTTTTATATCTCGTTTTAAATTTAAGAAATGTATTTTATGTTTATGAATATATTTTCACATACATAAAAACGAGAAATATCCAAAATACTCCTTGTCCAAAATTATTTAGCAGTTCTTACAAAAAATAAAAAATTACAGGTAAAGAGAACCCTATCGTTTTGATTAGCAGTGGACGACCCAGATGGAAGGCCCAATGTTGTGGTCCAATCAACTGAGCCGCTATGCATCATAAACGAGAACCCTATCAAACTTTTCAACTCTCATTTGGACCGTCGGATCAGAGCAGGGGCATGTACTGTAAATATCCCCAGCGCCCCATTCGGCTATTACTGTAAACAAATGCCAAAACCTGAAAGCGCCGTCTGAGGAGAAGCTTTTCTCTCCGCCTCCGAAATCTTATCCCCACCCAAAACCCTAGCAAAGGTAAAACCCTATTCTCCCCACCTCTCTCTCTCTTAAGTGATTTCAAAGGTGTGGATTTTCATCGTTTTGATTTTCGTATCTTCCAGTACTAGGGTATTCATATTTTCTATTACTTCTGCTTCTGTTGGCAGATCAGTGAGCCCTAACTACTCGGTTCTTCTTTTTCATTTTTTACATCTTGGGTATCAAATATTTAGCGATTTTAGTTTTGAAGTTTTCGTTTCTTTTCCATTTTCCTATGGATGACTTTTCACTCTCTCTCTCTTCTTCTTCTTCTTCCTTTTTTTTTTTTTTTTTTCCGTAATGCTATTGTATTTGTTAGAATAATTGCTTGATTTGATATTTCGGTTTTGATCTGGAGGGGGCTTTTCCAAATGTCGTAGCTATGTAATATAATCTGGGTTCACTTTATTTGCATCTGTATTTTGGATTTGTTCATTTGGATGTTTGAAGCATGAACATTTTTAAGTTGTTTTTTGAGTGCTATGATTTCATTGTGGAGCACCGTTTATCAAGTACGAAGGCTTTACTTTTAGTGGCTCATCAGTGGTTTTGTGTGCGAGCCTTTCATCTGTTTTGTATTATTCCTTGATGTGGCTTCTATGTTTTGTTTTTGGCTTTCAAGGTGCTGCTTCCTATAGATTTTCTTGGTTTTGGTTTTGCAGCTGAAATAATTATTCCTTTAAAACTGGGTTTCACTTTTTTTCAACTGCGAATACCATATGTTGATTGAATTTGATGTGTGGTATTGATTACCCTTTCCTTGATGTGTAGGGTGTGGGCTGTGAATCTGACACTCTTGAAATATTATGGACTGAGAATTAGTAACCTGGTTTTTGTCATAGTTATCTCATGTAGGCAGTTGTTGTGCCAATAAAATACATAATGTACTGAGAAATATTAACTTTTTTTTCATCATGATAATCATTTATTTGTTAAGAGTGTTACTGCGTATGAGTCATGATTTCCTTATCCTTGCCTTTATTTATGCAGATGAATCGGGAGAAGCTTATGAAGATGGCCGGTGCGGTTCGCACCGGTGGAAAGGGAAGCGTGAGAAGGCAAGTCTGTTTCAGTTAGAAACAATGCCAATTTTAAGCTTATTTAGCTTGAAAATGTTAAGATGGTTGTGGCTGCTTTCTTCAAGGAAAGAAGCTTTGAGATGATAGTGTTCATTTGTCAACATTTTATCCTACCCTCTTTATGACTTGTTTAAGATGCTCATTTATAAGTTGACCTCATATGCATGTATGAGCCAAATACCATGTTTTACTGGATTGTTATCTTCTTGTTTGTTTTGCCCTGAGACTTCATAAATCTCACCCACCTCGTCTGACAATACAATAAAAACTCTTAAATTTAGAAAATGAAATTAGAGAAAACTGTGGCTATAAATGTTGATCAATAGTTTGGTATTTTGGCTAGTAGTTAAGGAGATTGCCCATTTGGTTTTTTCATGGTATGATATGGTCATTGTGGCTCTTGCCTTTTGTGTAGTCAAATGTGACTTGCTCTTAAGATAAATTTGTGTTTTGGGTTTGGGGCTCACCAGAGGTGTGTGTAATGTACCTCTTTTGAAAAATAGAAAAATAAATTGCCAGAGGTACTCTTTGCTGATTTGTATAAGTGAAATATCTTGCTACATGTGACAATGAGTTTGTATGGTAGACAACTCATACTTAATCATCTGTTGATTCTTTCTTGTTTTTCTCTCACACTATACCTACTATTCTGTCTGTCATGACTACAGAAAGAAGAAGGCCGTTCACAAGACGACTACCACAGATGACAAAAGGCTTCAGAGCACCCTCAAGAGAATAGGGGTGAATGCTATTCCAGCAATTGAGGAAGTTAACATATTTAAGGATGATGTAGTTATCCAGTTTATAAATCCCAAAGGTGATGCTAACTTGACATTATGTGGATCATCTATTTCTTTCCCCACGTTTTACATCTTACAATACTAATAACTGTTGTCTCTTTCGTCTTTCAGTTCAAGCCTCCATTGCTGCAAACACATGGGTTGTTAGTGGTTCTCCTCAAACAAAGAGTATGCTTCTGTATCTTTTCTTTCTGTATTTGAAGATTTATGTAATTGACAATCTATTCTTGTGTGTGTTTGTTTCAATGTTTTAACATGAAAGGTGTGAATATAAGTCAGGATTTTTTTCCAAAATGGCTACTTCATTATTTATGTTTTACGAATCCTTTTTCTTCTGTGTGGAAACAATCACAATTGATGGCTCATTCTTTTCCTTTTGCCACCTTATTGTTGTCTTCCCAGAACTGGCTTTCTTGTGATGCTGGTTGGAGGGGGAGTAATTGTTCGATGGGGTGCCTGTGTAGCATTGATTTTTTCCCATATTAACTTTTCTGTAGAAATGGCGCCATATTTTAACATGAATTTTCTATTTTCCAGAATTGCAGGATATTCTCCCTGGCATTATCAACCAATTGGGTATGTTTCCTAGTGTGACTTTACAATTTTCTTGCTCATGTCTATTGGCTGGATGGTTGAAATATCATGTATAATTTTTCCTGATTTATTTTACAGGGCCAGATAACTTGGACAACTTGAGGAAGTTGGCTGAGCAGTTCCAGAGGCAGCCACCTGGTGCAGGTGCTGGTGCAGCCACCGCACAAGATGACGATGATGATGATGTCCCAGAACTTGTGGCTGGAGAGACGTTTGAAGCTGCTGCGGAGGAGACGAAAACTACTTAGGAGTTTTGAGGGATTTTGTGCTATTCTATATATTTCCCATGTTTTTCAAGTTTTACTTTTGTTTTTCCAATTAACTCTTTCATGCGTTTTCTGATGCTTGTGAAAACTCTGGGATAGATGTTACTTCCATTCCATGTGTCGGTTCAAAGATCCTTACAGTACTTCTGATTGGTTTTTTTTTTTTTTTTTTTTTTTTGAGCTACATTTAGGACTTGCCCTTTTCAGTTTTTATCATGTAATAATGTTTTCCTCAGTCAAAATTCTGTTCCTTTTATTAATATTGAAAAAAATGCAAAAGCAGTCATTGGTTTGACTGATTTACAAAAATAAGTAGGTATGTCTGTTTAATTTTCGTCTAATTTTGTTTTTTTAATTAAAATTGGTAAATGCCTCGCAACTTGGAATGTAGGCGGTGACAGTTCCTTTGGGAGAAAAGGTTGTTGTCAAGCATCGGTCATCTGTATTAAAAAATCATGCCGAAACAAAATCCAAAAATCAAAATAAGACCATAATCTCCTAATTACGAACATTATTTTGAAGACACTGTAGGAATTTATTATTTTTATTATTATATTTTACTCACACATGTGGTTTAACTTTTTTATTTTTTGGACTTTTATGGCTTATTTTTTATCACAAGAGATAATTCTAGTATGTCTAAAGACGAAAATAGTTTTGTCTATAATTTGATGGTATGTTATGTCAGCACCAATTGCGGTTTGACATGTGTCTATATAATTAATTAATTTAAAAAAATTAAATGACCAGAGTGGCCTAGCCATCCCATATTTAAAAAAAAAAAAAAAATTACAAAAATTTTGGGGGTGGCTAAGGTCCGGGGGCCGAACCATCTCATGTTTTCTCTGAATAATGCTACAAGTCCATCTTGTATCTATCTTAAGTCAATCTAAGAATGATATGACTATTAAAATACCATTGAACTTGTGATTAATCATTATTGGATTTTCATCAAATGGTAATTTTAATAATCACATTATTCTTGGATGGACTTAAGGTAGATACAAAAGAGGTTTCTAAAATTACTCATTTCCTTTCTCTTCTCATCTCGTCAAACGCCTATCTCTCACTTTCTTTGCTAACAAAAGGTAATTTCTTTTCTCTACACCTCACCTCTCTCTTCTCATCTCTCTCTTCGGTGTCTATTTGTCATGGGGTTTCTCTTGATTTCTTGGTATGGGTAGTTATGGATTAGTGTTTTGAAGAAAGATTTGTGATGGGTAATGTTGATGCACGCTTTTCCTTCAATAGGCTCCAATTGGTGTTATCTTCACATTTTTCAAGGCATCTTTGATAATCATTCTTTGTGCTCCTACAAAATAATAAGAGCATCAAAAGGGTCTATGGGGAAGGTCCTATAAACCCTCCGATGCTTAAGTTAGCAGTCGTATAAGGAGTAAAAATATAGCCGAAGCTAGCAAAATAAATTGATCGATCTCTTTCTCTAATGCCTTGAGTTCCCTTTTATAAGGTTTTATTTGTGTAACCGCGCCCTCAATCTTCTCCCATCAGGTGATTGATGGATAATTTGAAAAGTTGGAGATAATGTGAGTTAGTGAAGATAAAGGAGGGTTGTTGAGAGATAGTGGGACCCATTGTGGATTTTATCCCCAATAGTTACCCCTTTGATTCCCATAGCTGACTTGTCTAGCTAGTTGGGCATCAAGAATCTTATGTGTACTTGTGATCGAATTTACCTTTGTCCTTAATACCGAAGGTGAAGTGTCAACCATTAGGTACTTGTTGGGATCATGCTTGGTTAGGGTGCATAGCAATGCAACATAGGTCTTAACCTGTTGATCATAACGCCGTAATTGCGTGTCGGAGGCAAGGGCTTCGGTTCTGATCCCCGAGATTAGGAAAGAATGTAAACTCATGAAGCCTTGGAGCTCCCAAAGCTGGCTCTTCTGAGGTTAAAGATTTGTAAAAAATCATTGAAATATGCTTGATGAGAAAAAGGTCTTTTGCTCAACTTTGTTGTCTTGCCTATTCCCTTTTTTCTTTTCACAATCTTAAAAGTAAAACTTAAGAGTTTGATTTTTGTGATTGCTATGCAGGATACTTTGGCAGAGTGCTCAACCTTGAGAAATTGCCTTTTAGAACAATCCCGATTAAGGGGATGTGTTCCCAAATGTATTTTCTCAAGGTCCCAGCCTTGAGAAATTGCTTTTGACAAAATCTCGATTAAGAGGATGTATGTTCCCAGATGTATTTTCTTGAGGTGGTTTAGCCTTCGAACAATCTTACTGCAAAGGTTGTATGTTCTTAATAGGTTAAGTTTGAAAAGCGCTTGTATAGCTATATTTCTCACTGAGTTAGCCTCGGGAAAGCGCCTCGGCGATATTTCATCAAGGGGTTCAGCCGTAGAATTATCCTATATGGAGGATTTAAATTCTAAGTTGGGCTGGGTTTGGCAATATTTTGCAAATGTTTAAGGAAAGTACCTTGGCGATATTTCCTAATTATTTTTGGGGTAAAGTGCTTAGTTGCTGATATTTACTAGTATGTTGCAATGGTTACTTGGGGCTGGTCCCGCTTCTCTTGCAATAAGTGAAGGTGCAGACTGAGGCCTTCATCGTTGCACTTGGGCTGAAAGGTCTTTACGTGGAAGCTTCTCGATCCAATCTTGGCTAGGATGACTGTTTCTTTTACGCTCACCAAGTCATTTCTTCAAAATTTTGAAGATGATCTTTAAACCAGCTACTCCCCCATTCTCAGAGATGTGACTCTCAGGATCCTTTTGCTCGGATTCTTTGGGAATCTTAGGATTATGTGACTTTCGGCGAGGTCAGGCGAAGTTGAGGCCTGGTGAAGCTTAAACATGGTGAGGCGGAGCTAGGCTTGGCCATGGTGAAGCACAGCGAGGCTCGGTGAAGCTCAGAAAATTATCCTCGAGAATTTTCTCCTCTATAAACTATCACCATGGGCCTCTCAGTTGTGTGGGGCAAAGCTTGCAGTACACTGTGCTTGAGGCAATGGCTCGGAAGCTGGATTAGGCCGAGACTGCACAGGCAAGAGTTCTCAGGAACTAGATTGTCCTGCCATGGCAAGAGTATACTTAGAAGCAATCTTATGCCATGGCAAGCATTCTCTCGGTATTTGGAGCTTGTGCACCAGGAGGCCGGAACCTCTTGAGTAGTGTCTACCTCTTTGACAAGGGTATACTTAAAAGCAATCTTATGTCAAAGAGGGTTTTTATGGATGCCGAGCACTCTCCCAGTTGACTAGGCACTCTTTCGGTCTTTCAGCCCTCTCCCTTGTCTAGCATACTCAAGGCAAGGGCACATTGGAAAATCTTTGGCTGATAAGGACATCTTGCATCCCTATCAACAAGTTGCCTTGACAATTAAGTCGAGCTTCATGGATTCAAGTATTTCCTATAGAAGCTTTATAACAGGCAAAGATATATTGCAGCTATGCTGCTTGTTAGTTCAAATATGGTTGGACTGTAATCCAAATTGATCTAACACTTTAATCGATGAGCAAAAATAATTTAAAGCATCGTTTTTCAATTGCTGCAATAACTTAGCATGCTAAAATTGGATATCATTGAGCGATTTGTGCTTAATCATCAATTATACAAGTAAATGTAAAGTAGATGATAAAAGTTTTACCGAAGTTTGACAGCCTTAAGTTATTGAGCTTTTGATGCTCAGGCTTTGTCATGGTGAGACTATACACGCTCTGATCATGTTCTTGTAGGCCATCGAGAGCAAGTTCCGCTTCTTTGAAATGAGCTCTCTTTGTCCACCATGGTACCCCATAAAATGAAATGGCTTCTCAGGAGCTCCATATTTAGTGCAATTGGGAAGCTCAGTTCCTTTGCATCTTGGAATGGAACTCCTTGGTGTGCTCAAGTTTCTAGACTTTAGTAGGCGAAGTGTCTCGCTAGCAGCCATTTAATGTCAACTCGGGAACAAACTCCTCATACATTGAGCTTTTCCTGCATGTGGTACCATGCGAGCTTTGGGTGGAAGCTATAGACATGGATGATCATCTTGTGAATTGATCATATTTGACTAATCCTCAAGGCTCAAACCTTCTTAGCAACCTAGTATGTGTTGATATGTTTGTCAAGGAATTTTGCTTCTTGTGTGCCTAGCCTTTCTTTCCCCATTTCTGATGCAGATCGGCATCCAACAAAGGAAGATCTGAATAGTTACTTATCCCGTCCGGACCCATAGATTTGTTTTATGTTCAGTTCAAGTCCCTGTTTGGACGACTACCTATCCCGTCCGGACACATAGCTTTATTTGGCTTAGCTGATTTTATTATTTATTTATTGTTTTATTTAATTATCTTTATTTTTTGTTGCATATGTTAAATGCAATCGTACATCTCACGAAAGATGGATTTATCTTTTTGTTCTTTGTTTTTAGTTTAAGTATTGCTAAGGAACTAGCAATATGTAAGTTTGGGGGTGTGTTAAGTGCTAAAATATTCTCATTTTAGCCCCTTAATTTACAATTGTTAATTTTTTAGTCACGTTATTTTGAGCAATTTTACTCTTTTTTTGTGTGTTTGTGTTTTCTTTGTTTTATAGGCTTTTAGAAGAAAATGAAGCATTTTTGGAAGTATTAAGCTTAAAGAGCAAATTTGGAAAAACTATAGATTCTGACAGTGCGATCGATTGCATTGAGCCTGTGCTCGAGCGCACCAGTGCTTGAGCGCCCAAGCCAAGGAACAAGTGCAATCTGCATTTGCGCGCAAAAGGAAGGATCGATCGTAGAAGTGTGATCAAATGCACCACACCTGCGATTGAGCGCATTCGTGTGTTAGTAAACAGTGTGGCGGTTGGTCCTATTTTGGAAATAAGCTTAGGGTTTGTTCTATGATTTCTAGGGTTTCTAGGTGCTTCTAGGGTTCCCTTAAACTCTATAAATAGGCTTGTAAATACAGAATTACACAGACTAGATTTTGGAGAAGAATTGACGGCTTTTCAAAGAAGCATTTTTCAGGTTTATTCTTTTTCTTTCTATTTTATTATGAAGATATTTAACATCAAACTCATGTTTAACTAAACTCTTTAGTATGGCTAAATTGAAGCCCTAATTATGTTTATTTAACATATCAATATTGACGCATTTGTGATAATCATATTGTGATGCTTAACTTGATTATTTTATGCTTAATTGAATTCCTCATATGTGTGATTAGCCATTATATACATGTGGTATGAACTAGTTATTTAGGTCAATTTTGATGACCTAGTCCTAAGCTTAATAGAGTGACAAAAGAATCTCCTTACGGGTTCTTGGGGTAATCAATATAGGGAGCCAGGAGTATACACCCATGTCTTAGGTCTTGTGTGCTTGTCAATTTTCATAGATTTATGCTTTCTTAAAGAACAATTAGCATACATCCATGCTAAATCCTTTAAGAAAGAAAAGAGTTAGAGTATACACCTATACTTAATTCGTTTCTTAAGAAAATCTATAACTTAAGGAGTATACACTCATGCCCTTAGGTTGGTAAATATTAAGTAGCTATAATATGATTAGAATATTGGCATATTGTTATATTATTTTAGTATAATTAATGGTGGATATCAAATCCCTACCTTTTATCTTTATCGAATAAAAAATCAATATTTTCTCTTGTCTTAAATTTGATGAATTAATTTTAATCAAAATTTACCAATTTTCATGAGAATGATCATGTGCTTGCACCCTAAACTACTATTTTGATCTTGTGCACTTGCAAGTAAAATGTACATTTATTCGCTTATTAATTTATGTGTGTTTTTGCACAACATATTTTATGATGACCTTGATGGGCAAATCAATTAACTAGTAATTGATCTCTCGGTGAGCCATCTCAGCCTTGTCCCTCTCAGAACAAGACCTCCGAGAATTCACTTTTTTTGTCGTAACGAGAAAACTACAACGGAAGACTTTACTAAGACTACGGGATTTAGAGATAGTAAATGAAACATCACACAGCAAATACCAGAGATAAAATATTACGTCACCATAATATCATAAATAATCATCAAATGTACTGGTCATCAGACCATCATCAGGAAAATAGATACAACCCAGAATAACAAAATATCAACATAGTTCACAAAATGATAAATAGATCAAAGTCTAGATTTAAGCTTAAGAAGAGCTAATGAAACCAAAATCTCTATCATATCATTACGAGCAAATCCTCCATCTTCCAACATATTCCTAAGCCAAACGGGAATCATATCCTCAAAGATCACCCGTATCAAGTCCTGAGCGATCACCCAAGTAAACTCTGACGGCATCTTTGTCTAGTACAGCTAAACTGTGCAATTATTCGTAATGATGGCGGAAAGACATAAATAAAAAGGATAAGTCTAAGACTCAGTGATTTTTAACATAAATAATACCCATGCCAGTTTAGTAATGAACTCGGATGTTTTTATAAATAAAATGACAATTCCATCATGACAGATTATATTATAAGTGATATATATATAATAGATGGTATATGCATATGATATAAACAACAATCATAGTTCAACAGTATAGTCTACTCAAGATATTACCCCTTTTTCAACAGGGTTGGTGCTGTCCCGAGGAACTTATAGTATAATGCCAATGCATCAACCATTATACAACATACTGTATGTAACATTAGTGGTATGATCGAGTCCGATCTCGAGTGGCCCACACTAACTAATGACATCTATCATATAGTAACCGAATCATTGAGAATGGTTGCACCGTGATCATGAAACCAATGGATCCAAAGCTCCATACAACACACACATTTAACCATAAAGCTGTATAACATGTATAGTAAGCCCATAGCCATTATTATCGCACGTACCGATGTACCATGTCATACGATGCAAATTATTTTCTCTGTATTTTACATACATATCATTTTACAAGTCTCACTTGGTTAACATGTTCAACACAACGTTTTTTTCAAAATGCTAGAGTTCATGTGCAATAAGTATAAACTGTGAGAGTTGTAAAATATGCATGTTTTCTCTATATACAAAATAGACGTGCAGTGCTTGAACAATAATAATGAGCATTATGAGAGTTAAAACTCACCTGGATCGAAAAGTGTCTCCGAATACTTCGAAAGATCTAGGTTCTCTAAATTTGTGGAAAACCTTCTATTAGTCATAATTCCACTAAAATGACTCTAAAGTAAGAAAACAGGAGGTATGAGACAGCTGGTGAAAATAAAGTCCCTTCTCCCATATTGACCGTACGTTCAGGCTTAGGGCCGTATGTCCACCGTGTCACGACGGGTTGTACATTTGGTCACAATACCATACGTTTGTTCTAAGGGTTTTCAGGGAGAACCTCATTTTCTTTCCACTGTCCGCCTATTTTCTGACTCTAGGTTACTAGAAACACCCTAAAATCTCATAGTCTAGTTTACAGTCTCCATACAACGTAACAACGCTAAGCTAACAAAACGCTAAACTAACAAAATGCTAACCTAAACAAAGTTCAAAGCGCATTGAAGCTAATAACTACAACCAAATAGAAATTGAGCCGCATAACTACGTAATTAAAAAGTTAAGGATCGAACGTTACCTCCTTAAACAAAACCGCAAGAGTTCTGCCTCACAAACGTTCTAAAACACACAAACACCTTACATACGCTCACAAAACACATTCAAAACACTTTGGGAACACTCTGAGAACACTTTGGCAACCTGGGGGCATCTACAACTTATGCAAAACACAAAGGGGGTAGGGGATATTTATAGTCCCAAAAAGCAGCGGACGTTCAGCCAAGGGCGTACATTTGGTGGTTCTTGCCCAATGGTCTAAAGGCTGTCTCGTACGTCCAGGTATTAACCAGAGGGTATTCAAAAAGTAGCGTACGTCCAGTGATCTCACATACATCCGCCTGTATGGTTTGCAGAGTGTATGTCCGATGATCCCCATATGTCCGCTACTACAATGACGTCGTCACGTCGTGACCTAGCGACGTCAGTACTTTCACCCAAATTACATATCTAGTGTTCTTAGTTACCCAAAGCTTAAATTAACTCTCTCAATTAAGCCACTTACACCTAGTTAATAATTTGGGTCACTATATATTTAACCCAACTTAAAATTCCAAGATAAGCCAAAAAACCCTAGAAGCTGTATCTTGGCCCTTTTCCTAAGAAAATAGTTTTGAGATCTGCTCCCTCCTCCTCTCCCCTTTCCCTTCTATTCCCCACTCCAACCCTCCACCCCCTTTATTTATTTATTTATTCATTATTCATTATTATTATTTTATGTTTGTAGGTGTTTTCCAACTAGATCAGCAACTTTGCCTTCTCCACTATGCGTCCAACCACCTTCCACCGTGTTGTGCCATTCATCTCCTCCCCACCGCTGCTGTTGTTTGTTAGTTGTTTATTTGTGTTTTTTGTTTTGAATAAAAGGTTTGTTCTCTTTAGATCTGCTCTCATGAGCGAAAATGAATAATTAGGTGTGAAGGATTATCTCTCATGGCCAGTTTAAATAAATTTTATTTGAAAATTTGGCTATCTATGTCTTAGATCTAGACTGTTTGGAGCAGATTTGCTCTTTAATTGTATTTGTACATGGTTTATTGGAAGATCCTAATTGTAAGAATTTTTGTTTATATCTATGACTTTGTTATCTCATAAGCTCATAGCATGTGACTGATTTTTGCAGAGCTTTATATTTTGTATTGTAAGAGTTTTATGCTCCTGATTTTTAATCAATGAAATGCTCATATTTTCGTTAATATATATATATATTAAGCCACAATTTGGGGGTTGGTACGGTTATCCCATTTGGTTGAAGAAGTCATTCAATATTTTTTTTTTAATTTATATTTATATTTTTTATTATGAGTCACACGTGTTATAATTTAATTGGTGCTAATAGGGGCAAAACCACGTTGGGCCTTAGGGGGTTAGGGGTCCCCAAAAAAATAAAATTCCAATAAAATTTAATTTTTGACCCCTAATTTTTTTTTTAATTCCCCTCTAAACACAAATTTCTAATTTCACCCCTAAGTGCTAATATGTTATTTAATGGTTTCTATAAAAAAAAATTAAAATAAAAGTTGGGTGTAAACTTTTATTTTTATTTTTGTATATTACAAAAAGCTCGTACAACATTTTTTCATACCACAATAAGCTTAGGTGTATACCGTGTATTGCTCGAAATAATGCTATAATATATTTAACAAATTCCATAGCCCTTTTTTTTTTTTTAAAAAAATTTAAATTTAAATTTTTATCTTTTGCATATCGGTTTCTTTAATTTTATTTTCGGAGTCGGGTCAAATCAATCGTTACTTGGCAGAGTAATGAAACTTATTAGATCAGTCTGAATGGACAATATTCACATTAATATTATTTTATTATTAAAAAAATGTAAACAGTAATATTAAAATAAAATAATCTTAAAATAATACCAGTGAATAATGTTTACCCACAATTCCTCTGCTTGGCAAATTTTGCTCTTATCCATATCATCACGCGCGCAGCGCGTGCTTGTTCTTGACTGGACGAGTGACCAGCTAAACGGTTAAGTGTGCCACCTACGAGGGAGTGACAGAGAGATGGATATGGCGGGAGGCCTGAGCTTCCTCTGCAATATTTCCGGCGCCCCAAGCCCGTTGCTCTCGTCACCGGGCAACAATTCCCTCTCGCTCAATGCTCCTTCGATACGCAGTCGGATCAAGGCAGAAATCGAAGAAATCAGGGTGTGCACGAACCGGACATGCCGCAGACAAGGCTCCCTTCAAACCCTGGAAACTCTCTCGGGACTGGCTCCCCCAAACGTCACCGTCAAGTCCTGTGGCTGCTTGGGCCGCTGCGGCGCCGGTCCAAACCTCGTGGCTCTACCCGGAAACAGCGTATTCGGGCACTGTGGGACGGCGGCTCGAGCCGCCCAGGTCATGGTCGGATTATTGCTTCGTGGTCATGATTCGGACAACACTGCTGCAAAGACTGGCTTGGAAATGCTTGCACTAAGGAAGAGAGCACAAAATGAGTTGGACGAGGGCAATTTCTCCCAGGCTGAGCTACTGCTCTCACAGGTAAAAATAGTATTCCTTGAGTATTTATTAGCACGATTGTACAGTTGTGATTAAATGTGTTGTTTCTTATAAATTGCAGGCTATAAAGTTAGAACCATTTGGTGGTATTCATTTTCTGTACAAAGACAGGTTCGTCTAACTATATCTCATCAACAAGTAAAGAAATCATGTTCAAAATCTGCATATATTTTTAGAATTAGCTCTGGAGTTAGGTACCCTCACAAGTATGCCTGCATGTCGGTGTGTGAATCTTTTGTCTCCTGTGCAGTGTTATAAATTAAATTGATTAAATTCATTCCTTATTCCTTTCTATAGGCTTAAGTTTTTGGGATAGCGGTGATTTAACATGTGGTATTAGACTTGAGTTCAAATTGTGTCACCGTCATTTGTCTTTCATTTCAATTAAATATTTTACATTTTGGACTTCGCCTATTAATAATTTTGAGATAAATAGTGATTTGACACAAAGCCTGTTGTGGACATATACTAATGTTTATATTTGGGTGTCCTACTAAGTGTCCATGGTTCCCATCATGATATCTAACAGCAATTGCTTGCCTACTGCACTCTGCATGTTTTGTGTTCATTAGAATACTCCCTGCTCTGATATTAATGGGTCTCTATTGTGATGGAAATGTTTATGAAATCCTTTTCTCCTCTAGCATTCAGATCTAGGGCAAGGTTAGCGTTGGGAAATTATTCTGGAGCTCTTGAAGATGCCACAGAAGCTTTGACATTTGCTCCTCAGTACCCTGAGGTGAGCCAAAATCTTATTTTACAATCAGTAGTCAAGAAATGGCACTGCAGATGCAAATTATTGTAGTTACCAAATTATGGTCACCATTTTTGTTGATTTTGAATCTTTCGGAATTGGGAAATGTGCTTTTGGATTCATCTCAAAACACCTTTTAAACGCTACCGGCTCCTGGATCTCAAAATCCAGAAACCTACTTTCCAACCTTCATATTGCTCTCCATTCGTTTCTTTTCCTCTTTTTTTTTTTTGGTTGGGTAATTAACAAAATTTTTTATAAAGAAATAGGAGAGCAAGTGAAGCATTTCCAAGATGTTACAATCTAAAATTTTGAAGAAGGAAATCTAAAGAAGAATTACAATGAAGTCATACAAAGATCTTAGAAGTAATACTTAAGCAAGTTGGGGTTAAGCTCAACACCATTACATTTCCCATCATTATGCTCTCACTGTGATGTCCACATAACTCATAGCAGAACTCCCCCTCCATATTTTATTGATTGCATCACAATCAACTGCCTTTCTAACAAGCACCTCCACAATATCTCTCCATCTAAGACTGCTTGCTTCTTACTGAGTGATGCAGGAAAAATTTGAGAAAATTGTTATTTTAATTATGCATGTGTGTTTTAGTTTTCCTTCTTCAATAAGGATTGGGTTTTCCCTTTCCTATTAGGATTTGTTTTCCTTTTCCTATTAGGATTCGTTTTTCTTTTCCAATTAGGTTTGCGTTTTCCATTCCTTGTTAATTTAAAAGGTGCCTAACTTATATAAAGGTATCTAGTCTTTTTTATATTAGAATTCAGTTTATATTATCAATTAAATTTGAGTATTTTAGATTTATTTCTCTATTTTCTTATTTAAGGGCAATTAGGAACTTTCTCTTCCCTATTTTTTATTTTCTCTTTTCCTAAATTCCCTTTTCAATATTCAAATCTTAGTTTTTGCTGCTATTATACGCTGTTAGAACAATCTTAGTTCTGCCCAGCGTCAGTTAGTATCGGAGCTTAGCGTCTTCTTGGGATGAATTGTTTTCATTAGTTTTTCATGATTGGTGGTCGTGGTCGACGTGGACAAGTTCTGAATGAGGAAGTCCTTTAACATGAGTGCAGTATACAAGACGTGATGATTGAAGATTTGCAGAGGCAAAACAACCTTAGTTCTGTTGCTATCATACATTGTCAGAGCAACCTTAGTTTTGCCCAGCGTCAGTTGGTATCAGAGCTTAGCATCTTCTTAGGATGAATTGTTTTCATTAGTTTTTAATGACTGGTGGTCGTGGTCGACGTGGACAGGTTTTGAATGAGGAAGTCCTTTAACATGAGCACAATATACAAGACGTGATGATTGAAGATTTGTAGAGGCAGGTTGCGGAGTTAACCAGCGTCTAGTGGCGCAAACTTGAAGATGTATTGCGATATTGATTGTCGCAATTCAAAATCCAATTTTGAGAACCCGTATCACAAGCCTGTTCTATTTCAGGAACAATGTGTTCGGGATGAACGACATGAAGACTTAAACTTCAGAGTTATGTTTGTTGATGAAGAGTTTCAACATGAATATTCTTCTCAATGTTTCATGGATTGGAATTTTCTACCAACTTATGATACATATGTCGATGATGAAAATCTTATAGAGGTGGAGGAAAATTTTATTTTCAAAGAGAAAGAAATAGTTTATCCTTTTTGGGAGATTTATATGCCGCACGAATGGGAGAAGATAAATAAATACCGTGTGAAGATTGAAGTATCTCAATATGATATGAAGAGTTTCAAACTACTATTCGCAATCACGTTGTGATGGGTTGTAAATTGTTTCTCTTCCAGTTTCAAGTTGCATTGATATTGAGAAGTACAAGATGGAATGGATTAATTGGACATTCAAAAGATTGAGAAAAAGATGATTTGAACTCGAGAGCGAGTTCTTTCCAACCCGGAAAGACTCTCGAGTTCTTTCCAACCCGAAAAGACTAATGCAGGAGAAATTTGAGAAAATTGTTATTTTAATTATGAATGTGTGTTTTAGTTTTCCTTCTTCAATAAGGATTGGGTTTTTTCTTTCCTATTAAGATTTGTTTCCCTTTTCCTATTAGGATTTGTTTTTCTTTTCCAATTAGGTTTACTTTTCCTTTTCCTTGTTAATTTAGAAGGTGCCTAGCCTATATAAAGGTATCTAGTCTTTGTTATATTAGAATTTAGTTTATATTATCAATTAAATTTGAGTCTTTCAGAGTTATTTATCTATTTGCTTATATAGGCCAATTATGGGCTTTCTCTTCCCTATTTGTTATTTTCTCTCTTCCTAAATTCCCTTTTCAATCTTCGATTCTTAGTTTCTGCTGCTATTATACGTTGTTAGAACAACCCTAGTTTTGCTGTGTTGAGCCAAGTAATTATGAGTTGTAAGATGCCATAATCATAGTAATGATTTTAGAGCTATATACAAAATTATACATACATTATAAACACAAACATGCAGACACACAACAGCTAAGGCAAATTATATCAACTTTTATTTGTTTGTTTTTTAATGAATACTAATTTTATTGAAAGAATAAGGCAAAGCCCTCGTACACGAAAAGTATACAACAAAGCCGAAGTTTAGAACATGTACAACAGCCCAAAGGCTTATTTTATCAACTTTTGTTTGTTTGTTTGTGGTTAATTTTATTATTATTTTTACTTTTTTCTTTTGATGAGATGACTAATTGATCTTTTGCAGGCTTATATCTGCCAAGGCGATGCTTTCTTGGCTATGGACCAATTTGATTCAGCTGAGAAGTCATATTTAACATCTTTGCAGATAGATCCTTCCATTCGTCGTTCCAAATCATTTAAGGTATCATTTTATGTCTAAGGTTATGTGGTGATTGCAAGTATATTTTACTTTCCCTCTGGTTTATCAACCTAATTGCTAAATGATGTACTTATACAATTAAAAGGAGACATGAATTCCCCTTTTGGAAAAACCGGGGGGAATGGGGGGTGGGGGATGTGTGTGTAAGGTTGGTCATGAACCGGTCTTGACATTGAATCTGGTTTATTGGAGATGAGCTAGTTCTGGCCCAACTCGATGCTTACCACCCAGTAGAACTTTTGGTTTAAACCAATTCATCATCTTGGATCTTGGATCTGCAACAATGGAAATTCTACATATGGTCACTGTTCAAGTCACATGTTCATAACTGTCCTCCTTACAATTGTAGTCTAGCGCGTAACCCATGATATAGCCTGCTGGCTTGGGGAATCTATCTTTGTCAGGATTCTAGACTAAAGAGAGGATTATAGAACTGGTCAGTGAAGCATAGTGATTTTTTGTTACTTTCTTTGAAAAAATTAAAATAAGAGTAAAAATGGGGTATGGCTTGGTTTTGTCCCCTTCTGACTGGAGGTATTGTTTTGGTTTAGTAGTTAGGCAGAAAAACCAAGCTAAGAATTGGTCTATTTTATGTCTGTATTAGTGTGCACCTGTTTATTCCTAAAGTAAATGAAATTATAGGTTGCAATGATAACAACCAATAGTAATTGAAACAGATCAAATGATTGTTTAGAAAATACAAAATAGAAAATAATTATCATATAGAAATTTAACCTAACTGCACCGATTCTATTTGCTAAGGATGGTTTCTAAATGTTATAATTCTAAAACATTTAGAAATTCTCCCCTTCCCTCTCCCCTTGGGACTGATTAGTTATAATAAAATTAAAAAAATTCTATACCTAGATTCGTCCCTTTGAATTTTGTTTGTGGGTGAGTCTGTATGTATAGGTGGTTTATATGTGCACCTAAACATACCCACTATAATTGAAGGGTTTGAATATGCATTTACTTAAAAAGAAAATACTAATCTATATAATGTTGAGGGTTTCATCACTTCATTGTTTATGGCTCATATTTGTCATATTTAATTGAATTGAAGTAGGCTAATGCAATTTTTCTCCAGAACTTACAGGGGGAATACCTCTATGAGTTCATGTAAGTAAAAAGAACAAATACAACAACATGTGCCTCCACACAATTGGACTTTAGGCTCATAAATATAAATTCAAGTATTGGGTCTGACAATATGCCATTTGGGTGAAAACAATAGTAGGCAAGTTGCCATGCTCAAGTTGGCCTTTTTGGACCAACAAAATTTAAACTTCCTGCATTGACCCATACAATTGATCTACTTGTGAAGTAAAATGAATTATGGAGGCTGTACATATAAGAGATGCCTTTGATGATACTTTTATTATTTCTTACATACGAATTTGTTGCCTTTTCTTTTTTCTTTTTTTTTTTTCCTGATAAAAGAAATGAGTTTCATGAGGATGGGAATAGTACGCATGAAAATCTCCCTTTCCTTTGGAAGAGTATTTGGTGGACCAAGGCTTCCTTGAAAGTGGTTTTTTTCACTTGGTTAGCGACTCTAGAGTAGATTCTTACCATAGACATTCTTAGAAAGAGACGTCTCATTGTGTTTAATAGGTTCTGTTTGTGTAAACTGAATGGGGAGTTTGTTGATCATGTTCTCCTCCATTGTAAGGTCACCAGTGCCTTATGGAATGTTATTTTTAGTTACTTTGGGTTGTCATGGGTTATGTCTAATTGCGTTGTGGATTTGTTTGCCTATTGGTGGTTGGGGGGTCGCTCTTAGAGTGCAGTCGTGTGGAAGATAGTTTCACTTCGCCTTATGTGGAGCCTGTGGAGGGAAAGAAATGATAAAAACTTTGAAAACCATGAGAGAACTTTGGCGGAACTCAAGTTTTTTTTTTTTTTCTCTCTTTACTTGGACAACTGCATGTTTTGCTCCCTTAGTGATTAGCTTTTCTAACTTTCTTGTTCTCTTTTCTCATTCTACTTAGGTATCTTTTCGTATACTTTTTGTGTACTAGGGTTGCACCTTTTTGCACTTTTTGATACATATAGCATTACCTATAAAAAATTAAAAAAAAATAAAAAATAAAAAAAGAAGAAGAAGAAGAGACAAGGCTTCCAAATAAGAAATTACTAAAGGATGAAGGTGAATTATTTGAAGATCCTAGTAGGTACCGTCGTCTAGTTGGGAAGTTGAACTATATCTTACTATCACCAAGCTAGATATTTCATATGCAATTAGTATTGTCAGTCAATTCTTGGAGGCAATTCTTCGAATAAACAGTCTACTACAGGTTATTGCACATTCTTTGGCAGTAATCTTGTAACTTGGAAGAGAAGAAACAAGCAATGGTGGCACGATCTAGTGCTAAAGTAGAGTACATGCTAATGGCTCATATGGCTACTGAGTTGACATGGTTACAACATTTTCTTTAAGAGATTGGTTTCTCAGCTCCTACTCCTATCCCGTTATTTTGTGATAATCAGGCTACTTTACATATTGCATTTTCATGAAAGGACTAAATCATGCCCGTAGCATTTCCTCTTAATTAATTGTTTTGATCATCTCCAATGAATTAGCTCCATATTAATTTGATATCCATCTCGTGGTTAAAAATTTGGTATCCAGAGCATATCTTTTTTACCCTGTTAAATCTGCCAAGAAAGTAACACCTCTTCTGCATTAAACCTCAAATATCTAATGCTAATCCTAGATTAACTTTGGGGATTATTCTATCACATTGTTATGAAAGGAAAATAGTGAAGAAGGGAAAATCGAGATGTAGATTATGAGTCTAATGTGGAATGTGTTAAAACCAAACTAAAAGAAAAGGCAAGACTCATTGACTTGGGTTTAGAAGCACTCCAATCCAACTCTTCCTTCAGCATTGTTTAGCTTGGTTTAGAGTAATATTTTGTGGTTCTGGATTGAAAATGAGATATGACCTTGGGTTGTTTAGCATTGATTCAACATGAGCCTCCCAATTTGTAGCCTTGATGCAGTCCTTGAATAGATGTCCAATGTTAAGCTTGCTTTCCTCCAAATAAAGTTATATGTGAAGGATGTACATATTTTGCAAATCAATATCTACATGTGCTTAGTTATGTGCTTTGATGAATTAATATTGGTGCAGAAAGTTGCTCATGTTGTTACATTGTGTCAGTAGGGTCTTTTTGCAAGTTCCATGTAGTGCTTTCCTTTATTCTGCTTTCTCTTTTCTTGATTGTAGCACAAGGAGTTACTTTGTTATCACTATTGTAATATATGAACGTTCTATGCTTATGCAGGCTCGGATTGAAAAGCTTGAGGAGAAACTTGCTGCTGCTAATATGCCTTGAGATCTCCCCATGACTGAATTCACATTTGAATCAACAGCAATACTAAGAACGTAAACAAGGTAATGTTCTGTTTCCTGGTCAGAACCTTAAGAATCCTTTGAACTTTTTGCCAAAATATGTTTCTAGGAACTTGAGAATAAATCATAAATACCTATTACGTATTTGCTATATGAGATTTCATAATGGCAGTTTTTGCTCCATTCAACATGTTAAGGGATCCTTAAAACAGTTAAGTAAAGAAGGCATACTTCAAAAATTCTTTACTGCTGCTGTATTTCTTTGGCAATATGTTGTTCAGAGGAAGATGACCTATGGATGTGCAAGTGTAGAAGAGTGGCTTGTTTGAGGTTGAATAAGTAAAAATAACTAAAAAGGGTGGCAAAAAGTAATTTTAGTAGTAGTGGGAAAGGATATGATAATCAAAGATGTAAGCAAAAGTATGACCTTAGTTAAGCCGAGTGGTGACATATTCTTGTAGGAGACTCCAATTTCGTTAGGGCTCAAAGTTTGTAATTTGCATCTCTATTTGCACACTTAACAGACATGCTCTTAGTTTGGCCTTCTATGGTGAGATACCTGTCTCTTTTGCTATGTGTATGGTTTGTTCTCCGGATATAGTTGTATTGGGCCCCTCATATTCATGTCAGGAAGCCTTACTGTTTACTTGTGTGATTTGGGATGGGAAAAGTGAAGTAGTGAGATACTAAGAGCAACCGGCAATGGAAACCTCCAATCAATTGAAACTTCCAGTAAAAGCATCTGTTGTGTGGTGACTTGAATTAACAAGTCTTAAGTGGGACCCAACAATATTAAAAGAGAAGTTTTTGGCTCACGTGGTATTATGTCTCCCAATTGCCTTTGTATTTGGTTTGCCTCACAGAGTAGTACTTGGTCTTATTACTTTTCCAACTTGGACATTGTGTCTTTGTAATAAACCGACTTTGTGACCTATAAAAGAAGAGCAAGCCACATAGCCACTGTGAGAGGGAGAGAAACTTAGTAGCCGCACATCTCACTTGTATACTTAGAGAAGGAGAGAGGGTTTTTTTGTGTGTGTGTGTGTGTGTGTGTGTGTGTAAGAGTGAAATCTGGGTGTATTAGAGCTTTGAGTTTTGAGTGGTTTTCTCCCTACTTCTTTGTACTCCATCTTTTGATAGTGAATATCCTCTGGGTCATCTCCGCTAGTAGATGTAGGCTTAATTCAAGTCTTAAGTGGGACCCAACAATATTAAAAGAGAAGTTTTTGGCTCACGTGGTATTATGTCTCCCAATTGCCTTTGGATTTGGTTTGCCTTACAGAGTAGTACTTGGTCTTATTACTTTTCCAACTTGGACTTTGTGTCTTTGTAATAAGCTGACTTTGTGACCTATAAAAGAAGAGCATGCCACATAGCCACTGTGAGAGGGAGAGAAACTTAGTAGCCGCACATCTCACTTTGTGTGTGCGCTTAGAGAAGAAGAGAGTTCTCTTCTTCTTCTTCTTCTTTTTTTCCTCTTTTGTGTGAGAGTGAGATCTGGGTATATTGAGACTTTGGGTTTTGAGTGGTTTTCTCCCTACTCCTTTGTATTCCATCTTTTGATAGTAAATTTCCTTTGGGTTGTTTCCGCCCATGGATGTAAGCTTGTTAAGCCGAACAAATCTTAATGTCTTGTGTGATTGATCTATTTTCTATTACTCTTTTTTGCTTTTTTTGGATCCTGAATTTTAATTATGTGTACAACAATATCCATTCGCATATGAGTACCAATGACATCACCACTTCTATTAACCTAAACAAGTCTCAAATCGATCTTAATTTATTTGAATTTTATTTAAGGAATTCAAAGCACTAGTACTCATTAAAAACACTAATAAAGGTGCAGTTATATGTAGTTCTCCAAGGAATCACATTGATGCTAATTTTCTGCCAATTTTTTGAGCGATTCTTTACTCTGTATAAGTTTGCCAACCTCCTAAAACAAGGGAGTCATTGCTGCTAGAACAGTTTAATATTTGGGTTCTGTATGCAACCTTAATATGCACTTTTGGTGTCTTGCATTACCTCGTCTTTGCAAGTAAACATAGTTTAACAATATCAAAGAAATAATAACTATTAATAACGCTGCATGTCTATGTCATCATAATGTCATTTCAGGTAGAAGATAATCCCTATAGAGGTCTGAATGTAACCCATGATATTGTGTCCACTAAAATTCAGTTCCATTTGCAGATAAACAAACTGGAGAGGCATGTCGCTGTAGCCTGCCATTTGTATGTACAAAATACATATTTGTGCATGTATGTATATATGCGGCTAATCACGGTTTTAGTAGCTCTGTACTTACCAAGGATGTCATCAACATGAAATTCCTTTTCCTGAGCTCTGTTGGTGGAATCAATGGAGTTTCTAGCCATTGCTTTCTCCACAAATGATTGTCGTTCTTATTAAGCATGATAATGGAGGGGGCCAGTAGAATATGATCGTATTGGAGTAATAGGAGGTCAGAACTGTTCATTTTCCCTCTTTCTTGTTAGATTTTATTCTTGAAACTCAATTGCTGATGCTGCGACGATCTGTTTAGAGCGTTATGGAAAATGTAAAAAGTGTTATTCGCACCACATCACTAATGTGTAATATGATCGTACTGGAGTAAGGGGAGGTCAAAAGTGTTCATTTTTCATCTTTCGTGTTAGATTTTATTCTTGAAACTCAATTGCTAACATTGCGACAATCTGTTTAGAGCATTATGGAAAATGTTAAAAGTGTTATTCGCAACACATCACTAATGTGATTGGGAGGCTCACAATTTTCTGGTATGATCTGATTACCTAAGCTAATCTTTGCAAATTGTGTTAGGCTTGTTATAATTAGCATGTATGTCTATCCTAGAACGGTTTTGTAGTATAATTTAATATATCATCCGCATGGGATGATAAGGTATTTATCTATTATTCAATGATCTAGACAGAATTGAGGCTTCTTTTATTGATGCAAGCAATTAGATAAGCAGGTGTTCCGTTCTTGTGTAGTCAGTGAGTTCTAGTTTAAGTGGTATTTTCTTCCCATGCAAGAAGGGGAGGGAGAATAATATGGCGAGTTTAAGACTTACCAAGTGGGTGCAGTTTAGCAGAGAACAAATGCAATCGTCAAAGATGGCAAGGCAATCAAGTTATTCAATAATCAGGTGCCAAACGGATTGGTTTAAGGCTCAATGCCTTTGGTTTAATATGGGCGGTTGTGTAGTTACAATTGCAGAAAAGAGAAAATGATATTTTATCTAGATAGAGATTCTCAATAATTATGCTGCTAAATTGATAAGTAGAGTTGGACCCAATTTTTACCCCTCTTTAATATAATAGTCTGAGTTGCATAAAGTTTCTCCAATTCCAAAACTCTGTTCATTTTGAAAAGTGACAGAACTTGTAAATTATTTAGGGAAGAAGTAGACAATGTGCGAACAAGGTAAAAAAAGAGATAATGTGTTTTCTTTAATAGAAAGTGGGCTTTCTAGAATCCTACCTATCTATTTAAAGTTTTTATTTTTATTTTTATTTTTTTCAAACTTTAAAGAGAGCCTTTCAAATTTTTAAGAAGGTTTTCAAATATGGAAGAAGCCCTACCTCCCTTCCCTCCCAAAGCTGTGCTCCTCGAGACCTGCTGAATCCATCAGTTAGGGAATTGTATGGCCTTGATTTCGCCTGTTTTCACAGCTATAGAAATAACCTGGCATCCTGGCTAAGTTTCTGCGGTGGTCCCCAACCTTAGAGCATGGTTTCAAGCTGTTCTCACCATCGTTGCTGTAGTTGCCCGTGTCACATTTTCTTAGGTAAAAGTAAAGGGAAAGTAAACGTATCAATGACATTTTTATTTGCCTCGACCGGAGCAAAATGACACGTCTATTTAGGGGTGGGTATCGGTTTAGTCGGTAAGAGCATTTTTGCCTATTGATTCATAAAAGTCGGTTAAGACAATTAATTAACTGACTTCATACCGACAAAGAATAGTTTCAACTTTTTCGGTTAATCGGTTAGTCGGTTAATAGGTGATTGGTTAAGTTAGATAATTGTCGGTTATAAGTTTTTATCTTGAGATTTATCAATTTTCTTATAACTCCATAATTAGTAAAGAACATGTGTTTATAAATGAAAAGAAAGGTAAATTTATGGAACATTGACCAAAATGACAACCACAATAAGAAAAGTTGCCAAATAAAATTCAAAATTTACTTGAAAAATCTGCTACGTCGGTTAATTGTCGGTTAACCAATAAAAAAAAATTCTACCACCTACCAAACCAAACCGATGTCAAAACAATATTTTTATTCCTTCAACCGACCGTTGGAAGTCGGTTGTCGGTCGATGACGGTTCGGTAATGATCGATAAGCGGTTGGTAGGCGATAAACAGTTAATCTGCCCACCTTTATGTCTATTTAAAATTTTCAAATTTCGAAATAGAGTTTTTCAAATTTTAAAGAATGGTCTTTTAAGAACCCTAGCCCACTCTTTATATAACCATCTTATTCTTCTAAAAATCAGAAAATATTTTTCCTCTTCCAAACCTAGGGCCGGCCACTAAGAGAAAAAGAGAGTTCTTTCTTGAGAAATAAAAACCATGGGGCCACCCCTCCTTTCTCCCAAGCAAAACTCGAGATTTTTCTTCCCCAAATCACAAAACAACTTGCATAGAAAGATTTTACATCATCTCAATAAAGAAATATAGAATTTTCTCTTCAAATCAATGAAGAAAAATTGAAGAAAAGCATATGCAAATCAACCAAGTTTGAAAGAGTCCTACAGAAGAACCGTTTCTAAGGGAATTTAAGGTTTTGACCACTAGATCTCATTAAAGGAAAGTGAGATCTGAAATTTCTAATGTGGTTAATGAAGAATTTTGAGATTTTCCCTTTTTGTTGAGGCCAATTTGGGGTACATGACTATATGTTGGCCAATTCTATTGTGGTTAATGAAGATTTTTGTTAGTTTCCATCATCTCACACTGGGTAGTTGATAACTCAATGGCTTGTCACAAAATGTATTGCCATGTTATGGCTATCTATCTTACTCTGATCAATTGCCCAATGGAACATGATTTAGGGTCTATGACCATATGTTGGTCAATTGTCCAATATAATCTAAACAGATTATATTACTACTGTTTTGACTTCTTCAAGGTAGAGTACTAGCCGAATTGGTAACAAAAGTACACATAATTCAATTAGTTGTTGACCACGTCTTATGAAACAAAAATTATTA
Organism: Carpinus viminea; assembly: GCA_013348765.1. NCBI lineage: Eukaryota > Viridiplantae > Streptophyta > Magnoliopsida > Fagales > Betulaceae > Carpinus > Carpinus viminea. The sequence continues at coordinate 14,111,791 of CP054674.1, forward strand.
ATTTGAATCTCCTTTCTCCCTCCTCTTGTATGGACATGTAAAAATAAAAACAGCATTGAAAACTTTTGTTGGTCATCTAATACATGTATGATGGCCATTTAAGCTACTCTTTGTGGTTGGGCCTGAATGAGTTATTTGTCATAAGTGCACTAATCAATTACTGTATCTTTGTTGAATGAAAGATGCTTGTTCTTCTTCTCGAAATTGTTGGATTAGCCCATATGAAGAAGATAAGTCATGAGTTGGAGCTCGCCTTTGACCTAAACTCATTATGGACCATGAACCCAATAAAGTATGAGGATCGTTGATGGAGAGTTCTTGTGGACTCTTTTTAACAAGCCACCCTAGCATAATTTAGCCAAAAATAACAACTTAACAAAAAGTAAAAATAATATTAATATTTCCCAAAAGCTAGTCTAGTGGTAGTTTTAAGCACAAGATATCATGAAGTGCAACCTGGGCTAAGCCCACAGTGAAACAAATCCATGGTCATCACCCTCTCCAACCATCCAGACCCCTTCTTCCCACCAACACTACCACCCCTCTTCAACCTTCGACCAAGCTTCTCCATTATGAAGCAACCACCACCATTCAAGGCCACCTCATCACCATTCTTCTTCTCCTCCTCCTCTGGTTCAAAACCTTGGTCTCTACTCACAAGCTGCTCATAGTAGTCCTTGTTCCTCTTCTCCAACCCATATATCTGCCCCTGAAGATCCTCAATCTTACGGTTGAGCATGTACACCCTATGATCCTCCCTCATCTTAAGCACACATCTTGCCAGCTCACTCGCCTTCCTCTTCATGAACATCGACTCCGATGCCAGCCCTTTGTTCTCTTCCACCAACGCCGTCACTCTATACCCCAGCTTTGCATTGTCGTTTAACAGAATCAGCCTCTCAGACTCCAGCACCTCCAGCAAGCTCTTCTGCAGCCCTATCTTTCTCGATGACTCGCTGCACCTCCGCTCCATGATGGTTGTTTCATGCACCAATATATCGTACTCCACGTTCTTTATCACAAGGTCGGCAACCACATCATCGCCAACCAGAAATGTTGTTGGAGGTTGTTGGTAAGACAGGGAGCTGCCGGCGTCCCAATCAGTCTGTTCTTCTAGATCATAGTAATCATTATCGACGGCTGAGATTTGGGAAGAGTGTCTGCTGTGATGATGATGATGTTGTTGATGTTTGGCCAATGTTTGAATGTAACGGTCAGATAAGGTGATGTAGCCATTGTAGAGGTCTTGGAGAAGGGCCAGCAAGTGAGGTCGTTTTTGATAGTAAGATTGGGCACGTTCCCCGAAGGTGTCACCATTGTTGCCGTCTTGATCATACGTCTTTATTGCCAATACCTTCATCCTTTCGTCCAAATCTATAACAATGGGGTGAAAGAGAAAAAAAATGGAGCTCAGATTATTTACAATAAACAGTTTAATTTATTGGTCTTGAAAGAAATTAAATAAGTAACCATATATACACGACTATCAAGAAGAGCTAATTTGAGATAAAAATTTCTTTATTTAAAACTAACACAACACAAGATCTCATCCTCAAGAGATAGTTTAATCGATTGAACATACCTAATGAACCAAAGGTCACTAATTTGAATCATTATCTACTTTCTTATGCAAACATTAAAAAAAAAACGAATCATTATCTATTTTCTTATGCAAACATTAAAAAAAAAAAAAGGTCTCTTCCGAACGTGTGAGAAACATGTGATAATTAAAAAGTTAGGCGATCCTCACATGCAAACCTGACCAATTGGCAAAAGTTGTCATAGGTAAGATGGGAAAGTTTGGAGTCACGAGTGAAAAGTAGAGGTTGATGAATTTTACAGTGGTTTTGTTTTTGCCCTTGTATAGGACCATGTGGCTGTGGCTGTGGCTGTGGCTGTGTGAGGTCAGCATCATGGAGCCCAATAGCAACTTATACGTCGGCAAAATATAACTCTAAAAAAATATAAATAAAAAAATATTCTAAAACGTTACACCGACATTAGGAACATGCATGCAAAACCCAGCTATGCATAGGGAATGAGAAAACTCAAACATTGCCAAGGAGAAAGTCAGAAATTACATACTGTCAACTGGTCAACTGTTGACGGACTCCCTAAACAACAAGGAGAAAAAGACCCACATCCCGAAGATTTTCTTTCTTATTTCGTTATATTGATGTTTTTTTTTTTTAAATTTTATTATTATTAACTTAAACCCATAAATAAAAAACCAGAGAACATTAGTATTCTTTTTTATCTTAAGCAAATATTATTTTCTTTTGTTAAAAAAAAAAAGTGACCCTTATATTTCTCACCTAATTTAAAAAAATAATAATAATAATATCTACCTAAAAGAACACTAAGAAAATAATAAATTTATACTTTAGCCATAATTTTCCTGAATTAATAAATAAAATCAATAAAATAAAAAACCAACTTGCTTGAAGCAGTAAAAACCAAGATTCACCATAAAATTAGTTTTCAAAATTTAAAAATATATAATGAGTAAATAAATAAAAAGGTACAACAGGCATAGTAAACTAGGCAGGAACAGAAAGGTCGACCTCACGAATACCAACACAAAATAAATCATATACTGCAACAAGGCATCGGGGTTGGGATATTTGTTGCTTTCACACGTTACCCCCCTTTCTAATTTCAAACAACACTACAAAAATATATTATATCTACAGTCTACACCCATACAACTACTCATCATCATACCTTTTCAAACAGCATATGGCGCGGAAAAGTCGCTGTCCTAGTCCCTAAGCAACCTGTATTTCTGACACGTCGCGCCATACCACGCGCCCAAACATGGCGCGTGTGTGTCAGCTAAAGGGCTGTACAGTTTTTTGAATTCCCACCCCTGATGTAGATTGATCATAGACTATCGACCACTCGTATTTGTATTTGAAATTTTGAACCCTGTTTTTTATTTTTGTTATAATATTCATTTTAGTTAAGTGACCTCGATCTATTAAATAGAAATGATGATTTATTATTTAGGTTTAACTCTCATTTTTTAACATAATTTTTTATATTTATAAGGGATTTTTAAAATTAGCATTAAGATAAATAAATAATAATTTTAAAAAAGTAAAAGTAAACATGGGAATAACTCTCCAAGTGACAACAAAATTTTGACACAATTAAATTCAACTTAAAATTAACAAATTAAAGTTAAAAAATTAATTTAAAATAAATAATTTAATTTATGTAAATTGAGTTAAAATTAACTTATATAATATTTATCCGGTTACTTAAGTATAATTTATACCCAACATCCGACAATATACTCCTAATTTTTTACACAATTTCAACATAAAATTATGAAAAAGATTTAATCTATCCCTCCTGAAATTTCAAAGGTTTTCGATTTGAAAACCAGAGTTTAAAAATTAATAATTTATTCTTAATGTTTAAAAAATTTTAATTTAAACATTTCATTACTAATTTTTGTTTAATTGAACAAATTTTTTTTTAAAAAAAAAGCCAAAAAATAATTTTATAATTTCATAGATTTTCGTTCACTTTTGACAAAAATTAGTAATGAAATATTTAAATTAAAATTTGTTGAAACATTAAAGGATACGTTTTAAATTTTTAAACTTTTGAATTCGAATTAGAAAATGCTTGAAGACAAAGTGATTTTTCTCTTAAATTATGGAATTATAATAAAAAAAAATTGAATCGATTAATTAATCTGAGTTGTATGGAACAGATAAAAACGAAAACTGGCGTGATTTGAAAAATAATGTAAAGATGACAAAGATGAAGTACATCAAATATGCAACCTTTTTGAGTGCTCAAAAGTTAAAAATAAGTTAAATGGTAGGGATAGCAGCTATAGGGTGTGGAGGGGTCCGTACCAGCAAGGGTGGACACGAGCCAGGCAGGCCTAGTGCCATTGCTGTTGCTGCAGTTGCTGAAGCTTCTTCTTGGGGTTGGAGACCATTGATTTTGACTCTCAGATGAAGCGTACGGCCCTGATGGTTTCTTCTCGCTTGTCATTTCAAGCTTCGACAGCTCCATTAAATGTCGCCACCACACCACCTGGAGACACAATTATTACCATGTTGGATTCTTGAAGCACTGAAAAATCCTCATAATAAATCACTGCAAAATTGCATTTATGGAGTATAACCGTACAATATCTACTCCTCCTTCTCTCTCAGCAGAATAGAAGCAGAAAATTCAGAGGGAACATAAAAAAAAACGCAGATCTCGAGGACATTTAATGAAAAAAATCAGAGAAGGGAACATATATATCATACGCTACAGTACTACTCCATTGACGAACAATCACGGCGTTGGAACACTAATGACGAGTAATGACCCAAATAAATGATGCATGTTTTCATCGCTTTCAAATGATTTTTCTCAAGTTTTCTCAGAAAATAACTAAGAAACCATTTCAAAAAGAACGAAACGCTATGAAAACAGAAGAGAAAACCATTTCAAAAGAAGGAACAAAACAAAAAAACAAAAAAAACAGAAAACAAGGAGACAGAAACTTGGCGGCTGTATAGAGATGTGAAGGAGTAAAAATGAGAGGTTTGGAGACTTTTGAGAAGCAAATCAACATTTGAAACAAAGATCAATGAATTGAAGCATCAGAAACATGGAATAATTATAGAGAGCTAACATTTTTCTTTTCCGTTACATATTTTCAGCAACAGAAGGGAGGGAGGGAGGGAGGGATAGTCCAAACAAAGTCTTGCCTAATAAGAAATTTACACCAACACAGAAAATTCCGAGAAAAAGAAGCACAAAGGCATCGGCTTGAGAGTTTAGGTTATAGAAGAGAGAGAGAGAGTTACCGGAGGGTAAGACAAAAAGTGAAAGGCCTGAAGCGCTGATGCTTTGGCAGGGCGGTGATGGCCAGGGAAACGTATTATCGGAAGAGAAGGGTTGGTATATATATATATATATATATATATATGTATGTATATATTCGAAAATCGAATTAGATGTTGACAAAACAGGTGTTTGTCTTCTAGTGGTCAATTGCAAATAAAGTCGTGGCGGATGATGTCATGCTTTGGCAATCGTAGTACAGAACTCTTTCTCTCTGTAACTTATATATGTATATATATATACCGACCTAGTATTTAAAAAAACAATTAGATAAAACTAATCAAAATCTTTAAAATCCCGTCTTAAATTTGGTCAATTTGAAAGAGTAGGAGAGGATTTTGAAATATTTTTTTTCCTAGAAATCCGATCAAGATCTAATCCTTATCAAATTGTTTAATTTCTTTCAAGATAAACATAAGAAATTTTACCATTTCACTATGGGCAAAGTTTTCCTCACATTGGGATTGAAGGAATTTCATTCAATTTAATTTATAAAAATGACATGTTTTTTAGATCTTTTTTAGGGGAAACATAACATTTCATTTAATAATAATACAAGCATATACCTCTTACATCACAGAACTTTAGCAATCATAGTATAAACCTACAAGATTACCGGCATAAAAAATAACAAATACAATTCACAATCAAGACCAATCCGCTTACCTATGACTAAACTTCATATTTAATTCCAAATTTGCACCAGACAAACTTAACCAAATGCATAGATTAGCTATTATTTATCGACCTTGAAAGTGGAAAGACTCTCATGCCGAAACTCTTCCTCCTCAACCCTAATGTCAAGATAACGATCACATCTACAACCCAAAGATTACAACCAAAGTTAAAAACCCGAAACTGATATAATTCAAGTGAGAGCGGAGAGAGCCTTATTACATACCAACAAAACAGGAAAATAAAACAATACAAGGAAAATCACACAAAAAACCACAAATACAACCAAAGGAAAGCAACAATACAAGGAAATAAATAAATAAAGAAAAAGCACCACTGACCGCACACAAGCTGGGAACCAAACATGGAAAGGGTGGAAGCTCATCGTGGTGGGGACGTGAGAAAAGGCCTAGTAGTGGACGGACGACAGGTGCAAAAAAGACCGGCAAAAAAGATCGGCGACACAGGACCTAAAAACAAACACAAATAAGAAAAAAGGGGAAACAACAAAAAAGTAGGAAAGGAGCCCAAAGCGGGTAAAGCAGTAGAAGGAGCCAAACTCGTACAAGTTGGATGTCGCCACGGAAGGAGCATTGGAAGGTTGAAAGCTCAACATGGTGGGGACATGTGAAAAGACTTGACAGCGGGCAGTGAATCAACGACACAGATTGATGGTGGATCACAAACAAAATTTGGGGGGAGAGAGTTTGAGTGAAAATCCCCACAAGCCGAACCCATAGAGAGCAACAAATAGGCCAAGGAGGCCACTACAGAAAAAAGAAGGTGGGGAAAGAAAAATGACGGGAAGGGAAAAAAAAACAGAGGGGGAAGGAGCAGCAAGGAGGGGAAAAGATGGAGGATCGGGACTAGGGCATTAGGCAAATAACTAGCACCAGAGCAAAGAGGATGAGGGGAGGAGGGAGGCAGCCAAACAACCAACCTTCCTCCCTTGTATGGCTACTAGGTTTTGGTTTTTTCTCTGGTGACTAAAGAGAAAAGAGATGAAACCATAATCAAAAGTTATGTGTCATTTTTTTAATAACATGTGAGATGCACATAAGTTTTTAATATTATTTATTACAACTTTGTCCTTGTTATTAAAAAAACATGTGCATTTCACATGTTCAAATGACAAATGTTATTTTTATATACTAAGTTGGAGGAAGTTCCTCTAACCTAGTTTGGAGGAAAACTTGTTGTCCTTTGCTATTTATCATTTAAACAGTTAAAATCCGGTCTTAGGGTTGGTTGTATTAATAATTTGAATTTAAGACTTCTAAAGTTGTAAGTCTCTTTTAATTTTGTCTATAATGTTTAAAAGTTACAATATACTTCTTACCAAGTTTTTATAATTGTCAATGTAACTATTTTGTAAACCAAATTCATCTAAGAAGACGGGAGTATGGTTACATGATGGATCTTAGCTCCAAATATCTTGAAATTATTCCAAACACCACTCATTAAATCACCAAAAAGAGCTCTTACTTTACTTCTAAAAAGAAAACAATAGATTTATTTAATTAATTAATTAATTTTTGTCTCCCTTGTTATCTTGAAGCCAACAAGTTAGGATTGCTTAACTTTAACCTTTAAAGAGAGGAATCTTCAAACAATAATGCACTAAGGCGGAACCATGATGGGCCCAAGGTGGTCCCAACAAAATAATTTAAAAAACATTATAAAATTCCTATAAAATTTAATTTTTGACCCACAAATTTTTTTTTTGAATTTCCCTTCCCCCTACCCAAACACAAATATCTAGTTCCACCCCAAAATGCAACCTCTGGGTCTACGCAAAGTAGGGTGACATCATATAACTCCCCGATAATTAATTAACTGATAATTAATTTCCACGGTTGTCTCCCAATCATGTTCAACTCTGAACAAGACCTCCGGGACCTCTACTCCTCAAAATAGAGGATACTAAGAAGCAAAAGTAATAAAGTATTATAATCATTAAATCATACAACCAAAGCGTCTAACCAAAGATCATCAAAGCAGCGGAAATTACACTATATACATAACATCATTATAACAAATCTATGCTAAACCTTAATATGGAACCATGCAACAAACCCTAAGTCTACAACATAAGTCAAAAATATTAGTTATCATAAGTAACCACCCAAGTTTGCAATAAGTCCTCAAACATCTTCCGGATCGAATCCTCCAACATAACCGGATGTTTCACAGTATCCACTATCTAGAATAGCATAATCATACATATGGAGAAAAAATAATAATAATATAAGGGTAAGTCTAACGACTTAATGAATATAAATACACATGATGTACGTCATTATTTTGTGGATTCAATTATTTATAAAACATATACAATATTATGAGATGACAATTATCATGCAGGTGATATATATATGCTTATAATCATGAGTAACAATAATAGTTCAACAGTATAGTCTACCCGAGATATTATCCCTTCTCAATAAGATTGACGCTGTCCCGAGGGACCTATAGTACAATGCTGGTGCCCTTGTCATTACATAACATGCCGTACGTAACACTAGCGACACTACAAAGTCCAACCTCGGGTGCCCACACCACTATTGATGTCCATCCTATAATAACCATCTATTTGGAATGACTGCATTTTGGTCACAAAATTATTGGATCCAAAGCTGTCCCACCCCCCACATACACACACATTGACTATAAAGCTAACCCATATAGTAAGCATATGGCCATTATATTGAATATACCGATGTACCATATCATATGATGCAATTAATCTTATCAGTCTTTTACATCACAGTTTTACAAGTCTCATTATTATCTTATTAATCGACACATGTTTTCACAAAAGAGAGTTCCAAGTAGTTCCAAAGTGTATTTCATGAGAGTTGCAAAATATGCATGTTTGATATATATAAAATAGATGTACAATGCAGGAAAAATAACAACAAAGTATCCATGTGAATTTGTACTCACTCGGGTCGTAAAGCTCCTCCATGTAATTCCATTGAGGCTCCATTATCTCGAATACTGAGAAAAGACCTATCATTAGTTTTATTTCTACTAAAGCAACTCTAAATAAAGAAACATGAGCTATAAGACGGCTAGTGAAAATAAGGTTTCCTTATAACACTTTGGCCGTATGTCTGGGCTTGAGGCCGTACGTCCACTGCATCACGACAAGCCATACATCCAGTCACGAGACCATACATCCGCTCTAATATATTTTAGGGAGAACCTCATTTTCTCTCACTGTCCACCTATTCTGATTCCTAAGGCCTCCTAACTCAAATCGAAACCTCCATGCAAAGCGACAACACTAAGCGAACGTAACGCTAGCCTAAACGAGATTAAAGCATAACTAATTTAACGACTACAACTAGCAACATAGAATTATTATCGAGCAGCATAATGACATAACTAAAGAGATAGGCAACCGAGCATTACCTCCTTGATGCAAAACTGCAAGAACCTCCACTCCACTAACTCTAAACTCACAAAACCTCACAAAACACTCATAAACGGCCAACAAGCAACCTATGGGCGAAAATGGGGGTTGAGGGCAGATTTGGTGTGAAATGGGCGAGGGAGTGATGGGGTATTTATAGGGCGAAGCGACGTCCGGCCAAAGTGGTGTACGTTTGGTACTATTACATAGTGGTCCAAAGGCTGTCTCGTATGTCTAGGTATTATCCGGAGGGTATTCCAAAAAGTAGTGGACATCCAATACTTTGGGACATACGTCTGTGTACTATTCACATAGTATGATTGTAATATTTATAGAGCGTACGTCTAGCGGGGGACCAGTGTGTCCACACTACAGACAATAACGTATGTCCGCACTAAAAGACAAGAATGTATCCGGTCCAGAAGTACAATTTTCAAAATGCCCTTCTGGTAGATCCTAGTGACCCAAAGTCCAAATTAACGTCTAACTAAGCTACTTATGCATAGTTAAATATTTGGGTCACTACACATCAGTATCTTAGTGCGTATGCTTTTGCGAGTGGCCAACTATTGTGATAATCATCCACACCACATCATGTTGCGGGTGTTTCACAAAGGACATGGGAGGACCCCTATAGGTAATCGGGTACATAGTAGTTGGGAGAGGAAGGTTCAAGAAAGTTGACTGGGTAGTTGGCTTCCACCATTTAGCAATTGCAATTTTAGCTTAAATGTGTCGTTTTGCTTTTTTCTTTATTGCAGCGTTTTATTTTGGTGGCTATGCGTTTTGCAAAGGTTTTTTAGTTTACATTTCATATGTTTTTCCCTGCATTTTGGGTAATGTAAAGACAACTAGGTTCCATTAGATTATTCTAACAGAATGGTACTATATGTACTAACTCACAACAAGTAGAAGGGTACAAATTGAGATATTGAAATTGCTTGTAATCATGGAGACTGAGCATCTTGAACCAACTCTTATCTTTAATATCGATATTGTTTAGCTCTTGTCACCTTCAACCTTGCTTCCTTTAATCCACTTTTACATAAACACCACCAAAAATCTCACAAACATAATTAAAACCTTCACATTTAGTATTAGAGCTCAACAATCCTTTCCATTCCAATTTCCAAATAACCCAAAAAAAAATCCACATGGCTGATGACACCCACTTAGCTCGGATAAGGGATTCAGTTAAGGAATGTTAGGATGCCTAGATCCATCAGTAGATTGTCAATAACACTATGGATTAGAAGCTTGTTAACCAACCATAATCTTCTAATTGTAGAGTCACCTCCAGATTGTAGGGAATTGAGCTATTATGCTTGAGAAGAAAGACATTATCTTGACCATGACAAATGATTTCATAAAGCTAATGGAAGAGAGGAACATGTTGATAGAAGAATCCATCACCAAAAAGGCGTCATGATAACAACCGAGAGGAAATACATATACATACCCAGGCCATGCACCTCGATTTTACTCAATTCGATGGCGACAATCCATCTTCTTGGATATATAAGGTGAACCAATTTTTTGACTATTATCAAACACCGATGTACCATCGCATCTGCATGGCTTCTTTTCATATGGAAGGTGAAGCTTTAGTCTAGTTCCAAGATGCGGATGAAGTTGGACAATTTCCTAATTGGGATGCCTTCATCCAAGCACTACTCATTCGATTTTTGGTCTAGCTTATGAAGACTCCATGGAAACAATGGTCAAGCTTCAACAATCTACAACTATAGCTGCCTATACAACATAGTTTGAGGCCTTTCTGAGAGTTACAAACTGAGCTGCTTTCTCTGGCCTTAAGGAAGAGATTCGTTTGGCCTTGTATATGTTGTCTCATCGCTCTTTGGTGACTACCTTTGGCTAGGCCAAACTTTAGGAAGAATACATCACTAGCTAAAAAAAAAAAAAAACCCTTCAAAGTGCATGGTACTACATTCTTGTGTAATCAATAGCAATAATGGGGGCAATTTGGAGGTATATCGACCTAGTAGGGAGGTTCTTCTTCATCTTCCAATCGGAACTAGGCATCTGTTCCTGTGCAAAAAATATCACATGCTCAAATGCGAGAATATAGAGGGAAGGGTTTATGCTACAATTGCGAAAAAATTGAAATCCAGCTCATAGATGTAAACTTCCAAACTCTATCTAATACAAGGAGTTAAAATCTTACTTGAAGCAAAATTGGATGAAGTGTTTTGCGATATCACAGGTAAGGTAGAACCAATGGAACCAAGCATTGAACTAGAAATTTCTCTTAATGTGGTCTCAAGATCCTTGAGCTCCACAACTATATGGATCATAAATTTGATTAAAAATCAACGAGTCGTAGTCTTTATTGACTTGAGCAGCACTCAGCTTCCTCGACCCAACAATGTTCAAGAAGGTTCCTTTGGGTGTGATGGTTCCTATCAAACTCCATGTGCGGGTGGCAAACGGTGCAAATATCTTGAGTGAAGGGAAGTGCAACTTTGTTTCCCTAAAGATGCAAGGTATGATCATTACTGCAAATTTTTACCTACTTCCATTGGCTGGGTGTGATGTTGTGGGGTGGAGTGGTTAAGGACCCTTAGTTAAATCGTATGAGATTTTTTCCTCCTAACTATGTAGTATAGTCAAGGCTCAAACAAGATCTTGTTAAATGGTTTGAAGCCCATGGATTTAACTATAAAAATATTGTGACCATTTCTTAAAATATGCCACTTCCAATAACAAAGGGTTTTTTAATCTTTAAGGAAGCGAAAAGGTTGCCACCTCCTAGAACTCATGACCATCAGATTATGCGCAAATGAACAAAATCAAATATGGGTAAACCTTATCATTACCCTTTTACCAAAAAACCGAAATCGAAAAAATAGTGCAAGAGCTGCTGGAATAAGGGGTAGTTCAACCTAGCCAAAGCCCTTTCTCATCCTCGGTTATATTAGTAAGAAAGGTAGACGGTTGTTGGCGAATATGTGTTGATTATAAAGCCTTAAATCAAAACATGATTAAGGATATGTACCCCACCCCCGTCATTGACAAACTATTGGATGAATTCTATAGGCAATTTTTATATTTTTTTTTCTAAGCTCGTGTTAAGGTTTGGTTATCAACAAATTTGGGTATGGCCAAATGATGTTCCTAAAATAGCTTTCCGCACACATGGGGGGCATTATGAATTTTTAGTGACACCTTCTGGCTGTTGTGCAAATTTATTTAACTTGCAAGTGCACGAATCGTTTATAGTTTAATAGATTGCAAATGCGAGGTCGAACCCATAGAGAATTGTATTTTTGAAAGCAAATTTAAATCTAAAATAATTTAATCCTAATCTAGTTCCAAGTTTTGAATGATTGTAGTTTGAATAATATCAAAAGTATAAAACTAATTAAAGTGAAAGTAATCTATTGATGAAGCACTAGGGTTTTGGAATCCACACTCACAAATTTATAACAACATCATTCCATGATCTATAATATTCCCCAAAGTTCTCACATATAAATCTTAGGTATGTTTGACTATTTCTTCAAAGAATTAATCAAAACATCTCATGTATCCATTCATAATCCAAATCACAAAAGAAATTCAATATATAATCAAATCATTAACTGTATCCGTAAATCACAAGAAAATATCCAATATTTATGTTTTGTATACAGAGAATAAATCACATGGGAAATCCAATCTTTTAACCAAGAAAATCAAGCAATTAATTGTATTGAATTATATTAAAAATCATCAAGTGTATCCTTGAATCACAAAAGATATCCAAGATTCATTCAATCTAATTGACAAAAAGTAAAACAATAGGGCAATTAAATCATTAAATTGGGAAATACTAATTACATGAAACTAAGTTGCTAATCATAAGTGAGGCTTCATCTTCAACCTTAGTTGAAGGTTTAACATCTTATGTTATTGAAAGACAAAACACAATATTTGAAATTCATAATGAAAATTGAGTACTTACAAATAAAGAATTAGAAAGTTGATATCCAAAAGGTAGAAAACCCTAGAACTCTCTTCTTTCTCCTCTCGAATTTTGTAATTCGTAGCCTCTGATCGGTGCCTAAAAGTGCTTATTTGGACCCCTTAATTTATATTCGTTAGGCCTTTAGCATTGTTAATATCTAATTTTTAGTGTTTTTAGTATTTTGTGTTGTGCAGACATTGCATTAAAACATGGCTAGCAAAGGGTAAAGTGTACTTAAAGAGAAGAAGTCGATTTCTGGCCAAGTGCGTTCAACGCACTTTGCGCGCTCAACGACGACGCATCATGCACACGGACGCGCAATAAAAACCACTCGAACGATGCCCAGCCAATCTAGGTTATCTGCGTTCAACGCGACTTGGTGCGCTCAATGACGACGACATCATGCAAAGACGACGCCAGCAAGAATACGGTCGAACGATGCCCACCCCTAGCGGTTATTCTGCTCGAACGTTAAGGACTCAAGGCCAACGACGCCCAACAAATCTAGTTGAAAGAAGCTTATTTGCATCAACGCACGCCTGCGTTCGACCACAAATAATCAGCGCGAAGCAGTAGTGCGCTCAATGCACTCCAAAGATCTGCCAAACATAAATAGACCTCGTGCATTCATTTGTTTAGCACGCTTAGGAGGTGCCTCTAGGGCCCAAAGCCCCATGTTTTCCACTGTAAATCCCTCCTAAATTGTCATTTATTTAATTTATGTTTTACTTTTATTTAGTCTCTTATTCCCTTCACTTTAGATTTACTTAAATCCTCAAACTAATTTGATAATTCTATATTTATAGGCCTAAAACTAAGGTTTACAAATTTAATTAAACTAAAATTCGCTGCCAGATCGGACGTGTGCGCTCGAGCGCACTCAAGCATACAGCTTCCCTTTACTTTGGACTTGATGCATTTATGCTTGATCATGGTCGCATTGGGCTCAAGCGCATGTGTGCTCGAGCGTAGTGATCTGCCCTCGATCACTCTAACATCTTGTAACTTTCATCCAAAATATGCAACTTTCACATAAAATCCATAATTTTCCTTTAACAACCTATAAAATACTAAAAACACAAAACTAACCCAAACTATTAGATAATAACACAGCTAAAAGAATAACAACAGTAAATTAAGGGGTCCAAATAATATTTGGACACATATTTGCACCAGATAGACTCAACCAAATGCATGGATAGCTATTATTCCTTGACCCTTGGAATGACTCCCATGCCGAAACTCTTCCTCCTCAACCCGAATGCTAGGATAACGATCACATTCACAATCCAAAGGTCACAACCAAAGTTAAAAATCTGAAGGTGACAAAATTTGAGTAAGAGATGAGAGAGCCTTATTACATGCCAACAAATTAGGGAAATAAAACAATACAAGGAAAATCACATGAAAAATACAAGGAAATAAAACAATACAAGGAAAATCGCCAAATGGCCAACCCTTCTCCCTTGTGTGGCTCTGGGTTTTAGTTTTCTTTCTGGCTACTAGAGAGAAAAGAGATGAAACCCTAATCAAAAGTTATGTGTCCCTTTTTTTAATAACATGTGAGATGCACATAAGTTTTTAATATTATTTATTACAAATTTGTTATTGTTATTAAAAAACATGTACATTTCACATATTCAAATGACATATGTTATTTTTATAAACTAAGTTGAAGGAAGTTCCTCCAACTCAATTTGGAGGAAAACACTGTCATTTTGCTATTTATCATTTAAACAGTTAAAATCTCATCTTAGGGTTAGCTGTATTAATAATTTGAATTTAAGACTATTAAAGTTGTAAGTCTCTTTTAATTTTGTCTATAATGCTTAAAAGTTACAATATACCTCCTACCAAGTTTTTATAATTGTTAATGTAACTATTTTGTAAACCAAATTTGTCTAAGAAAACGGAGGATGGTTACATGCTAGATTTTAGCTCCAAATATCCTGAAATTATTCCTAACACCACTCGTTAAATCGCCAAAAAGAGCTCTTACTTTACTTTTAAAAAGAAAACAATAGGATTTTTTTTTTTTTGGTCTCCCTTGTTGTCTTAAAACCGATAAGTTAGGGTTGCTTAGCTTTAAGCTTTAAGGAGAGGAATCTCCAAACCATAATGCATCTAGGAGCGGAACCATGTTGGGTCCCCCAAGGTGGTCCCAAAAAATAAATAATTTAAAAAACATAATAAAATTTCTATAAAATTTAATTTTTGACTCGCCAAATTATTTTTTTTAGAATTTTGCCTCACCCCTTTAAACACAAATCTCTAGTTCCACCCCAAAAAGCAACCTCTGGGTCTACGCAAAGTAGGGTGACATCCGTATCCTAGCAGGTATGCTTTTGCGAGCGACCAATTATCGTGAGAATCATCCACACCACATCATGTTGAGGGTGCTTCACAAAGGACATGGGAGGACCCCTGTAGGTAATCGAGTACATAGTGGTTAGGAGAGGAAGGTTCAAGAAAGTGACTGGGCAGCTAGCTTCCACCTTCTAGCAATTGCAATTTTAGCTTAAATGTGTCGTTTTGCTTTTTTTCTTTATTGCAACATTTTATGTTGGTGGCTATGCATTTTGTAAAGATTTCTCAGTTTGCATTTCATATATTTTTCCCTGCGTTTTAGGGAGAGTAAGGACAACTGGGTTTTGTTAGATTATTCTATCATAATGGTACTATATGTATTGGCTCACAACGAGTAGAAGGGGTATGAATTGAGATATTGAAATTGCTTGTAATTGTGGAGATTGAGCATGTAATACCCCAATAAAAACAACACTTTTTATTATTCAAAATCTTTTCCAATAAGAGTAATCAACAAAGGTTCTCAATCAAGTTGTTTTAACAAAGCCCAAAACCCTCAACATTAGCCTAACCATACCTTGACCCCTTAGAAAATGGAAGCCAAACACTAATTCTCTGAAGGTGAACATACGCTAGGTTAAGCAGACGTACACCCCTATCTCTAGTGTAGATGTACGTGCGACCACACGGACATACGCTACTTTTTGAAGTACCCCTTGGTTAATATTTGTACGTATGAGACACCCTTTGGACCACTATTCAAAAGCACCGGACGTACGCTAGGGTTGGCCGAATGTTCACTATTTTGTTAGGGAGTTGGTGGTGATCTTTCCTATAAATACCCCATCCCTCCTCTCATTTCACACGCCCATTTCCATCCTTTAGTGCGCCCTTAGGCTGTCAGAACCCTATCTTTGCTTGTTAAGTGAGAAATTGAGAGTGTGTGCTTCAAAAAGGGAGTTTCCAAGGAGGAGATCATGTCCATGCTTAACTTCGGGGTAAGCTCCATTCCCTTTATATTTAGCATTGTTTTATCCTAGTTCTACTTTGATGAGTTTTTCCAAGTATTCATTAAGCATTTTTAAAGATGATGATGTTTTCAAAAGATTTTT
The DNA here is from genome assembly GCA_013348765.1 of Carpinus viminea. NCBI lineage: Eukaryota > Viridiplantae > Streptophyta > Magnoliopsida > Fagales > Betulaceae > Carpinus > Carpinus viminea. The sequence continues at coordinate 14,128,130 of CP054674.1, forward strand.
TCAAAGTTTCATTGTGTTTTGATTCCTTGTTGCATGTGCTTATTTGTTAACTTAGAAGAGATTTAGAGGTCTAAAAATAATGTAGGAATTAAGTGTTATCCAAAAACCCATAAGTGTGCTTAACCCACTAAGCAGACATACACCATTAAAGCCGAACGCATGATAGTCAGAGCACCGATTTTTGAGTTTTGCACGAGCACATGGCAGCTTAGCCATATTTCTAGGTTTCGTAAGGTTTAAAATAATGGTGTCTTGTATCCGTTATAACAGATTTAGCTTGGTGGAGGATTTGCTCGAGTACGCGAGGTAAGTAGACACTTACAACCTTTTTTATTTAAAACGTGTAATATGTCAGTTGACTGACCACGAGTAAGATATGAGCATGCCTATTTTTTGTAAATACTATGTACTATTAATGTAGTGACGTAAATTATTAACTAGGTATAAATGGCTTAGTTGGGGGAGTTAATTTAGGTTTTAGGTTACTAAGGATGCTAGAGGGGTAATTTGGACTTTTGAGCGGACGTATGCTGTTGTCTGTAGTGTGGACATACGAGGAGGGACCACCAGACGTATGCTCTGCAAATCGTACAAGCAGACGTATGCAGGACCACTGGACGTACGCTACTTTTTGAATACCCTTTGGATAATACCTGGACATATGAGGTAGCCTTTAGACCGCTAGGCAAGAACCATTGGACATACGCCACTTGGTGGACGTCCACTGCTTTTCTGGGCCTATAAATGGCACCTACCTCCTTCGTATTTCTCACCATTTTCATACGCCTCTAGGCTTCTAAAGTGTTTCCATAGTGTTTTCCAAGCCTTGTGAGTGTTTTGTGAGCGTGTGTGTGAGTCATTAACAAGTTTAGAATATTCGTGAGGTGAAATTCTTGCGGTTTTGTTTCAAGGAGGTAACGTTCGATCGTTAGCTTTAATTTACGTTGTTATACTACTTGTTTAGTATTGGGTTATAGTTGTTAGCTTAGTTGCACCTTAAGACCTATTTTGGTTAATGTTTTGGTTAGTTTAACGTTGTTACGTTGCATGGAGGTTGCAAATTGGACTAGAGGATTGCTCTTCGCTACAGAGAATGCCGCCTGAAGAACCCCAAATTGGACCTAATGCGCTGGAGATCGGTGATGGAAGTGTTCACCCTGAGTTTGTGGACATTCCTGTTTACGAAGCAACACTCCCAGGAAGTCAAGTGATGGAAGCGATTGGACAGTTGGTTTCAGCCATCGATCGCAATAGGGTTACAAGACAGCCAGTTGAAGGTATTGGATGCTCTCTAAAGGACTTTTGCTTTCATCACTCAGAAAGTTTTGACGGGAAAGGTGATCACACCAGTGCTGAGAATTGGCTGAACGACGTGGAGGAGTTGTTGGCTACTCTTGGATGTACAAATGAGCAGAAGGTGGCTTATGCTGCTTATAAGTCGATCGGGAAGCTAAGCTGGCGTGGATAAGAAAGTGGTGCTTGTCGCTGACTTGGGTTCAGAGATTGCCATTTCTTGGGAAGTCTTCAAGCATGAGTTCAATTGGCACTGACTTCTTTCCTAGAGTCGTGCAGGAGGCAAGGTAACGGAAGAGTTTTTGGATTTGGTCCAAGGAGAAATGTCGTGATTGAGTACGTGCAAAGTTTCTGCGCTTGTTGCGCTTTGGACTATACCTCATCCCAACTAGGAAAAGAAAGCTAAGAAGTTTAAATGAGGGCTGAACTCTCGCATCCGGATTATGATGAGCTGTTTCGACATTCAGGATTTCTCCCAATTGGTCGATAAGGCATCAATCTATGAGGAGAGTTTGAAGGAGAATCTGAGAATGTAGAAGAGAGGACTCAAGGAACTGTACTGGTCGGAGGAGTGGGCCAACTAAGAGGATGGCGGTGGGAGTTTTCCACCCCAAGAGGTCACAAGGACGTACCTCTGTAACCCTCCAATTTCATCAAAGGAATCGATCGAGTGTGCAAGAAGTGTAACTGCATTAGGGACCTCAGAGGATGGCAAAGGACTTGCTATCGTGCGCTTTGGTCACTTCAGCAAGGACTGCGTGAGCAAAGGGGTTGCTCAAAAGCCTTTGGCACTAAGGGTTTACGCTTGTTCCAGGAGAACCGGAAGGAGGATCGAAAGTGGTGACAGTATTGCCCTATACTTGGATTTGAAGCTTCAGTTTTGTTTGATTCGGGGCTACCCACTCTTTCATATCTATAGTGTTTGTAAGGTTGTCTAGACTTGTAGTGAGAACTTTGGAACCTAGGTCTAGTTGTAACTACACCCGTAGGGAAAACTGTGGTCTATAAGCGTGTAGTTTGCGAATGCCCTGTTAGCATTTGTGGAAGAGTACTTCCTACAAACTTAGTTGTTCTCCCTATGTTTAGTTACACATTATTCTCGAATGGGCGATTATCGACTCGTTATTCAAAGCAAGTAACGCTTATGCCCTGGGGAGAAGGAAAAGTGACGTACATTGGAATGTGAGCGAGGTCTTTACCTCAACGATTTCGGCCGTGCAGGCGAGGAAGCTTATCGTAGGAGGCGATCAGGCATTTTTGACATTCATTGTCACTCCAACGAAGCAAGCAAAGAAGAATCTAGAAGATATTCCTATGGTGTGCGAGTATCCAGATGTCTTTTCAACAGACTACTCTGGATTACCACCACAAAGGGAGGTGGAGTTTGGGATTGAGTGTGTGCCAGGCACTAATCCTATCTCTAAGGCACCTTATATGATGGCGTTGTTGAAGTTGAAAGAGCTAAAGGAACAACTCCAGGAGCTTTTGGACAAGGGTTTCATTCGCCCTAGTATATCACTGTGGGGAGCACCGACGTTGTTTGTTAAGAAGAAGACGGGTCAATGAGGATGTGCATTGACTATCGGGAGTTGAATAAGGTGACGATCAAGAATCGATATCCTTTGCCAAGGATTAACGACCTGTTAGATCAATTGCAAGGAGCACGGGTGTTTTCTAAGGTTGATTTGCGCTCGGGCTATCACCAAGTAAGGGTGAAGGAAGAGGACATTCCTAAAACAACCTTTAGGACTCGTTATGGACACTACGAGTTCTTAGTTATGTCTTTTGGACTAACTAATGTGCCAGCAGTCTTTATGGACATGATGAACAGAGTCTTTCACGACTATTTGGATCAGTTCACTGTTGTCATTATTGACGATATCTTGGTCTACTCAAGGATGTCAGAGGAGCACGGGAGCACCTACGGAAGATATTGGAGAGGCTTAAGAGTGAGAAGCTCTATGCTAAACTCGAGAAGTGCGAGTTTTGCCGGATAGCGTGTCTTTCCTCGGACATGTTATTTCTGGAGAAAGGGTAGCAGTTGACCTGGAGAAGGTGAAGGCTGTGGTAGAGTGGACAAGGCCAACTAGCGTGTTTGAGATTTGGAGTTTCTTAGGACTCGCTGGTTACTATCGACGCTTCATCGAAGGTTTTTCGAAGTTGTTGAGACCACTTACTACTTTGACTAGGAAGAATGCTCATTTTGTTTGGACAGATAAGTGTGAGCAATGTTTCCAAGAGCTGAAGAGGCGATTGGTAGCTACTCCAGTGTTGGCATTGCCTACGGAATCTGGTAATTTCGTAGTGTATAGCAACGCTTTTAAGAAAGGTTTAGGTTGCATACTGATGTAGAACGGCAATGTTATTGCCTATGCTTCATGCCAGTTAAAACCATATGAGCAGAGCTATCCTACACACGACCTAGAGTTACCAGCAGTTGTGTTTGCTCTTAAGATTTGGAGGCACTACTTGTACGGCGAGCGGTGCGAGATCTACACCGACCATAAGAGCTTAAAGTATCTCTTCACTCAAAAAGAGTTGAACATGAGGTAGAGGAGGTGGCTAGAGCTAATCAAGGATTATGATTGTGAGATCAATTATCATCTTGGTAAGTCTAATGTAGTAGTAGCGATGCTGAGAGGAAATCAATGGTGGAGCTTGTCGCTTTTGGGATTTCTCAACCCAGTTGATTAAAGAACTCATTGGGATGGGATTGGAAGTAGTAGGCAAGGTATGCCTTGTACACTTGGCTAACTGATGGTTCAATGAATTGCTTGCAAGAATCAAGGCGCCAAATTTTGAAGATCCTGAGTGTGCCAAGATCAAGCAATTGCTTGTAGAAGGTAAGACAAAGGAGTTTTGTCTTAAGAAGGACGGGCTGCTCACCCATTTCAAGCAAGTGTGTGTACCAGAAATTGGAGGACTGAGAAAGGAGATAATGAGTGAGGCTCATCATTCTCCATACACTGTGCATCTTGGAGGCACCAAGATGTACAGTGACATGAAGGGGTCATATTGGTAGGAACAATATGAAGAAGGACATTGTGAAGTTTGTAGAGCAGTGTTCGACCTACCAACAAGTAAAGGCGGAACATCAGAGACCGGCAAGAACGCTTAAGCCGTTGCTTATACCGAAGTGAAAGTGGACGAGATCGCGATGGATTTTATTTTGGGTTTGCCAAAGACACCCACTGGTGAAGATTCCATTTGGGTTGTTGTTGATCAGTTGACGAAGAGTGCTCACTTTATTCCCATAAAGGTTAAGGATCCGATAGATAAGTTGGCCAGACTATATGTCCAGAATGTAGTCCGTTTACATGGAGTACCATCGGCAATTATTTCGGATAGAGACTCTTGTTTTACTTCAAGGTTCTGGCAAAGTCTTTAGAAGGAAATGGGGACGGAGCTAAAGTTCAATACTACTTTTCATCCTCAAACAGACGGTTAATTTGAGCGAACGAACCAGATCCTAGAGGATATGTTGTAGGCATGCGTGTTGGATTCAAAGGAAGTTGGATTCAGTACTTGCCTTTGATCGAGTTTGCCTACAATAGCAGTTATCGGCGACTATTGGAATGCCACCATATGAAGCACTTTATGGACAAAAGTGCCAATCACCTTTGTATTGGGACAACGTCAGAGAGAGACAATGTTGGGGCCGGAACTGATTCAGGACACTTGTGAGAAGGTGCGTGTCATCAAGGAAAGAATGAGTGCAGCTCAGAGTTGGCAGAAGAGTTATGCTGATAACTGAAAGAAGCCTTTGGAATTCAAAGTGGGAGATCATGTGTTCCTGAAGGTATCACCTATGAGGGGAGTAATGTGGTTTGAGAAGAAGGGGAAGCTTAGCCCTACATTTGTTGAACCGTTCGAAATTACTCAGAAAGTGGGGGGGTTGGCTTATAAGATTGCCTTACCCCCAGATTTGGTTGAAACGCATGATGTTTTCCACGTGTCGATGCTAAAAAGTACATTGCTAACCCTGATGTAATTGTTGAGTATGAGCCGTTGGAAATCCATGAGGGATTGACCTACGTGGAGGAACCAGTTAAGATCGTGGACAAGAAGGAGCAGGTGCTGCATACTAAGATGATTCCGATTGTCAAGGTACTGTGGCATAATTATGGAGTTGAAGAAGCATCATGGGAAGCAGAACACGATATGCGGAGTCGCTATCCGCATTTGTTTGAATGATTGTGTATGACTCTTTCTTTTAAGATTATACTTGGACAGTATGCCTATTTCCATTTTTGGGTAAGGAACAGTTGACTAAGAAAGGGTTGTTTTCTCTTCAGGATTATGACACCTATACCAATCGACCCAGACTGCATGTGGAACTACTCCTTCTACGAGTGGATAGACTTGGGAGTAGAGATTGACGAAGATTAGTATAGTGTGGGCAACATCGAGTACGATGCACTCGACGACCTACGAGGCGATTTTCCACAACTCTTAGAAGAGGATGATGTGCAAATTAATGGATGGGACGAGAGAATCTAGGAACCTACTAAGCATGACAGGAGGGCTTTATGGATGGAAGGTAACATTCTACTTCTCGATAAATGCTGTTCTTTTGGTATTTGTCTTAGAATTTCGAGGATGAAATTCTTTTAAGGAGGGTAGAATGTAGTGACCCAAATTATTAACTAGGCATAAGTGGCTTAGTTGGGAGAGTTAATTTGGGTTTTGGGTCACTAAGGATGCTAAAGGGGTAATTTGGACTTTTAGGCGGACGTACACGTTAGGTTAGGCGGACGTACACTATTGTCTGTAGTGTGGACGTACAAGGGGGGACCATCGGACGTACACTTTACAAACCGTATAGGCGGACGTACGCAGGGACCACCGGACGTACGCTACTTTTTGAATACCTTCTTGATAATACCTGGACATACGAGGCAGCCTTTGGACCACTAGGCAAGAACCATTGGACGTACCCCACTTGGCCGGACGTCTGCTGCTTTTCTGGGCCTATAAATAACACCCTATCCCCTTCGTATTTCTCGTCATTTTCATACACCCCTAGGCTGCTAGAGTGTTTCCCAAGCCTTGCGAGTGTTTTGTGAGTGTGTGTGTGAGGCGTTTGCAAGTTCGGAACGTTTGTGAGGCGGAACTCTTGCGGTTTTGTTTCGAAGAGGTAACGTTTGACTTAGCTTTAATGTACGTTGTTATGCTGCTTGTTTAGTGTTGGGTTATAATTGTTAGCTTAGTTGCACCTTAAGACCCATTTGGGTTAACGTTTTGATTAGTTTAGTGTTGTTATGTTGCATGGAGGTTGCAAACTGGACTACAGGACTTTAGGTTGTTCCTAGTAGCCTTAATTAAACTATCATGATGGTACTGCTTTTACTTAATAAATACTTGAGTTTATTATTAAAAACTGGCATGGGTATTATCTGCGTTAAAAATCACTAAATCTTAGACTTACCCCCTTTTTATTTATGTCTTTCCCCATCATTATGAATAATTGTGCGGTTTAGCTGCACTAGACGAAGATGTGGAGACTACTTGGGTGATTGCTCAGAACCTGATACAAGTAATTTTTGAGGATATGGACCCTGTTTAGCTTAGGACGATATGAGAGGATGGAGGATTTGCCCATGCAGACATGATCGAGATCTTGATATCATTAGATCTGTTGAAGCTTAAGTCTAGGCTTTGATCTGTTGATCTTTTGTGAACTATGTTGATGTAGCATATTTTGGGATGTATTTATTTTCTTGTTAACGATGTGATGACCGGTACATTGGTGACCATTTATTATATTATGGATGTAGTATTTTATTTCTGGTATTGCTATGTGATGTTTCATTACTATCTATTAATCCTATAGTCTTGATAAAGTCTTCTGTTGCAATTTTCTCGTTACGACGAGGAAAGTGATTTTCCGAAGGTCGTGTCTCAAAGGGGCATGGTTGGGATAGCGCGTCGTGGGGTCAATTACTAGTTAATTGATATTCTCATCGGCGGGGCGTCACAATTAATTAACTATTAACATGCATCGTATGACATGATACGTCGGTATGTGCGGTATAAACAGTCATGGGCTTACTATATAAACTTCATACTATACAAAAGTTGGGTCAACAAGCAACACCACTGCCAACATTCCCTCCTATTGATACACATTGGGAGATCCGTCCTAAACCTGAGAGTATTATCAATCAGTGCATGGATGGAAGAGCTCTTATTGAGGTTTTGGTTCGTTGGAAGGGGGTTGCCCTAGAAGATGATACATGGGAGACCCTTTGGAAGCTACAACACCAATATCCTTACCATGTGGAGAAGGTGCTTTGAAAGGGAGGGCCTTGTTATGGGTACTTCATAGAGGACATGGGAGGACCTTTGTAGGTAATTGGGTACAGAGTAGTTGGAAGATGAAGGTTCAAGAAAGCTGACTAGGCAATTGACTTTCACCATCTAGCAATTGCAATTTTAGGTTAACTGTGTTATTTTGCTTTTTTCTTTACTGTCGCGCTTTATGTTGGTGTCTATGCATTTGGTAAAGGTTTCTCAATTTGCATTTCATAAGTTTTTCCTTGTGTTTTGGGTAGTGTAAGGATAGCTGGGTTCTATTAGATTATTCTAACTGAATGGTACTATATGTATTGGCTTGCAACAGTTAGAAGGATACGAATTTAGATATTGAAATTGCTTGTACTCGTGGAGACTGAGCATCTCAAACCAACTCTTATCTTTAATATCAATATTATTCAACCATTCTCATCTTCAACCTTGATTCCTTTAAATCCATTTTCACATAAACATCACCAAAATCTTAGTGGTCTAAGAAGATCTTGAAAGTGGTTAGGCATGTACTAGGGCGTGGGTTCGAATTTTTGCAATGGAGAATCACCAACGCATGCTTGATTAATATTAGTTGCCTTAGATCCCATCAATGTCCTAGTGGGGGACTGAGCTAAGTCATGACTCAATTAGTCTTAAAAAGCGCTTGTGTTTCTTATTGTCTAGGTTACCCTTGAGTAGTTCCTAGTAAGCAGATAATGCTACCATGATCATACACAGGGCCGTCTAGGCTACTCTTGAGTATTTCCCAGCGAGCAGATGATGTAATCATGATTACGCACAGGTAAAGTAGTCATAGTTGGTCACTCCCACCTATCCTTATAATTAGAAAAAAAAAATAAAAATAAAAATAAAAATTAATAGAAAAATGCACCATATCAAAAACCCTTTTAATTCCTAGAGAGACGAGAGATTGCTTTTGAACAATCTAGCCCACAAAAAAACATGTCGTATAATTAGGATTGTATGACGCAACATACTTTACAAGGTTCAAATGTATGGTTTCATTATGTTGGAGAATACATGCTATACTCCCCATTATTCAATAGAAGTTCAATCATTTCCTTTATATCTTAAACTTCATTAGCCAAGTTGATCTTATGGCCATGCTATTTTCCTTCCTAATTTTTAATTTCAATGGCCATGTCATCCGTAAGTGTAAGAATTCTTTCCATTTTATGGTTAGGATAACTATGAACATAATGTCACATTATTTGATATTATGTACACCAATAGTAAACTTTGATCATGAAATGAAGACTATTTGTTTTAAATGAAATGGAGAGAAACCTTATCCGACCAATTGGGCCTAACATTTGGATCGAAATTGATTGTGGCAATCAAAGCCTTTGTTTACCACCATAAAAAAAAAAAACCCTTCCCGACAGAAACTTTTGTAACTTGAAGCTCTTAATTGTACATTTTGCACAATGGCGTAACAACATAATGAAGTCAAACTTGTAAAATCACTGCTCCAACAAAGTTTCTAAATCTATTCAAGGGGTTAGTTGAGCTCACACAGATTGTAGAAATATTTATGGCATTCACAACCATAGAGACTTGGTGGCATTCTAGCTGCTCCTTGTGTTAGCATTGTCCCAATAAATATAAAACTGGTAATTCACAACATCAGTATACAGCAACTAAACCAAGGACAGGGACACGACCAGAAAACTCTTCAGTTTTCTTCCTCACTTCGCAAGAGAATGGCCATCACTAAGCAATCAATTAAGAAACCGCTCTTAACAGCATCTCAGACGAGAATTGAGTGTGCACCCTTTGAATATGATTTAGCGCTTCATAGTGTGACAGACGACATAAACTACGCCCCATATCGGCATTTAACTTCTTCCCCTTGTAGAAGCCTCTCCACAGCATCAGAAGGGAGTCCAATCATCTCTAATGTCTTCTCCCACACTTGGTACGAAGTCTCAATGTTGTGTGCTTCCTCTGAAGGATTTGTTGGACGGCAATCATGAGAAAGGAAAGCACAAACAGGCCACTCATCTGCTTTCAGCAATTCACAGTACTCTGGAACCTGAGGATCTGTGGCCGCAAAAAGAGCACTCCTTGAACCTGCAGTGGCAGTGATTCATGACAAGGTTAGTTAGTATTTATTGGTTTTGGTAAACTGGGTGTGGTTACCACTTATCTTTTTCTTGGCTGCAAATGAAGACTTTTTTTTCCTACTACTAAGTAGCTTTCTCCGCATGGTAAATGATTTTGGATGAGAATTTACGACCTACAGCAAGGTGGAAAAGCTCTAATAGATTTGATCCATGTAAGGTTACTGTGGAATCAGGGAGGCATATATTGCATACGACCCCTTTCATGATGGATGGAGCTAGAAAGATTGGTCCTCTAAAGGTGTTCTCTGAGGAAAATCTCTTGTTTTACCATGCACTTTATTTGGAAAAAGAAATAGAAGGATTTTCTAGGAAATAACACGAGATGTTATATTCAAAAAATGACCCAAAAAGAAGAAAAAGAAGCCAAGTGGCTTTTTTGCCTTACATTCACTACACATTTTAAAGCACACTCCCACCAACGAGCAGCCATGGACATGCCTAACCAACTTAAATTCCAACATGCATGCCTATGCCCATATGTGGTTAGGTGAGAACAGTTAAGCTCATCCCTGGCACCTGATCACATGCAAAGCATCCTACACATGCCTTTAGTGTATGTAGGATTGACAGTGAAATAGGACACAAACAAAAATGACAGAGACATGCCAACATGGCAAATTAGGATAGACTGGGAGACAGCAATCAATTATTAGATATTATAAATATTTATAATATATATGACAAACAACAAAATTTGATGAATTCTATCTATAAATTCCAACTTAAATGGACATGCCTAACCAACTTAAATTCCAACATGCATGCCTATGCCCATATGTGGTTAGGTGAGAATAGTTAAGCTCATCCCTGGCACCTGATCATATGCAAAGCATCCTACACATGCCTTTAGTGTATGTAGGATTGACAGTGAAATAGGACACAAACAAAAATGACAGAGATATGCCAAATGGCAAATTAGGATAGACTGGGAGACAGCAATTAATTATTTAGATATTATAAATATTTATAATATATATGACAAACAACAAAATTTGATGAATTCTATCTATAAACAAAAACTAGTAACTCGAGTGAATGGTAATCCGGGAAAGATCAAGATTTGAAATCAATCTCTATTCTTGGTAGTAGTGAAAGTTTTTAAATAGTTATCCTCACTATTATTATTTCACGTGAAGTCCTCACTTCTTTTCTCTAGCTCATTCTAGAACCACAGAACCAAGAATCTAATTCAATGGAACTGAATTCTATCAAAATCATGTGTTTACAAACCCAAAAACTATAGAATTCAATCTAGTTGCAACCACAATTTGCAAGTCCACGGTATTCAAATCCAAATAAAATCCATCTGATTTGGCATGAAATAAATAATTTTTTAATTCTGTTTCCACTCGCTCGTGAGAGTGCTACTCCCACTGCATAGACATCACCAAAAATCTTAGACCAAATATTCCTGTCTAATTTACTCTGCCCATAGTGGGGGCTGCCTGGCAGAGTTTGCCTGACTGATTTTCTAGAGAGACAGAAAGAAAGATTGGCACAGCTAGTCTCCCTTTGATTGTAAACATATTAAACTTCTCTGTTGTTTTAGGGTGAGGTACACTATAGTACACCTCATCAACATCTGTTATTATGGACCACTTCCGCCACATCATAGAAATAATGCCTACCCCCGCCCCTGGTGCCTCCCAAAAGTTCACACACACAGACAAAGTAATTGAATTAGTTTGATCTCAGTTCAGATACAAAACAGAGAACCAATTACAAATAAACTGAACTTAATTCTGCTAAAATGATTTCCTTTGAGTTCTATCAAGATTTTGTGATAAGACAGCAGAACATCACCCATTACATTCTACAGTGGTAAGATGTTGTCACTAAACTAACCATTATTTGGGGGTTACACCAGTTTATGCCTAGGATGTTGGTGCTGACAGGTGGAAAGAGAGGTTTGGTTGTCATGAGAGTGGTTCGGTTTGTGCACTTCTGCTTCTGATTATGTCGACAGTTTGGAGTAGGACTTATCGTACCTGTAATACTGTTGAACTTAACATCAACTTACTTTTATTTTTTATTTTTTATAAGTAATGTTGTAAATATTAAAAAAGTGCAAATTTAAAGCAACCTAATTATACCGGAGGTATAACAAAGAGCGCCTAAGTGCACCCAAAAAAAAAAACCAAAGCTCACACGGCGCACCCACAAAAATCAACCCAAAAATCATGCCCTACAACCCAAAAATCTTGCCTTACAACCCAACAGAAATGCCTACAACCCAAAAATCAAGCCCTATTTCCCAAAAGCCCTGATCACCACCTGCATCAGCTCCGATTGCATCAACTCAGACCCCTCAACAGCACCAGGGGGGATGGCAACCTTATTTTATTGACACGCCTCCTCTTCCACGTCCATCAAATACGCCAATTGCGCCTCATCGTGCTTTACTTGATCCCTCAGCCACTCAAGCAGCCACCACTGCGGATTGGTCAACCCATTTTCCATAGGAATGTTGGGATCAAACCCCTGCAAACAAGAAGCCGAATCTGGAAACATCTCAAGGAAAACACGCTCAAAATCCTTCTTCTGCTCATCAGAAAGACCACCACCCGGAACCGGGTCCAGATCCGGATCCTTCTCCGGCACGGCTCCTTCAAAAAGACCACCACTCGACTTAGAAGGATTGAGGTTATGGGCCAAACCCGGGTCTGGATCCAAGATCAGGTTCGGATCAAGAATCAAGTCTCAATCTAGGACCAGATCCAGAACCAAAACCAGTTCCAGATCCAAAACCAGAGGCAACCGCTCTTTACCACAAGAAATTCCGGCCAGATCAGAACTTCGACGGAGTAGAAACAAACGACGGAGAAGGATCACGGACAGCAAATTTACCTATCGGAGAGGCAGAGACCGCCACGTCAGGCAGGCTCTGCTGCAGGACCTAGAACCACGACATCACCTGAACACCGGAGCAGACCACTCACCGGAGAAATAGTACCTGTTTGAGAATCAGAGATCGCCACTACAAGACCCAGAACCACGGCGTCACCCAAGCCGGAGTAGACCCCTCGCCGGAGAGAGATTACCCGTCCGAGAATCAGACTCAAAGACAGCCGTTTCATGATTCCCGGCGACACCTTTTTTTATTTTTAATAAGGTAATTTGATTAAAAAAAAGTGCAGAGGGGCACAACCCATTTACACGGGAAGTATAAAAAAGAGCGCTTAAGAGGGAGAGAAATGAAAAAGAAAGTCAGAAAAACTAATCACTAAGAGCATCTCCAACAAGGATGGCTAAAATAGCCACTGACTATTCACATTTTTTCATTTTAGCTACTAGTTTTTCATTTTTCACTCCAGCAGACCTTCTATTTTAACCATCCATTTTAATTAAATATCATTTTTTAATATTATTTTATTATTTTTATCTTCTCATTTCTCTCACTTCATTTCCGTCGCCTGCTTTTCTTTCCCATCTCTTCTCTCCTCACTGCTCTCCTCCCTTTTCCTCACTCAGGTCTAACGCTCTCCGAGCAACTCCATCAGACGACAGCGAAGACCTCGGTTTCTTGAAGAACCCGACGATAACTCCCACCACCACCTCCAATTAGATCCGGGTCATCCTGAAGATGATTTAAATCGATGATAGCGATCTCGAGGACTTCTCCGATCTTGGCAGTCGGCGTACAAGGGCCGAGTACAAGGAGCGGAAGTGGGACGACAAAGGCGTCGTCGTTACGAAGGAAGGGAATTTCAGCGAGTTCGTGGAGAAGAATCAGTGCGTTTCGTCGAAATGGGTTTCCGATTCCCGGAGGAGTCGGGGCCGACTCCAGCCTTGCACTAGCCTCTGCTTGTGGTTCAAGAGCTCGTTTTCTTTGGCGGTAACAACTTTGTTCTTTTCCATGCGACTATTTCTCTGTTTTGCTCAAGATTTTGGTTTTGGAAGCAAAAATTTGCTTATGTTTCTGCTATTGAAAAGCATGGGCGTGTTGATTTTGGGCGTGTTGATTTTGGGCATGTTGATTTGGGTACTCTTCAATGGTGCATTGATTTGGATTTCTTTGAGTTTTCGGTACTTTTGGAAGGAATTAGCGGGTGATCTCACGGAGAAAGCAGAAAAGGAGAGAAAATGAACGGCAAGGGAGAGAAAGAACAATAAAAATAGTTAACAGGTGCTACTGATGACTTTCATATATGAAAGTTCACTGTATATTCAGACAATGGCTATTTTGAAGGCTCGATGGAGGAAGAAAAGAGGAAGAAAGCTAAATTTAACAAGAAGGCTAGTTTGAAGTGTCTGATGGAGTTGCTCTAAGGGGGCTAACCAAGCAACCGTCCAAGAGTACAGAGTAGTGAAGAAAAAATGAATAAGTTCCTCTAAGGTCCTACAAGAATTATCAAAGCATCTAGCATTTCTTTCACTCCACAAACACCACATAAGACATAGAGGATCATCTTCCACACTACCGCACTCGAGTCCTCCGACCACCAGCAATCGAATAAATCACCAACCCTGTGAGGCATAACCCAAAGCAGCCCAAACCGACTAAAGATAGTATGCCACAAAGCACTAGCAATCTCGCAATGAAGAAGGCGGCGATCGACTCTCTCCGTTCTTCTTACACATACAACACCATTCCACTACCACAATATTCCTCTTACGCAAATTATCATGAGTCAAAAGTTTGCCAAGAGCCGCAGTCCATCCGAAGAAAGCCACTCGCAACGGCACCTTAGTACGCTAGATACTCTTCCAAGGAAACACCTCTTGGTCAAAGTTGGACAAGGCTTTATAGAACGATTTTACGTCGAAATTACCCTTCTTGGACGAGGACCAACGAATGCGGTCCACATTTCCAAGGGAGATCTTCCAAGAATATAACCGATCAAAGAAAGAAAGAACCATACCCAACTCCCAATCCCGGACAGACCGCACAAAGATGACGTTCCACTCGATAATTCCGTTTCTCCAAATAAAGTTATCCTTCACCCAAGCTTCTTTGTATCTAGCAATACTGAAAAGGAGGGGAAGGCATGCTTCAAAGGCTGATCCCCACACCAAATATCTTGCCAGAAACGAACTTTCGAACCAATTCCCACCTCAAACCGAATACCCTTGGCAAAAAAGTTCCAACCTTGATGAATATGCTTCCACAAGCCCACACCATAAGAGCTTGAAACCTCCTTAGTACACCAACCACCATCTTGGTCTTCATACTTGGCTCTAATTATCTTGTACCAAAGGGCCTCACTCTCATTTGTGTATCTCCAAAGCCATTTCCCCAAGAGAGCTTGATTGAACTCATGCAACTTTCTAATGCCAAGACCACCAGATCGCAAAGGGCGACAAACTTGATTCCAACTTACAAGATGCAACTTAGGCTCATCTCCCATCCCTCCCCATAAGAAATCTCTTTGAACTTTCTCAAGTCTTTTGGCTACACTCATCGGAATAGGAAATAGAGATAAAAAGTAAGTTGGGAGGTTAGACAACATACTCTTAATGAGGGTTAAGCGACCTCCCTTAGAAAGATACATTCTTTTCCAACCAGCCATTTGACACTCCGATTGTTTAATCATATCATTCCACATAACCACATCCTTATACAATGCCCCAAGAGGCAACCCCAAATACTTCATAGGCAGACCAGCAACACTACACCCAAGAATATTAGCTATAGCCCCAATGTTTTCCACCTCACCAATAGCAACAATTACCGACTTACCAAGATTAACTCTCAACCCCAAAACAGCTTCAAAACAAAGGAGAATAAGGTGCACATACAGGATTTGGTCGGAGGAAGCTTCACAAAAAATCAGAGTATCATCAGCAAATAAAGAGTGAGAAACCACCAACTCAGAAAAAGCCCTAGTTCCCACAGAGAAACCACACACCTAGAAACACCTCTAGCACCTTCTTTGAACTCACCCCCAGCGTCTTCTACGATGAGGCCTCCCCCTGACCCAATACAGAAACCAGAACCCAATCGACTTCAGCGTTGGCCTTAACCCATGAACCATCAACCAAAGGCTTGGGCTTCCTATTCAGCCCACTAGGCTTGCGCCTTCCCCTCAACTTAAACCCAAAATGTAGCTTGGGCTTCAGGCCCAACAGTGAGAAAACCCAGCCCATCCTTTTCCTTATATCCTTTGATGCCTTAAACTTAAAGCCCAACCCAAAACAAATCACCTGATCCACCTCTACCCTAAGCTTCACCAGAAACTCCATTGCCAACCTCCTTAGTGCCACCATCAAGTTGACACCGCCACCTAGAGGAAGATGACTCCCCACATCAGAGCATACCTCCACAGAGACTGGCGCTTCCACTAAGTATGACTTCAAACCACTTG
Source organism: Carpinus viminea (assembly GCA_013348765.1). NCBI lineage: Eukaryota > Viridiplantae > Streptophyta > Magnoliopsida > Fagales > Betulaceae > Carpinus > Carpinus viminea. The sequence continues at coordinate 14,144,163 of CP054674.1, forward strand.
AGGCGCAACAAGAACATCCACAAAGGATGGTGTGCTACCACCCACTCCGGCGTTAATGACAGGAACCTATGGCATCACCTTTGCAATGAGTTGCAATCAGACTTCGTAACTCATCCACGAATCTTTGCCAGCCCCACCCTCCGACCCTCGGGGAGCCTAATAACTCCTTTCCAGCCACCCTCGATGAAGACAGCCACCTCAAGGAAGCATCCAGCCTTATTGCTTCCTGTACGAACCTTCAGGACCCTCACCTCATCTCGAAAGGATCTAGCAAACTCCTCCTTCCTCTGAAACTCAAGTGCCTCTTCCACCGTATCAGCTAGCCAGGCCGAACACTTGATCCCCAGAGAAAGAAACCCACCAAAATCCTTTCTCTTTTCCTCCAAATGAAGGATCGACCTGCTCGAATTCACCATAAAGGAGAAGGATTTCACCTCCACCGAGAAACGACGCTCCATCTCACACTAGACGAGACCGATCTCTAGTGGGGCGCGTCCACACGCGCCGCTGGTAGAGCATAGAAGCCCTAAACAGTTGCTGGAGAATAGTGAGATCAGGGAACTTTTGAAAAAAGCTGATGAGAGAGAACAAAGCTTTTTTCACTGTAGCTAAGCTTCAGGAAGATTTAACATCAACTTACTTAAATTCTTATTTCTAAGATCATTGTATGACTGGCTGAAAGATCTAAGCAGTTTCCACAGTTATTCTTTCTTGTATTTTACTACTGATTTATACTTTCGATTGTACCCACATCTAAAACAAATTAAGCCATGTTAAAGGTGTCTCTTAGGCATTCTTTAAAGACTTGTTCTTGATACTTGCGCATATCCAACTTGCAAAAGAAACATGTTTCCTTTAGAAAAATATCTATACTTATAAATTACCATCAAGCAACTCCTTTTTAAATATATGTTCAGCTATAGATGAGTCAAAATGGAGCCCATGGGTTTGATGGGGAGGAGAGGGAACACAAAGGGGAAGAGTTCAAGTAAATAATATTATTACAACTCGGGCTGAATTAATTACAATTACGAAATCAGACGAGATTAATGTCTCAATAAGGATTAAAAACAACATGCTCAAAGATGTCTAAATTATCCTATACAAATGAGAAGATGAAACAGTTGTACTAGCATTTAGAAGACTCACCTTCTTGAGCATTAAAAATAAAATAGGGTATCAGATGATAAGCAGCTTGAACAATCTTGGGAAGATCTCTTGCCTGAAATTAAATAAAGTTAAAAGGATAAGAGAAATGAATAGATGCAGCTCGGCACCATTTTGAGATTACAAAGCCGACATTGCGAGCATTTTGTGAAATTTGGAGAAGGAAAGATTATCAAGAGAACCTCTTACTTTGACTTCTTCTGAGCTATCGTTAAAATCAAATGATTGGCTGGTATATATAAGCATATCCTACATTGTTCCATGAGGGGCCCTTACATGGGTCCCATTATATTTTTGAGGTCCACATTTATAGCAAGGTGCCCCCTAAATATTCACTCTAAAAGGTAAGCATCACAATGGTCACTTTAACCATCACGTATAAACTAAATGGTGAGGTTCTGCAGCTCCAACATGATGGCATGGCATGTTATTAAAGCTGGTCAAAACTGTTCAATTAGAAGGAGGAGCTCCTGGAACAATGAAACATTAAGCTTGTTTTGGTATCCTTTCGTGATTACTCTACAACATTCCTTCTCTTCTCATCCGTGGAGGTAGCCAACTACATTATCTCTAATGTTTGTATTACCTTCTGTTAGTTTTGTCACTGGATCTCAGTGTTGCTGCGCTTCCATGGGGAAAAAATGGTAGGCAGAGCTTTTTGCTAAACTACAAATAATACATAGAGTTGAAATATAATGGACTTGTTAAGGAGAAGAAGCACACCAACTTTGTTTGACCTATTTTAAAAGTTAAAAAAAAAAAATTTGGGCAATTATCAGAGGGCACGAAATAGCAGAGCCTAAACATAAACAAGCTAAAATTCAAGCAAAAGATAAACCTCAACAAAGAAAGGCCATTTTTTTACAATTAGACTAGAAAAGATGGTGCCACAGTCCAGAATGATATGATCTACATTCATAACTAAATGAATAGTTAACTTTTGAGACTGAACAAGCCAAATCTATAAAATGCATAAACCCCTAACCGTAGAATTTCCAAGCGAACAATTTCGGGGATTATTTTTTTTTTTTGCTTCTTCTTTAAATATGTTGTTTTGATAAGTAAAGAAAGTAGGTAATCTTTAAAAATGTAAAGATACTAAAGCTTAATAAGTTGATGCTATGACTAATACTCCTCAAATATGTAGGATATCTATTAGTGCATCCCATTTTGATTTCGCAAATCTTAACCATCTGCATCAATATCCCCCCTCCACCTTTTTTTTTTTTTGTTTCAGTTCGGTATAATATAGTAAAACCAAAATATTTATATATATGGTGCAGGTAGATGGATTTTCAGTAAGATTTGGCAATCCTTTAATTACATCAGATGAACAATAGGCCCTTGTTAAGTATGATTTAAAATCATATTAAAGGCCATCAGGTTGATCTGGGGGGTGGTAAGGAAAAATCTTATGTTCAAATCTTTGTCACAGAAAACATATAAATAAAAATATACGAGTTAATTGCAACTATCCATCCTAAACTTATGGAGTCATTTATAATGTCCCTCAAAATTATAGATTTTTGTGATCAACACCCTAATGCAAAATTAATTTGCAATATCCAACATATCAACCAAATTGGGGTCAAAATTAACTGATTAGCAGGATTGACATTGCAAATTTATGTCCATTAATCTATTCATTTTGACACTAATTTGAGCAATAAGGTGGGAATTGCAAATAAATCTTGAATTAGAGTGTAAAAAATGCATACCTAACATGTTCCCAAGTCCAAGTAATATATTTCCAAGGAATATTATGGTAAACATATCATGAGAAGTGGCTTTGGTGCTATGTGGATGAGAGAGAAGCTCTGTGGAGAGTGGGTAGTGGACATTAAAAATGGCAGCTCTTGGGGTGGGTGGTATTCTAATAATGTTCATGGGTCATATGTGGGTGGTATTCTAATAATGTTCATGGGTCATATGGGGTGGGTATTTGGAAAAACATCAAAAAGGGGTTGGGAGATTTCTTGTCCTACTAGATTTGAGGTGGGTGATGACTCAAATTTTGGTATGACATGTGTGAAGGGATCAACCCTCAAGGTAGTTTTCTGGAGTTATTCAGATAATCTCGTTTTAAGGATGCTTCTATTGTACTTTTTCATGACTCACCAGCAGAGCGTAAACTTTATTAGAGTGGCGCATGATTGGGAGATTGATCTATTTACCTCATTCTTTAATATGTTATACTCTTTATGTTTGAGACCTGTAGAAAGGTTGGGGGGGGTAAAGACATGTTATGTTGGGTCACTTTCAAGAGGGTCGTTCACTGTCAGATCATTCTACAATGTCCTAATTCCCCACGACAGTACTCCTTTCCTTGGGAGTATTTGATGGAATAAGGTCATTTTGAGAGTGGCGTTTTTTGCAACAACAGTAAGGAGGATTCTCATTAAAGATAACATAAGGAGTGGCATATTATGGTGGCAGATTGGTGTTGCATGTACGAGGAGAATGGAAGAATCCATTGATCCTCTTACTCCATTGTGAGATAGTTTGTACTTTATGGAATACTATTTTCAACCAATTCGGGTTAGATTGGGCCATGCCTAGAAGAGTGGTAGACCTCTTTGTTTGTTGAAGAGGGCCATTTGGTAGTTCTCATTGTGTAGCAGTGTGGAAGATGGTTCCAACATACTTTGTTAAAGTTATGATTAAATTTACTTGTTTCTATTAACTTAAACTTTTGAGATAACTGGTGATTTAACATGGTATCAGAATCAAGAGTCCTGTGATAAAACCTTGACTTTGTCAATTCACCCCCATTTCAATTAAATATTCCATATATTGGACCTTACCTATTAAAAGGGAGCTTGAGCCCACATGTGAGAATGAGTATTAAAGTAATGATTAAATTTTCATCTTCCTATCAGCTTAAACTTTTAGGACAAATGGTGATTTAACATGATATTAGAGTCAAAGGTTCTGGAATCGAACCTTGACTCCATCAATTCACCTCTCATTTCAATAAATATTTCACATGTTGGGCATCATCTATTAAAAGGGAGTTTGAGCCCATAAATGAGGGAAGTATTAAAGTAATGATTAAATTTACTTCTTCATATGGTTATCAATTTAAGCTTTTGGGATAACTGATGATTTAACATGCTTAATTTAGAGTCTTTGGAGAGAGAAATTATCATAGTTTTGAATACCGTGAGAGGATAGTAGTAGAATTAAAGGCGTTCTTTCTCATTACTCTACCATTGGACAGCTGCCATTGATTGCTTTGATTGCTTTCATTTTTCTAGCTTTCATGATTTTCTAGATATGGTTTCTTTTTTTAGCTAGGTGTTTTCTTGTATACTTCATGTATAATTGAGTTGCGCTTTTGCACTCTTTAATAGATTCCATTTACTTATCAAAGGGGAGGAAAAAAAAAAAACCAACATTATTTCTCCTATCAAAAAACCCATCAAAATCTGTGCCTTGTGGTGTGGGTAGGTAGGTGTAGGTTACAATTTATGTTAAGGAAAATGCATATATGGAAACATGATGAGATGCCATATAGATAAGAGACTGAAAACCTACAAGAGACTTACAACATTTGTTTGCACAATTCCTGGAGATACACATAATACACTAATGGAAGCTTCAGCAGGCAGCCGCTTATGGAGGACACTGCTAAACATAACCTGCAGTTAAAAAAAAACTACCATATTAATTCATTGTTTACAATAATTCACTTTTCACCATGTATGATTCTGTGGCCTTAAGAACTGATATTCGTATTCAAGAAGCTAACAATGATCATAGCCGAAACTTAACAAGCAAAAGGACTACATTGCTACCATATTTATTTATTTATTTTTCAATAACAGATTTATATTGCCAAAAGGAACACTCAAGTACATCAGATGATTGACGCTTTTTCTCTAATTGATGGATAAGTTATATATACCCAGTGAGTTTTGAACACATGCCCACTCCATTCTATTCTTGTGAGGAAGGGGGAATAAAAGGTGCCATTTAAGTTAAAGTTCATTGCTGATGAACACATAAATTGTCCTTACAAACAACATCACCAAACACTCTTCTAGCCCTCAAACACGAAAGAAAACATGAATGATTTAATCAGGTCAATGACACAAAACACCTCAACACATGATGCCCATACCTTATTCCATGTGACAGCTCAAGCTGACAGAAATGGGAACAATTTTCTACAATCGAACAGCAGAAGCATTTTAGAAATAAGGGTATGATCAAAGTAATTACTGTAAAGCCCCACCCCAATGACAAAATATTGTCCGCTTTTGGCTTTTTTTCAAGAAGTGTGCAACTATACATATAAGCACATCCTCATTTCCATACACAGGCGTTGTAGCCATAGGTGACCACTTGAGAAGTCTAATTCGGGGAAGCAAAAAACAAACAATATTGGGGTGGGGCATTGCAAATGGTATTAAGAGCATTGCCCAGCCTAAGATGGGGAAAGCATATGTACAAGCCCATGAGGGTTGCTTGGTCCCAAGGGGTAATTGTGGCACCCCACACTGCCTGGGTGTGGGGATGAAGATGTGCTTAAATGTATACTCGCACCCTTCTTGAAACAACGCATTTTAAAGCTATTAGCCATGAACCTTTCAGAACTCCGCAATTAAGTAGCTTATGCGAGAGTAGTACCAAGATGAGGAAATCTGGTTTGAAGAACCAAAAGCAGACAATATTGTGTCATTGAGGTGGGCATTACAATTACCAAGATAAAAAGAACTTTAAAAATCCATTAGGATTAAACAGCTCTTGTGTCTCTTGTATCCACTTATTTGGACACTCATCAAATGGTAAGCCTGACTTAAAACGTGCAGAGTTATGTTGTCACAATGCATCATTATCAAGAAACAAATACTTTCCAGCACTCATATAATTGTTTGTGTCTTCTGCTTACAAAGAAATATGCAAGCCCAGCTAAACTTAAATTCTTGATATTGTAAATTGAAGAGATGTATAGTCATGCTCCCATGTCTAAATTTTTTTTAGCTGCAGTGTGCAATTCTCTCACCATGTCAAAAGATAGAAAACACTTTGTCCACAAAATGCTAGTTCATTGGTTGTGGTAGGTAAACAAGTCTTAAGAGCATCAACAAAGATGTATAAGGCCAAGAAAAACAAAGGGAATGGTGGCTTAATCAGGATGAAGTGGATGGGAACAGAAAACTTCTATTACAGTTCAACTACAAAATTTCAAGATATTGGAAAAAGGCCAACCTACAATACAATCTACAATATCGAAAGCAAGGTATGATTGACCTTTGTACAAAGCCTGCTAACCGTCTCCTGTCATTAAATCACACATATCGCGCAAGTGATTATGGCAGCAGCCACATTAAAGGTTTTTGAATGTTGAATAACGACAGGGACTAAAAGAATGAGAAAAATTTAGTTTAGGAACCATGTTATCTGTGTTGGGAAGTGGCTATGGAGGGGTTTTTCAATATAGGCCATACGTGTTTGGAAGTGGCCATCCAATTGAAGAAGAAATCTAGGCCTTAAACCAAGGGTAGAATTGATAACAAAATTCATCAAGAGCATCAATTACTGCATTAGCAGTCCCAGGAGTACATGCATAACTATAGGGAGCTGCAACCTCTAATTCCCTGAAAGTACAAATAATTTCAAAACGTTTGATTACAAATTCAAGTTCAACCCCTTACAGCATTTATATATGGCTGGAAGTTACCAATATACTCTAAATTTCCAAAATCATAGAAATTAAAACAAAAGGAAACCAGCAGTGTGCAATGCCAAAAGTCATTAAAACTAAATACGTCGTTTATTGATAAGTAGTATAAATTTTGTCAATAAAAGGCGGAAACAAGTGGTGTCACTATATCTTCCAATAAATTACATCCTAAGAATCAAAAGAGAAATAAAATCCAGAAAACATGAAAAGCGAGGCTGCCTAATGCCATCATCATCCAATCGTACAAAGATCCTATGAACATAGACTTTAGCAAGGTTACGCTCGACATCATTTAAATCCTGGTATCAAAAAACTCTAAATTACATTAGACCCCTTACAGCATATGTATATGGCAATAAGATATCAAAATACTCAAAATTTCCAAAATCATGAAATTAAAACAAAAGGAAACCAGCTGTGTGCAATGCCAAAAAACATAAAGATTAAATGCATCGAGTAAAAATAAAATGATGGAAATAAGTACACAGGAGGTGTACGCTATATCCTTCAAGAAATTACATCCTAAAATTCAAATGAGAAATAAAATCCAGAAAAGAATGAAAATCAAGGCTGCCTAATGCCATCACCATCCAATCATACAAAGACCCTATGAACATAGTCTTTAGCAAGGTTAAGCCAGACATCATTGAAAATGTGGTGATTCCTGTCTTGCCAAAGCATCCACATAATAAAAAGAGGTACTGCCCTCCAAATCTAACTAGTCTCATGGCAATCAAATCTACATTTTCAACATGCCAGAACTTACACAACCATCCTAGACATCACCCAATGCACTCCGGTTGAAGATAGCAACAAGACCATTGTTCCCTTGCAACAGCACAATGTTCTTTTTTTTTTTTTTTTTGGTAAGTAATGTTTATATATCAAAAGTGCTGAGGGGCGCAATCCTAGTACAAATGGAGTATACAAGAGAATGCCTAACTAGAAAAAGAGAAAAAGAACAAGGAAATCAAGATAGCTAATCACTAATAGAGCAAGCCAAGCTGCTGTCCAAGTGAAAAGCGTGTAGAAAAAGAAGGTCGTGAGCTCCTCCAATGATCTCTCTGAATCTTCAAAACATCTTGCATTCCGTTCTAACCATAAACATCAAACAAGACATAGAGTAACCATTTTCCACACAACGGCACTCCGAGAACAACCTCCCAACCACCAATAAGCAAACAATCCCTCCACCTTGCTAGGCATGACCCATGACAATCCAAACCAACTGAATATAGCATACCATAAAGAACACAATCTCATAGTTTAGAAGAAGATGACCGATAGTATCCCCATCCGCTTTGCATAAGCAACATCTATTGATCACAATAATATTCTTTTTTCTAAGATTATCAAGAGTGAGGATCTTCCCTAACACCGCCGTCCAAGTAAAGAAAGCCCTTGGTATCCAAGGAAAAGGACTAGCTTCTTTCCATGCCGGAATATTATAGAACGATCTAACATTGAACTTCCCTTTTTTGGACAGACCCCACCAAATTTTATCCTCCCCTTCCCTTCTCATTCTATGAGAATACAACAAAGTATAGAACGAGGCTCGCACTTCCAATTCCCAATCATGAACCAACTAAAAGAAGTTAACATTCCATTGAATAGTTCCACCCGTGAAATCCATATTGTCAACAATAGACGCATCTTTTTTTTTTTGATAAGTCAATGTATTATATCAAAAGCACAAAGGGGCGCAACCCTTAGTACACTGGGAGTATACAAAAGGGATTAGGTAGAGAGAGAGAAAAGAGAGAGAAAATCTACAAAGCTAATAACCCGTGGGGCAAGCCAGCCTGTAGTCCAAGAAAAAAGGGTAACAAGAAAAAAATGAAGGAGCTCCTCTCGAGTCCTCGACAAGCCCTCGAAACATCTATTGTTTCGCTCCCTCCAAATACACCACAAGATACAATGAGGACCATTTTCCAAACCACCGCTCCTCGTCGACCCACGTCCACCAACCGCTTAAAGCTCCTTGGAGAGGCATAACCCAACAAAGCCCAAACCGAGTAAAGAAAGCAATCCACAAGTCCCTACGCTACATGGTGAAGAAGTAGATGATCAACTGACTCCACATCCGCTTCACATAACCAACATCGATTCACCACCACCAAGCCCCTCCTCCCAATATTGTCTAGTAAGGATCTTACTATGAACCGCGTCCAAACAAAGCCACTCTAGGAGGAGCTTTGGACTTCAAACACTCTTCCATGGGAAAGAACCCACCCATGAGGTGAGAGAGCTCTATAGAAAGACTTAACCTCAAAGACCCCTTACGAGAAGGCAGCCACCATAGCTTGTCTCTCCCTCTCCTCTTGTACTCATATAAGCACTTATAAAATGCAGCCAAATCCCCACCTCCCAATCATGAAACAACCGAGAGAATTGGATATTCCGAATAGACTCACTAGAGTACTCCATATTGTCCGCTATGGATGCATCCTTGAAACTAGCGATGCTGTACAGGCGGAAACTCCTCCTTAAGAGTCCTATCCACACCAAACATCCTCCCAAAAGCGAATTTTCGAGCCTTCCCTGGATCATACTTAATGAACCTCCTAAAATTCTGCCAACCCATACAAATAAATTTCCATAATCCCACCCCATGCGAGCCCGAATGACTCGCCAACCTCCTAATCCGACCCATACTTGGCCACCAACACACGCCACCAAGCACCTTCCTCGTGAGCAAAAGCACAACCACTTCCCCAAAAGAGCTTGATTAAACCTTGAATATTCCTAATCCCCAAGCCACCCTCATCAATAGGAGTACAAACCTTGTCCCACTCTACAGATGATGCTTAAAATCATCATTCATCCTCTCCCCAAAGGAAATCTCGTTGGATCTTCTCAATGCGCTTAGCCACGTCCGCCGGGATGGGAAAAAGGGACAACATGTAAGTAGGCATATTGGAGGGTGCTTTTAATCAAAGTGACCCTCCCTCCTTTTGAGAGGTACAACCTTTTCCATGGGGCTAGTCTCCGTACCATCATATCCTCCAAACCCGCCCACATAGCTTTGAGCTTGAAAGAAGCCCCCAACGGTAACCCCAAATACTTCAACGGCACTTCACCATACCCACAGCCCAGCAACCCAGCAAGCTGCCCCACATTCTCCACAAGGCCAACCGGGACCAACACCGATTTGGATAAATTAACCTTCAATCCGGCAGCCGCTTCAAAGCATACAAGGAGAGCCCCCAAGTGACGAATTTGACTAGCATTAGCCCCACAAAACACCAAAGTATCATCAGCGAAAAGAAGATGAGAGATAGTAACCCGATCCTGCCCACTTGATCCCACCGAGACACCCGAAATCAGCCCCTATCATTAAAGGCTCCAAGCATCCTACTAAAAGCCTCCATCACCAACACAAAAGGAAAGGAGAAGCGGATCACCTTGGCCGAACCCCAGGAGCTCCCAAAAACCGGAGGGGCACCATTAATCAACACAGAAAGCGAGCGATGTAATACAATGCTGTATCCACGAGCACCATTTCTCCCCAAACCCGCACCTCCTCAATAAGTACATAAGAAAGCTCCAATCAACATGATCATACGCCTTTTCCATATCCAACTTGCATAGAACCCCTGGCTCCTCGGACTTAATCCTACTATCCAAGCATTCATTTGCAATGAGGACCGAATCTAAGATTTGCCTCCCTTTAACAAAGGCATTTTGAGGCTTGGATATGATCTTGTCCATAACTCTCCTTATTCTGTTGGCCAGAACCTTGGAAATGATCTTATAGACTCCACCCACGAGACTAATAGGCCGAAAATCCTTGACCTCCTTAGCCCCTTGTATCTTCGGAATCAGAGAAATAAAGGTAGAGTTAATACATTTCACAAATTTACCTCGTGTGTAAAATTCCTCAAATACCGCCATGACATCTTCCTTAATCACCTCCCAACAATCCTGGAAAAAAGCCATAGAAAAACCATCCGGACCCGGAGCCTTATCCCTATCCATGCCTTTAATAACCTCCCTAACCTCCTTTTCCTCAAACGGATTCTCCAGACTAGCCGCCTCCTCACCATTGAGACTATCAAACTCAAGGTTATCCAATCTCGGTCTCCAACTAAGAGGCTCCGAAAACAAGGATTTATAATAGTTGACAACATGATCGCCGATACTGGTTGGGTCCGAAGTAGGAGAGCCATTCACCATCAATGACTCTATAGAGTTGTTCCTCCTGTTTGCACTAGCAACCTGGTGGAAGAACTTGGTACACTTGTCTCCCTCCTTTAACCACCTCACCCTCGATTTCTGTCTCCAACTAATTTCCTCTTGTATAAGAGAGGCTTCCAAGTCAGCTACAAGAACCCTCCTTCTCTCCATCTCCTCCTCAAAAAGCCTCCGAACTTCTCCCAATCTGTCCAACTCTTCCACCTCCTCCGCCCAAGCCTTATTTCGAGCCCCCACATTCCCAAACACCTCTCTATTCCACCTCTTGATCTCACCCTTGAGCGCTCTCAGCTTTTTAGCCAAGATAAAGCTTGGCGAACCCCTAAAAGAGAATGAGGACCACCATGATCTGACTTTATCCACAAAACCCTCCTCTTTAAGCCACATTGCTAGTGCATCTTTTGCACTAGCAATGTTGTATAGGCCTGGAAAAGCTTCCTTGAGAATCGCTTCTCCACACCAAACATCATCCCAAAATCTGATTTTGGACCCATCAACTAGATCGAATCTGGTGTGGCTAGAAAACAGCCGCCACCCCCTACTAATATACCTCCAAAGACACACCTAATGAGGCCAACAGTATCAACAAAATGCCATCCACCCCACTCAAAACTATACTTGGCATCCACAACAATTCTCCACCAAGCCTCCCTCTCATACGCATATCGCCATAGCCACTTCCCTAATAGAGCTTGGTTGAACACTCTCAACTTCCTAATCCCTAAGCCTCATTCAGAAATAGGAGAGTAAACCTTGTCCCAATTGACCAAGTGATACTTGAACTCTTCATTTAAGCCACCCCACAAAAAATCACATTGGAGCTTTTCTATACGCTTGGCCATAGAAGCAAGTATAGGGAAAAGGGACAAGAAATAAGTAGGAAGATTAGAGTGAGTGCTCTTTATAAGAGTAACCCTACCTCCCTTAAAAAGATACAACCTCTTCCAACTAGCCAACCTACGGTTAACCTTTTCCATAATATCATCCCATATGGGTTTGGCCTTAAAGCAAGCGCCCAAAGGGAGCCCAAAATATTTCAAAGGCAAAGAAGCCGTTCCACAACCCAAAACACTAGCCAATTCTCCCACATTAACCATATCACCTGCCGGAACCAAGGCTGATTTAGCCATATTCACCTTCAGACCAGAAATAGCTTCAAAACAAACAAGGCTTTAATGGAACAAATTTGATCAAGATTCACCCCATAGAAAACCAAAGTATCATCTACAAATAATAGATGAGAAATGTTAACCCTCTTAGATAAACTAGCTCCCACTGAGAAGCCCGAGATGAAACTACTATTAATAGCAGCAGAAATCATCCTACTAAACGCCTCTATGACAATGACAAATAGAAACGGAGATAAAGGATCCCCCTACATCACCCCTAGGAAACTTTTGAAAAATAAAAAAGGGGGGGGGGGGAAGGAGTGCCATTGATCAACACAGAAAAGTAAGCAATCAAAATGCAACGCTCTATCCAAGAACACCATTTCTCACCAAAACCACATCTACTCAGTAAATACAAAAGAAACTTCTAATCGATATGGTCATAAGCCTTCTCCATATCCAATTTGCAGAGCAACCCCAGCTCCCCATAACTGAGACGACTATCTAAGCACTCACTCGCTATAAGAACCGAATCCGTGATTTGCCTACTTTTAACAAACGAATTCTGAGGCTTTGAAATCACCCTATCCATAGCCCTCCTCATCCTATTAGCAAGAACTTAGCAATAATCTTATAGATTCCACTTATAAGACTAATAGGATGAAACTCCTTAAGCTCAGAAGCCCCAGGCACCTTAGGAATAAGAGAAATAAAAGTAGCATTAAGACTTTTTTCAAGCTTACCACGAGCATAAAAGTTTGAAAAAACCGTCATAATGTCTTCCTTGATCACTTCCCAACAATCTTGGAAGAAAGCCTTAGTGAAGCCATCCAGACCAGGAGCCTTATCTTATCCATGCCTTTCACCACCTCCATAACCTCCCTTTCCTCAAAAGGAGCTTCTAGCTGATCAGCCTCACCCACTTCCAACATGTCAAAAGCAAGATTATCCAACCTAGGCCTCCAATTACATTGTTCAGAGAATAAAGACTCATAGAATTGCACAACATGGTCCCTAATGATGTCTTGATTGGAGGAAGGAGAGCCATTGATAGTGATAGTGACTCGATGGAATTGCATCTTTTATTAGAATTTGCAATCGATGAAAGAATTTTGTGCACTTATCACCCTCCTTGAGCCATCGGACCTTAGATTTTTGTCTCCAACAAATTTCCTCTTGTAAAAGAGCAATCTCCAACTCACTAATAATCCCCCTTTTTCTTTCCTTCTCTTCTTCACCTAAACCTCTCTCTTCCTCCATTCTATCCATAGCCTTCAATTCTTCAGCTTTCTCATTGCAAATAGCACTCACATTGCCAAATTTAAGCTCATTCCATCATTTTCCTGTATACAGTCCACCACAAGGCACAAGTAGACAGATCCCCTAAATCTATCCTACAACAGAGACGCATCTCAAACCATGTCTTGAAAGCTTTTTAAAAATTATGATTACCATACAGTTAAACAGTATTTATCCAGGGGGAAAGTAGGTATAAGAAAAATAAAGAGTGTCCACTAGTCCAAAAGAAAGGCATACTTAAGTCACCTGAAATGTGAATAACGGATCTAAATTAAAACAGCAACCTAGAACAGACAACACGAGATTCTAATAGGAAAAAAAAAAAGAACACAAGCAAATCCAAGAATTTTTTTTTCCAGGCCATCAAACATTTAAAGGATTAAATATTGAATTCAAAGTGAACCTGTGCTAGCTTGCTGCTCGAGTATCCCACTAAGCTTGTATATTTCCGTTTCCCAGAAACAACATTCATATCTTCTACATCAACAAAGCCAACATAATGCATCTACAGAAAGAAAAATGGACAGGCTACTCTCAGACTTTAAAGAAATAAATTGATTATAAAAATAGGAAAAGGGTTGACATGAATAATGTATTAACTACTAGCTTATTACCTTAGTACTTGCAAATAATCATTTAAGCAGCTTATAATTTAAACCTTGAGCTGCATATAAGTTTAATTTGGATATCTAAAAAATACAATTCGGAAGGTCACTCCAACTATACTATTCCGCATTTAAAGAAATGCAGTTAAAACAAAAAAAAAGTGAAAGAAAAAAGAAAAAAAGAAAGAAGAAGAAGACAGAATTTTGGGGGTCAACACATGTTATTTTAAGAAAAAGAAAATGACAAACAAGATTGATTATATATATATATATATATGCAAGTTACACACAATTGGTTCTTAAACAGAGGACCTCACCCTCAAACCTTATTCTTATGGGGGAGAAGAGGTGCCATTTGAGCAACAACTTGTTAGCAAGAACAATAGAAATTTTCTTCTTAATGGAGGTCTTATCTACTAACTTATGCTTCTGAAATTCCTAAATAAATGCTTTTAACATAAAAAAAGGATTATTCTTCTAAAGCACAAAAAGCTCATAGAAACAAATAAACCTAGTTAATGATATAGCATTAGCTAGAGCATGTCTTTACATTTTGCATTTCAGAAACTGATTTTTAAACATTTTCATTCCATAGATACAAAGGATATATCTATGGAATTAGATAAATTTTCAGAAGCCAAAGTTTATTATTTGTTTTCATCTAATAGTATGAGAATCAAATTGTAATAGAAAGGTATATCAACAACTGGAACAAATGGGAAAAGGAATTTGTATAAGAAATAATGTAGGTAATAGTAGAAAGGTCACTCAAAAATTCTTAGAAAGTTTTGAGGCAATTTAGTGGGGCCCAGATATAAATTTTGTCCAAAAGCTTTGGGTTATTAACAGCTTCGGATTTTTATTTTTATTTTTTCCTTTTCTTTTCTCAGTAATCATACAAATTAAAATTGTCAAAATTGGAGATAGTTACCTACATTAAGAAATTAGATGTAAAAATTAGAAAGAAATCATGACTAGTTGCAATACCAAGATTACAACAACCATTAGCACTAGGAACAATTATGTGCTTTGCTGAGAAATAACTGTAATAACAGATAATGAAAAAGAAAGATCACTGATAAAGATTGCGTCTACCAAAGATTGTACATTTTCATTTGTGCAAATTACATGACAAAGCATCAAGCGTTTGGGTGTGCATATGTATGTGTAATAACAGTGGAACTTACAATGGAATTCAGATTAATAATTCGACTTGGAGAGCCTTTGAGAAGAGATGGCAAAAGCAATATTGAAAGCAATGCTGGAGCCAAATGATTCACTTGCATGTGTGCTTCATACTTATCTTTAGAAAATTTTTGTGGCTCTGGATACAATGAAGTCAATGTGTATCGTTAATAGATAAGCCAAGTCATAAAAATTCAACTTCAATAGTCTATGTTAAAATGTTTTTACCATACCACTAAATAGGAAAGCACCCAAATAGTCGACAACAGCCAGAAAACTTAACAGATACAACAATTTGCTCTTGTAAAGAGTAAGGATATAAAATGCCGAACATGTGCATAGTCAAATAGTAATTTAGAAAGAAAAATAAATAAATAAGGAAAGTGCAACAAGGTAGCAAAAATTTCAAGAAAAATGCAGAGCTTAGACCTGCTGTTGTTGGGATGCAGCAAATGAAAAAGACATAGTTTGAGCAATTCAAAAAAGCAATAAAACATACATGCATGCACACTTATCATTGAAATGTCAAAGCTCAACCCAAGTTGTGTCAAGGTAGGTGATATAATCCCTCCCATGCTGGAATGAAAACTTTCAGCTACTTGACTCAATTCCATTAACTAAAGGGAGCTTCCAAGCTTAACTCAGGCTCAAATTGAGCATAGCAAAGTCAGCTTGAACTTAGCTTGTCATTACTCAGCAAAAATTATACTTTTTTGACCTTTTGTCTTTTTTCCTCCAAATATGTCAAGATAAAACTTGAGTACCAAACTCAGATTTCACCCACACACATAACTACCAAATAAGAAATCAACAGCTTTTCTTACCTACGAAATACAGCCCATGGATACTGATTTATGAATAATGCAGTAGTTTTATAACTAGAAATTATCTAATGATCTAAGATTACCAAAGCTTGCTAATATGTAATCTTAAAAGGATTCAAAGTAATTTGGTCAATTTGATGCAACTTACTGTTCTGATGAACATACTGAAAAGGGAAACATAGAGTGGGAAAAAATTGCATTTAAAATACGAACCTCCAATAGAAAATATTCCGGCATTGTTAATAAGAACATGCAAAGGTCCCATACGTGCATTCCATGCTTCAGCAAATCTAGCGACAGAATCCAATGAAAGAAGATCAAGCTCCATGACCTTCAAAAGCCACGGTATCATGTCAGCCATAGCAATACAATTAGCATCATTAATAAAAGTGATTATATATTCCAGAAAAAAGCATATTATAGCAGGCACATCACGAATTAAAAAGACAAACAATAAATCAAATTAGCATCAACAATACTCTGACTAGGAGAAGCGATAATTTTGGGCAAAGATGGTTGCGGGATGCAAATACCTCGATATTGAGAGGGAGACCGATTCCGGACCATTCGGTCTGCCATTTCTGGATCAATTCGTGCGCCGCTTTGGTGTTCCTCACAGCCATCACAACGTGCGCCCCTGCCTCTGCCAACTGCCTAAAGAAATAATTCCCAACAAAAAAAAAAAAATCAAAAACCTCGTAATAATGAGGTGAGCTTTATTTTGTACGGGCAAGAGACAATGCGAGCGGAACCTGGCGATTTCGCGGCCGATACCGCTGGTGGAGCCGGTGACAATGCAGGAGAGATCGTTGGCGGGAGGCAAAGGCAAAGGGTTCTGCAAGTGGCTGGCAATAATCCTCTGGAACAGCATTTCGTATATCAAATACACCCACCCTCTCAGCCATTCAATCCATCCCAACGCCTCTTTCTTCTGCTTCTGCTTCTGCTTCAGCTGCTTCTTCTCCTCCTCCTTCCCCTTCTCCTCCTCCACTTCCCCTGACGAAGAAGACGTCCTTGCCATCTCAAACCCACTGTGTGTGCGGTGGGGTGTTTACACTCCCAGATCTGTCCTGTTGGGTAGGACCAAATTTTTCTCAGCAGGAAGGAATAAAACGAGACGCAAAGAGGGAAGGGGTTTGACCCGTGAGCACTGAGCAGTTTCAACTTTCAACAGTGTAGGAATCTATCTGGACTGCTGAAGGCCAATTGGCAAAACTCCTTTAGTGATTCTTGCTTTTATTCTTCTTCTTCGTCTTTTTTTTCTTTTCTTTTTTTTAAATAAAATTAACTATGGACATAGGAGTCTCAAATATTTAATGGTAAATTTCTCATCTCTTGTACCGAGATGGACAAGAGATCAACAAAAAAGATAGTTGAATACTTTTGACCCTATGTAGTTTAATGGGTTAATTTTTGTCTATCTCAATTTCAATTCGTATTGTAGCGGTTTTTATTGATTTTACGTAGATTTTTTATAATTTTTAGACGGAATGATCATCTTCATTATATGTTTAAGTAATGTGTCATCTCCAATAAGAATTGAAATAGAAATAGGTAAAAATAAAGTTATTAAACTACAATTGAATTAAAGGTATTTAACCTTAGAAAAACTGATTAATTAGCCTATAGGTTTGGGCTTGTATCAAGTAAATTTTTTGTCTTTTAGTGCAGACGTACGCAAGAGGACCACCGAAAATATGCTCCAAAGTACTAGACGTACACTGCTTTTGAAATACCAATTGGATAATACCCATATATACGATGTAACTTTTGGACTACTGGTGAAACATATGCGAACATACGCTCCTTTTGTTACCTATAAATACCCCCTCATCCCCTCGTCATTTCAAGCCCATTCCACCCTTAAACCTTGTGGAACCCTTGTATGAGTGTCTTTGTGAGAATTTTGTGAATTGTGAGTGTTCTTGGAGGAGGATGAGAGATTTCTTGGAAGTTTCACTTCAAGAAGGTAACTTTCTAAGCTTAGCTCGTCTCCTTAGTCATTATGCTGCTTAAATGCTTTTCATAGTTAGTTTAGTTAGTAGCTTATAGCTTTTAATTTGTTGTTGTCCTTAATCTTAGTTTAAGCATGGGTTAACATTTAATTATTGTTGGACATATTTCCTCTTGCGTTGAAATATTGTTTTGAGATAAGAGGTCTTAAGAAAGGCTTTTGGTAGCCTTATAACCAGTTTAGAAGGGCAGGAGGACTATTGAACCTAATGAGATTCTACCTGAAACTCTCTAAATGGACATATGGCCTCAAGCCCGAACGTACAGTCCGAAGTATTTCAATGAACGTATGGTTAAAAGTGTTCCAGGGAATGCCATTTTGGCCAATTGTCCATCTAATAGCCTCTGTTTTCATCTTATAGGTTCGTTTTAGTTGGATTTAGAACTAATGATAGGTATTTTCTCCATATTCGAGGTTATGGAGCTTCAAGAGAATTTTATGCAGAGCCTTACAACATAGGTGAGTACAAACTCACATGGTTGTTTGTTACTTTTTCTGCATTGCATATCTATTTTATATATATCAAACATACATATTTTGCAACTTTCATTAAATACATTTTGGAACTACCATAAAATTTATTTTGTGAAAATGTCTGTTGATTAATAAAATAACAATGCGACTTGTAACACTACAAAAAAACATAGGATAGTGACGTGTATATTGTTCATTACTTTTTGTCACGTCACCATTTAGTAACGTGTCATTTAATGCCATGTTACTAATTAATTTTGTAACATGTCAATTATGATATGTCACAATTTGGTAACATGTTAAACCTGACACATTATCAAATTGTAATGTGTGAAAATGACATGTTACCAAACACGTTACCAAATTGACATGTTACCATTCTAAATTGATTTTCCAAATGTGGCAAATTGACACATTACTAAATAGTAACTTGTTAATCCAACACATTAACAAATTAATAACTAAAAAAAAATTGAATAAGTCTATAAAAATTATAAATCATTAAAAAAAGAATCACATTCCTTTTTTTCTTTTGGTTAAAATGTTATTTTTGTTTTTTTGCCCCAATCGTAGTATAATAATAGGGAAGATGTAGCATGAGTAATTTTGAAACCAAAATGAAGCCTCGAGGATGTACTTTATTGTTAAAATTGGGAATGTAAAAATAAAAATCTCATGCAAAGTTAATAACTAACTTTCATTCTCCCTAAAAAGGAGAATGAAAATAAAATTAGTATATATTAGCATTTGCATAAAATTGGTCATTAGTTTGGTTTTTTTCCTTTAATTATTCATAGCTCCTAACTAATTAATATATTTTATTTCGTTTATTTGATGATGATGATGATGATAATAATAATAATAAAACTGTAGATATATATCTAGGGCTATATATAGTGGCAAACACATAATTCTTCCTGTGTGGGGGCATTTTTTAATGAATAAAATTAATTAAATATAAAAAATGATTTTTTTGGTCTCCTTTTTGTACTTTGGTATTTTTTTAATGAAATTGAATAAAAATATAACAAACAGAATAAGTAAATAATTCAACAAAATTATGTTTTAAAATATATAAATAGAACTTACAATTTGTTTCGTCACAACTAAGCTAGACTAGCTAGTGCTATTACAATTGTCCTCAACGAGTTCATACCTTGGAATTATTGAATGATTTCTTCATTACTGATAGTCTTGAATACATCTTTTTCAATTTGTAATCAAATAGTCATTCATCTATTGATCTTCTATTCAGTTACATAAACGATTTTTAACAATATTCATTGCTAAAAATGGTCTCTCAACACTTGCTGTTGCAATTGGTAGAATCAATGACAATGTCACCAATGAATAAACCAAGGGATATACTACATCCCTTTTTGTCTCTACCAATTTTTTAGCAAGTTATCTAATCTCTTTATAATTACAAATTCATCACTAGATTGCATGTCAAAATATATGTTTCAAGTTGGTTGTCTAAAATGACAAGTTGAAATGCTGAAAAATCATTCGATTAAAATTGAGCAAGACAAAGTAATTTCTCCTTGTTAAAAGACGCAAACAAATCATTTAGACTCAAACACGAAATACAAAGTAATAATTTAGAACTTGCCTCATTAAAGCGACTGTTAAGTTCTTGGAGTTACATGTTTATAACAGTATAATAAAGCTTCACACGATAATGATGTAAATTTTTCATGCCTTGAACTTTTCGTGATTGAGATTGGTAAAGTTCATCTATATTGGGGATAGCAATATTATTTTTGTCACAAAACTTAGAAACTTTTTCAAATAAGGAATTTCACCCCATCTTCTCTCATAGCCTGTAAGCGCAACTTTAAAATTTCAACTAACTTTATTGCATTTAGAATATCTTGATCTTTTCGCTGTAGTGCTTGAGATAACTCATTTGTAATCTCCAAAACATTTTTCATCAAATGTAAATTGAAAGCAAAATCAAAAGTATGAAGTGATTGATTCAGTGTATTTGCTTCTACTCTCTGTTCAGAATTTAAACCATCTTCAACAATGTCTTCAACTGTATCGATTACAGAAGAAAACATGGCAATAAGACTAATAATTGCACCATAATGAGAACTCTAACGCGTATCACCATGTCTCTTTAGGTTCATTTCTTAATTCAAGCCATAACCAATTGACATTCCATTATTTTGTAGTGCTTCTATTATTTCAACAGTTTGATTTTAGGGTTTACGAAGTATGTCACGACGTTTGCTTGATGCTCCAACAACATTAAAAATACTATTGACCAAAATAAACAAAGTTTCAATTTGAATGTGATTTTTTGCAACAGCAATTAAAGTGAGTTGAAGCTGATGTGCAAAGTAATGAACATAATAGTATCCATTCAACTCACCTCGCATATTGCTAGCTCTATCGTATCCTTGTTCTCGCAATCTGCTAATACTTAAATTATGCTTGCTGAGCACGAATCAATTATCTTCTTCAATTCTACAGCTGTGGTATTGAGAACATGTGTAATGCTTAAAAAAGGTTCAATCACATAGCCCCACTTATCTACATAACGCAAAATAATTGCCAATTATTTTTTAATGGATATATCACGGGATTCATCAACGAAGATAAAAAAACAAGTCTCCAAGATCTTTAAGAATAACATTTAGAGTTTCACTTGCTACAGCATTTGCTATATCTCTTTGAATGTATGGTGTAACCATTTGATGATTTTTAGGAGCATTATTTAAGACTAGCTTGTCAATTTCTTCATTGTGTTTAGCAAAAAACTCCAACAATTCAAGAAAATTTCCTTGATTACTTGAATCTTTAGATTCATCGTGGCCATGCAATGCTAATCCTTGTTATTGTAAAAAGTTAATACAATTAACTGATGCATTCAAACGAGTCATATATAGCATTTTTTGTTGATCCGATTGCTTGTCAAAAAATGTTATGATGCTTTGTGTATGGTTTAACAAAGCTTTACATTTTTGTCGAGCTTGATTATGTGCACTATTGTGAACCTCTACATGAACTTCGATCATTTTTTTTTTCCCAATTACTAAACCCTTCAATAGCAAACGAATTTCCCCTACTTGATTTCCAAAGTCCAATTTGAATAGATAACAATAAGTAACATGCAACATCTTTTTCTATACTGTATTCTAACCATTTATATTCTTTGAACCATGCTGGATTAAAATGATGCATTGTTGTTCCAAATTTTTTGTTGAAAATCATGATTAAAGGATTGACAAGTTCCTTTTTGTAGATATGTTCTTTGAATCTAGTCTCTATCACTAGAATAATAATCACATTTCCTTTTTTTTTTCCTGAAACAAGAATCTCCAGGCAGATTTGTTAAATCTACTTTAACACAAAGTCGCTTAGAATTTGATTGGAGGTTAATATAATTGTTTTTCTCCATAGTCTCAGATAACTACAATTATATATTTACACAATTAATTATTAAAATATAAAGTTGAAGACAATCAAAGTAACCATTCAAATAAGAACTTCAACAATCGAAGTAATCATTCAAAATTTTATCTAACTATCACAAACACATAATAATACAAATTACTTGAGCACAATTAATAGTGTCTAAGAAAAATGAGTACCTTTCAGAAATCAGAGATATCTTGAGGGATTTCTTGAAAATAAACCATACACAATAAAGTCTAACCAAATGCTGTAAACCAATAAAAACAAATAATGAATTAGAAAAATAAATGATGAATACAAAATATATATATATATATATATGTACACATATGATCTTCTAAACTTGAGCACAATTAATAATGTCTAAGAAAAATGAGTACCTTTCGGGGAATCGGAGATATCTTGAGGGATTTCTTGAAAATAAACCAAACACAATAAAGTTTAGTCAGATGCTATAAACCAATAAAAACAAATAATGAATTAGAAAAAGAAATGATGGAACACACACACACACACACACAAAACACTTTTCACCTCCTCACGCCTATAGCCTACTCTATTTATTTATTTATTTTCTTTCTTCAAATTCCACTCACTCACCTTTTTTTTTTGAAGGGCACTCGCTCACCTTTTAGAATCACGGCCAAATCAACTGCTTGCAATTTTTTTTTTTTTGGTTGGGCACTCACGCATAACACCTTCTAGAATCAATTTTAATTTTCATTCTTATCTTTAAACCACTCATTTCTTAACCTTTCACAGACTCCTCGCCTCCTCACTCATAACCAAACTTTTCTCTTAATCCTTCTTATCTCCTTTTGGCTTCTCTTCTCTACTCTAGTAACTCTACAGAAAACTCACTAGTCAGTGAGTCACGAATGCTCTACTACCTGGTGCGTGGGTGCCAGTTCTATCACTTTTGATGGAGTTGTGGATGATGGTTGATGGGGCAACTGCAACGGTCGACGAACAACTTTCAAATGATGGTCAATTGGTCGGCTCTCACCTCTCAGTATTTCTTCCGTACACCCAAACACCTTTTCTCTTTTTCTTAGGATTGTCCAGTTCATGAGCTAAATGAGATTGTGAGAGATTTGAGAGTTGTATTGTTGTACTTGTTTGGTAATTTTCTCCTTTTTTTTTCCCATTGTGCAGAGTACTTATTGACATGTTGAGTGATTGAAGGTATGTTGTCGTGTTGGTTTGGATCAAAGCAAATTTTTTATTTTGTTTAATTAGCATTGTATTTATTTTTTTGCCTATTTTTGTGTCGGCAAAGGCAATAAGATTTTTGTTTTTTTTTTACTGTTCATCAGAGGGGATTTTTTTTGGAGTTGACTTGACCCCCCTTGCGTTTGCCCCTGGTTTTATATATAGTAACCTTGGCGTGGATATATATATGGATATATATATATAATAACTTAATTAATATATATCTAGGGTTATATATATGTAGCAATTGAATGAAAATATTAATAGGGTTTAGTATGTGAATCACCAATTGCATAAACTTACAAAGTAATGAATATCTAAGAAGTGGATACTACTTATAGAATGTAAGAATTCTATATGCATAAATTTACTTTACTTCAAATAGAAAGTAAAGTTGATTATGAAGATTTTTGTACACTTCAATTAGACGATGGGTTCGTATGATACAATTAGGTGAAAGTCGTCGGAAAGATAGGGAGCTTGATCTGATCTTTGGAGGGCTCTCTAGCGCCTCTTTCCATCTCCGACAACGACGTAAGTGTATATATATATACTAGTGGGATGGAATGTGCAAGGCACGTGCTTGATTCCTTGTGTTCAATAATAATATATGTAATTCAGTATGTGATATTTAACATTAAAATCTAAATATCATTTATAAAAAGTATTAATAACATAAATTTAATATCTAGTCCTTAAACAAGTGCACATTTAAATTCTTACTCATGAATAACATTACAAAAGTGAGTAGATATGATGTGAAAAAAAAAAAAAACCCTCCTATAAAGGGCAAACACATATTGTAACCACAATATTGTGCCATAGACCATATTCTAGCCACAAAACTTATAATTGCACATATTTTAAAAAAAAAAATGGTAAATATATATTAATACCTTGGGTTTATCCTCCAGAATTAGAAAATGCTTAGGGTTTTTTTTTTTTCCGAAAATTTACTCCTAGGTGTAAAGAAACTACAATAAAATCCTTGTCATCGCTCTTTTCCTAATGGCTGTTAACAGACATAAAACGCACCGTTTTGGTTGATTAAAATATTAATTTTTAAAAATTTAATTTTAAATTTTTAAATCTAAAAATTTAAAAAAAAAAAGAAAGAAGAAGAAGAACAAGGGGTGGCCGAACCACCCCATGTTAAAAAAAAAAAAAGGTGAAAGAAGAAGAATGGTGGGTGCCCGATCCACCCACAGGGGGTGGTTGGCCACCCCTTAGGCCATGGGGGTGGCCGAACCACCCCCTGTTAAAGAAAAAAAAAAGTGAAAGGATCTGGCCGGCTGTGGCTTCAGGAGAGAAAAAAAAAGTGAGAGGCTAGCAACAAACCAGAATCAGCTCTCCATGTGACTCTTTGGTTGTGGGGAAGGTAACGAATCTCTGAGCTTTAAAGAAGAGAATGCTTTTTCTTCTTCTTCTTTCACTTTTTTTTTTTTTTTTAAAATTTAAATTTTTTTTTTAAACAGTGGGTGGTTCGGCACCCTCTATTCTTCTTCTTCGTTCTTTTTTTTTTCTTAATTTTTTTAATTTTTAGATTTAAAAATTTAAAATTAAATTTTCAAAAATTAATATTTTAATCAACCAAAAGGCATGCTTTGGGTTCGTTAATAGGAAAAGAGTGATCCAAACAAATTAACCATCAAACAAGACAAACAAAAAACCCCACTAAAAAAGACACTAAATTTCACAAAATTCTATAAAAGCTTAGTCTTGTTGCTTTTGAAGCTTCTCCTTCTCTTTCTCCTCGATTTTTTTCCAAAAATTATTTCTCTACAATAAGCTCGCATCACAGCACCCAATCATACCTTTCATCATGCAAATTACACATTCATCAACAATAAACAATAACAAATCTTTATTACCTTCTCAACATACTCTTCTCTTGTAACCGAAGCCACAGTTTTATTCTTAACAAAATCACCAAAATCACATGTTTAGTTGTAGCCCAATAATTTCATCCAATTACACTGCCAAACCACGAGAATAAATAGCAAACCACAATTTTTTCTTTATTTGCTTAGAAAAGAAAAAGAATACCTTCAATCACATAGTTCAAACCAATACTCATAAGTCAAATCATAAGGAAACCTATCCCAAAAAATCCAAACCAACCACATATTAGTATGCTATTCTCAATAAGCAAAATCTCACAAGCCACATAACAACAATCTTTGAATCAACCACCCAATACAGAGTGCCCTCCTCTTCCTCGCTCTTTCTCTTTCTCAAAACAAAATCAATAGATTTTAGAGCAAAGAATTAAAATCGAAGAGAAAAATATACCTCATAGTGGAGAGAATTTGTGATGAACAACTACTTCTCTCTTCAACGATAGCAAAAGGACGGGAATGTTTGGTTTTTATTTGTCTCACTTATATCTTCAACGATCGAAGACACTAGAATTTTAGCCGAAAATCTAGGCAATTGTTGATAGAGTTGGTAGATCATATCTTCATCTCTCTGAAGAGCTGGTGAATTTCTGAGAAAAAATATATTGAGTTAGACACAATAGAGAGACTATGTGAAGGAGAAGAGCTCTGTCAACTGTGTATATGCAAAATGACCCAAAAACCCCCACTAAAGTATTGACGGAATAGTCAAGCAAGGGCACAAAAGTCAATTACACATGGACAATGAAAGAACTGTATACTTACGAATAAAAAGACATAAAACCCCACAAAATCTTCAATTCTTTATCATGAAAGAAAGGGCAAAAAAGTAATCTCATCCATCAAACAAAATATAGATTTTTTTGGTTCAGTATCCCAATAAAAATTCAATTTTATTTGGATTATAATTTTTTTTGTGTGAAAGGATTAAAAATAATAATAACATACATTTTGTATTTTTTTTTGTTTGGTTTATGGTCCCCATAGCAAATTCATTTAAATTTGGCTTACAATTTTGTTTGTGTAAATGTTATAAAAAAAAAAAGTAAAAAAAAAAAGTAAAAGATAAAGATAAATAAACTTACCTATAATTATTTTGTTTTAGGTCTCTATAACAAATTTATTTAAATTTGGATTATAATTTTGTTTGTGAAAATGTTATATATATTTCCAATCATAAAAAAACCTAGATTTTATAAAAACCTAAATAAAAGATAGCAAATTCATTTAAATTTGGATTATCATGTTCAAATGTGTTAATTTTATAAAAAACTAAATAACAAAAAAAATAACCTAGATTTATTTTGTTTAGGGTCTTGATAACAAATTTAGGTAGATTAATCAGCTTTTTATGTACATAATAACGTTATGGACAAGAGTTAGATGACAAAATTTAGGTGTACGAAGCAATATAGAAACATGTGTAGATTGTTCATGGACTTCGTAATTCAAGACTGTAAAACTCCGGATGGACTAATTGTTTGTCTGTATAAGATGTGTTGCCTTAACAGGCGACACCTGCCAAGTTTGGTACTCGACCACTTGACATGGGGAAAGGAATGTTGCTTTAATATAAAGACTAGATTTATCACGGCGAAAGGCCTGTACAAGCTCCTATTGAAGGCTCTAATTTGAATCGTTAGAAATGCAGGTACAAGCACATATCAAGGTGGCAATATGCACCATTGGCGGATTTAGGATTTTCCCTCACTAGGAGCATTTTTTATGAATAAAAAAAATTAATTAAAAATATCTTAAAAAGAATTAATTATAAAAAATGACAAACTCCTATTTGTAGATATGTTGATTGGTGTTAAATATTGTATATTTGACCCCCCTTAACTTATGTTTGTTAAGCTCTTACCTTTGTTAATTTCTAATGTTTTGGTTAGTTTTGGTATTTTGCAGGTTGCTAAGTTGCATTTGAGGTTAATGCCATTAAATTTGGGACTTAAAACAGTTCGGGGAGCTTTAGCGGCAAAATTGAGTTGAGCAATGATTCGTACTCGATGACTTTCACCAAAACGGCTATATCTAGAGTTGTAGAACTTGATTGGGGTGATCTTGGTGTCTTTGGAAAGTTAACTCAAAGATCTACAAATTTATATTTACATGTAAGGGCTAATTCAGTGCGATCGAGTGCACTTGTGCTCATCAGATGCAGAAATTCATGCACCACGTGCGATCGATTGCACCACATGCGATTGAGCGCACTTAATTGACTTGACAGCGTTGAAACCCTAAAAATTAACCTATAAACACCCTCTTTCTTTTGTAAACAAACCCAGACATTGGGAGGATACTTGGAGGCGCCTTTGGGAGCTGGGACTCCCCTGTTTGGCAATTTTGAGCTCCTCTAAACGTCACTCTTTATATAGTTTAATTAATATTTAATGCTTTCTTTTCTTTTTTCTTTTGTTTCTTGTTATGATTATAGGCTAATCTTCAACTAAGGTTGAAGATGAAGCCTCACCATTTATTTATATTCATGTTGTTATGCTTAATTTAATGCTCTTTCTATCGTTTAATTTTATGTATATTCATTTCCATACATTTTAATGATCAAAGGTATGTTGATTGTTGTTTACAAATTGTTAAACGTCAACATTCGTTGCAATCGGAGATACATCGGATGATTCTTCTTTGAACCAATATCCGTTGTGACCTCTTAAAATAGTGTTTACATCGATTAGTTCAACAAGATTTTGTAACAATAATAGGATATACATATGTGCTTTATCGACAGACGGAAATATGAACATTGTATTAGCGCTCAAAATATGCCTAGTAGCATAGTCGTTATTGAGTATGAATTAAGTATGACTATATTTTCATTAATGTGGTGAGGTGGATTATAGATCTTAGGTTTTTATTTCTTTGTTTTATTGCATTTAATTTAGTCTTTATTTTACATATGCCAACTGTTTGATATTGGAACTAGGTTAAGATAGAGTTGGATTAGGCAATTTAAATTGATTTTCACAAACACGATTCTCTGTGGGATTCGACATTCGCACTTGCACAACCACTACACTGCATAACAACTTATGCAATTGGCGAGTACTATTTTTGAACGACCATATGTTTTTCTAATTTGTGCTCTATCACTAGGATGATAATCACACATTTTTTTTTTCTTAAGCAAGATTTCCGGATAGATTTGTTAAATCTACTTCAATATGAGGCTGTTTAAAATTTGATTGAAGTTAGTTGTTTTTCTGCATAATCTCATATAACTACAATTATAAAACTCAGACATTATCTTATTATTTATACAATATAAACTCAGATAATTACAAGTTTAGAAAGAAAAAGAAAAAGAAAAAAAACTCGGATAACTACAAGTACGCCTATAGCAACCACTCTCATTTTTTTTTTCTTTAAAAAAAAAGTTGCACGGCTAGTCATTTCTTTTTTTTTTTTTTCAATTTCTTTTTTTTTTCCACTTTTCCGTTCGCCTGCACGCCTCAATTTTTTTTTCTTTTCTTCAAAAATAGGTGCATGGTGGTTCCCTTCTTTGTTTCTCAAAGCCCTTTTCCATTTTGTCTTGTCCTAAACCTTATTTTTTGTGTCCATTATATAATACTATAATGTATATTATGATTTTTATCCATTATATAATATTATATCTTTATTAACTTATGTTAAGTCTCTCTTCCAACTCGAGAGATTGTAAAACGGTTCATTTGTAAGTTGGAACTATTCATCATCTTCCTCATTTTATTCTTCTGGTAAAACGAAACTTTCATTTTTTTTTTCTGAAAATTTTCAAATTTCAACTTATTAAGGGACATAATATGAGGATGGAGGGCATAATAATGGCATAAAATTTTTTTACCATGGTGCATGGGTTTTTATGCCCACCTCAAATCCGCCCTTGATATGCACGCTATGTTGTGTGATTTATCTAGCATGCATGATGTTAGGGAAGACAACCATGAGCCTAAATCTAGGGTGTAGGGTGATGAAGAACATATTGTGTATGATGAAGCTTAATGGGGGTGACGCACAAAAGTAAGAGGACTTGCTTAAAAAGATAGACAAGCCACTTCACGATAAGACTAGGCATAGTAAACTTAGTGCCACTGTATATTTGTACAACTTAAAGTGAATGAGTGGACTCAGTAACACGATATTCTCGTCTCCTAGACTTCGTCAATCAGTTGTTGCGTGTTGATGATGGGGCTTTGCCTATTAATACATATGAGGCCAAAAAATTTCTCAAGGACATGGGCCTCGGGTATAAGAAGATTCTGGCATGTCGTAATGACTATATGTTATTTTGGAAGGGCATTAAGGACTTCGATTCATGTGTTAAATGTAGAGAATCTAAGTGGAAGAACGAAATTCATTTAGACGAGGATGACTAATCTATATCATCGAGTAAGAGATGTTTCGGTCAAGGTGTTGTGGTAGTTTCCAATCATAACAAGACTACAGAGGCTGTTTATGTCACAACATACTGCGCCCCATATGAGGTGGCATGCAGACGGCCACACAAATGACGGCGTATTGAGGCATTCGGCCAACGGTGAAGTATGGAAGTCATTTGATAATTTACATCTGGATTTTTCATTCAATAGCAAGAATGTAATGTTTGGCTTAATTTTAGATGGATTTAATCCTTTTGGCAATATGAGCACATCTACAGTACTTGGCATGTAATGCTTATATCGTACAACTTGCCTCATTAGATGTGAATGAAACAAACATCATTCATCTTATCCCTGATTATCCCAGGCCCAAGTTCACATAGAATGGATATAGATGTATACCTTCAACTCCTAATTAAGGAATTACAATAACTATGGAATGTAGGGGTATGCACATTTAATGTCTCCACTAAAGAAAAATTTATGATGCGAGCACATTGATGTAGACAATTAATGACTTTTTGGCCTACATAAATTTGTCAGGATGGCCTACAAGGTGTAAAGCATGTCCTTATTGTATGCATTTAACAAGGTCTATACGGGTAAAACATAGGAGAAAATTTTGTTATATGAGTCATAGGCGATACTTGCCCATGGATCATCTATGGAGGTAGAATAGATGAACATTTGATGGTAAGCAAGAACTAGAATGTGCCCTCGACATGCTAGGTGGAGTCGAAAAACTAAGGCAATTAGAAGGGATAATATTCGGGGATGAGAGTGTCGGTAAGGAGTCAAAGCCCATTGCGAAGTCAAAGACGGATGGTAAGAAAAAAGAAAAGAAGCGAAAAGGACCCCTAGTAAAGGACAACTAGCAACTAATAACAAAGTGTGGAAAAAGAAAAGTATTTTCTTTACATTGCTATATTGGAAAGATAATTTGTTGAGGTACAACCTTGATTTCATGCACATAGAGAAAAATGTGATGGACAACATTCTTGACACATTACTGGACATTAAAGGAAAAACTAAGGACAACCTCAAAGCACATAAAGAATTGCAAGAAATGGGTTTGAGACCTACACTTCATCCATTCACAAAAGAGAATGGGATAATTTATATGCCCCTATCTTGCCATAAGATGGCTCTTGAAGATAAAATTAATTTCTTGAAAGTGTTCTAAGATAAGGGTGCCTGATGGATATGCCTTGAACATTTTACAATGTGTTCGACTTAAGAAACATACTATGTCGGGTTTGAAGAGTCATGACAGCCATATACTAATGCAACAACTTCTCATTACATTGAGGGGATCAAACTTGCCAAGTAACATGGTTAGAACTTTGGTTGAGATGTCTACATTCTTTAGGGGCATTTGCTCAACAACATTGACACTAGAGGATTTGAACCAACTTGAGGGTGACATCCATATTACTTTGTGCAAGATGGAACAGGTATTTTCACCCAATTTTTTGGTTCACGTTGTTGTGCATCTTGTTCGTGAATATCAACTCGGTGGACCGGTGCTGTATAGATGGATGTATCCGAGAGAGGTAAAATTTGATGTAAATATTTAAATTTTTTTTGCATATTTATTTAAAAACTATGACTAAATACAATGATTCACTAATTTTGATGTGTAAGAGCTTTAGGGGATTCAAATATAATGTTCGCAATAAAGTAGCTCATGTGACTTACATTATAGAGGGCTATATAGTAACTGAGTTGGTGATGATTCTGCTCGATGTATTTAAATAATGCACCGACATTTCACAATATGCCACAAAGAAATCAAGATGGGTTTAAAGGGGCTGGAACACAATTCAACATCGACCAAATCACAATGAAACAATTTCACCATTATATTATGTTCAACTCGGATGACTTCCTCAATTGCAAATATAAGTCGTTTTAATAGTATATGCATGTTATTTCATCATACACACTTACTAGTGAACTATAATTGATTGAATTCCAAATTATAATGTGCACATGGATATGCTTAGGCAAGCTTCAAATAGGGGCAAATAACGGATTAACAGTTGGAAGCACAACATTTTCAGCAATTTTGTGACTGGTACCGTGACTACATAAGACTAATGTCATATATAAATTTTAAAGAACATAAATTTGATTCTCATTCATATTCCTAGTAGTATTAACTATGCATCTTTGATTGTATTATACTTGTAGGTCGTTCGTTCGAACGATCGGCGCAGGAAGAAAATGGGGGAGAAACTGGTAATGCATTGTAGAGGGCCAATGGTCCATTATAACATATATGCGGTTAATGGCAACCTGTTTTGCACTATTGCACATGTTGTGGGAAAGAGGTCTTAGAATAGTGGCGTGTGATGGGGAAATGTACTATGGAAAGTTAACCTAAATAATTGAGGTCGAGTATTATGATAGGACGAAATATGTTTTTTTTAAGTGTGATTGGCTGACTGCACAAAGAACTAGGGATACAAGGTCGACGAGTATGACCTAACACTTGTCAACTTCAAAAACCTTGTTCACAAGGGAGACCAAATTATTGATAAGCCATATGTGTTAAATTCCTAAGTGGAACAAGTTTTTTACGTTGAGGATGAAGGGAACCTAGATTGGGCTTGCGTTGTGAGGATTAAATCTAGAAACATGTACGATGTTGGTCAGGGCTAAGGGCTTCATGACTTCTTTAGTTTCTAGTTCTCCTTTAAGTTTTATTATTTCTTGATGTATGGCCTTGCTCCTCTAATTTCAATTAATAATAAAATATATTATTTATGCATCGTAAATGATTTCAGTCGAATTCATGACTTTTTCCATTAACTTCTAAATTAGATGCACTCTCCATTTTTGTCAAGTTTCAAACCTTGGTTGAAAATTATTTTGAAACCACCATCAAATATGTTCAAACTGATGGTGGTGAAGAATTCATTCCATTGTGTAGACACTTAAGCAAATATGGTATTTCTTATAGGCAAACTTGTCCACATGCTCATCCCCAAAATAGGAGCGTTGAATGAAAACATCATTAGATAGTAAATATTGGATTAGCTCTTCTCTCTCATTCTAAGGTATTTTTTAAATTATGGGATGCAAGTTTTGATACAACCACATTTTTTATTAATAGATTGTTTTTCTCCCATTATGCAAAATAAATCTCCTTTTGAGATATTATTTGACAAAACTCCGAATTATGAATTTCTCAAAGTATTCGATTGTGAATGTTTTCCATTCATACATCCATATAACAAAAATAAATTTTTATTCTAGTCAAAATCATGTGTTTTTCTTGGATATAGTAAGCCTCACATCGGGTATAAGTGCTTTGATCTTGATTTAAGCTAAACTATAATTGCAAGACATGTCATTTTCAATGAGACTATCTTCCCATTTCATCACTCTTCTCCTACCGGTTCAACCCCATCTAGAGAATCTCTTCCAGTGGTTATTCCTAATATCCTGTGGTATCAAGGTCACTTTGCTAATCCTTCCACTAGTCAAAATGACTGTGACACATCTACGGCTTGTGATATGCCTTCACCTGTAGCAATTCGTACAACAATTTCTCCAACATGTCAAAATGCCTTGTCTCATTCTATTATAGCCCAATTTGCATCTCATTTACATGGTTCATGTGAATTTGCAGCTATTCATAGCAGTCCATGTGAATCTTCCACTCCTCGAAATACCTCAGAGTCTTCTAGTCAAATGCCAACCTTAAGAGTTTTTGCAACATTTGTCTCAATACCAATTGACACTACAACTCAAGCATATGAAACAACCGCACAAACCAAGACATCCAACCAAAACCTATAGCAAAATGACATCCTAGCGCAATCTACAGACACCACCTAGCAAAAACCCGTGCCTCCTCCATCTCTACATACACATGGCATGACTATCAGGTCACAAAATCACATTTACTAGCCAAAAATCCCAATAGATAGAAACCACTAAACATCCACAACCTCATGCCTTGACAACGTCTCTCACCACTACTGCCATTGAACCTACTTGTTTTACTTCAACTATGAAAGATGCAGTATGGAAAGATGCAATGATGACTGAGTTTAATGCCCTAATCTAGAATGGTACATGAAAATTGGTATTACCAACTCCCACAATGAATATTGTAGGCTCCAAGTGAGTGTCTCATATTAAGAGGAAAGCCAAGGCACGATTGGTAGCCAAATGATATCATCAACAACTCGGGGTTGATTTTAGTGAAACCTATAGCCCTGTCATTAAACCTATTACAATTTGTGTCTATGTGTTGGGTGATGAAACATATTGACTTGAGCATGGTTTTCCAAACTTAGTACAAGGCTTGTTCATCTGGGATTTGTTAGTTCAAAATTTGACTTATCTTTGTTCATATATAAATCCTTTGGCATTACTTTGTTTGCATTGGACTATGTAGATGATATAATTCTTACAGGTTTTGACTTTATATCAATTGATTGTGTGATTAAGGTTCTCTTTGTGGATTTTCTAATAAAGGAACTTGAGCATTTGCATTTTTTCTCGAAATTGAAGCCACTCAAATTCCAAATGGTATTCAATTTTCTCAGCAAAGATATATATCAAATATTTTGCAGCGGACAAGCATGGACTTATCCAGGCCAATTACATCTCTGATGGTTGATTCTTCTCAATCGAGTAAATTCTCAGGCCTCTCACTAATCATACTCTATATCGTAGTACAATAGGTTCTTTGAGAACCTAGCTATTACCCGTCTAGGCATTTCTCTTGCAGTGAATAAAGTTTCACAGTTTATGCATGATCCATATGACACACATTGGACGGGGATAAAGCATATTCTTTGCTTTTTGAAACATTCAATTACACATGGGTTAGTCATTCTAAGAAGCTCATCCTCTCAACTCACAACATACACATATGTTAATTGCATTGGGTGTCTGAATGATTGTAACTCTCTGGTTATTGTGTTTTCTTTGGACATAATCTTATTTCTTGCTATTCCAATAAACAAACTATAGTCTCTCGTTCAAGCACGGAATCAGAATACAAGGTCATGGCCAATGCTACTATTGAGCTTACTTGGATTCAATCTCTACTTTCTGAGCTAGAGGTGTTTTCGTCAATGCCTCCTATTTTATTATGTGATAATATTGGTGTAAAGTATTTGATGGCAAATCCATTGTTTCATGCAAGAACGAAACACATAGCCATTGACTATCATTTCATACTTGATAAAGTTGTTGCAAAATCATTGATTGTAAAGTTCTTGTCCAACAAAGATTAAATAGTTAAAATTCTCACCAAGCCTCTTGTGTCTACACGTTTTCAACATCTCACTACCAATCTCAACGTTTGTCCACCAAAGTTGCAATTGCAGGGATGTATTGGAAATGACGAAGCTTCATGATAAAAGCCAAATATTGCATATTTGGACCCCTTAATTTACATTAGTTAATCATTTAGCTGTGTCGTTATCTAATGCTTTGTGTTAGATTTGTGTTTTAGTGTTTTGTAAGTTGTTGAAGAGAAACTGCATCTTAAAAAAGGGAAAATTGCAAAGTCTTGGAATAAAGCATACTTTGAGAAGACTTAGAAGATGTGGTTAAGTTTGACCAAATCAGAAAGGATAAAATCGAAATTTTCCTAAATAGAGATAATTCGGATTGGATTCAAATTCAGATTCTGCACATATTTCAGTGTTTTGACCATAACTTTCTGCTCAAATATCGTATTGAGGTGATTCAAATGGCAGAAATCTAGTACAAATTTCTACAATTTATTGTGAAATAATATTTTCCCAATTCGGACGTTTACTATGCCAAAATCATCCTACAATATGAGAACGCAAATTTGAGCAAATCTTATCCGGATTTTAGACTTCTAATTGGACTGAGAGACTGACCTTCGAATGATCTGGGTTTACTAGGGCTTCTAATATTTCTCTAAACCTATAAATAGACCTCTTTACATTCAAGAAAGAGAGTGAAGCCTGGAGACAAAATTCAGCTTCTCTTTAATTTAGTTTTTCTGTAGTTTAGATTTTAGTTTTCATGTTCATGTGAACCTAAATCCCCAACTAAGGTTGGGGATGAAGCCTCACTATTGAAGAACAATATTGTTGTTATGTAAGTTTTTATTGATCTGATTTTATAGAGTTTATTATTTCAATTGTTTTACTCCTAATAAATTATGTGGAGTGATTCTTGGATATCTCTTGTTTGGATTTCAGACTTCTAATTGGACTGGGAGACTGACCTTCAAATTATCTGGGTTTACTAGGGCTTCTAGGACTTCTCTAAACCTATAAATAGACCTCTTTACATTCAAGAAAGAGAGTAAAGCCTGAAGACAAAAATTCACAGCTTCTCTTTAATTTAGTTTTTTTGTAGTTTAGATTTTAGTTTTCATGTTTATGTGGAGCTAAATCCCCAACTAAGGTTGGGGATGAAGCCTCACTTTTGAAGAACAACATTACTATTATGTAAGTTTTTATTGATATGATTTTATAGAGTTTATTATTTCAATTGTTTTACTCCTAATTAATTATGTGGAGTGATTCTTGGATATCTCTTGTGATTCAAGGATACATGTCATTTGAGATAATTTCATATGATTGATTGCTTGGTTTTTAATTCATAAAAATTGGATATCCCTTGTGATTTATTCTACGGATACATTTGGTGTTTCAATTGAATTTGGATTCCTTTTATGATTTGATCAATGAATGGATACATGGAATGGTTTTGATTAATTTTTTGAACTATAGTAAAACATATCTAAGATTTTAATTGTGAGAACTTCATATTGATATTAATAAGCATAGAGTATGTTGTTATGAAGCGGTGAGTGTGAATTTCCAAACCTTAGTAATTTTATCTTTTGTTTTCTTTTATTTAATTTATGTTTAGTCTTTTAAATTTTCAAAACCCAATTCAAAACCATTTTGGAACTAGATTAGGATTTAATTAGTTTAGATTTAAATTTGCTTTCAAGAATACAATTTCTATGGGTTTGACCTTACACTTGCACACCACCATATTGCACACGATTCATACGCTTGCGAGTACATCAAATTTTGGCACCATTTTCGAGGATTTGTTCAATTTTTGAGACCCAATTTATGTCTAAATTGATTTTATCTTTCTACTAGTTATAATTAGGATTTTATTTTTCTGCAATTTATTTTTATTTTATCCCTATTTCTAATAAAAAAAAAAAAAGAAAGAAAAGATTCCTTTTCTTTTTTGTTTTGTTTGTTGTTTTTTGGCATTCTTTGTCTGTACGGCCTTGAATGCGATCGAGCAATTGGTATGCTTGCACTCCTTGACCAATAGCACCGACGCCATAGGCGCGCATAACATCATCACTAGAAGATTAGCGTGCTTGCGCTTGATCCCACCTATCTTGCGCTTGAGCACACCTCCATAGGTAGCACTCACAGCAAAGGCAGAAGTTTTGTAGATTTTTGCCAAAAATTTATTTTTGGTTATTTTTGTGAAGTTTTAAATTTTTGTTTTATTTTCTTTTAGTTAGTTAGTTGTTTTTAATTTATTTTCTTTTGTTTGAAAAAAAAAAAAAAAGAAGAAGAAGAAAAGAGATGAATAATGTGTATGAGGAAAACAAGTGTTCAGATCTACGACCTGAGTGCATTGACTTACGTGATAAATCCTACCAATTCATAGCAGCCAGATCTAATGTGTATAAGGAAAACAAGTGTTCCGATCTACGAGCTGAGTGCATTGACTTATGTGATAAATCCTACCAATTCATAGCAGCCAGATCTAACCCGACCTATTTTTCTCACACTTACACTCCATATAAACCATGTTCATATTGCTCAAATCCTTATCATAGTGATAATAATTGTCCATCTTGGGGACAATTTTCTAATTTTTCATATGAGCAATTGAACATCAGTTTCTCAATCTGGGATATGATTCAAATTCCAATTTTTACAA
This sequence comes from Carpinus viminea, assembly GCA_013348765.1. Taxonomy (NCBI): domain Eukaryota; kingdom Viridiplantae; phylum Streptophyta; class Magnoliopsida; order Fagales; family Betulaceae; genus Carpinus; species Carpinus viminea. Next base: position 14,181,561 of record CP054674.1, read on the forward strand.
CCCGGATTGGAGCAACCAATCTGATTTCTCATGGTCAGCTCAAACTACAGGAAATTATGCTCCCCAATTTCAAGAATTGCACCATTCAGACTATCCGCAGTTCAATCACCAAGCTCAACTACTTGCCTATCAAGTGCCACAGCTTGCACTTCAGTCTTCACTGGAAGACATGATGAAAGCACTTATGCAATCAATTGATAAATTCACGCAATGAACTGATCAGGCGTACAGTCAAACAATAGAGACATTGAAGAGCTGAAAAGTTCTGTTGCTAGGATAGAAGGACAAATCAGTCATCTTGTTACTGAATTAAATAAAATAGAGGAAGAAGAGCTTCAAAGTCAATTGATGATTGAAAGGTACTACATGAGTAATGGGGATGATTTCAAAAATTCTTATCATGAGCATGCCCAAGACACCACCACACTTGATGATGATGAAGTCATGGATAATAAAGAGGAGCAAGTTGAGCACAATGAGTGAATTGAACACCATGAGAAAAGTCAACTCCCAACAGATCCTAATCTGCCCAGTGACATGGAAGTGAGTACTAAAGCTCTTGCTTGTATCACTGCCCCTCTTGAGACACATCAAGAGTGCAAAGCTTTATCTCTTGTACGTATCCAAGAACCATCTTATGTCAAGATACTCAAGGATCTATGCACACAAGTGTGACAATTTAGGAGCCACTTTCCTAAGAAGATCCTTCGAAGCAAGCAATTCTACATAAGATGGCAAAATATCCTTCTAGAGGGGTATGAAGTTTTGAAGAAGCAAGGGTGGAAGGGATTAGTTGGACATCAGTATGATAGGGGAAAGCGCTGTAAAGTTTTCTCCTCCAGTTTTTTTTTCTGCACTTCACTCCACAAATTCTTTCTTTCCTTGTTCATTACATATTTTTAGTTTTGTTTTTTGTTTTCTAGCAGCAATTAATCTTTTGATGTTTTGTTTCTATAAAGAAAAAAAATATTGCTGTTAGTTTTGTTGACAAGTGTTTTGATGTTTAAGTTTGGGGGACTCCCTGTTGTTCTTCATACCTTGATGTTTCTTTACTTCCGGTAATGTATTTCTATACTACACATTGAGGGCAATGTGTAATTCAAGTTTGGGGTATGGAAAACACTTTGTCTTTTTATTTTTATTTTTGTTATTATTTGTTTATTTTTATTTGCCTTTTTGTGCTAAAAAAATTGAAAATAAAAATAAAAATTGTGCTATGTTTTTGTCAAGTTTGAGTTAAATTGTGACTGTGATTTGCATTTCATTGGTTTTCTTAAAGGGTTAAACATATCATTATGTCAGTAGGTGTCTGAGTCCTTTGACTTATTTTTGGATAATTGAGATTTCATTGGTTTTAAGCTAAATTTTTATGAGCACATTAGCATGTTTTCTATAAGGTATGATGTTTTACCTTAAGCTTGTTCCTTTTGAGATTTGTTGGATGACCTATTAATGAATAACCTTGGCTTGCAAGATTGAAAAAAAAAAGAAAAAGAAAAGAAAAAAAAAAAATCATTTTGAGTTTTTCACTAAGTAACCGAACCTTTTGCTTCATTAAGCATTGAGCGTTCGCGTCAAAAGGTGTGAAGTTTAAAGTTGATTGATGGTATGGTTAAAGTTGATTGATGGTATGGCTAGCTTGGCTTCGTAGCCTTTTTGACTTGAGTTAATAAGCCTTTAGGGATGTTTACATTTAGTGTCCTAAAGCCAACTGGCTTGGGAGTCATTAGCTTAACACTCAGTACCAAGGTCAATTAGAAAGCTTAAGGGAGTTAAGCATTGCACAGCCTACATAAAAAGCAAAAAATATATATGCATGTTTATCTTGCCTTGGTTGTTTCATCTATTTGGGATTCTTACAAATTTTGTGGAACTTGTTTTGAGTTTGAACTGAAAGCTTCTTGATTATATACTATTTTCACTTTGCACTTTTCAGAACTTATGATGTCTTGATTACCCATTTGTGAGTTATTTGATTTTGGATGCCCGTTGATGGTGATGATGGTGATGATGGTGTTTGTCTTTTTAAGCTTGTTTATGAACAAGAATCATGGTTTATGTGAAACTTCTTTCTTGTTAACAACATAGTGCTGCAATGTTTGTGGATATCATTCCTGTTAAACCCTCACGAGATTTCACTCGTTCACTAGGGATGCCTAAGGGTTTAAAAGGCTTGTTGTATATGCTAAATGCAATCGTCTCTCCCACGAAAGAGGATTTATGTTATTGCTTTCATTTTATTTTTTGTTTTGTTTTGCTAAGGACTAGCAAAATGTAACTTCACAACAACACAATTCAGAGTTCAAACTCAAATTTTTGACTAAGTCTATTTCAACCCAACATATACACATGCATATATTTTGACTAAGTCTATTTGTACTTATTCTATAAATAGAACACTAAACCCATAGTTCAAATGGGCTACAATCAAGTTATCTAGTTATTATTTTTCTAACGAGTGAGAACTTCGCAACCTCCTTCTATTATGCATGTGCATATCATTCCCATTTCCATTAAATTTTCCAAAATAATTTCATGACAATTCATGTTTTATACAAACCATAAAAACATTCTGTGGCATTCATGCCACGTGCAAACCCTAATCCCTAAATACTTTATTATGTAATGATAATTTTAATGATTTCCATGTTGTTGCTTTGATGATCTCATGGGTATTCCACCATAACATAATTACATTTGATATTGATGTTTTTATTTAAGTAACTTATGGATTTTAGCTTGTTTATGATTATAAGCCATGATTATGTTGAGAAAATTAACATGTAAGTTGAGTTATTTGATTTATCTAATATTGTTGTTATGGGTGGAAAATGTTCTTGATAGGTATAACTTTACATGTTTTTTGTTCTTTTGACATGTTTGCATAAGAAGAGGAAAATTGAGGAAAGATGATTTAAATTAGTGACTTCCATTTCATGAGGCGTGGCCCCTAGTCAATTGATCTACCATTTGGAGACAACGTTACGTGTTGACAAAAGTGTTATTTTTGAAAGATACAGGCCATGTAATTTTCGGCCAAGACAAGAACACCATGAAAGAGCATTTGTTAATTATTAATTAATATGTTAATGAGGTTGCATGTTGAATTAGAAGCAAAATTGTGGAGAAAATAGGCCATATAGTATTAGGCCAAGTGAAAGGTATATATGTATAAGTTTCAAACCATCCTCCACACAATGTGCTTGCACCTCTCGCCAAGACATGATATTACTCATGCCATAAAGACAAAGGTTGTTGGTGTGCTTGGTTAATGTCTTAGGATAGTATTATTAGTAGTATGGTGGAAATAGCTCATTAATATCAAGGCTATAAACGTGTTTATGTGGGTAATGCTTGTTATTGAACCGGCCACGCCCATTTTGGTCATTGGAGATGGTTGAGCCACCCCTCTGGTTTAGGGGTAGTTAGCCACCCTTATTTTGGCCATTGGGTGGCTTTGGCCATCCAGGCCGGCTGCAAGGTGGCCGTCAACCCCTATGTTGGCCACGAGGTGGCTTCAGCCACCCCCAAGGCCCTTTGGCCACCATTTGGGGTGGTTCACCGGTGTAATACCTGATAAAAACAAACCTTTTTATTAAACAAAATCCTTTCCATAAAGAGCGTTTAACAAGGGCCTTCTATAAAGCTGCTTAGACAAGGCTCAAGACCCTTAGCGTTAACCTAATCACACTTTGAACCTTTAGAAAATAGAAGCAAACACTAACCCTCAGGAGGCAGGCGTACGCTAGTCTAGCGGATGTACGCTGCTGTTTGAAGTGCAGATATATGGGACCATTGAACGTACACTCTACAAATCGTACAAGCGAACGTACGTGGGACCACCGGACGTATGCTACTTTTTGGAATACTCTTTGGATAAAGCCTGGACGTACAAGACACCCTTTGGATCACTATGCAAGAACTACTGAATGTATGCTAGGGTTGCTAGACATCCACTGGTTTGACAGGGAGTTGGTGGCGGACTTTCCCTACAAATATTGACCCCCACCTCTTCTTTCTCATGCCCATTTCCAACCTCTAGTGTGCCCCTAAGCTGCCAAAACCCCTTTCTATGTTTTGAGAGAATTTGGTGAGAAAGAGTGCTTCAAAAAGGAGTTTCTAAGGAGGGAAGACCATGTCCATGCTCAACTTTGGTGTAATCCTTGTTTCCTTTGCATTTAATACTATTGTAGCCTTTGGTTTATGCCTTGTTGAGTTTTCCAAAGTGTTCATCAAGTTTCTTCAAGAAATGATCATGTTTTCAAGGGATTCTTTCAAAGTTTCATTGTATTGTGACTTTTTACGTTGCATGTGCTCTTTTATTAGTTTAGAGGAGGTTTAGAGGTCTAGAAGTGCTATAGGAACAATGCACTATTCTAATCTTAAAATGGTGTGCTTAACATACTGAGCGGACGTACGCCATCGAGGCTGACGTATGGTCAGTGGGTAGAGCACTAGTTTTCAAGCTTCGCACGTGCATGCTTTAGCCTAGCTATATTTTTAGGTTAAATAAGGCCTATAATGATGGTGTCTTGTATCCGTTACGACAGGGCTTAGCTTCGTCGGAAGATTCGCTCGAATGTGCAAGGTAAGTATAAGCATACAACCTTTTTACTTAAAACGTGGGATATGTCAGTTGACTGATGATCGTACCAAATTTAGTACTCGCAATAGAACGAATGAATTGTGGTTTGTATAGTGTTTGCGCAAGTACGTGTTCGAATCCACAGGGAACTATGAGTGTTTAAAACTAATTTTACTTTTAAACTAATATTATCTTAACCTAGTTCCGAGTTGTGTGTTTGTGATTAGTGTAAATATAAACTAATTAAAAATGCTGTAAAATAAACAAAAAGGTATCTAAAGTTAAAGAATCCACCTCATCCACTAAATACACAAGTTAAACACTACAATCACTATTCCGCCTTTCAAGTTAGCACTTTGCTTAACCTATAGTCGTCAATGAAGCTAGTCAAACTATTCAAAACGTTTACCATATAAAGAGTCACGATGAATGTTAGTTTGAGCTCGAGTCATCCACTGTATCGTTGCACAGTGGATACCTTGTCTCATCCCAACCATCCGACGTACCTTCATATTGGAACGCAAAGACGTTGGACATCGACGCATCACAAACGACTATCAAATGAGGTTGTCAATTAAATCATATTGAAATGACTAAGCATAAAGTAAAGACGGAAATAAATAATTGTAATGTGAACATGTATAAATTAGAGGGGAGGCTTTATCTTCAACCTTAGTTGAAGATTAGCCTCCCATATAAAAGAGAGACGAAATATAAATGCAAGTAAACATTAAATATGAACAAAATGGAAATGGTTAATGTTTAGAAAAGGTGTGCAGAGCCAAACAATGGTCTCTGTAGAGAATAAATGCTCAAAAAATGTAACACCTTAAAATTTTACACAAGGGTCCTATTTATAGAAAACTAAAATGCTGCTAGGTCGGAGGGCCACGCGATCGTAGGCGATGCCCTCGAGCGCATGGATGTATGTGATCGATCGTGGAAGGTGCGCTTGAACGCTCGTAACTACCTTAGAAATTCCATGGCACAAGGATGAAAGTGATGGCGGCTAGGGCAACGCATGAGACGCGGGCTGACAAGGCATGCGCTCGATCACGCTCTTTGGGCTCGATCACTCCTTGTGCGCTCGAGTACAGAGGCAGAAACATAACTTTAATTCTTTTGCCCCTTTTCACCATTTCAACCGAGGTTTGGATGCAAGGACCTGCAACACCAAAAGACACTAAAACAACACCAAAATGTTAGATATTAACAATGCTAAGAGCTTAACAAACATAAGTTAAGGGAGGTTAAATATACAATATTTGGCACTGATCAAATACTCTAAACTTACATTTTGTTAGTCCCTTAGCAAAACAAAAATGAAAAATACAATTGAAACAAAACAAACATAGGTTTGCTTTCGTGGGAGAAATGATTGCATTGAGCATATGCAATAAGCCTTTTAAACCTCTAGGAATTCCCTAGAGGATGAGTGAAGTCTCGTGAGGGTTTTCCAAGAATGATACCCACAAACATTTATTTGGCACTATGTTTTTGACAGACAGTCTTTCACACAAACATATGGTTCATACATCATTAGCAATTTTAACAATTTTGAACAAATGAACCACATCATCAAGGCCTCCAAACATCAATCAATTCACGACTAAAAAATCGAGACAAAACATGCTCCAAAAAGTGCAAAGTGAACTAACATATGCTCATGGGGTTTCAACTTTTCAAAAGACGTGCATCTAAAAAATCATAGGAATGCAATGTGATAAAAACAACCAAGGCTTGAATTGAAAAATGCAATTTTTTTTTATTTTTATTTTATGTAGGCTGTGCAATATTTGACTCCCTTAAACTTCTAAATGACTTATGTAACGAGTGTTGGGCCAGTGACTCCCAAACCAGGAGGTTTTAGGGCACTAGATGTAAAGACATCCCTAAGGGCTTAATTACTTAAGTCAAAAAGAGCTATGAAGCCTAACTAGCCATACAATCACTTAGCTAGACATTCTCATCTTTTTACGTGAACACTCATTGCTTAATGAAACACTACAATCACTTGGTTCATTTGGTCATAATCCAATGGTTGTTTTCTGATTTGAAAAATATTTAACTCCACTGTCATATTTCCAAAAGAAATATTCATTACCCCTGACCTACAATTGATTAGGGCGTTAGCCGTAGCTAAGAATGGTTGCCCTAAAATCACAGGGATCTCAGTCCCTACAACCTGAACTGGTTCGTGTCTAGCACAATAAAATCCATGGGAAAATAAAATTTGTCCACTTTAATCAATACATCCTCAATTATTCCCATGGAATCTTTATAGACCTATCAGCAAGTTGCAGTGTTAGATGTGGGCTTCAACTCTCCTAGCCCTAACTGCAAATAGACTGAGTAGGGCAACAAATTCACACTTGCTCCCAAATCTAACAGCATCCTCTCAATCTGACTAACTCCTATCATGCAAGTAATTGTAGGACATCTAGGGTCCTTGTACTTGAGAGGTAACTTGCATTGTAGGATGGCACTAACTTGCTTCCATGAATGCCTTCTTTGGGACATTCGTCTTCCCTTCACTATGACCAAGTCCTTCAAAAACTTGGCATACAAAGGTATTTGCTAGATGGAATCCAAAAATGGGATATTAATTTGGACTTGTTTGAACACCTCCAAAATGTCATCTAACTTCCTCCATTCTTGGGCGCTTGTAATCTTTCAGGGTAAGGCGCTTTAGGTACAAAATGTCCTAGGAGGTTCCTTAACAATTGGGTGACTATAGATGGCTCAACATCTCTTTCCTTTTGGTTGTCACCCTTTTCACCTTTCTGATCTTCTTTCTCCTCATGGTCTGCTTTTAGGTCCGCCACTCGATTGTCCACTTGTTTCCTAGATCTCAAAGTGACAATTGCCTGCACATGCTTTTGATTTGAAGACTTTTGATACTGCATGCTTTAGGGTTATTCATTGATTGGCTGGGGAGCTTTCCCTTATCTCTCTTACCAAGGTGATTTGCCAATTGTCCCATCTGCATCTCCAACTTAGAGATTGCCTGGGTGTTCACCATGGTGGAATTCCTCACATCATTGATTGATTGACCAGTCATTTTCATAAAGTCCTTCATGGTATCTTCCAATGATTGTGTCGACGACGCTGGGGCTTGAGTGGGGGCTTGATAAGATGATGATTGGCTGAGCCAAGTGTCCATGATTCTAATAAGAAGGAGGAAATCTTGAAGGATATTGATTTTGAGCATGTGGAGCTCCTCCTTGATTGGTGGGTTGGTTATGCTTCCAAGAGAAATTAGGGTGGTTCCTCCACCCTAGATTATATGTCTCAGAATATGGCCCATTGGACTACTTTCTAAAATCGTTGAAAGCATTCACTTGTTCCATCTCAGAAAATATTGTCATAGATGGACAATTCTATGCTTGGTGCATGGGACTAGCACAAATAGAACAACTTTCAACTGGAAATGTGTTGGCAGCATTGATGGGCTATCCTACATTGAGGGCATCAAGTCTCTTGACAATCACATCCATCTTTAAATTCAACTCTGTGTCGCCTTTTAACTCATGGATGCCTCATTTCTTAGGGTTTCGGGTGGATTTATTACGACAACTCATAAATTCCCACTATTTTGAGTTGTCGGCCAATTTGACCAAAAGCTTTATAGGCTAAATCTCCAGTTAAATTCAAAAATGCCCTCATTCATCAACTCTATCATGCTACGGTTGGGCTGAGACAGCCCTTGGTAGAAGAATTGTATGAGTCACCATTTTTTATAACCATGAGGAGGGCATCTGATGAGCAAATCCTTAAAACGCCCTTAACTGTCAAAAAAATTTTCGTCCTCATCTTGAGTAAATGAACTAATCTCTTTTCTTGCCTCATTTACTCTGGACATTGGAAAAAATTTGTTGTAAAATTGTTTCAACAAAATTTCCCAGGATGTAATAGACCCAGGTGCATTGGAATCCAACCACTTCGTGGCTTTATCATGAAGGGAGAAAGGAAAAAGTCTAAGGTGGACAGATTCCTCAAAAAAATTTTGGAATTTGGTGGTGGCACAGATATTTTTGAATTTCTTAACATGGGAATATGGGTTTTCATGATCAAAGCCATAAAAAGATGGTAACATTTGGATGACGTGTGGCCTTTAGATCATAATGGGTTACATTAGTCGGTGGCAACACTATACACGAATGGGAACTAATAGCAACTGGTGCAAATAGTCCCCAAAGTGACGTAGTGAAATCCACGTCATATGCTCATCTTTGCTCCCCTTTGCCAGCTCTTGCATCTTGGAACTCCTCTTGCTCCTCATTCCTCGGAATGTCCTCCAACTCAATGTGAGCTCTATGTGCTCTTCTAAGATTTCTCTCTAAGTCGGGATCTAAGGGTGTTAACTCTAAGTTTAAGGATCGCTGACCATGCATGCACTAATAAGAATTTAAACTAAACAACTAAAAAAAAAATAACAAACTAAATAAGAAAATATAAACATAAACAAGAAAAACAGGGACACAAAACAACAAATAAAGAACAAGAACAATAACCTAAATGAATTTAAAATACTAAATTAAAATTAAACTAAAAAAGCAGCAACCTATAAGCACTAAATAAATTGAAACTAAACAATTTTAAACAAATATTAACACATGCAGCAAACACAGAAACATAAACAAAAAAAATAACAACCTAGCTAAGATAAATAAAAACTGCCAAAATATAACAATTAAACAATTAACTATTAAATTAACCAAACTACTAATTAAACATATGCAAACTATATAAACAATTAAAAACAAAAACAAACTAAACACAATTAACAACAGTAGAGAACAATATTAAAAACAGGCTAAATACACAATTAAAATTAAACTATCAATTAATTAAAGCTAAAAGAAACAGAAACTGAACATACTGCCTTTGGTATGTTGGTGCAATCAGCAAAGCTGCGCTTGAGCGCAGGGTAGCACGATCGATCGCATACACAAATATGTAGCAGATCTGCAAGTGCGTTCGATCACAATAAAGGTGCGATTGAACGTATCACTGCACTACTATATGTCAGAAATGCGTGCTCACATGCAACTACGTATAAAGCGAGTCACGGTACACGATACTGCAGGAATAGGCTCAAGTGCACTCGATCACAATAGGTATACAATTGATTGCACTATCAGTGCTTGATTTTCCAGAACTGAAATTAAACTAAAAATAGCCAAACACTATCCTAAAAACTAACAAAAATTAACAAAAAACACGAAAATAAACTAAGAACATAATTTAAATTGCAGAAAATAAATACTAGTAGAAAAATAACACTAATCTAAAAACAAAATTAATTTCAACAAATCAATGGTTCCCTGGCAACGGCGCCAAAATTTGATTGTACCAAATTTAGTACTCGTAATAGAACGAACCATGGTTCGTATAGTGTTTGCGCAAGTACGTGTTCAAATCCATAGGGAACCGTGAGTGTTTAAAACTAATTTTACTTTTAAACTAATATTATCTTAACCTAGTTCCGAGTTGTGTGTTCATGATTAGTGTAAATGTAAACTAATTAAAAATGTTGTAAAAAATAAAAATAAAAAAGTTAAAGAATCCACCTCATCCACTAAATACACAAGTTAAACACTACAATCACTATTTCGCTTATCAAGTTAGCACTTTGCTTAACCTATAGTCGTCAGTGAAGCTAGTTGAACCATTCAAAACGTTTACCGTATAAAGAGTCACGACGGATGTTAGTTTGAGCTCGAGTCATCCATTGTATCGTTGATCACAATGGATATCTCGTCTCATCCTAACCATCCAACGTACCTCCGGATTGAAACGCAAAGATGTTGGACATTGGCGCATTACAAACGACTATCAAATGAGATTGTCGCTTAAATCATATTGAAATGACTATGCATAAAGTAAAGATGGAAATAAATAACTGTAATGTAAATATATATAAATTAGAGGGAAGGCTTCATCTTCAACCTTAGTTGAAGATTAGCCTCAAATATAAAAGAGAGACAGAATATAAATGCAAGTAAACATTAAATAAGAACAAAATGGAAATGGTTAACATTTAGAATAGGTGTGCAGAGCCAAATAGTGGTCTATGCAGAGAATAAACGCTCAAAAAATGTAACACCTTAAAATTTTACACAAGGGTCTTATTTATAGAAAACTAAAATGTTGTCAGGTTGGAGAGTTGCATTCAATCGCAGGCGGTGCGCAAGCGCAAGGATGTTGTGATCGATTGTGGAAGGTGCGCTCGAACGATTGTAACTGCCTCAGAAATTCCATGGCGCAAGGATGAAAGTGATGGCGGCTAGGGCAACGCATGAGACACGGCGACAAGGCATGCGCTCGATTGCGCTCTTTGGGCTCGATAGTAGTGCACTCGATCACTCCTTGCGCACTCAAGTGCAGAGGTAGGAAACATAACTTCAATTCTTTTGCCCTTTTTCACCATTTCAATCGAGGTTTGGATGCAAGGACCGCAACACCAAAAGACACTAAAGCAACACCAAAATGTTAGATATTAACAACGTTAAAGCTTAACAAATGATGTACTAATTTAATTATACTCGCCAATTGCACGAGTCAATCGTAATAGAGTGGATGTGCAAGTGTGAGTGTCGAATCCACAGAGAATTGTGTTTGTCAAAAACCAATTTAAATGCCTAAATTAAATAATATCTTAACCTAGTCCCATAAGCAAACAGGTAACGTGCATAAAATAAACTAAGCTAAAATGCAATAAAATAAAGAAATGAAAATCAACTAAAGTCCCTAATTCACTTCACAATAAATTAATTCACATATAAACATGCTTAACTCATATGTATTAACATTTATGCTACAAGACATACTTTGAACGCTAACACATTGTTCATATTTCCGTCTATCGATAAAGTACATATGTATATCCTATTGTTGTTACACAATCTTGTCAAACTACTTGAGGCAAACACTGTTACAAGAGGTCACAATAGATAATGGTCCACAGATGAATATCCGATGTATCTTCGGTTGCAACGAGTGTTGATGTTTGACAATTTGTAAACAACAATCAACACACTTTTGTCACTAAAATGCATTGAAACGAATAAACATAAATCTTAAAAGACAAAATAATACGAACTAAACATAAATATACATAAACAAATTAAAGTGAAGGGAATAAGAAACTAAATAAAAATAAAATAAAACATAAATTAAATAAACGACAATTTAGGAGGGATTTACAATGGAAAACAGAGGGTTTTGGGCCCTAGAGGCACCTCCCAAACGTGAAAAACAAATGGTACATTGAGGCCTATTTATAGGTTGGTGGGTCACTAGAGTGCATTTGAACGCACTACCTGCGTTCGAATGCACCAGTTATTTGTGGTCGAACGCAGGGTGTGCGGTTGACTGCAAATAACTGCTATGGTGGCTAGGGCTAACTAGGCCTGCGTGCGTTTGAACGCAGATAACCGTTAGGGCCGGCTGGGCCTGCGTGCGAGCGTGAGTGCGTTCGAACACACCAAGTGCGGTCGAACGCACTTGGCAGGAATCAGCTTTTTCTCTTTTAAGTCCACTTTGCCTTTTGCTAGCTATGTTTTAATGCAATGACCTACATAGCACAAAACACTAAAAACTATACAAAACATTAGTTATTAACATGGCTAAGAGCCTAACAAACATAAGTCAAGGGGGGTCTAATAAACAATATTTGACACCGATCAACAAACATAAGTTAAGGGGGGTCAAATATACAATATTTGGCACCGATCAACTGACCATGAGTATGATATGAGCATGCCTATTTTCTATAATTACTTGGTAACTATGCTATTAATCAACTATTAAGATGCGTCATAAGATTTGGTATGCGGTACGTGCGGTATGGGCTTACTATATAGACTGCATATTATGGTCAAATGTGTGTGTTATACAGGGCTTTGGATCCATTGGTTTCGTGAATACGATGCAACCATTCTCAATGGTTTGGTCACTATAAACAGACGTTGATGTGGTATTTTTGTGACAAAAAATATCAATAATAAAATAACCACTTGTAATAGGATGAATTTTTGTAAGATATGGCTATAGAAAGGGTGTCGAACCTCAAGGACTATAGGGATTTCGTTATTAAATTTGAAGAATGAAATTTAACCTAATTAACAAAAGAGATTTGTTTGTTTGTGTGAATTCAAGTGCATAAAATTAAACGCAACACTAAAAGTGAATATATGAGAGAGAGAGAGAGAGAGTAAGGTACTGACTTCACCACAATCCGTCAAAAATGGTTAGCTGTATTTAATTCAAGAAATTCATGATATGCATGTTATGAAAGAACAAGAAAATACAATATTAAAGAATAAGGACAATCTATCTTCGGTTGGCTAGATTGTCCACCTAACCAATAAGATGCAGCACGACCCGTCTTCCCTAGGTATAAATTATAAAATTCTTTAATAAGTTTCATATAATTAATGGAATAGAATAACCCATCATCGGTTGGCACGGATCGTCTACCTAAATTACACTAAATTAGGGTGTAGTACAACCCGTCTTCCCTAAGCATGGTCTATCTAATCCTATTAATCATATGTCTATTAAAACCCATTGCATAACCATCAATCTTATAATCATAGAAAATAAAGTTGATTTGAGTTCAATACAAGCAAATTAATTTCTAAGACAAGAAGAGAATTTCACAAATATTGATTTTGTAAATTAAGAACAATTGCATTTAATATTAAGAACAGAAATCAATGGTTGCAATTCTCACAGTTATGCAATCAATATACATATATTGAATAACTAAAAATCAAATACAATCATCATTGTGCTTGGAGAGAGTTACATCAGTACCCTACAAAGAGGTTTAGCCGCTCATGATCTTTTAAGCTCTGAAGATAATTTATTGAAATTTTAACTCTATGAATCGGTCTCCCCTTTTACAAGTTATGAGGCATATTTATAGGGATTAGGAAGCCTTAGAAACCCTAAAACCCTAATTACAATCGTAGATCAGTCTCCCAGTCTAATTAGGAGACTGAAAATCGAGTTTAAGTTGTCAAAAGGCGCCTACTTACAGTGCACGCCGAGTGCGCTTGATCACAGGGATGTACGCTCGAGCGCAGGTGCGCTCGAGATTAGTTGTTGTGCACGCGATCACAGAGTGTGATTGATCCTAGGCCACGTGCGCTCAAGCACATGCATGCTCGATCCTAGCTTAGCTGCGCTCGATCCCAGCACCAAAATGGCTCCAAATTGTCATTTTAAGCCCAATTTCAATGGAATTCTTGCATTTGACTTGAAATACAAAAACAAAACAAAATCAAACAAATAAAAACACTAAAGAATTAACATATGCGAGTTACGGGGCTTGAATGTGCAACATTCAGCGCTTATCACACCCCTAAACTTACATATTACTAGTCCCTCAGCAATACAAAACAGAAAATAAACTAAAAACAAAAGATAAATCCAGCTTTCGTGGGATGTACGATTGCATTAGCATATGCAACAAGCCTTTAAACCCCTAGGAATTCCCTAAAGGATGAGTGAAGTCTCGTGAGGGTTTTCTAGGAATGATACCCACAAACATTTTACAACCATATTATTCCCAAAAAATTCTAACATTAAAATCAGGGTTCTCATTTATTAGCAAGCTTAACCCAAAAAACACCATCTTCACAATTCTCAGGGAATCACAAATCAAGCTACAAACATGGCATCACAAGATATAACAAAATTCAACTTAGTGAAAGTGAATTTAACACATAGTCATGGGACATCAAAAACTAATCTCAATCATGCATGGCTCAACACTTAGAATTCATTAAATTACCCATTGGGTGCAATAACCAAGGGTTTTTTTTTAATTATTTTTTTATTTTTTAATGCTTAGCTCCCTTAAGCTTTCTAATTGGCCCATGTATCAAGCGTTAAGCCAATGACTCCAAACCAGATGGTTTTAGGGCATTAGGTGTAAAGACACCTCTAAGGACCTACTAACTCGAGTCAAAAAGGCTACGAAGCTTCGCTAACCATGTCAAACTTCCCACTTTTTGACGTGAACATTCATTGCTTAATGAGGCAAGAGGTCCGTTACTCGTGAAAGCTAAAAATGATCATATATTTATTTATTATCTTTTCTTCTCCTTAGGTCATCTCACCAATAAGCTACCTAACTGCATCCAAGCTATTAATACCAAACATGACTGATCTCAGATTTCATACCCCACAAACTACGTGCTATTGTGCATGTGCAAATCAAATTGAACATGTAATATCTCATGTTGTCAAAGAAAGTAACACAACTTAAATCCCCAAATCAAGTGATCATGTGTTCATCATGTTAAGCTCACCAATGAAATTCAAACCATAATTTAAAATCAGCTGCATACTTAGGAACACTATGTGTACCTAGATCCCCAAACTTGAATTACACAGTGTTCTTAGTGTGTGGATACAAAAAAATGAAAGCATTGTAGGGAATAAAAGTACCTGATAAGTCACTATGGCTGATGACGATGCTCAAAGCGGTGGCAATCGTAGTAGGATGGCTCGCAACATGACTTGTTGTACCTCAAACTGTTCATCGGCCTTGAGCTTATCCTAGAGGGCATCTCTTCAGTGATCTGCAAGCTCAAATCGGATGTCTTGCAAGTCCTGCTAAATGGAGCAATAATGTGCGGTGCTCACGATGATCGTCTCTTCTTGCTTCGCCTCTTCTTCTGCCGCTACTCCATCCATGTCCATTGGCTCTACATCGTCTGCGACTCTCTCTACGCTAGCTGCCCAAGCCCCCAATGCTCTCACGGCATATGCGAACAACTTTGGTTCCACTAAATTAGGCCGAACTGAGGGTGCTCAGATATCGGCCTCTCCATAGGTGCACTCTCGATGCCCCAGGTCTGAAGGAAATGGGTGATCAGGAATGGAAAAGGAAGTCCCCATGTAGCTAAACCCTAAGTGCACTTCTCAATCGCCCATTTCCAGAACTTATGTATCTGGTCCCAAATGAGTGAGGAATGGAATACCAAAAACCTCTCTGAAAGGCATCAAGAGCAAGTAGAACCACACCTTTGAGTTTTGTGTCCAAATGGGCACACATTTCGCTACAAAATGACGTCCATGAGCCAAAGTTTGGAAAGTAAAAGAACCTTACTAGTGCAATTGCGAGATCGTCAGTGTAACGGCCATGACACATGTCATCCATAATGTGTTTAATGGTAAGCCCAAAGGTAGGTCTGAGTATCGAGGGGAGCCATCCCGTGCCACAATGTCCGATGGGCACTCATGGGAGCATTGAAGAGTAGTAGCAACGTCAGTGGTGGTCAGCTCAATGTTGACACCGCCACAGATAAAGATAGGATGCCCGAGTGTAGTCAAAAGTGAGGTTCTGATAAAATTCCTAGACTAGGCTCTCATATGCGATGGGGTTGACTGGCTGGAATAAAGTGGTAAGGCCCCGGCGCTTGTATTCTTTGACTACCCACTTGGTAGCCCTGAGATATTTGAATGTGGTTTCGACTGCAAAAGAGGTCTCGAAGATGAGCTTTCTTGGCCTCCTGTGGGGCTGTGATGAAGTGGCTTAGATCCCAGAGGTGATGTCCCGGGCTGGGGAAGATCGAGAGGAGGAAACTTGAGCTCTAGGCATAGTGAAGACCGGTTCAGGCTTTTTGTCGAACACCTGGTGTGCACTTTAAAACCCAAGGTTTGAACTACTTTAAATTGCTATCCAACCCCCTATAAAACACTGAAAATCCAACACAGAGGTAGTCCGCAGGTGGAGAGGCACCCAGGGACTGGTTTTCACAAAGAAAATGGGGAAAGGGTAGTTGGGTTGGGGAAAAAAAAAGATAAAATCAAAGAAAACAAAAAAGGAAAGAAAAAGGGTGGGATGTGGTAGCATGGGTGGCTATGCACAGTGGTGGGTGGCTGGGCAAGAGTGGTAATGGCTGCTGGAATGCGTCTGTGGGTGGAGTGAAGGAGGAGAGGGGCACGGCCTAGGGGAAAGGAATGAGGGGGGGCAAATAGGAAATGTGACCTAAAAAGGTCACGTGAGGCCCTTGAACGGTGCGCTCGATCTCACTTAAATGTGTGCTCGATTGCACTCATGTAGTGGCATGTAGAGTATGGTGGTGCGCTCGTGCGGGCAAGGGCGCATGGTGAGAGTACGCTCGAGCGCACAGCAAGGTGCGCTAGATCACTTGTGCAAGTGTGTGTGAAAAAATTAGGTATCTATGCTCTATATGAATGAACTCGAGCGCAGGCCCGTGTCTAGGATCGAGCGCACTATTTGTGCGCTCGAGCCTAGGGTGCCAATGATGAATTTTAAACAAAATAGATGCAATCCATCAAATTGACAGATTCCATGCCTTTACCTTCAAGATTCTGAATGCAGGGCTTTAATCGTTGACCATTCACCTTGAAAGGAGTGTCATCCTTTGGTTCCCGTAATTCGATAGCACCATGTGGAGACACTGATGTGACTATGAAAGGGCCATCCCATCTTGAGCGAAGCTTCCAGGAAAAGCCGAAGTTTGGAATTGAAGAGCCATACTTTCTGGTCTAGCATAAATGTCTTAGGTAGGATGTATCGGTCATGAAAAGCCCTTGTCTTCTCCTTATAAATTTGAGAGTTGTCATATGCATCATTTCGCAACTCCTCTAACTCGTCAACTGAAGCTTTCAGTGGGAGCTGGCTGCTTGCATGTCAAAGTTGAATTGTTTGATTGCTCACAAAGCCTTGTGTTCTAGTTCTACAGGGAGGTGACACGCCTTTCCATAAACCAGCCGGTATGGTGACATTCCAACCAGCATCTTGTAAGCTGTGTGGTAGGCCCATAATGCATCATTAAGGCGTAAGGACCAATCCTTGCGGTCTGGCCTGACCGTCTTCTCTAGAATATGCTTGATTTCCTTGTTAGAGACTTCTACTTGGCCACTAGTTTGAGGATGGTAGGGAATGGCTACTTTGTGTGTAACAGAGTACTTGAGAAGCAAGGTTTTGAGAAACCGGTTGCAGAAGTGCTTACCTCCATCACTAATAATGGCTTGGGAATACCGAATTTGCTGAAGATGTTGGCTTGGATGAATTTCATTACAACCTTGTGATCATTGGTCTTGGTTGCCATGGCTTCTACCCATTTGGAGACATAGTCTACCATTACCAAAATGTACTCATACCCAAAAGATGGTGGAAAGGGGCCCATGAAATCGATACGCCAAAAAAAATTTCAACTATGAGGATGGGGTTCAAAGGCATCATATCTCTCCGAGACATAGCTCCTAGGCCTGGCATCTCTCACAAGCCCGGCAAAATTCATAGGCATCTTTGAACAAGGTCATCCATGTGAATCCACATTATAGAACCTTGGTTGCAGTCTTCTTGGCACTAAAATGACCCCCACAAGCTAGAGAGTGACAGAATGTGAGAATACTGTGGAATTCACTCTCCGGGATGCAACGTCAGATAATCTGATCAGCGCAGTACTTGAACAACTCTAGATCTTCCTAAAATAGAATCAAACTTGCTTGAAGAAGCATTCCTTGTCTTGCTTAGACCAATGAAGGGGAATCTGACTTGTGGCTAAATAGTTGATAATGTCAGCATACTATGGTGGTTCTCTAGAGTAGTTTCAAATAGTTGCTCATCCGAGAAGGAATCATGAACTGGAATTGGCAGAGGTGTCTCAAACTAAATTCGTGACAAATGGTTGGCGACGACATTCTTAGTGCCCTTCTTGCCACGAATCATGATATCAAACTCTTGCAAAAGTAGTATCCATTGGACCAACCAGGGCTTAGTTTCCTTCTTTGCTAGCAGGTGTCGCAGGGCAGCATGATCAGAATAGATGATTACCTTAGATCCCAAGAGATATGATCGGAATTTGTCTAAGGCAAAGACCACAGCTAACAACTCTTTCTCTATTGTTGTATAATTGACTTGAGCATCCATCATAGTCTTGCTAACATAGTAAATGACATGAGGGAGCTTGCCCACACGTTGTCCCAAGACTGCACCCACAGCAAAATCGGATGCATCACACATGATTTCAAACGGCAAAGACCAGAGGTCTTCATGATGGGAGTAGAGACCGAAGCTTCTAGAATGCTTCTAGACATGCTTCATTAAAGTGGAACGGAGTATCCTTGGCAAGCAAGCTACAAGGGCCTTGAGATCTTGCTAAAATCCTTGATGAAATGTCGATAAAACCTAGTATGCCCTAAGAAAGAGCGGATCTGCTTCATTGAAGTAGGTGGCGGTAGATTTTCAATCAGCTCAACATTTGCCCAATCCACCTCAATTCCTCTCTTGGATACTATGTGGCCCAGAACTATACTCTCCTGCACCATAAATTGACTCTTCTCCCAACTCAAAGTCGGGTTAGTTTCTTTGCAACATTTTAACACAGGGGAAAGATTATGGAGATAGTTATCAAAAGAAGACCCAAAAACAGAAAAGTCATCCATAAATACCTCCAAAAATTTTTCTATCATATTGGAGAAGATTGACATCATACATCTCTGGAAGGTGGCAGGTGTATTGCATAGGCCAAAGGGCATGCGTTTGTAAGCAAAGGTGCCAAAGGGACATGTGAAGGTCGTCATCTATTAGTCTTGGGGGTCAACAGAAACTTGATTATACCCGGAGTAGCCATCTAGAAAACTATAGTAACTCTGGCCAGCTAGACTCTCTAGGATTTGATTAATGAAAGGGAGGGGAAGTGATCCTTCTGAGTGTGGGAGTTAAGCTTCCAATAGTCAATGCAAACGCGCCATCTTGTGGTTGTGCATTGTGGAATCAACTCTCTAGCTACATTCTCTACTACTGTAAGGCTAGACTTCTTTGGAACCATTTGAGTAGGGTTGATCCATTTGTTGTCTAAGATGGGGTAGATGATGCCAGCATCAAGTAACTTGACTACTTCTTTTATCACAACCTCTTTCATGTTGGGATTCAACCGATGTTGTGCCTCAAGGGAGGGTTGGGCTCTTTCTTCTAGATGGATCCGGTGCATACAGATGGATGGATCAATTCCTTTTAAGTCAGCTATAGTCCACCCAATAGCTTTTTTATGCTCTTTCAACACTTCTAACAGATTATCTTCCGGTCCTTTTGTAGATTTGAAGCAATGATGACTGGAAGGGTGTCATTAGAACCAAGAAAGGCATACTTTAGCTTGTTTGGTAGGGGCTTCAACTCCAGCTTCGGCAGAGACTCAAGGGAAGGAACAAGGGAAATGCTTGATGTCAGAGGCAAGGGTTCCTTAGGTACTTTCCGTGGATGGAAATTTGCACTGGCTACTATCTCTAGAAAATCATGGATCTCCTCAATGTATTGGTCAGTGTTGAAATCTTCAAAACTAAAGTGAGTTAAACAAGCTTCCAATGGATCCTCTTCAATGTTGTCCATAAAGAAACACTCATTCTGATCAGGGGCATGTTGCAATGTAGTGAAGATGTTCAGTCTGACCTTCATGTTTCTAAATGAGATCTCCATGACTCCAATGACAATTGATGCATGCATTGGCCGTGGCTAAGAAATGACACCCAAGGATGATCGAATCAGCCTTTCAGGATAGGGAACGGGCTCAGTGTCAAGAACGATGAAGTCCACAAGAAAGAAGAACTTATCTACCTTGATGATGACATCCTCTACAATCCCTCTGGGTTTCTTAATAGACCGGTCAGCTAGCTGTAGAATCATTATGGTGGGCTTCAACTCCCCTAGGCCAAGTTGCTGATACACTGAGTATGGCAGTAAATTTACCCCAACTCCTATATCTAGGAATGCTTTATCAATTTCCTTTTGTCAGATGATGCATGAAATTGTAGGGGCTCCGGGGTCCTTAAACATTGGAGGGGTGCTATGCTAAATCAAGGAACTCACATGCTCAGTAAGGAGGACTTTCTTGGGAATGTGATTTCTGGATTTCCTTTTCTAAGTACATAAATCCTTGAGGAATTTGGCATAGGCAGGCACTTGCTAGATGGCATCTAGGAGGGGGATGTTGATTTTTACCTGTTTGAAAACCTCCATCATCGCTTGTATTTTCTTTCCTTGTTTTCCAAAGTGAGAGGGTGCCTTGAGACGTTCTAGGAATAGGGCTCGAGGCTCATATGGTATCTCTGAATTGGGGGAAGCTGATGCAGATGTATCACTGATCACTTGCTTACCTTTTTCCCTTTGCAAAGTCTGTGAAGCATTAGTATGCTCATCCTTCTTTTCCTCTACTTGATTATCAACCAATCTTCCTCTTCTCAATGTAGTGATGGACTAAATGTGCTAGTGATGTGAAGTATCTTCATTTACCATGTAGTGCCCCTTAGGATTGACTACCGGCTAACTTGGAAGCTTCCCTTTTTCCCTCTGTTGAGGGTGTTCACCATTTGCCCGACCTAAGTCTCTAGTTTGGCAATGGATTGAGAGTGCGAATTTACTGTATGAGATATCTCGCCCACTCTATCATTTATTTCACCCACCATGTTGGTCACCTCACCCACCATTTTGTCGGACATGTCACTCATCATTTTTAGCATCTGATCTTCAAAGTTTGTGTCTAACCGAGGAGGTGGTGCAGCCTGGTATTGCTTTTGTGGAGGCCAGTATATGGAAGAAGAGTGGTAGGGCTGCTTGCTGGACTGAGCTTGATTGTGTAGCCCTAGGGCTAAGTTTTCTGTATTTGGACTCTTCCAGGAGAAATTGGGATGATTTCTCCACCCTGGGTTGTAAGTGTTGGAGTACGGATCATTACCCTGTCTAGAGAAAGCTACATTTAACCTACTCATTAGAAACATCAGTATAATTTCCAACAGTAGGACAGTCATTTACCTGATGCATAGTACTAGAACAAAATGAGTATGGTTTAGGTTGTGTGCTTATGTGAGCAGCATTAGGAGCAAAGCCAACAGTCATTAATTGATCCAGCTTCTTGGTGATAACATCAACTCTCCGTCTTTGGTGCTTTAGGTGCGGGTGCTCTCCGTCTGATGGAAACCTATTGACGAGAGTTGTTACTCAAATTTTCAAACATAGCCCATGCTTCATCCTCACTTTTCAACATAAATGTCCCCCATAGGATGCATCTATCATACTCCTACAAGACTCAGTCAGACCATCATAGAAACTTTGCTCTAGTTGCCATTTGGGGACAAAATGGTGTGGACATGATCTAAGCAAGTCCTTAAGCCTCTCCCACGTCTCATGGAATGGTTCACCCTCATACTGGGTGATACTAGTGATAGTTCTCCTAGTGTCATTAGTCCTTCCTATGGGAAAATACTGTTTGAGAAAAACCTGTTGCAATTGATCCCAAGAAGTGATAGAGTTAGGTTCAAAGACTGGAACCAATGTTTGGCTCTATCTTTGAGGGTGAAAATGAAGAGACGCATCTTTAAGGCATCCTCAGTGAATCCCGTCAATTGAATGGTAGAATAGATTGTTTGGAATTCGCTGAGGAAGCCATAAGGATTTTCATGGGTAAGCTCTAGGAAAGTAGGTAAGCTGTATGGTGCTAGGCTTGATCTCATAGTGAGTTGCCGTGATGTCTGGCAGCCTGAGACATGAAGGGGTAGTGTATATGGGAGGGATATAGTGATCTTGCAATGCTACGTGATTAGCTCCGGCCATGGTTTCAGTGGTGTGCTCTTTTGGCAATTTAGATTTCCTCTTGGCTCTAAGTTGTCTAAGAGTGTGTTCAATGTCGAGGTCACAAGTGATTAATGGCAAAGACAAAGATCGGCGACCCAACATAAACTCAACCAAGAATAAAAATAGGAAATAAAGACAAAAATAGAAAATTAAATGAAAATTAAAACAGAAAGTAAAAGCTCACAAACGACCCTTAAATGCGCTAGAATGTTGATGTTGTAGAGTCTGTCAGGGGAGTGCTTGATTACACTTCAGGGTGCACTCGAGCGTATTGCCGAAGATGGGAGTGAGTGCTGGAGTAGAGGGCTTGAGCACAGCTTGCTGCATGCAGACTTGCGCTCGATCGCACATGGGCTTCAATCGTTCGCAGTTACAGAGACTGGCACCTACGGAGTTGAATGTGAACTTGAAAAGAGAGATTAAATCCAAAAATTAAAATTAAAATAAAAAAGAAAAGAAAAATTAAGTTAAACTTAATCCTTAAAATTTAATAACAAAACCATAAAACAGTCCTCAGCAACGACGCCAAAAATTGATGTGGTATTTTTGTGACCAAAAATATCAATAATAAAATAACTACTCGTAATAGGACAAATCTTTGTAGGATACGGCTATAGAGAGTGTGTCAAACCTCAAGGACTGTAAGGATTTCGTTATTAAATTTGAAGAATGAAATTTAAACTAATTAACAAAAGAGATTTGTTTGTTTGTGTGAATTCAAGTGCATAAAATTAAATGCAATGCTAAAAGTGAATATATGAGAGAGAGAGAGTAAGGTACCAACTTCATCATAATCCGCACAACAATGGTTAACTATATTTAATTCTAGAAATTCATGATATGCATGTTATGAAAGAACAAGAAAAATACAATATTAAAGAATAAGGATAATCTATCTTCGGTTGGCATAGATCGTCCACCTAACCACTAAGATGCGGCACGACTCGTCTTCCCTAAGTATAAATTATAAAATTCTTTCATAAGTTTCATATAATTAATGGAATATCATAACCTATCTTTGGTTGGCACGGATCGTCTACCTAAATTACACTAAACTAGGGTGTAGTACGACCTATCTTCCCTAAGCATGGTCTATCTAATCCTATTAATCATATGTCTATTAAAACCCATTGCATAACCATCAATCTTATAATCACAGGAAATAAGATTGATTAGAGTTCAATACAAGCAAATTAATTTCTAAGACAAGAAGAGAATTTCACAAATATTGATTTTGTAAATTAAGAACAATTGCATTTAATATTAAGAACAGAAATCAATGGTTGCAATTCTCACAGTTATGCAATTAACATACATACATTAAATAACTAAATATCAAATACAATCACCATTGTGCTTAGAGAGGGTTACATTAGTACCCTACAAAGGAGTTTAGCCGCTCATGATCTTCTAAGCTCCGAAGACAATTTACTGAAATTTAACTCTAGGAAGCGGTCTCCCCTTTTACAAGTTATGAGGCATATTTATAGGGACTAGGAAACCCTAGAAACCCTAAAACCCTAATTACAACATAGATCAGTCTCCCAGTCTAATTAGGAGACTGAAAATCGAGTTTAAACTGGCAAAAGGTGCTTGCCACACTGTGCACGCCGGGTGCGCTTGATCACAGGGATGTACGCTCGAGCGCAGGTGCACTCGAGCTTAGCTGTTGTGCGCGTGATCACAGAAGTGCAATCGATCCTAGGCCACGTGAGCTCAAGCGCATGCGCGCTCGATCCCAGCTCAGTTGCACTCGATCAATTGTATTGCAGACATTAGTGTTGTTTTATCTTCCTTTCCTAGCTGGAATGCTTCGAAAGTTTCTAGATGTGCTAACTTTCGTGCACATGCTTTAGCTAAGTGGGCCACTTCCAGTGGTGGAATCAGGAATTTAGTAATGCAAGGTTTGAACAATATATATTACATCATACCATTGATAAGTCATAACAGAATAAAAATATTACATGTCTATAAAATCAATTAAAAACAACTTCGAATATTTTAGATACAAAAGTGTTCTAATTTGCAATTGACATGAACAACGACAAAAAATAACAAAAAAGTTACAAACAAGAACTTCATATCTTCTTCAAATTATGTTCAACGACGATCTTTTATGGAATAAAAGTCATCCATTATCATCTCTGTAGTGAACTCCTTAGCAATTTCTCTCTCAATATAAACTATCATATGATCCGCAAGAAACTCATCTTCCATTCTACTACGTAATCTAGTTTTTACAAGTTTCATTGTAGAAAAAGCTCGCTCAGTAGTGGCAGTAGAAACAGGGAGAGTCAACACTAGACGAATCAAATTGTCAACCAAATTATAGATCTTTGACTTTCCCGAAATTGCTAATCCTTTGCATAACTCAAGTAAAGTAGACATATTGAAAATCTAAATCTTGTGGCACATCAAGCTGATAATGATACAATTGAAATCTCAAATTCATTTTTTCTTGATCAATGAAATCTTGAGGATAAAAATTCTCAACTAAGTTGCATATATCATTAATCTTAAATGATTTGTGTGCATCTTTAGGGCTCAAAGCGGCACTAAGAATAAGAAGTTCTATTGCATGCTCACTAAATCTAGAATTCAGTTCTTGTAATTGAAAGTCTATTACAGTAAATACATTAATTCTAAAATGATGTTCCATTGTCATTGAAGATTCTTCATCTTGTCAACAGGGTCTACCTTGAGCAATGTAACGAGCATTCATATCTAGGACATCAATTTCATTTTTTTCACAAAATGATTTAATAGTATTAATGAAAGGCTCCCACTCTTCATTTCTCAACTTCTGAAGAAGTATTTTTGTAGTTGAAACTACACTCATAGCATTTAAAATGTCTTGAGATTTTTGTTGCAACACCTGGCAAAGAGTATTAGTAAATCCCATAATCTGTTTCATCAAATGCAAGATAAAAACAAATTCAAATGATGTTAACACCATATAAGCCGCCTTGGCATCACCACGTTGAGAATAATTGATTCTCTCCTTTAAAATAATGTCAAGAATTGAACAAGCTACACAAAATATTCTTATCATGCTACAAACAGAATGAAAATGAGAAGACCATTGAGTATCTCCAGGTCGTTGCAAAGTACCAATTTGGTTTTTCCCCCTTCCAGTCTCAATCTCATTAGAAGCAACCATACTTTCAATATCAACCATATGAAAAGATTTTAGTTCATCATTGCGTTTTGAAGAGCCAACAACAATATTAATGATATTAGTCAAATGGACAAAGAATTGATGAACACGTTTCGCTTCTCTAGATGCAACAACTAAAGCTAATTGTAGCTTATGAGCAAAGCAGTGCACATAATATGTATATGGACATTCTCTAAGAAATAAAGCTTGTAACCCATTCCATTCACTATGCATATTACTAGCTCTATCATATCCTTGACCTCGAATATTCTCAATTTGGAGCTTGCAACGAGAAATAGTATTACATATCTCATTTTTTAAAGTTAAAGCATATGTATCTTTGACATGAACAATATCAAAGAATCTCTCCCTAATAAAACCGTCTTTATCAACAAACCTCAAAATAATTGCCATTTGCTCCCTTTTCGACTCATCTCGAGCTTCATCAACAAGAATACAAAATTTGGCATCCCCTATTTCTTTGCAAATAGCATCTCGCACTTTAGTTGCAAGAATATGTTTCTTTTTGTATTTTGGGTGATGTATATTTGGCATTCTGTTGAGCATTTTCCAAGACAACTTCAGCAACTCTATCATTATAAGTTGCTAAGAACCTTATCAATTCAAGGTAGTTACCTTGATTTTTTGAGTTGGAGCTTTCATCATGGCCTCTAAATGGACATGCTTGGAATGCTAGCCATCGAACACTATCTATTGAGGTTTGGAGCTGCAATCAAATTATTCTCAAGTTCTTGTGCTGACTTCTTTTCCATTAACTTGCCAATATGCTGTGAATAATTCTTTAGATCTTCACAACATTTCATAGCAATTTTATGTGGTGTATTTGGACCTCTCTCCACATGCGCCATTAAAGGACAACTCCTTTTATCATTCACCTTCTTCCAATTGTTGAAACCTTTCACTACAAATGCATCTAATCCAGAACGGCCTGTTGATTTCTTAGCAAAAATGTAACATGGATGACAAAATATGACATTCTTCTTAGCTGAATACTCTAGCCAAGTTGAGTGTTTCAAGTACCAAGAAGCTTGAAATCAATGACAATGATTTTTAGGTCCTGTAGCTATATATTCTAAACATTGGGGTTGATATGGACCAATTCTAAGATAAGCGTTGTATTTCATCTTGCAAATTAACAGGAAATTTCCATATTTATGGACGTAATCCTGGATCATATTCCAAAGAGGTAGCATCCATTTCTTTAGGTTGGATTCTTGGATATTTAGAAGGTTGCTCATCAGTCACTAGTGCATTAAGATCAGTTGCTAATGGTCTATCTAAAGGTGTATTAACCTCAAAATCAGGGGCAGCCGCAGTGTTAAAATGGCTCACATCTTTTTTCTTGAAGAATGAATTGATTGTTTTTGGTTTGCCCATATATTTCTAAACCGTAAGACAAATTTCTAGATCAAGAATTAACCTAAAAAGTACATAGATATATAAGAATTTTGTAAGAATTTTTTACTCATATTAGTTCTTAATTTCTTATTAGCATTAGCAATTAAAATAGCAACAATGCCATTGTGCCAACAACTAAATTAATTAAATCAATCTCATCAAATTAGGGGAAAAAAATCCAATCAAAGTAAACATATTTGATATTTGATATTTCTCTTCCTATTTCTCTAATTCTCTTCCTAGTTCTCAACTTTGAATTAATTTATGGTCTTTAGAAAACTCACCAAGGGCTCTGGGGCTGCCACTGTGTCTGCTGCCGCTGCCTGGTGGTGTTTAGTGATTTCAGTGGGGTCGTGGAAATGGTAGAATGTGGATGGTGGACCGTATAGCCACTGCCTCTATCAACCTAGTCAAAACAAAACTGCCTCGGAAAAAATCATTAATTTCACAAATTTAACTAAGAAAACCAAGAAACATCTTGGACTATATATATATATATATATATAGCTAAAGCATTCTTTAACTAAGACCCCATAAGATAGTTTGTTAGTGAACAATCGGGGTGGCTAACTTTCATATTCTGTTTCTTTAGGTAATGAAGAGAAAGAAACAATTGATGGAACCAAGAAAATCCCAATTTCTTGGCATTTAGTAAACACAAAGGTAAAGCCCACAAATATCCAAATGAGTAATTTCCGTTGTACTTCCTATTTTCAGCGTTAAGTCGAAAGAAAAATAGATGGAAACAGAGGAACAAAAAACGAGCAAATTTGAAAGTGAACCAAGAGAGAGAGAGAGAGAGAATGACAAACCCCCTGAATGCGTAGAAGTAAGACAATGAGATTCTGAGGATGGAAGGAGACAATGTAGGATGCACAAATCCCCTTTCTATGGTTGTCAATGGATGCACAAATCCCCTTTCCTGTCGCCTCTCGATAGTTCCAAACGGCAAGCACAACAAAAAGAGTTTATTTTTCTTGTTAGGGTTGAAAGGGGTTGAAAGAACGAGAGAAATGTTAAGTGGGAGAATGAATTGGTTTCCTTGTCCAATGTGCCAACTGGAGAATGATAGTAGTTGACTTGCTCCATATATGTATATATATTTTTTTTAATGTGAGGCGTGAGGGTGGAGCCTTGGAGGAGAATACTCATTTTTTTTATTATATTCTTTAATATGTTGAACGTGGCAGACTTTTGCACCACAGATCTTAACCTTTTTGGAAAAGATTTCAGCCCAGCCCTCAACTTAAGACCATGAGAGAATTTGGGCTTCAGGCCCGCCCAACAGCAATAGCTAGAATCTTCTTCAAAAATATTTACGTAATCCCAGCTCGAGAATCTTCCAAAGTATTATCCATCCTCATTCGTCTTTTTCCTCAACAGACAACAGAAGCCTTGACAGAGCTGGCAACCCATACAATAGACTCAACACTCAACAAGCCGGCAATCCAGAAGCCTTGACAGGAAAACAAGACGCCGCTCGCACAGTCGCACCACCTCCGTGAAGGACAGGATCTTCCCAGTTCCCACCCAACTAGTATAATATATATAAAATTGCTTAATTCGCTTTGTCTTTTGGGGGGATTAGCTTAAAATTTTGCAGGTCCAGTAAGGGTATAATATATATAATATATTTTGTAAGAGTTTAAATTTTTTTTTTGGAGGGTCCATGGTCCCCCCAAGGTTGCACGTAGGTCCACCCTTGGGGCCCGCTTCCCATCTTGTATTTTGAAGCATTCCCAAAGGTCTCCCATTCTCTCTTCCATTCGGATCAGAGGTGGAAAAGACCCTCCCTTGTATCCCTTTTCCCTCTTTCAATTAAATAAAAAAAAAAAAAGGCTAGTGAATCCTCCGTTGCACGCTTTTTATTTATTTAACTTTATCTTTTAGGAAGTTCACATATACTCCTCAAGTTACTTCTTCTTTTTCTTTTTCTTTTTCTTTTTTTTATGCATACTCCTTAAATTACTATATAACTGTCAATGTTTTTTTTTTTTGCCAAACTTTCAATTGCAATAATGTCCTTCAAAACTACAAAAAATTGTCAATGTCTCTCTAATGACAAAAATCCTTAGCAAAAATAGAAGCATTTTTTTTAAAAAAAAAAGAACTAAAACTAAAAATTAAAAAGGTAGTGGAAATAAAAACAAAATCGTTTTTTGAAACAAACAAAAATTAATTTATTATTATTTTAAATTCTTTTATTTTTTAGAATTACAAGGGCATTTTTGTCTTTATGACAATTTTAGGGCTTTTTTATTTTTTATTTTTTATTATTATTATTTTTAGCTGACCTTAAGGGAGATATTGGAATTTTTTTAATAGTTTGAAGAAGACATTATCCCAATTAAAAGTTCAGGGAAAAATATTATTATTTAGATTATAGTTTAGGATCCGGCTTACATGTTATTAAAATAACAGCATGTATGCTGTAGTAAAAGCAACGGTTAAGATTGAATCTTTTAAAATCTTTTTTTATTTTCTCTCTCCTATTAAAAACTTTTAAAAGAAAGTTAACTTTGAGATTCAATCTCAACCATTGCTTTTACTATAGCATGTAAGCCAGATACTATAGTTTAAATGAAGGTTTTAGTTTTGCCTCATGTGAATCAAAATCTACTTAGTTTCCCCATTGTCCAAAGATCACAACTATACTTCATGGTTAGGTATATAGAAAGCTGAGTAGTGATATTAATACGGCCAGTGTGAGTGAATACTATCTACACTAGCCTTATTTTAATATTAAAATATTTAAAATTAATGTTTAATTTTTTTAAAAAATATTTTAATATTAATAATATCACTCACGTCGGCTTGATTAATATCATTGCACTAGAAAGCTATATATGTTCTTTCTTTCGATAAATTTTAATTTGATATATAAGTCGTGAAAAGTACAAGAGGGAAGGGGTTGGCTGTGATTATTCCCTACGTTTCAAGGTGCTGCTAGTAGTTTTTTAGTGGTTTGTGTTTGGTGAGACATGGCCTTTTTTTATGGATTTTTATCCTCTCTAGTACTTTTCTAAGATAATATAAGAAATTGCTAAACATCTAGCCAGGAGGAGGCTGTATCAGAGGCTTAATTATATAAGGAAAGAAAGCCTTTTTTTATTTTTATTTTTTTAACATGTTAGCACAAGGAGATAGAAAAAGAGAGGATGATTCGAATTAGTGACTCCCACTTTATGAGGTGTGATTCTCAGCCGATTGAAATGAAAAAAAAAAAAAAAAAAGCCTCCTTAACTACCATAAATACACACTACTAATATTTTATCTAGCGCTCCTCCCTCGTATAGAACTTTACTAACTTGAACGTTGGAAAGCTTCCAGGACTGGGAGCTTTTGATAGCTTCTCCCTTATTTTGTAAGAAATCTGTTGCCCGCCCAATGGTCTGCAAATCTGCTTGAACGATATGTATCAAATTAGAGATTATAAACCACATATATAGTTAATAATTTTGAGTAATATGTTTCCTAGGCTCAAAATGAAGTAGTGTACATATACGTACTTCTGTTCTTATTTCCGGTGGTATATTCTTTCCACTCTCTGTGTGATGATATTATCTACAAAGCTGTCAATTTTTCCACTAGCAATGAATCTAGAGGAATCACAAAAGACATTGGTGAATCCTAAAGAATCCTCAAGGACGTTTACTCAATTTCAAAAATCATGCTAGTCATGATCCCAATTTTTCCCATTGGTTTCCGATCAAAGTCGGACCAATGGTGGCTCAACGGTAAGTTCATTTCGTTAATTTCCATTGTTTTGGTGTGTGTGGCTGGTGGTGGGGTTTGTGTTAATTAATATTGTTAAGTCGAGACTTTATTTTTGGTAGGGACCAGTTAATATGTTAAATAAAATACGATTGTAATTGTAATGCTTTGTTTGCTAAAGTCGGCATTAATAATAGTAATCTTATATCTATATATATATATATTTCTCATAAAGACAATTACGAAAGTCAATCTTTATTTTGATGTAGCTAGGGTTCTAGGAGGAAGGAAAAAAAGTAAAAAA
This sequence comes from Carpinus viminea, assembly GCA_013348765.1. Classification (NCBI taxonomy): domain Eukaryota; kingdom Viridiplantae; phylum Streptophyta; class Magnoliopsida; order Fagales; family Betulaceae; genus Carpinus; species Carpinus viminea. Next base: position 14,212,360 of record CP054674.1, read on the forward strand.
GAAACTGAAAAAACTAGGAGAAAAGTGTTAGAATAGTAAAACAAAAATGTTTTCCCCCTTTTCACGGCATGTGTAAATTAATAGTCTTTTCTGAAAATGTGGAACACGTTGGGCCTTAGGGGACCTTGGACCCCCCAAGGCCCAAGGTGGTCCTAAATAAAAAATTATAAAAGTTTAATTTTGACCCCCAAAATTATTATTTTTAGATTAATTTTACCCCCAAACACAAATCTTTAGTTCCGCCCCTACTCTTCTGCTTGTGTGCGTCCATGGCTAGCTATTGAACAAGAGTGCAATGTTGTCTCTCAACCCTAATTCTTAAGAAATGGTGATCATGGATTCAATATGCCAACTTTATTCATATATATTGCATGAGAGTTCGGGCGTCCCTTCAGCCTCCACAAATGGGCGCATGCTACAAAAAATTTATTATGGGCGTAAGTTAAGAGGCGTTTATCATAAACCAATAGGAAAGTTGAACTTTCCTGGCATGCATGCATGAGTAGACGCTAGGAAAGTTAAAAGTGACACGGGTTGGCTAAGAATTCATAGCTTAAAACAAAATAGAATGGCTAAGCTAGTCCATCCAAAAAGAATAAATGCAATAGAAGGCCAATGGCTCAACTAGGGTTGTAATCGAGTCAAGTCGAGTTGAGCTTTAAGATTTCAAGACTGACTCGTTTACAAAGATGATTATTCGAGCCGAGCTCAAGTTCAAGCCGAACTATAAAATGCGTGTTCAAGCTCAACTTATTCAAATTTTGGGTGAGCTCGAGTTTAAGTTTGAGTTCATTGAGAATGCTATTTGATAAGTGATGAATATTGCACATTCAATCCCCTTAAGTCGCATATATTAATTCCTTAGCATTGTTATTTGTTTGATTTTGTTTTTTTTTTGTGTTTAAGGTCAAATGCAAGAATTCCATTGAAATTAGGCTTAAAATGACGATTTGGAGCCATTCTAGTATTGGGATCAAGCGAGTTGGGATTGAGTACACATGCGCTCAAGCGCACAAGGCCTAGGATCGATTGCACTCCTGTGATCGCACGCACAATGGCTAAGCTCGAGTGCACACCCTTGCGATCGAGCGCACTCGAGTGTGCATAGTATGGCAGGCACCTTTTGATAGTTCAAACTTGATTTTCAATCTCCTAATTAGACTGGGAGACTGACCTACGATTTTAATTAGAGTTTTAGGGGTTTCTGAGGTTTCCTAGTCTCTATAAATATGCCTCATAACTTGTAAAAAAGGGACCACTTCTTAGAGTTAAAAATTCAGCAAATTACTTTTGAAGCTTAGAAGATCATGAGTGACTAAACCCCTTTGTACGGTATTGATGAAACTCTCTCCAAGCACAATGGTGACTATATTTGATTTTTAGTTATTCAATTTATGTATGTTGATTGTATAATTGTGAGAATTGCAACCATTAATTTCTGCTCTTAATATTAAATGCAATTGTTCTTAATTTACGAAATCAATATTTGTGAAATTCTTTTATTGTTTTAGAAATTATTTTGCTTTTATTGAACTCAAATCAATCTTATTTTCTGTGATTATAAGATTGATGGTTATACAATGGATTTTAATAGACATATGATTAATACGATTAGATAGACCATGCTTAGGAAAGACAGGTTGTACTATGATCAGTGCCAAATATTGATATTTGACATCCTTTAACTTATGTTTGTTAAACTTTTAGCTTTGTTAATATCTTATGTTTTTATATTGTTTTAGTGTTTTAATGTATTGTAGGTCATTGGTGTAAGATGTGGTTCAAAAGGTGGATTTGAGCAAAGAAGGAATCTTGCCTCTGGAAGTGCACTTGAGCGCATTAGGTGCAATTGAGCATACTGCGCCCAACAGACAAGATTGCGTGCACCTGCATCGAGCACAGAGCCAAGATCAAGCGCGTATGTGCTCAAGTGCATAAGACATGATCGAGCACACTCCACATCAGCCATGATTCCCACATTGCCTTAGTCGCCATCGCTTCACACTAGCACCATGGGATTTCTAGAGCGGTTACGTGCAATCGAGCACACACCTCGCGTTCGAGCATGCAATCGAGCGTATACCCTACGATAGAGCGCACCCACATGACAAGCAACACATTAAAATTGTCTATAAATAGGACCCTTATATTTTCATTTTTAACCTACGTTTGGGAGTACATTTGAAGGCGGCCCAGAGGCCTCAAACCTCTCTGTTCTTCAATGTAAACACTTCTAAACATCATTTAATTATTTATTACTCTTACTTCTTTGTTGATTGTGTCGATCTCCCTTTAACATGGGAGGCTAAATCTTCAACTAAGGTTGAAGATGAAGCCTCACCATGGATTTATTTATATGCTTTCATAGTTAGTTTGTACGTTAATCGGTCTTTTAATTGTCATGTATGTTTGTTTCATTTAAATTTTGTACGAAGATTGTATTGATTGTGCCGTAGTTGTTTATTTATAGTACTTAGTCCGATGAATACATTTCATCTTTCGATTTAAGTTTATTTATCAATTGTCGTTTGTGTTAATCACATTCACTTTGGATCCTTTGGACTAAATTGTTTATGTTTTGTCTTTTGTCAAATGGATAAATGCTTTGATTATTTCAATAGACATGATAGGACATACATAGGCGTAAAGATGTATGAATTAGCGTAACACTGAACATGCATCGCTTTTAATAGATAGACGGATATATAAATTAATTGTGTATTTTAATTATAGTGAGATGGATTCTAAACCTTAATCTTTTTATTTATTTATTTTATAACATTTAAATTAATTTACATTTTATGCATACTTGTTTTATATTTGAAACTAAGTTAAGATGGGGTTAGTTTAGGCATTTAAATTAGTTTTTAACAAAATTCAATTCTCTGTGCACTCTACCTCGCATTTGCACAACCACTTTATTGCAAAACAATTCGTACTATTGCGAGTATTATTTTTTGTACGACCATACTACACCCTAGTTTAGTATACTTTAGATAGACGATTCATGCCAACCGAAGATGAATTATGCTATTCCATTAATTATATGAAACTTATTAAAAATTTTATAATTTATACCGAGGAAAGATGGGTCGTGCTGCATCTTGATAGTTAGGTGGATGATCCGTACCAATCGAAGATACACTACAAAAATTCAGTTTTTTAGTAACGATCATTTTCTAACATGTTAGGACCATTGACACATTAGAAAATGTTACTAACGTGCCATTTTTAACGTTTTTCACAAGTTACTAAACCGCCCGTGAGAAATTGCAATTTTTTAACGTGTCAACTTTTTACACATTAATAATTTACTAACGCGTTAACACGTTAGTAAATATATATATTTTTAAAAAATTTGTCATTTTCTAACATGTCAAATTTTTATTTTTTTAAATTTTTTTTTATTTTGTCATTTTCTAACGTGTCAAATTTTGACACGTTAGAAAATGACAAAAAAAAAAAAACATTTTCTAACGTGTTAAAATGTAAAACATTACTAAATAGCAAAAAAAATAAAAAAAATAAAAATATTTACTAACGTGTCAGATTTTGACACATTACTAAATAGCAAATAATAATTAAAAAAATAAATAATAATTAAAAAAACAAATAAATAATAAATAAAAAACAAATAAATAATAATTACAAAAAACAAATAAATAATAATTATAAAAAACAAATAAATAATAACAAATAAAAAAAACAAATAAATTCCACTTTTCATATACAAAACAACTTTTCATATATAAGTTCTTTGTTGCTTCATTGTCAACAACTACATGGACATACATATCAATTATGCCTAAATAAATTCCAGAAAACCAATTGAATTAGAACCTTAACTAGATCAGTTTCAGCACTTTCACGCTTAACAATTGAATAAAAAAAAATCAACAAAAAGAGGACTAATTCAATGTACCATGTTGAGAGCCAGAAAAGCAAAAATAAAAAGGAAAGAAAAACATAACCAATGAGTATGGTTACCAGGACACAAAGAGGATACATGTATAGTGCTATACTAATGCAGTGACCATAATGACAGTTATAGTAACTATAAGAGGTAGGTTCTTACCCCAATCTTGAGCATTTAAATGCACGGTGTGTGCTGTTATTATATCTCTTCTTTCAATATACCAAAGTTCCGCTGTAAGGCGTAAAATCTCCAATTGCTCTCATCCCATTAAACTCCACTAGAAAAAAAAAACATTTTTTTATAAGTAGAAGTTAGATTAATATAATAAAACAACATAAGATAAAATAAAACTGATGTGAGATCATAATACCAAAAAATGAAGAACAAAGCAATCTCTAAGAAAGCACAAAGGGTTCCTAAGATAGCAGAACCACACCTTGGACTAATTACTGTTATAGCAGCACTTTCCAAGCCATGACATCATGATTATAGCAAGTCAGATAAACAAAACCTCTCTATTATAACAGCACTTTACCTCTAATCTGCATGTCAAGTAGGACATTGACAGAACAAGTACAGCAGTAAACATATTTCAATCCTACCCAATGAGGAAAAGATCAAACAAAGATATCAAGAAATCAAATGGGACTTAACCAACTCACACTAGCCACATAGACGTCACACCATGCAAGTGTACCGGCCGGTTGGCTCCAACATTATCTATCTCAGTAGTTAACGGTTAGTCATATTTGCCCTCTTCTTGCCTAATTAGTCCACTCTAAGCTATGAAAAAGACACTCTCCCTTTTAGCATCTTTCTAATCTTCTTGTGCTTCCTAATCCTATTAATGAAGACTCTACAACAATGATTCCAAACAAGTGTCTTTTTATATTTCATAAACCTTTGATCATTCTGTTCAACAAAAATTTAATGAACTAATCAAAATTCTTTAAAGTTCTCATAGGAACATTCTGGCATCTTTGAGTAAAATTTTATCATTCTAAAGCTATAAAATGGAAGGTGGTCTCCCCAAATGCCCATCATATCTCACCTAAACCCTTCACCACCCTTCCATTGAAAAAACTTGACATGAGTAATGGTATGTCCAAAGTGATGGAAAATCTCTGAAGAACAGAACAATCCAAACACAACAACCCCACCTCACGCAACCCTCATGGACACTAACTCATAGATTTTAACTTTCCAAATTAGGAGATCCAGGTTTAAAAGGACTTACCAAAACAATCTAGTCAATACCATACACGATTTTTCATTTACAAACCAATTAGATATTCCAATTCCGCACACTAAAGTCTCAAGAGTATTCTATACAAATAGCTAGTTAGAGTCAACACATGGACAAAATCACCTAGGAAACATACTTAAATTATGAAACATAACACCTAACAGACGAGTCAAAATAGTAATATATAAATGCACAACTGAAATAGGCCAGGAGGACATCATTTCTAACCTCACCCCACTTTCTTTGAAGTTCCAAAAGTTCCTAGTTAGAGTCACACACGTGCGCCTGCACATCCTTCTAGCTATCTACAAAAATTTGGCACCTTACTCTCTCTCTCATATTTTAGTTCTTTTTTATTTTCATGCACTTTAGCTTTAAAGAAAATCAAATCAAATATCTTTTTTATTAAGTTAACTTTAATTTTTACAAATTTGATAATCAAAACCCTGTAGTCCTTGAGGTTCGACACCCTCAATATAGCATTATCTTACGGAATTCGTTCTATTGCGAGTGATAATTTTTATTATTGATATTTTTGCTTCAAAAATACCACATCACTATTCAAGCCAAGCTGGGCTCAACTCGAACTCGAGCTAAACTATTACATTCTTTAATGTATGATTTAAGTAAACTTCAAGCCCGAATTTTAAAATAACTTCTAGATATTTATCTACAGTATAAATTAATATAACTAATTTTAGTAATATATATACAAGATATATAAACGAGTTAGCTAACTAGTTAGTATGTTAATTAATACATACACATATAAATATTAAATAACTTATATAACATATATTACTTACTAATATAAAAATTTATATAACTATTTTTTGTAATATATATATATATATAAAAGATCTATAAATGAGCTAACGAGTTGGGCTAATGAGCCGGATGAGTTGGACTTAAATGAGTCAAACTTATGAGCTCCCGTCGAACTTAATTGAGCGAGCCGGATATATATCATTAGCTAATCAAGTGAGCTTTAACAGTAACAAGCAAGTTTGTACAGTTTCGAGCTCAAATTCGAGTCAAGCTTATCCAAGCAGGTGTCAAATAAGCTATCGAGTGTGTCAGTTCATTTACAGCCTTAGGCTCAATTCATTAGAAGGATTTGAAGGTAAGGTAGCCAATCATATTTGTTAATTACATAGATTAACTATATATATAGATCTATAATAAAACTAACAACACCAATTACTATACATCGAGATAATGGTTTTTGGATAAAGGGAATACATCACCACAATTGAATTTCTTGTATCGTCATGCGCCAAAAGTTGATTAATTAATTAATTAACGAGTAAATTAAGTATGTGGCCTCAATATGCCGATGACAAAGCAACCTGAACCACCCATTGAACTTCCTAGTGTGTGATGCACCAAAAGTTGGTCGAGTAATTAATTGGTGTATATATATATTTATATATTTATATATCTATGGCCTTGATGTGCACATTACAAAAAGCAACTAAGGCAAATCAGATTCTTTATATTGCCCAAAAGGCATACACACATAATTGATCTAATATTAATAATTGTTTACAACTTAATTAATTTTTCATATTACCCTTAAACAAAATCCCTATTTCCATTCTCCACCCCCTTTTCCTTGCCAATTTTCTGACACATAAAGTCGAGGTTGTAAAGCACCGGCACCATTGCAGCAAAGCATAGGAAAACCGGCACCGGCCCAAAAATCCAAAGCAGAAGAGGGATGGCTAAGTAGAAGAGCCTGTTGCCCACAGTGTTCAAAAGGCAGCCCTTCTCTAAAAGCTCTGTCAAATATTCTGCTGTGAGTATCCCCACGGGGTCCTCTGGGACTGGGATGGAGATGAGGAGACAGACCTGGTTCAAAAACCTAATGGAAAGAGTGTGGCAGAAGAAAGAGAAGAGGAGAATTGTAAGGAGTGACACGTATTTTAAGGCCACCATAAATTCCCCATGAGCCCCATAAACGGAGTCGTTTAGGGGCTTCTTCACGCTGTATGTGCTGCTTATGATTGCTCCTAGGCCTGCGCTGACAAGGATCGAGGTTGTCGCCATTAGGGTTGATCCCATGATCACGTTCCGGAGGGTTTGGACTGCCAGGATATTCTTTTTCTCAATGTCCTGCAAAAATTTAAAATTCCTATAATTAGATTAACGGATTAAAAAAAAAAAAAAAAAAAGACTTTTTCCTAGTTGTGACAAAACATTATTAAATTTAGTAGTGCAAATAAGGAAACATTCACTATCAGCATCACATACCACATAGATAAGTGGAATTATTGAGCCACTTTTAATGAAATGATGATTCACCATGTTATATACCCTCCCCAGTTAGGGAACCACAATTACAATATTTCACTTTTATTTATCCTGCACTAAATGTAATTTATTTGCCTAGTAAAAAATGTAGAAGCACGTACAGTAATTTTTTTAGAATATGTGGAGGGGAATGGGCAGTCGGTAAAGATTTCTCTTTAGTGACTTAAATAATTATGGGATGTGAGATATCCATATTTTTTTGTTTTATATTTTTGCACAAGATAAGAATGATATGAATTAATGATTTTCGTTTTATGAGATGTAGTCATCGACCGACTGAGCTAAGCTGCCTTTTAGGAACAATAGCCAAACTGTTTGATGATGAAAGAAAGAAAGAAAAAGAGAAAAAGATAGCAGATAGTTGGAAAAAAAGAAGAACATGATAGAGAGAGAGAGCGATTGGCTTATGAACATTCATTTTCTTATTAAAGAAATGAACAAAAAGGTTTTATAACATAATAATTGCTTTAATATTCATGATTGGCACAGCATCAAGGAAGGATATCAATATGCCCCCCACCCCCCAAGCCCTCCACAAAAATTAAAAATTGTTAAAACAAAAAAAGAAAAGAAGAAGAATTTATCCTTTAAATTTGTTTGTTTTTTTTTTTTAAAAAAAAAAAAATTTGTTCAAGCCCTTTTTTAGCTAGTTCTGTCAAGGAACGTCGTGAAATTCTGTATGTTGGTGACAGGATAGAGACAGGGAATATATATATATATATATATATATATATAGGATATGGATTTTGTGAGTGCACAATTGGCTGAAATCTAATTCTGCTCTGCCTTGTTTCATATATTGTGATAAATCTTGGCGATTTGGGAAGGTTTGCGAAGCTTAAAGTGAAAAGACTTGGGTCGGGTCACAAATGAATAGATGCTTCTCCCATGCCGGCCAGCGAATCTTTATTGGCAGCCTCTACTCACAGATTAGCGTACGATGCGACTATTCCACTAATATTAAAAATTCTGTGCTGTCATTCAGGTGTGCGCGAAGCCACCATCTATACCATGCACTTTCATTGATTTCCAGATCTTTTTTTTTTTTTTTTTTTACTCAAGGGTGTTGATGATCATATCATCATCAGATCGATTTCTGCCTGAACCAACAGGAGTTCGAGCAGCACTGAGAGCTTGGTAAGTAGTGGATGATGGTGATATTAATAGTTTGAAGCTGATCAGAGTTGATGTATTTTCTGTAAACTTTTCATATATATATATAGAGAGAGAGAGAGAAAGATACGATAATATGAAAAAGAAAAGACATGGAAGGAAGGAAGGAAGGAAGATAGATAGAGATATACCTTCATCATGGCGCCGATCCAGAAGCGTCTGCCGTGTGCATTTCTTCCGATGGTGGTTGATAAGGGGTCTGTCTGAACCTTATGCCACAGCCAGACATGATATGAAATGCTTATGAGAAACCCTAATGGTACCAACATCAGATCCAGATAACTTGGTTTCCAGTCCATCTCTCTCGTCATCTCTCTCTCTCTCTCTCTCTCTCTCTGGAGTTACTTCTTGAATGGAGAGTTTATAAACATGCAAGACCTTTATATCATATAACTGCGTCTTAAGTGTGTATGTACGTTCTAGCTTTATGTATTTCCAAAAAAAAAAAATGAAAAAAAAGGCAGAAAAGTAGGGAGTAAAGCAAAATATTAATATAAACAACATTTCTCTTGTGCAAACAGCATATATAACTGGTCATTCTTGTTTGGCTAGCTTTAATTTGTTGCTTTTCTCTTCTTTCAGGTCCTTTAAGCTCTTGTTGTCCATGCCTACAAAAAACCTAAGAATTAGTGACATGATTAATGTTTGTTGAACTTTGCCATGTCCCCATTTGGTGACATGGGAAAAGTCACCACGTTATTAAATTAATTAGTAATGTGTGAAACATGGCATGTTACCGTTTAGTAACATGGCAACAATGCCCCCAAAGAAAGAATTACGTAAATAAGACACAGCTAGCTAGGCACTTGAAAAAGAATAACAAAAATTTATAAAGTAGAAAACCTTTTATTGCATGCATGATGATCTTCATTAATGGTTTTTGAAATATGTTATTGACAAAGTCAACTCTAACTTATAAAGGCTACCGTGCAGTTGAAAAAAAAGAAGAAAGAAGTGGGGTTGATGAAAGTACCCGAATTGTAATTATGAACGTGTACAGAACAAATTCTCACCGCTGAAATTTGAATCAATTTTTCAAGGAGAGGACTTTGCATTGCTGTGTACGTACATGCTAGACGGTCTCGACAAAAATTAAGGCATAAAACTCACCCTGACCTTATGCCTTAAAGAGTGAAAAAAACTATTTTGTCAAAATTAGGTCTCCTATCTCTACTTTATAAAGTAATTACTTCTTTAGACATCAATTGTCCCAAATAATAGGAAAATGTAAATTTAATAATTTAATTAATATTATAATACTCCGATTCCTAACGTGTAGGTTCAAATTTCCTCTCAATAAATTCCGTAAGTCAGGCTGTGTGCTATCTTAAAACCATTGCTATAATATTATGTCAAAGTACTAATTGTGTCAAAAGTTTAAGGTGATTAAAAATAGTAATTTTAATTATTTAATTAATATTCTATCATACTAATTTCATGCTTATTTATCATTACCATGAAGTTTCTGTTATTAATAGTTTCAATTTATAATTGACCCTTTATTTTAACCCCTATAACACATACTTTTAATGTGTTGATAGGCGGCTTGATTTCCTATTCGATCTATAAGTCATTAATTGGCTTTAGTGATATTAAAAAAAATATAACCGTAAACAACCAAACACAATAACCTATTGTCCTTGCATGTTTCTTGTTTTGGTGAAGAACAAATTGACACTCGGTTTTGCAGCTGCCATTAGGGGTGAAAAGGCGGGCACTTATTAACTGCCTGGTAACTGCTAATCACATTAACCGCTAATCGCTAATCGCTTTTGAAGGTGGTTAAGAAAAACGAGTAATCGCCTAGGCAATTACGATTAGTGATTTTAGGTTTTGAAAAAATTGCTAACCATATATATATAAAGAAAAAAATTAAAAAATTAAGAAAAAAACAAAACAAAACAACATCGTTTCTATGGTAATATGATAATATCATACTACATACGACATCATTTCTAGATTTTTATACATTTTTATATATATTTAAACACAAAAACGACTTTGTTTCATGTATTTATATAGAAATATATATAAAAATGTATAAAAATCTAGAAATTATGTCGTATGTAGTATGATATTATCATATTACTATAGAAACCATGTCGTTTTTTCTAATTTTTTAATTTTTAAAATTTTTTCTTTTAAAAAGTGGTTAACTTCTTATATAGTTAGCGAAGGCGGTTAACAAGTTTCACTAACTACTTAGGTGGTTATAGTTAGCAGTTTTAGTCAATAATTGCTAACCATAACCACCTTTTTACCTCTAATTACTACACCCATGATTGAAGAGAGCTTGAAAGAGCAGAAGAAAAAGACTTTTTTTTTTTAAATTTCTTTGCATGTCCTTGCTAGAGAATAAAGAGCAAGAGTTAGCTATTCTCTTTTTCTTGTACAAGAGCGTTATGTTGGGATTATATGCATAAAACACAGCAAAAATTACCAGCAATAGCATTAAGAGAACATGGCAAAGGATCATGCAAAACAAAAAATAACAAGGGCTACTTTCAATGCAATTCAGCTGATCCAAGAACAACGGAGCTGATTTGATTCTCTTGCTCCAATTACCAAGAAAACGTGTAGGTTAGGGTTTTAAGATCTGTAAACCTTCTCCTCAATTTAAATTAAGAGATTAAGAGTATGGAATCTAATAACTACACAAGATCCCTTTAAATAGGCTCATGTTTCCTAGTGGAAGTAGAATTAGGTTTCCAAGTCAAAGTAGGACTTAAAAGCCCTAGCCACCATGCTACCACATACATGTCCACCCAAGGGTTTTAGAGTTGTGTAATGAGGTGAAACCCATAAGGGTAATAATGCTGGGAATACATTTACAAAGTCAAAGGTTTGCAGAGCAAAATAACAAAGAATTTGTTAGTTGTTTATGTTAGCTAATTCAGTGATAAGACATGTATTTAGCCATTTGAACGAGTCTACAGTTATGTGGACCATGAAGATTTCCAGAAAGCTTCGTTCTAATGGATGCTCTATTGGCCATTCAAATGAAGACTTCTAGAGAGGTGTGTTCCAATCAGCATTCCATGCATAGTTCAAATGAGTGAATAAAAAGAGCTTGACAAAAAGGTTTTTTGGGATCGATTGTGTAAAATTCAAAAATTTTACTTTTACACAGCGGAATAAAAAACAATCCCTAAGACCTTGACCCTTCAGGAGAAACATGGCAAGATTTAAATAGACATAAAAGTCAAAACCTACCTACATGTAGCTATGGCTTCTCCTAGGCATTATGGCATAGGTGTAGTGCCCCGGGTAATTACTAGGCTATGTTTAGCTTATTTAAAGGATTAGCAAGGGTTCTTGGGTCATTAGGAGCCGTTTGGAGAAGTTTTGGGGGTTTTTCAGCACTAACCGAATGTTCGGGACTAAAACCAAGAAACCATTGTGTAAATGGTACACCAAACATTTGTAAGGGGACCATACTGAACGTTCGTTGACCCAATTTTAACTCACTAGGTAATGACCAAATGTACGCCTGCAACTCTTAAATATTGTACATACAGTACACCGAATGTTAGGCCATGGACCACCGAATGTTCATTACACTATAGATTGTCATAGCAGCACCTCAACTTTTCTAAACCTATAAATACACCATCCCATGCCCTTCAAAACCCCATTCTGCCTTCTAAGCCCTAGAAAAACTCTGTTTGAGTGGGTCGTGAGTTTTGAGAGAAGAATGAGAACTTTTCTTGGAGGTTTTACTCAAGAGAGGTAACATTCTTGTCCTAACTCGTGTTTTACATAGTTAGTATTATGTTTATAAAGCATCCTGTAAGCTTGGTTATAGTTTTTGAGGTTATGTTGTCCATCTATGTTTTTAATCTTGATTTTAGCATGATTTAGCGTTTCGTTATCATTTAGCGTATTTTATTTTATATGGTGAAGTTATTTTGAGATAGTATGTTAGGAACCCTTTTTGTAGTCTTAGAACCTATTAAGAACCGTTTGTTTAGAAGTCTATTTGGTTGAGATGAGAGTTTTTCCCTAATGTTCTAGCTAAACATTCAGCCTTAAGCCCAAATGCTCACCCAGTTTGATCGAATGTTTGCTGGCCAGGTAGAACCTCTATGTTTTAAGTTTTAGGGTTAGGGTTCATTTTCATAGATTTGAGGAGTGTGGGCCAATCGGAGCAATTTTTGGAGGAAGAATATGACCTAGGTGAGTACAAACTTACATGCTACTAGCCGTTATTTTTTCACATTCCATGAATATTTTGTGTACCAAACATACATTTTTACAATTCTCATGAAACACATTTTGATATGCTATGAACTCAACTTTTGTGAAAATATGTTGCTTAAACAAGATAATGAATGTGGTCAGATTTGTAAGAGCATGCATATAAAAGACAGATAAGAATAAATTGTATCTTATGACATGGTTCACCAATACGTGCGAGATAGTGGCCATGGGCTTACTATACATGTTAACTCTATGGTCAAAAGTGTAGGTGTGTTATATGGGCTTTGGATCTAATGGTTGTTTCATAACTAACAAAACCATAATTGGTGGGTCATTACAGGACGTAGATCATTAGTAGTGTGGGCCACCTGAAGTCGGACTCGGTCAGACTGTTAGTGTTATGAACATCAATGTACAATGGTTGGAGAATCGGGATTGTATTATAGGTCCTTTAGGACAGTGCCAACCCTTTTGAGAATGGATAATATCTCGGGTAGGCCATATAGTTTGAACTATCACTTGATTATTATGATTACAACATATATTATCGTTATACTACATCCACGAATAATTGTCATGTACCAATGCTGCATAAATTTATCAGCAATTGAGTTCATCATTCAAATGGTATAAGCATCGTGTGCATTTTTACTCACTATGTCTTTAGACTTACCCTTAGATTCTTATCCCATCCATTATGAAAATCTATGCAGTCATAGCTAGTCTAGTAGAGGATGGATTTGGGGAACCAATTAGTGATGGTGAAGAACTTGATTCATGTCATTTTTTAGGATCTGGACCCGGTATGGCTCAAATCTAGTTGAAATGCTGGAGTAACTACCAGTCAGGAGTTAATTGAAATTGTGATTATGTTCTCTTTAGTTAAGCATAGGTGTTGATGTTATTTCAGAACAATCATTAGTAGTTTGTATTATTATTTTGATAACCAGTTTCTAATTGTCACATTTGGAGATATAGTTACGTTATGATGCATTATGTTTACTCTGGTTATTTGTGATTATGGTTTAAATTATTGCTATCTCTATCCCTTAGTTTAAAGTCTTTCATTGTAGTCTCTCTTCAGAGAGGATGTGGTTCTTGAGTCTTGTTCCAAGAGGAATATGGCTAAGAGGAGAACCATGAAGTCAATTACTAGTTAATTGATTTCCATTGTGGTGTTATAATTCGTATTAGAGCCTTTTGCTTTGAATGACTGGGATTTAGGAGAGATAGTCTAGGAAATGATCATACTAAAGGATAAGCTAGTTAGTTGTCATGATTAAGTCCATAGGGTTGGTCGCTTGATTGCGACTTAATTGGTTCTAACTATGCTGCCTATTGCAGAGAATGCCTCCCTTGAAGGAATTCAACTATTAGACCTATTGTGCTCGAACTAGTGAATGTTGAAGAGAGCATCCATTTGGACCTTGTGGATATCTAGTTCATGAAGCAACAAATCTAGTAATAGATCGGGTGATGGATGCGATCAATCAGTTAGTCTCGAGCTTAGACTGCGATTTAATGGCAAGGCAGCCAACAGTGGAAGCCAACTACTCTTTAAAGAATTTTCATTATCATAACTTCGGCAATTTTGATGGGACTGGCGATCATATCAGTGTAGAGAACTGGCTGAATGATATACAAGAGTTATTGAGTACAACTAGATGTATTGAAGAGCAGAAGTTGGCTTATACTGCTTTTTTAAATTATCTGGGAGGCCGAGCACTGGTGGCAGGCTAAGAAGATGTTACTCGTCATAGAATTAGGATCGGATTAGGATAATACTTAGACTGTCTTCAAGGATGAGTTTAATCGACACTTCTTTCTTAGGGTGGTGTAGGACGCAAAGGTGAGGGAGTTCATGGACCTAATCTAGGGTGGGATGTCAGTAATTGAATACGCCACAAGGTTTATTCAATTATTTGGTTCGCCATGTATCTCATCCCGGATGAAGAGAAGAAGACAAAGAAGTTTGAGAAGGACTTGAACATGTGTATCCAGACCATGATGACCTACTTTGACATCCACAAAATTCCCTAGTTGGTGGATTGCACGTCGATCTATGAGGAGAATTTCAAGGAAAATACTATGGAGTTGGTAGACTAGAAGCGAAGGGCCCATGGACCTAGTTCATTGTTTGAAGGAGTCGGACTAGTTAAGAGAATGGATGTGGGAAGTTATCCACCCCAACGAACACAAGGGCATGCCCCAATTGCCACTCAGGCTCAACCTCAATAGCACCATAAGAGCCAAATGCTAGAGTTGTGTCGAAATGCAATAGGGTTCACTAGGGACTTTGTAGGATGGGTGTTGGGATGTGTTACTGGTGCAGCCAGTTCAGCCATTTTAGCAAGCATTGCACAGGGAAGGAGGTCCCATAACTAGTGAATACCTAGAGGCACTTAGTGCCACCATGAGTATATTCGCTTATTCTTGGAGAAGTAGAAGGGTATGGAAAGTGGTGATAGGTACCATCTCTATACTCGGGTTGGAAGCTTTAGTTTTATTTGATTTGGGGGCTACCAATTCTTTTGTATCTATCATGTTCATAATACTGTCGAAACTTGTAGTAAGAACTTTAGAAACCAATCTTACTGTAGCAACACTTGTTGGAAAAAATGTAGTATGTAAACGTTCAACTTGTGGATGCCTTGTGAGCATCTGTGGAAGGTTCTTCCCGCAAACATAGTCGTCCTCCTTATGAATAGTTATGAAATAATTATCAAGATGGATTAGTTGGGTAAGCATTTTGTAGTCATCTATTGCACTCATGAGCAAGTTATGCTTAAATCGTGGATTAAAGGAGTCACATTCATCGACAAGTGAGGTCCTTACCTCCTACCATTTTAGTTGTTCAGGCCATGAAGCTTATTTTTAGTGCCAGTTAGGCATTATTGTCGTTTCTCGTTAAACTGACAAGGGAAGAAGAGGAAAAATTGCAAGATATCCCTCTAAATATCTTTTCAATAGACTACGCTTTTTTGCCACCCCAGAGGGAAGTTGAATTTGGAATTGAGTGTGTATCAGGTACAAAACCTACATCGAAGGCACTATATAAGATGGCCCTAGTAGAGTTAAAGGAGCAAAAGGAGTTACGGTAGGTGTTGCTAGATAAGGAGCTTATATTCGCTCAAGCTCTTCGCCGTGGGGAGTCCTAGTGTTGTTCATGAAGAAGAAGGACGAGTCAATGAGGATGTGTATCAACTACCTCGAGCTAAATTATGCTTACAATTAGGAACAAGTATCATTTCCCAAGGTTCGACGATCTATAGTTGCAAGGAGCACATGTATTCTCCTAGATTGACTTACGATCAGGCTATTACCAAGTCAGGGTGAAGGAAGAGGACATTCCTAACACAGCCTTAAGGACTCATTATGGATACTACGAGTTTTTGGTCATGTCCTTTGGATAGACTAACATGCCAGCTATCTTCATGGACACAATGAACAAAGTCTTCCACGACTACTTGGATTAGTTCATTGTGATTTTAATTGATGATATCTATTTAAAGACTCATGAGGAGCACGAGAAATATTTAAGAAAGGCTCTTGAGAGGCTTCGCCAGGAGTAGCTTTATGCCAAACTCAAGAAGTGCTAGTTTTGGCTAAATAGCTTGTCCTTTCTAGTGCACGTGATTTTCAGTGAAAGCGTAGCACTCAACCGGGAAAAGTTTAAGGTAGTGGTGGGGTGGAGTAGACCAATCAGTGTGTTTGAAGTTTAGAGTTTCTTAGGACTTGCTGGTTATTATCGACGCTTCATCAAAGGTTTCTTGAAGTTATCAGAACCACTGACTGCACTTACCAAGAAGAATGCCCGCTACATTTGGATAGATGAGTGTGAAAAGAGTTTCCAAGAGCTAAAGAAGTGATTGGTAACTGTACCTGTGCTAACCTTAACTACAGAATCTAAAATTTTCGTAGTCTATAGCAACGCTTCACAAAAAGGATTGGGATGTGTGCTCATGCAGAATAGAAAATTTATGGGGTAATTACCTTTTGCCCCCATGAACTACAACACCTTAACACTTTCCTCCCATGAACTACCATCTTATGACACTTTCCCCCTTCCATCGGTCAAAGGGATTGAAACTAATGGCCAATGGAGAGAGAATTTTTTTTTTCCATTTTTGCCCCCATTTCAAATAACTAAAATGACACTTATACCTCCTAAAGTAGGGGCAAAAATGGAAAAAAAATTCTCTCACCATTGACTGTTCCTTTGACTGATAGAAGGGGGAAAGTGTCATAAGATGGTAGTTTGATAGGGTCAAGTGTCATAGTTGGTAGTTTATGGAGGAAAAGTGTCAAGGTGCTGTAATTCATGGGAGCAAAAGGTATTTACCCCTAAATTTATTGCATATGCTTCATGCCAACTGAAGGTGATCGTACCAAAAATAGTATTCGCAATAACACAAATCATTTTGCAGTGTAGCGGGTGTGCAAGTGCGAGGTCGAACCCACAGAGAATCGAGTTTTGTTAAAAACCAATTTAAATGCCTAAACTAACCCTATCTTAACCTAGTTCCAAATATCAAACAAGTGGTATGCATAAAATGCAAACTAATTTAAATGCTATAAAAACAAATAAATAAAAAGACTAAGGTCTAGAATCCACCTCACCACAATTAAAATACACAATTAATTCATACATCCATCTATCAATTAAAAGCGATGCATGTTCTAGTGTCACGCTAGTTCATACATCCTTACGCCCTATGCATGTCCTATCGTGACTATTGAAATAATCAAAGCATCCATCCATTTGACAAAAGACAAAACATAAACAATTTAGTCCAAAGGATCCAAAGTGAATGTCATTAACAAAAACAACAATGGATAAATAGACTTAAATCGAAAGATAAAATGTATCCATCGGACAAAAGACAATGAATAAACAACTACGGCACAATCAATACAATCTTCTCACGAAATTGAAATGAAATGAACACACATGACAATTAAAAGACAGATTAACGTACAAACTAACTATGAAAGCATATAAATAAATCCATGGTGAGGCTTCATCTTCAACCTTAGTTGAAGATTTAGCCTCTCATGCTAAAGAGGGACAATCGACAAAGCAATAAATAATTAAATGACGTTTAAAAGGGTTTACAGTGAAGAACAGAAAGGTTTGAGGCTTTTGAGGGCGCCTCCCAACGTAAGATAACAAATAAACAACAAGATTCTATTTATAAACAAAAATTAGTGTTCTGCAGGTCAGGAGTGTGCTTGATCGCAGGCAGTGCACTCAAGCGTAGGGCCATGTGCGCTCGATCGCACGTAACCACTCTGAAATCCCACGATGCAAGCAAGTTAGCGATGGCGGCTAGGGCAACGCAAACTTCGCGGGCTGACGAGGCATCGCTCGATCGCACTAGCAGGGGCCAAGATTCCTTCTTTGCTCAATTCCACCCCTTTAAACCACATTTTACACCAATGACCTACAGCACACTAAAATACTAAAATAACACAAAAACATTAGATATTAACAAAACTAAGAGCCTAACAAACATAAGTTAAGGAGGGTCCAATATACAATATTTGGCATCGATCAAATACCCCAAAACTTACATTTTGCTAATCCCTTAGCAAAACAAAAATGAAAATATAATAAAAAAAAAGAAACATAAATCTGCTTTCATGGGAGAAACAATTGCATTTAGCATATACAACAAGCCTTTTAAATCCCTAAGCATCCCAAGTGGACGAGTGAAGTCTCGTGAGGGTTTTCTAGGAATGACACCTACAAACAATTATTTGATACTATGTTATTAATGGACAGAGCCCTTCACACAAACACATGGTTTATACATCATTAGCAAATTTAACATGTTGAACATACAACCAACATCGTCTAGGCATCCAAATATCATTTCACTCACGATTGAAAAATTGAGACAACACATGCTCCATGAAGTGCAAAGTGAACTAACACAAGATCATGGGGTTTCAATTATTCTTAAAAGACGTGTATCCCAAAATTCATAGGAAAACAATGTGATAAATACAACCAAGGCTTGAATAGAAAGATGCATTTTTTTTTTGTAGGCTTTGCAATGCTTAACTCCCTTAAGCTTCTAAATGACTAATGTAACAAGTGTAGGGTTAGTGACTCCCAAACCAGGTGGTTTTAGGGTACTAGATGTAGAGACATCCCTAGGGGCTTAGTTACTTAAGTCAAAAGAACTACGAAACCTAACTAGGCATACAATCACTTAGCTAGAATCTCTTATCTTTTTATGTTAACACTCAATGCTTGGTGAGACACGAGGTCCGATTACTCAATAAAAAGCTCAACTTATTATTTTTTTTTTAATTAAGATTAAAGCCAAGGTTTTCATCATCACATCACAAAACCTAAAAATCTCAAGAAACACACTTCAAAGTCAAATCTCATACCTTACAAATCCTAATGCTTGTGTGCATGTGAAATATCAATTAAACAAGTGGAGTCTCTCTAATCCAACACATGAATCAAAAATTGGGATTTCTAGTGATATTTAATGTTCAAACAAGTTAAACAAACCAATGAAATGCAATCCACAGTTACGATGTAAGTTGTGCCCAATCAACACCATAGCAATAAAAAAAAATAAAAATTTTATATACAGACAAAAACAAATATATACACAAAAAACCAACAAAACAACAAATAAAAGAAACAAAAAGATAGACAAAGTATTTGTCCACACCCCCAAAGTTAAATGACACATTGTCCTCAATGTGGCAAGAAATACAATACAGTGGATGAGGAATTGAAGTGTGCAAAGGTCAAGGCGTCCCCCGAACTTGAACACCAAAACACCTATAAAAAACAAACAACAATCTTTTTCTCAAGGATCAAGCATCAAACGGTTAATTGCTGTTAGAAACTAAAACAAATAAAATAAAATAACAATAAATAAAATAACAAAAATAAAATGACTCAAAATAAAGTGCGAAAATAAAAATGAAAAAATATCGCACCTTCCCCGTTCATATGGGTGTCCAATCAATTCCTTCCATCATTTCTTCTTTAGAATTTGATATCCCTCTAGAAGGATGTTCTGCCATCTTATGTAGCAAATTTGCTTTCTTCAAAAGATTTTCTTGGTATGCCTATTCTTATATTTGCACATTTTTGTGCGTGATACCTTGAAAATCTCTACATAAGATGGCTCTTTGAGACATTTGAAAAATGAAGCTTGTGGTTTATGTTGTGTCTCGAGAGGGATTGTGATGAAGGAGTGAGCTTCATTACTCACTTCCTTATCATTCGACCAATTTGAAATTGGCGGGGGCTCAATTTCTCCTCCATTCTTAGTCTGCATCTCAGGAGTGGGATCTAATAAGGCATTGGCTTGCTCATGTATCATGTCAAGATCTGATCGGTGTCAAATATTGTATATTTAACCCTCTATAATTTAGTTTGTTAGGCTCTTAATATCTAATGTTTTTGGTTAGTTTTGGTGTTTTAGTGTTTTAGTGTTTTGCAGGTTGTTGAATCAAATTTGGGGCTAATTCCATCAACTCTGGGGCTTAAGACAGTTCAGGGAGCTTTGACAGCAAATTTGAGTCGAGCGATAATTTGCACCCGATGAGTCCCACCAAAATGGTCATATCTAGAGTTGTAGAACTCTGATTGGGGTGATCTTGGTGTATTTGGAAAGCTAACTCAAAGATCTACAAATTGTATTTCACATGTGAGGGCTAATTCTAAAGGCAATGTTCGATTGCACTGCATGCAACCGAGCGCACTTGTGCCCATCAAATGCAGAAATTCATGCACGAGTGCGATTGATCGCACCGCGTGCAATCGAGCACTCAACTGACCTAGCAGCGCTAAAACCCTAAAAATTAGCCTATAAATATCTCCATTTCTCTTGTAAACGAACCCTCACGTTTGGAAACGCTTGGAGGCGCCCATTGTGGCCTAAATCCTCCCTGTTCATCACTGTAAAACCCTCTAAACGTCATTTTATCATTTAATGCTTTTAGTTATTTTATTTTAGCTCTCATTTCCCTCATTATGGATTTGTTTATATATATTTATGTTTGCTTTATATTATTTGTCATTTAATTTAACGTATGTTCGATTCAATCACAATCTCGTGACAAGATTATGATTGGTTGTTGTTTATGGATCGTTTTTGCATCCAATATTTGTTGTGATTCATTCGGGTTACATTGGATGGTTTAATCGAGTCCAATATCCGTTGTCGTCAATGACACATCGGATGATTCGATTTCGGTTCAATATCCATTATGACCATTTATGGGTTAATACATCAAATGATTCGACTAGATTTTATAAAGGCAAAAGAACATGTGTAGAGCTAGGCCGTATGACAGGTGTGTGTGCTAACGTGAGAATAGGACATGCATTTTAGCCTAATTGATTGATAGAAGTGTGAATTAACATGCTTATATGTTGATTAAATTGTAGTGAGGTGAATTAGGGACCTTAGTCATTTTTATTTATTTGTTTTTAAGCATTTAATTTAGTTTATTTTAATGCACACCAACTGTTTGATTTTGGGACTAGGTTAAGATTTTATTAGTTTAAGCATTAGAATTAGTTTCTAGCAAAGCCGATTCTTTGTGGGATTGACCTCGCACTTGCACACCTGCTACATCGCTTAACGACTCGTGCAATTGACGAGTACAATTAAATTTGTGCAACAAATTTTGGCGCTGTTGCCGGGGATTCGATGTTTTGTGGGAATTGATTTTATGCTTAGATTAATTTTATCTTTCTACTAGTTATTTTAATTTTAGCATTTATTTTCTTTGTTTTGTGCTTTTGTATAGAAAAAAATCCAAAAAAAATTAGATTAGTGTTTGGTTGATTTTTGGGTATGTTGATAGTTTCTGGAATTTTTGGATTCTGTAAGTGTGATCAAGTGTAGTAACGCACTAGTGCACCTTTGCTGCGTTACCATTGCTATTGCGCGTGGCGTGCGATGTGACATCTTAAGTGCGATGCGATCGATCTCACGCTTGTGGAGATTGAGTGCACTAGCAGACTAAGTTATTTGTTTTTAGACCCAGGCGCAGTGCGCTTGTGCAATCAATCATATCCTTGTTAAGATTGATCACACTTACGATGCCACATTTCGCTTCGTTCGATGCGCGGTACCTTAGCTTGGCGCGCATCTCTATGACAAACCAGTATGTGTTTTAATTTTTTTTTTTTAAATTATTGTTTTGTCTTTAATTATCTATTTATTTTTCCTGTTTTTATTTATTACTGCTGTTTTTAATTTTTGTTAGTTTATTTTTATTTTTAGTTGTTTAATTAGTTTATTGTTTTTGTTAGTTTATTGATTGGTTATTTGTTTAGTTTATTTTTGTTAGTTTTTGTTTATTTTATTTTGCTGTTATTGTTTCATGTGGGATATTTTGAACTGTTTGGGTGAAGCATGAGTCTTCTGTTCAATTATTACAATGTTTTCCCTAGTTGTAGGACGCCAAATCCTACCAATTTTCACTCACATAAACTATGTTCACACTGCTCCAGCCTGTACCATAGTTTAGGTGATTGTCCACATTGGAGATAATTTTCTAATTTTTCACATGAGCAGATGAACACCAGTTTCTCCAGTCCTGGGTTTGAATCAAATTTAAATTTTTATAACCCAGATTGGAATAACCATCTTGATTTTTCATGGCAAGCTCATGCTACGGAAAATTATGCTCCCCAGGTTGACGAACTGCACCATCCTGATTATCCGCAGTTCGACAACCAATTTTCTTCCCATCCATCATATGACTATCCTCTTGAGCAATCTTCTTTGGAAGAAACGCTTAAGGAATTCATGCAACTAGTCGGCCAACCCACCATTCGTGCTTCCCATGAACTATCTTTAGAAGAAACACTTGAGGAGTTTAGGAAAATAGTCAACCAACCTTGTCAAGAAGTCATAGATGCCACTGTGGCAAACACTGAAGCAGTTGCAAGGTTGGAAGGACAATTTGGTCATCTAGTTGCTGAATTCAATAGAATTGAGGAAGAGGAACTTCAAAGTCAAGAGATGGCGATAGGGCAGTACATGATTGATGAGGATTGCCCTAGCGATCCTCATCATGAGTATGTCCAAGCCACCACCACACTTGTTAGTGAGGAAAGAGCTGATAATCATAAGGAGGAAGAGAAAGAGGAGCAAGTTGAGCAATTTGAGCCCTTGCAAAATTCAAACCCGTTCAATGACAAGGAAGTGAGTACTGAAGCTCACTCCTTTGTCACAATCCCTCTCGAGATATATCATTCACCACAAGTTTCATCTTTTCAATGTCTCGAAGAACCGTCTTATGTAGCAATCTTTGAGGATTCACACACACACTATCACACATCTAGATATCGTGGTCCTAAGAGAAATTTTAGAAGCAAGTTTTTAGGCTACATAAGTTGGCGGAACATCCTTCCAGAGGGGTATCATATTCTAAAGAAGAAAGGGTGGAAGGGATTGGTTGGACACCCATATAAGCGGGGAAGGTGCGGTACTTTTTCTTTTTTATTTTCCACACTGCATTTTTTATTTATTTTCTTTTTGTTATTTTATTTTTTGTCATTTTATTTTTATTTGTTTCAATTTCTAACAGCAATTAACTTTTTGATGTTTGTACTTGTGAAAAAAAAATTGCTATTAGTTTTTGATAGGAGTTTTGATGTTCAAGTTTGGGGGACACCATAGACTTTGCACTCTTCGGTTTCTCATCCCACTGTAATGTATTTCTTGCCACATTGGGGACAATGTGTCATTTAAGGTTGGGGGTATGGACAAATATTCTGTCTGTTCGTTTTATTTGTTGTTTTGCTTGTTTTTGTCTGTATATAATTTTTTTCTTTTGGTTGCTATGTTGTTATTTGGGCAATTTTATCATCAGAATCTGGATTGCATGTCATTGGTGTGTTTAGCTTGTTTGAACGGTGTATATCATTAGAAATCCCGATTTTTGATTCATGTGTTGGATTAGAGAGACTCCACTTGTTTGATTGTTATTTCACATGCACACTAGCATATGGTTTGTGGGGTATGAAATTAGACTTAAGGAGTGTTTTTCTTAAGATTCATAGATTGATGCGATGTGTGATGATAAACCTTGGCTGTAAAAAAAAAAAGAATAAAAAATAAAAAATATAAGTTGAACTTCTCTTTGAGTAACCGGACCTCTTGCCTGGCCAAGCAATGAATGTTCGCGTCAAAAGATGAGAAATTTTAGCTAAAATATTGTATGGCTAGTTAGGCTTCGTAACTCTTTTTGACTTGAGTAATTAAGCCCTTAGGGATATCTCTACATTTAGTGCCCTAAAACTGCCTGGTTTGGGAGTCATTGGCCCAACACTCGTTACATAAGTCATTTAGAAGTTTAAGGGAGTCAGCATTGCACAGCCTACACAAAAAAATTGCATTTTTTAATTCAAGCCTCGGTTATTTTAATCACATTGCATTTCCTATGATTTTTGGGGATACACGTCTTGAGAATAATTGAAGCCCCATGATCTTGTGTTAGCATACTTTGCACTTTATAGAGCATGTGTTGTCTCAATTTTCCAACCTTGAGTGAAATGATGTTTGGATGCCTGGATGATGTGGTTCATTTGTTTAAACATGTTAAATTTGCTAATGATGTATGAACCATGTGTTTAAGTGTTAGGCTTTGTCTATCAATAGCATAGTGTCAATAAACTGTTTGTGGGTATCTTTTCTGAAAAACCCTCACGAGACTTCACTCATCCACTAGGGAATTCCTAGGGGTTTAAAAGGCTTGTTGCATACGCTAAATGCAATCATTTTTCCCACGAAAGTGGATTTATGTTTCTTGTTTTTATTGTGTTTTCAATTTTGTTTTGCTAAAGGACTAGCAAAATGTAAGTTTGGGGGTATTTGATCGGTGTCAAATATTGTATATTTGACCCTCCTTAATTTATGTTTGTTAGGCTCTTAGTTTTGTTAATATCTAATGTTTTTGGTTAGTTTTGGTGTTTTAGTGTTTTACAGGTTGTTGAATTACATTTGGGGCTAATTCCATCGGCTCTGGGGCTTAAGATAGTTCAGGGAGCTTTGACAGCAAATTTGAGTCGAGCGATAATTCGCACCCGATGAGTCCTACCAAAATGGTCATATCTAGAGTTGTAGAACTCCGATTGGGGTGATCTTGGTGTCTTTGGAAAGCTAATTCAAAGATCTACAAATTACCCATCAAATGCATAAATTCATGCACGAGTACGATCGATCGCACTCAACTGAACTGGCAGTGCTGAAACCCTAAAAATTAGCCTATAAATATCCCCCTTTCTCTTGTAAACGAACTCTCATGTTTGGAAACGCTTGAAGGCGCCCCTTGTGGCCTAAATCCTCCCTCTTCATCACTGTAAAACCCTCTAAACGTCATTTTATCATTTAATGCTTTTAGTTATTTTATTTTAGCCTCTCATTTCGCTCACTATGGATTTGTTTATATATATTCATGTTTGCTTTGTATTTTTTGTCATTTAATTTAACATATGTTCGATTCAATCACAATCTCGTGACAAGATTGTGAATCCAATATTTGTTATGATTCATCCGTTACATTGGATGGTTTAATCGAGTCCAATATCCATTGCAACGACACATCGGATGATTCGATTCGTTCAATATCCATTGTGATCATTTATGGGTTAATACATCAAATGATTCGACTAGATTTGTAAAGGCAAAAGAACATGTGCATTTATCGGTGTGTGCTAACGTGAGAATAGGGACATACATTTTAGCCTAATTGATTGATAGATGTGTGAATTAATATGCTTATATGTTGATTAAATTGTGGTGAGGTGAATTAGGGATCTTAGTCATTTTTATTTATTTATTTTTAAGCATTTAATTTAGTTTATTTTAATGCACACCAACTGTTTGATTTTGGGACTAGGTTAAGATATTATTAGTTTAGCCATTAAAATTAGTTTCTAGCAAAGCCGATTCTTTGTCGGATCAACCTCACACTTGCAATCCTACTACACTGCTTAACGACTCGTGCAATTAAGTTTGTGCAACAAGATCCAAATCAAACTCAAATTGAGCAAAGCTCTCTTCCAAAGGATCCTCCAGACTTGGCTCTCTAAACATCATAGCTTGCTTGAGGAACTCGTCAAAATCTAGATTACATTCAATTTGATCAAAACGCTCCTAATGGATCCTCAAGACTTGGCTCACTAAAGTATCAGCATGATCAAGTAGCTTGTCCAGGTCTAGGTCATCTCCAAATTGGTCAAAGTGCTTTTCCAACGGATTTTCAAGGCTGGGCTCACAAAAAATCTCCTCAACAACTTCCTCACTCCCAAATGTGTGGTTTGGACACGCTCATGATGAGAATTGCTAGCTTCAATCACATAATGATTTATGAATGGACAATCATCTATCCGGTGAAAGGATGATAACAAAATGAACATGATTGATGAGGTACGTGAGTGTGAGAAAGCTGGGCATGGGCATGCCTAGCTGCCATGAGTTGGTTCACCCTTTCCTCTAAGTCATTGAAATTAGCGGTTGAAAAATGTTGCACTAATGACTCTTGGGGAGGATGATTGTATGATGAAAGCAAGGAAGAGTGGTCATCTAAAATGAAAGGCTCAGCTGCTAATGAAAATGAGTTAGGGAATGATATCTCAGTGGTCTCCCCCTTCTCCGTTTGCACCTCAAGAGTAGGATACTCTAGACTTGGCTCATTAATAGTTTCCTTGAAAACTTCCTCACTCATCGTCATCTTTTGACTTTGAAACTCCTCTTCCTCAATTATGTTGAATTTAGCAACTAGATGACCGAGCCGTCCTTCCAACCTTGCAACTGGCTTAGTGTTTGCCAAAGTGGCATCTGTGATTTCTTGAAAAGGTTGGTTGACTGTTTTCCTGAATGCCTCAAGTGTGTCTTCCAATGATGGTTCTTGTGATGCAGGAATGATGGGTTGGCTGGTTAGTTGCAAGAATTCCTTGAGAGTTTCTTCCACCGAAGATAGTTTAGGAGGATAGTCGTATGATGAAGAAAGTGAAAATGGATTATCAGACTGCGGATATTCAGAATGATGCAATCCATGAGATTGGGGAGCATAATTTCCGGTAGCAAGAGCTTGCCATGAGAAATCAGAATGGTTGCTCCAGTCTGGGTTATAAAAATTTGAATTTGATTCAAACTCAGGGCTAGAGAAATTGGTGTTCATCTACTCATGTGAAAAATTGGAAAATTATCCCCAATGTGGACAATCACCTAAACTATGGTAAGGGCTGGAGCAGTATGAACATGGTTCATATGGGTGAAAATTGGTAGGATTTGGCGTCCTACAAGTAGGGAAAACATCAAAATTATCAAACGGAAGACTCATGCTTCATCCAAACAGTTTAATATACAAATTCCACATGAAACAATAACCATTTTACAAAAATAAAATAAAATAAAAAAAACTAAGAAAAATTTAAAACAAAGCAGATAAACAATTAAAAACAGGCAAATAAAATAAACAATTAAAAGTAAAACTAACAATTAAACAAAAAATCAAAAATTAAAACTTAGCTGCCTCGGGTCTGTTGGTGTTGACTGCAGAGATGCGTTTGAGCGCAGGTATAGTGTGATCGAGCGTAATAGTAAAAATGTAGCAGTCTACAGCAAGTGCGCTCAATCGCAATAGAGGTGCGATCGATTGTACAGGTGCACTACGGTTTGTCAGTCTAAGTGCACTCGCGCGCTACTGCACGCTATCGAGCGTAGGCACGCGAAGTGTTGTAAATGGTGCAAGTGCGCTCGATTGCACTAACAGAGAGTGATTTTCCAGAAACTTTAACAAACACCAAAACAGCCAAACAAACCTATTCTAATTTTTTTTTTTTAATTTTCTCTATACAAAAACAAATAAAATAATTGCCAAAATAAAATAACTAGTAGAAAACTAAAATTAATCTAGATAAAAAATTAATTTTCACAAAACAAA
Organism: Carpinus viminea; assembly: GCA_013348765.1. Lineage (NCBI taxonomy): Eukaryota > Viridiplantae > Streptophyta > Magnoliopsida > Fagales > Betulaceae > Carpinus > Carpinus viminea. Next base: position 14,240,154 of record CP054674.1, read on the forward strand.
CAATTCCTCGGCAACAGCGCCAAAAATTTGATTGTACCAAAAATAGTACTCGCAATAACACAAATCGTTTTGTGGTGTAGCGGGTGTGCAAGTGCGAGGTCGAACCCTATCTTAACCTAATTCCAAATATCAAACAAGTGGTGTGCATAAAATGTAAACTAATTTAAATGCTATAAAAACAAATAAATAAAAAGACTAAGTCCTAGAATCCACCTCACCACAATTAAAATAGATAATTAATTCATACATCCATCTATCGATTAAAAGCGATGCATGTTTCAATGTCATGCTAGTTCATACATCCTTATGCCCTATGCATGTCCTATCGTGCCTATTGAAATCATCAAAGCATCCATCCATTTGATAGAAGACAAAACATAAACAATTTAGTCTAAAGGATCCAAAGTGAATATGATTAACACAAACGACAATGGATAAATAGACTTAAATCGGAAATGTATCCATCGGACAAAAGACAATGAATAAACAACTACAACACAATCAATACAATCTTCTCACAAAATTGAAATGAAATGAACACACATGACAATTAAAAGATGGATTAACGTATAAACTAACAATGAAAGCATATAAATAAATCCATGGTGAGGCTTCATCTTCAACCTTAGTTGAAGATTTAGCCTCTTATACTAAAGAGAGACAATCAACAAAGCAATAAATAATTAAATGACGTTTAGAAGAGTTTACAGTGAAGAACAGAGAGGTTTGAGGCCTTTGGTGGTGCCTCCCAACATAAGATAACAAATAAACAACGAGGTTTTATTTATTGACAAAAATTAGTGTGCTGCTAGGTCAGGGGTGCGCTCGATCGCAGGCAGTGCACTCGAGCGTAGGGTTGTGTGTGCTTGATCGTAGGTAGTTCACTCGATCGCAAGGTGTGCGCTCGATCGCATGTAACCACTCTGAAATCCCACGATGCAAGCAAGTTAGCGATGGCGGCTAGGGCAACTCAGACTTCGCTGGCTAATGAGGCGGTACTTGATCGCACCCCTTGGGCTCGAACGCAATGCACTTGATCGCACTGGCAAGGGCCAAGATTCCTTCTTTGCTTAATTCCACCCCTTTAAACCACATTTTACACCAATCACCTACAACACACTACAACACTAAAATAACACAAAACATTAGATATTAACAAAACTAAGAGCCTAACAAACATAAGTTATGGGGGGTCAAATATACAATATTTGGCATCGATCAAAAGGTTTATGAGCAAAATTACTCCATGCACGACCTAGAATTGACAGCAGTCACATTCGCTTTGAAGATCTGGAGATATTACTTGAATGGTGAAAGGTGTGAAATCTACACGGCCTAAAGTATTTCTTCACTTATAAGGAATTAAACATGAGGCAGAGATAGTGGCTGAAGCTAATTAAGGATTATGATTGTGAGATCAATTACCATCTTATAAGTGTTGAATATCACACACTTGGTCGTACCAAAAATAGTACTCGCCAATTGCACGAGTCGATCTTAGTAATGTGGCTGTGCAAGTGCGAGTGTCGAACCCACAGAGAATCGTGTTTGTCGAAAATCAACTTTAAAGTGCTTAAACTAATAAAATCTTAACCTAGTTCCAACATCGAGCAGGTGGCGTGCATAAAATTAAACTAAACTAAATGCAATAAAATAAAGCAGAAAATTAAACTAAGTTAAAAAAACATTAAAATAAAGAAATAAAAATGACTACAGTCCCTACTCCACTTCACAATTAATTAATCATATATATAAACATGCTTAGCTCATATTTATTAACAAATATGCTAAGGCATACTTTGAGCGTTAACGCATTGTTCATATTTTCGCTCATCGATAAGCGATATGTATATCCTATTGTTGCTACACAATCTTGTCGGACTAACCGAGGCAAACATCAATATAAGAGGTCACAACGGATAATGGTCTCGATAAGCGCTGAATGTTGCACATTCAAGCCTTTAACTTGCATTTGTTAATACCTTAACAATCGCTATTTATTTGATTTTGTTTTATTTGGTGTTTCGGGTCAATTATAAGCTTAGTTGGAAATTGGGAAGAAAGGGCGAAAAGAACCATCTTGTGCGCGACGATCGAGCATACTGCGATCGTCCGAGAAAACGTCGCCCAAAGATGAACAGCGTGCGCTGGGCGAACGATCGCCCAGCCTTTGACGTCTTTCGGTCACTTAACGGCGGTAGCGTGGACAGCTAAAATCTGCATCTTCAAGTTTCCTAGTTGAAGTAGGAGACTAATCTCTGACCATGATTAGGGTTTTAGGGTTTCTAGGGTTTCCTAGTGTCTATAAATAGGCCCTTATACAATGTAAAAGGAGGTTTTTCCTTGAGTGCGAATTTTATACAAGTTTATGGAGTTCATCGCATGAGTACTAAACCCCCATTGTGGGGTACCGATGTAACCCTCTCCAACACACACGGTGATTGTAATTGATTCATTTAGTTTATATTACATATGTTGATTACATAACTGTGAGGATTGCAACCATTGATTTACATTCTTAATATAATGCAATTGTTATTCAATTCTAAAATCAATGCTTGCAAAATTCTTATCTTGTCTTAGAATTTATTTTGCATGTGTTGAACTCAATCGATTTTATTTTACGTGATCATAAAACCGATGGTTGTGTAATGGTTTTAATATGCATATGATTAATAGGATTAGATAGACCATGCTTAGGGGAAGGCGGGTCGTACTACGCCTAGTTTAGAGTAGGCGAACGTGCCAACCGAAGATGGGTTATGCTATTCCATTAATCATATAAAACGATAAAAGATTTTATAGTTTATACCTAGGGAAGGCAGGTCGTGCCACATCTTAGTGGTTAGGTGGACGATCCGTGCCAACCAAAGATAAACTATTATTATCCTTTATCTGAATTTTCTTGTCGTATAACATATGTGATTATAAGTCGTGTGGATCAATTACGGTTATTGTGTGTATGGATTGCGGTGAAGTCTACCTCTCTCTCTCTCTGAAATCATCAATTTTATATTGCGGTTAATTTTATGCATTCTAGTCACAATCATCAATCTTGTTTCTAAATTAGGTTAAACCTTATTCTTCAATTTTAATAGCATTCCTTACAGTCCTTGTGGTTCGACACCCTCAATATAGCCCTATCCTACGGGATTCGTCCTATTGCGAGTGGTAATTTATTATTGATATTTTGGTCAAAAAAATACCACATCAGGTCCAAGATTTATCCGATGTATCTCCGGTTACAGCGCAATGAGTCGGCGTTCAACGATTGGCAAACAACAATCAATACACTTTTGTCACTAAAATGCATTGAAAGCGAATAGACATAAATTAAATGACAGAATAATACGAACTAAACATAAATATAAATAAATAAATTCAAGTGAAGGGACTAAGAGACTAATTAAGCGTAAAATAAAACATAAAATAAATAAATGACAATTTAGAGGGTTTACAGATGATAAACAGGGAGGTTTTGGCCTCCAAGGGCACCTCAAACGTAAGAATAAGAAAATACACATAAGGTCCTATTTATAGGCTGGCAGACACTGGAGTGCGTTCAACTCACTACTGCGTTCGAAGCGATTATTATTTGTGGTCGAGCAGGCGCTCGATCGCAAATAAAGCTGGCGGCTAGGGCTGACTAGGCGTGCGTTCATGCGTTACTTGCGTTCGAACGCAGATAACTTCGATAGGGCCGGCTGGGCATGCGTTCGACCCTGCTCATGCTGGTGCATTTTGCCTTTTGCTAGCCATGATTTAATGCAATGTCCTGCACAACACAAAATACTAAAAACACTACAAATGATTAAATATTAACAATGCTAAAGGCCTAACGAATATAAATTAAGGGTCCAAATCAGCACTTTTAGGCACCGATCAAATACCCCAAACTTACATTTTGCTAGTCCCTTAGCAAAACAAAATGAAAAACACAATAAAACATAAGTCCGCTTTTCGTGGAGAACGATTGCATTGGCGTATGCAACAAGCCTTTTAAACCTCTAGGAGTTCCCTAGAGGGCAGTGAAATCTCGTGAGGGTTTTCAGAATGACACCCACAAACAATTATTTGGCACTATGTTATTAATTAGATAAAGCCCAACACTTAAACACATGGTTCATACATCATTAGTAGATTTAACATGTTAAACATATGAACCACATCATCGCATCCAAACATCCTTTCACTCAAGGTTGGAAAATTGAGACAACACGTGCTCCATTATGTGCAAAGTGAACTAACAATAAGATCATGGGATTTCAATCACTCTCCAAAGACATGTATCCCAAATTTAAAGGAAAAACAATGTGATAAATACAACCAAGGCTTAAATTGAAAGATGCAATTTTTGTGTAAGGCGTGCAATGTTGACTTCCTTAAACTTCTAAATGACCTATGTAACGAGTGTTGGGCGGTGACTCCCAAACCGAGCGGTTTAGGGCACTAGATGTAGAGACATCCCTAAGGGCTTAATTACTCAAGTCAAAAAGAGTTCTGACCTAACTAGCCATACAATTTTTAACAGCAATTTCTCATCTTTTGTGAACACTCATTGCTTGGCAGGCAAGAGGTCGGTTACTCAATGAAAAATTCACTTTATTATGATTTTGATTTTTTTTTTTTTTTTTTTTTAAAGCCAAGGTTTTCATCATCACATCCTAAAATCTCAAGACACACTTCAAAGTCAAATCTCATACCCACAGACCCTAATGCTAGTGTGCATGTGAAATTTCAATCAAACAAGTGGAGTCTCTCTAATCCAACACAAGAATCAAAAGCTGTGATTTCTAATGATAGGCAATGTTCAAACAAGTTAAACAAACCAATGACATGTAATCCACATTCTGATGTAAGTCATGACCAATCAACAACATAGTAACAAACAAAAAAAAAATTTTATATACATGGCAAAAACAAATATATACATGCAAAAACAAAACAAAACAATAAATAAAACAAAAACAGAGAGAATGTTTGTCTTTGTCCACACCCCAAACTTAAATGACACATTGTCCCCAATGTGGCAAGAAATACATTACTGATGGGATGAGGAAGGATGAGCAAAGTCCAAGCGACCCCCAAACTTAAACATCAAACACACTGTCAAAACTAACAGCAATCTTTTCTAAAAGATAAAACATCAAAATGTTAATTCTTTGTTAGAAAAAACAAATAAAATATATACATGAAAATAAAATAACAAAAATAAAATAAAATGCATGCGGAAAATAAAAAAAAGAAAATACCACCTTCCCCGCTCATAAGGATGTCCAATCAATCCCTTCCATCCTTTTTCTTTAAAATAAGATACCCCTCTGGAAGGATGTTAAGCCATCTTATGTAGTTGTCTTTGTTTGAGGATCCACTTAGGAACATGGTTCCTAGATTTGTGATGGTGTGTGTGTGAATCCTCAAAGATTTCTACATAAGATGACTCTTGAGACATTGGAAAGATGGAACTTGATGATATGTCTCGAGAGGATTGTGACGAAGGAGTAAGCTTCAAGACTCACTTCCTTGTCATTGGGCCAATTTAAAATTGGCGGGGGTCAAGCTGCTCCTTTCTTCTCCTCCATTCTCAGTCGGCACCTCGAGTGGGATCCAATAAAACCTTAGCTTGCTCATGTATCATGTCGAGGTCCAAATCAAACTCAAATTGAGCAAAGCTCTCTTCCAGGATCCTCCAGACTTGGCTCTCTAAACCTCACGACTTGCTCGAGGAACTTGTCTAGATCCAAATCATATTCAATTTCATCAAAACACTCTCCGGATGGATCCTCAAGACTAGGCTCACTAAAAGTCTCAACATGATCAAATAGCCTATCCAAGTCTAGGTCATCTCTATCTGGGCAAAGTGTTCCATCTCGGGATCCTCTAAACACAAATCATGCAACACTCCATCTTGCATCACTAGCCTATCGAGGTCTAGGTCACAATCATCTGAGGTGAAACATTCTATCTTAAGTTCCTCTAAGCTACACTCACTTGCAACTTCATCTCTAATTTCCTCATCAACAAGTATGGTGGTGGTTTGAGCATTGTCAAGTGCAGACTTGTTAACCTCGGTCATGTAATAATAATGAAAGGACAATCATCAAGCGGTGAGAATGATGATAACAATATTCACATGACTGATGAGGTGTGTGAGTGTGAGAAAGCTGGGTATGGGCATGTCTGGCTGCCATGAGTTGGTTCGCCCTCCCTCGAAGTCATCGACATGAACCGTAGGAAAATGTTGCTCAAATGACTCTTGGGGAGGATGAGCCATCTCTTGACTCTGAAACTCCTCCTCCTCAACTAGGTTGAATTTAGAAACTAATTGACCAAACTGTTCTTCCAACCTTGTAATTTCTTCAGTGTTTGCCATATGGGCATCTATGATTTCTTGACAAGGTTGGTTGACTGTTTTCCTAAACGTCTCAGTGTTTCTTCTAATGATGGTTCATGAGGCAGAAATGGTGGGTTGGCCGACTAGTTCCATGAATTCCTTAAGAGTGTCTTCCAAGGAAGGCGTCGAGGAGGATAGTCATGATGAATGGGAAGAAAAATGGTTGTCGAACTGCGGATATTCAGGGTGGTGCAGTTCGTCAACCTGGGGAGCAAAATTTTCCGTAGCATGATCATGCCACGAAAAATCAGAATGTTGCTCGATCGGGTTATAAAAATTTGAATTAGATTCAAACCGAATTTGGAGAAACTGGTGTTCAACTGCTCATTTGAAAAATCAGAAAATTGTCCCCAATGTGGACAATCACCTAAACTATGGTAAGGGCTAGAGCAGTGTGAACACGGTTCATGTGGGTGCAAAGTGGTAGAAACATTAAAATAATCGAGCGGAAGACTCATGCTTCACCCAAACAATTCAAAATATTCCACATGAAACAATTAACAAAAATAAAATAAAATAAACACAAACTAAAAAAAAATAAACTAAACAAGAACTAATAAATAAACTAACAAAAATAATAAACTAATTAAACAATTAAAATAAACTAACAAAATATTAAACTAATAAAAAGCAACAAGTAAATAAATAAACTAGGCGAATAAATAAATAAACAAATAAATAATCAAATAAAATAAGAAAAAGCGAAAAAGCAGAACACATACCGTCGATTACTCTGCGTGAGAGTGCTTCGCCGAGCGCAGAACGATGATCAATCGCAGCCCAAAATGTATGGCGACCTGAAGTGCGTTCGACGCAAGGGATGTGCGTCGAACGACAATCGACTGCCTTGCTTAAAAAGGCGCTAATCTAATTTTTTTTTTTATCTATACAAAAGCACAAATAAATAAAATAATTGCACAATTAAAATAACTAGTAGAAAGATAAAATTAATCTAAGCAAGAAAAATTAATTTCAACAAAACACCGATTCCCGACAGCGCGCCAAAATTTGATGTACAAATTTAATAGTACTCGCCAATTGCACGAGTCGATCGTAGTAATGTGGTGTGCAAGTCTAGTGTCGAACCCACAGAGAATCGTGTTTGTCAAAATCAACTTTAAAAGCTTAAACTAATAAAATCTTAACCTAGTTCCAACATCGAATATGCATAAAATAAACTAAACTAAATGCAATAAAATAAAGCAGAAAATAAACTAAGTTAAAAAACATTAAAATAAAGAAATAAAATAACTAAGTCCTACTCCACTTCACAATTAATTAATCAATATATAAACATGCTTAGCTCATATTTATTAATAGTTATGCTACAAGGCATACGCGTTAACGCATTGTTCATATTTTCGTCTATCGATAAGCTCCTATTGTTGCTACACAATCTTGTCGATCTACCGAGGCAAACACTTTGTTACAAGAGGTCACAACGGATAATGGTCCAAGACGAATATCCGATGTATCTCCGGTTGCAACAATAGTCGGCGTTCAACGATTGGCAAACAACAATCAATACACTTTTGTCACTAAAATGCATTGAAACGAATAGACATAAATTAAATGACAGAATAATACTGAACTAAACATAAATATAAATAAATAAATCAAGTGAAGGACTAAGAGACTAATTAGCGTAAAATAAAACATAAAATAAATAAATGACAATTTAGAGGGTTTACAGTGATAAACGAGGGAGGTTTTGGCCTCCAAGGGCACCTCAAGCGTAAGAATAAGAAAATACACAAGGTCCTATTTATAGGCTGGCAGATATTGGAGTGCGTTGAGCACTACCCGTTCGAACGCACCGCGATTATTTGTGTGAACGCAGGCGCGGCGCTCGATCGCAAATAATCGCCTATAGGCTAAAGGGCGACTAAGTCGTTGGAGGTCCCTTGCGTTCGACGCAGAGATAACCGTTAGGGCCGGTGGGCATGCGTTCGACCCTGGTTGACGCACTCAAGTGCGTTCGAGCGCACTTGGCGAGAATCGACTTCTTCACTTAGTGCATTTTGCCTTTGCTAGCCATGATTTAATGCAATGTCTCCAGCACAAAATACTAAAAACACTACAAATGATTAAATATTAACAATGCTAAAGGCCTAACGAATATAAATTAAAGGGTCCAAATCAGCACTTTTAGGCACCGATCAACACTCAAACCCCTTAACTCACGTATGTGAATTCCTTAGCATTGTTATTTGTTTGATTTTGTGTTCAGGTTTTTATATGTCAAACTCAAGAATTCCATTGACAATTGGGATAAAAGCACATTTTGGGAGCATCTTGAAGGCCTAGGATCAAGCACACAAGCATTTGGGCTCAAGCACCCCAGCACTTAGGCTCGAGCACACATCCCTTGGGCTCGAGCGCACACAGTTTTCAAAATGTGGCAGGAGTCCTTTTACAGCTTGGATTAGGTTTTCAGTCTATCACTTGGACTGGGAGACTGACCTACGATTTTTCTATGGTTTCTAGGGTTTTCCTAATCCCTATAAATTGGCATCTAAACATGTAAATAAGGCACACTACTACCTAGAGCTAAAATTTGGCAAATAGTATTGGAGCTTAATAGAGTCATGAGTGGCGAAAACCCTTCGTGGAGTATTGATGTAACCCTATACAGGCACAATGGTTTGATTGTATTTTAATTTATAGATTTTCAATTTATGCATGTTGATTGTAAAACTATAGAAATTGCTACAACTTGATTCTATTCTTAAATATTAAATGAAATTGTTCTTAAATTCTAAATTCAATATTAGTGAAATTCTTATCTTGTCTTAGAAAGTCTATTACTTTTATTGAACTCAAATCATTCTTAGTTTTGTGATTATGAAGATGATGGTTATACAATAATTTTTAATTGACTTATGATCAATTAGATTAGATAGGCCATACCTAAGAAAGATGGATTGTACTACACCCTAGTTTAGTGTAATTTAGGTAAACGATCTGTATCAACTGAATATGAATTATGATATTCTATTGATTGTATGAAACTTATTAAAGAATTAGATAATTCATACTTAGGGAAGATAGGTTGTACCGCATCTTAGTGGTTAGGTGGATGATGTACAAATTTAATTTTACTCGTCAATTGCACGAGTCGATCGTAATAGAGTGGATGTGCAAGTGCGAGTGTCGAACCCACAGAGAATCGGTTTTGTTAAAATCAACTTTTAAATGCCTAAACTAATAATATCTTAACCTAGTCCCAAAAGCAAACAGGTAACGTGCATAAAATAAACTAAACTAAAAATGCATTAAAATAAAGAAATAAAATAACTAAAGTCCCTAATCCACCTCACGATTAATTAATTCACATATAAACATGCTTAGCTCATATTTATTAAACATTTATGCTACAAGGCATACTCTGAGCGTTAACACATTGTTCATATTTCCATCTATCGATAAAGTTCATATGTATATCCTATTGTTGCTACACAATCTTGTCAAACTACTCGAGGCAAATACTGTTTACAAGAGGTCACAATGGATAATGGTCCGTAAACGAATGTCCGATGTATCTCGTTTACGAGTGTTGACGTTTGGCGTTGTAAACAACAATCAACACACTTTGTCACTAAAATGCATTGAAACGAATAAACATAAATCTTAAGAGAGAATAATCTGAACTAAACATAAATATATATAAACAAATTAAAGTGAAGGAATAAGAGACTAAATAAAAGTAAAATAAAACATAAATTAAATAAATGACAATTTAGGAGGATTTACATGAAAATAGGGTTTTGGGCCCTAGAGGCACCTCCCAAACGTGAAAAACAAATGAATACACAAGGTCCTATTTATAGGCTAGTGGGTCACTAGAGTGCGTTTGAACGCACTACCTGCGTTCGAATGCACCAGTTATTTGTGGTCGAATGCAAGGTACACGTTTGACCGCAAATAACTGCTGTGGCGGCTAGGGCTGACTGGGCATGCATTCGACCGCAGATCCCTTGCGTTCGAACGCAGATAATCGCTAGGGCCAGCTGGGCATGCATGCGACCATGGGTGCGCACTTTAGCAAGATCTTCACTTTAAGTCCACATTCTTGCCCTTTGCTAGCCATGTTTGTTGCAATGACCTGCACAATACAAAACACTAAAAACTATACAAAATATTAGTTATTAACACAGCTAAGAGCCTAACAAACATAAGTCAAGGGGGGTCTAATAAACAATATTTGACACCGATCAGTGGACAGTCTGTACCAACCGAAGATAGATTATACTCATTCTTTAATAAGGTATTTTCTTTTTATTTATAATATGCATAGAATGAATTTATTGAATTAAATATGATTAACCATTGATGTGCGGATAACGGGGAAGTCAATACCCTACTCACTATCTCATATTTCTAATTCTCTTTTGCGTTTATTTTATGCACTTTAATTACAAAAACAATTCAATCATCTTTACTGAAGTTCATTTTAATTCTCATAACCTTGATAACAACATCCCTGCTGTCCTTAAGGTTCAACACTCTCTATATAGCCTTATCCTACAAGGATTTGTCCTATTGCCAGTGGTAAGTTATTATTGATATTATTTTGCTTTAAAAACACCAAATCATCATCCTAGGAAGGCCAACGTAGTTGTTTATGCGCTTAGTAGGAAGTTGACCATCGAGCTTGCCACTCTTTGAGTTTCTGAGCCTCAATTGGTCTTGGTGTTTGCAAGGATGGGGCTGGATGTAGTAGACAAAGGAGCATCGACAATCTTATCCAATCTAGTGATTCAGTTGGAATTGCTCAAAAGAATTAAGGCTGCTTAATTGGAGGACCAGGAGTACCTGAAGATCAAACAATTGCTAGAAGAAGGAAAGGCCCAGCAATTTTGCCTAATGGATGATGGGTTGCTCACCAATTTCAAATAAGTATGTGTACCAATAGGCGAAGGATTAAGGAAGGAGCTTCTGAGTGAGACTTGTCACACCTTGTATAATGTACATCCGAGGAGCACCAAGATGTACAAGGATGTGAAGGAAACATATTGGTGGAACAATATGAAGCGAGACATTGCTAAGTATGTGGAGCAATGCCCAACCTACCAACAAGTGAAGGCAGAAGATCAATGATTGGAGGGAACACTCAAGTCGTTTCTTGTGCCCCTAAGTGGAAATGGGACGAGATAGCCATGGATTTCATTTTGGGGCTACCCAATACAGCTACTAGAGAACACTCCATTTGGGTAGTGGTTGATCGTCTCACGAAGAATGGTCATTTCATCCTCGTTAAAGTTAAGAACCCTATGGATAAGTTGGCAAGAGTATATGTTCAAATTATAGTTCGACTACATGGAGTACCATCGGCAGTTATTTCATACAAAGATTCTTGATTTACTTCGAGGTTTTAGTAGAACGTGTAGAAGGAGATGGGAATGAAATTAAACTTTAGTACCACTTTTCATCGTCAAACAAATAGTCAATCAGAGTGAACTAACCAAATTCTAGAAGAAGTGTTACGAGCATTAGTTTTGGACTTCAAAGGTAGTGGGATTCAGTACCTGCCTTTAATTGACTTTGCTTACAACAATAGGTATCAAGTGACTATTGGAATACAACCTTACAAATCACTTTATGGACGAAAGTGTCAATTACCCTTGAATTGGGACAATGTTGGTGAGAGACAGATGTTAGGACTGGAGATGATCCATCAGACAAACAATGAGTACATCCCAAATTCGGTAGAAGATTTACGCTAACAACCGTATACACCCTTTGGAATTCAAAGTAGGAGTGATGTGATTTGGGAAGATAGGGAAGTTGAGCCCTTGATTTGTTGGGCCATTTGAAATCACTCAAAGGGTGGGGAGATTGGCATATAGGGTTGCCTTACCCCTAGATTTAGATGGAACGCATGATGTTTTCCATGTCTCAATGTTAAGGAAGTACATCCACTATCCAGACTTGGTAGTAGAGTACGAGTCATTGGAAATTCAAGAAGGATTGACTCACACCGAGGAGCCGATAAAGATTGATCGTACAAAAATAAGTACTCGCAATAACACAAATCATTTTGCAGTGTAGCGGGTGTGCAAGTGCGAGGTTGAACCCACAGAGAATCGGGTTTTGTGTAAAACTAATTTAAAATGCCTAAACTAACCCTATCTTAACCTAGTTCCGAATATCAAACGGTGGCATGCATAAAGATAAACTAATCTAAAATGCATAAAAACAAATAGATAAAAAGACTAAGGTCTAGAATTCTCACCAAAATTAAAATACACAATTAATTTATACATCTGTCTATTGATTAAAAGCGATGCATGTTCTAGTGTCACGTTGGTTCATACATCTTTTCGCCCTATGTATGTCCTATTGTGCCTATTGAAATAATCAAAGCATTTGTCCATTTTACAAAAGACAAAACATGAACAATTTAGTCCAAAGGATCCAAAGTGAATGCGATTAAGACAAACGGCAATGGATAAATAGACTTAAATCGAAAGATGAAATGTATCCATCGGACTAAACACTATGAATAAACAACTACAGCACAATCAATACAATCTTCTCACGAAATTGAAATGAAACGAACACACATGACAAATAAAAGACGGATTAACGTACAAACTAACTATGAAAGCATATAAATAATTCCATGGTGAGGCTTCATCTTCAACCTTAGTTGAAGATTTAGCCTCCCATGCTAAAGGGAGACACAAGCGACAAAGAAATAAAAGTAATAAATAATTAAATGACGTTTAGAAGTGTTTACAATGAAGAACATAGAGGTTTTAGGCCTCTAAGGGCGCCTCCAAAATGTAGGTTGACAAGAAAACATAAGGGTCCAATTTATAGATAAAACTAATGTGTTGCCAGGTCACGTGGTTGCACTCGATCATAGGCAGTGCGCTCGAGCGTAGGCCTATGTGAGCTCGATCGTAGAAGGTGCGCTCGATCATAAGTGCTCAAAATTTCCATGGTGCAAGGCAAGTTAGCGATGCCAGCTAGGGCGATGTAAACTTCGTGGGCTGACGAGGCATGCGCTGGATCGCACCTTGGGTTCAAGCACTGTGCGCTCGATCGCACCAAGTGCACTCGAGCGCACTGGAAGGGGCCATATCTTCACTTTTTGCCCTTTTTCACCATTTTAACCGCAGATTGCTGCCAACGTCCTGTAACACATTAAACACTAAAACAACTAAAAACATTAGATATTAACGACGCTAAGAGCATAACAAACATAAGTTAAGGGGGGTCAAATATACAATATTTGGCATTGATCAAAGATAATGGATAAAAAGGACCAAGTGTTGTGTACCAAGACAATTCCCATCATCAAGGTATTATGGCTTAATGACGGTGTCGAAGGAGCATCATGGGAAGCAGAGCGGGATATGTGGAATCGATATCCCATTTGTTTGAAATTTTATTGTGTATGACTCTTTCATTAATTCTCAAAGATTATGCTTGGACAATATACTTATTCCTATATTGGTTAAGGGATAGTTGAGTGAGAAATAGTTTGCTTTCTTCTACAGGGTGATGGTGCAAATAACTATAGATTCGGACTGCATGTGGAATTACTCTTTTTCTGAGTTGATCGATTTGGGAATCAAGATTGATGATGACTGGTATAGTGTGGGCAATATCGAGTACAATTCTTTAGATGACTTACATAATGACTTTGCATAATTGTTCGAGGGAGATTTAGTGCTAACAAATGGTACAGGCGAGATTGCCCATAGATGTGTTCTTTTTAAAGCCAAAAATATCAATTATAAAAATAACCACTCACAATAAGACGAATCTTTGTAGCATACGACTTTAGAGAGGGTGTCGAACCTTAAGGAATGCAGATATTTTGTTATCAAATTTATAAAAATTAAATATAACTTAATGTAAAGGAGAATATTTTGATTTTGTTCTCTAAAAGTAAATGCATAAAATAAAAGACATAAAGATAAAAAGTGATGAAAGAAAGAATAGGAGGTTGATTTCACCACTAACCACATAACAATGGTCAATCATAAATTAATAAGAAAAATTCATATTATGCATGATATAGGGCTCGTGTCACTCGAGTAGTCAAGAAAATACCATCATTAAGGAATAAGTATAATCCGTCTTCGGTTGGCACAGACCATCCATCTAACCACTAAGATGCGGTATGATCCATCTTCCCTAGGTATGGATTATCTAATTCCATAATAGGCTACACACAATCAATGAATAAGCATATCCCAACTTCAGTTGGCACGAATTGTCTACCTAAATTACACTAAACTAGGGTGTAGTACAATCTGTCTTCCTTAGGAATGACATATCAAATCCTATTGATCATGCATCAATTAAAACCATTGTGTAACAATCATTCTCATAATCATAGAAAATATGAATGATTGAGTTCAATCAATATAAAAGACTTTCTAAGACAATATAAGAAATTCATAATAATTGAATATAAACATTAAGATCAATTGTCACAGTTATACAACCATCATGCATATAGAAAAACCCAAATTAAAATATAATTAAACCAATGTTACTTGGAAAGGGCTACATCAACGTCCTATTATAGAATTTAGTTGCTCATCGGAGTGTTGGGATGGCCTCTTGTCATGATCTTTTCATCTTCAACTTGTCAGGCCTCCAAGGAGATTATTTCTATCTAAAACTAAGCACACCTTCTCTTAAAGCTTAAGGGTCTATTTATAAGGATCAAATAAGTCCTAGAAGCCCTAGGAAACCTAAAAAATTCGGACTTCAATCTCCTCGTCAAATTAGGAAACAATCCAAATACAAATTGGAATAGGATTCGTCCAAATTGGCATTCTTTTATTGCGGGACTATTTTGACATGGAAAACTTTCGAATTAGAAAAATCATATTTCACAATTATTTTAAAATTTTGAGTTAACCTTCCAATGACACTAGAATCACCTTAATCAAATATTTGAGCTAAAAGTTATAGCCAAAATACTGAGACATGTCCAGAATCTGAAATTCTATCCAATTTAATTTTGACTCCAATTAGAGAAATTCTGATTTTATCATTTCCTTGATTTGATTAAACTTAACCACATCATATAGGTTCCCTATTATGATTGGTTAAGCTTAACCATATCTTCTAGGTTTTCTCAAAGTGTATTTTAAGCCTAAATAAAATGGAATTAATTGTATCTTTATTTAAAACCTGAAAACAATAAAAAACACAAAATCAAACAAATAACAATGTTAAAGAATTAACATATGCAAGTTAAGGGGCTTGAATGTGCAACATTTAGCGCTTATCACACCACCAAATTTCATATTGCTAGTCCCTTAGCAATATAAAGTAGAAAATAGATTGAAAAACAAAAAGATAAATCCATCTTTCGTGGGATGCACGATTGCATTTAGCATATGTAACAAGCCTTTTAAACCCTAGGAATTCCCTAAAGGATGAGTGAAGTCTCTTGAGGGTTTTCCAGGAATGATACCCACAAACATTATTATCATTATGTTATTCAAAAGAATAAAGTATCACAAAAATAATGGTTCTCATTTATTAGCGAGCTTAAAGTGATAAACTCCATCTTCAAAATTCCAATAAATTCTCAAGTCAAATCACTTACAAATGGCAAGTTGAGATACAACAAATTTCAATTGGTGCAAAGTGAACTAACACACAATCATGAGGCTTCAAAATAATTCTATCATAAATGAATCAACATCTCAGAATTTATTGGACTTCCTATCAGATAAAACAACCAAGGCCTACACCTTTCTTTTTTTTTTTTTAGAATGCAGGCGTTGCAATACTTAGCTCCCTTAAACTTTCTATTTGGCCCATGTATCGAATGTTAGGCCAATGACTCCCAAACCAAATGGCTTTAGGGCACTAGGTGTAAAGACACCCCCTAAGGGCTTACTAACTCGAGTAAAAAAGGCTATGAAGCTAAGCTAGCCATATTATTAATCAAACCAAATTTCTCACTTTTTGACGCAAACACTCATTGCTTAATGAAGCAAGAAGTCTAGTTACTCAGTGAAAAATTGAAACTTGATTTTTTTTTTTTAATAAATAGCATACCAAGGTTATTCATCCAATACGTCACCTAATAGAATTCAAAACATTGAAAACAAACATAATTGGTCTCAAATTTCATACCTCATAAACATGTGCTAGTGTGGTCAAGGTAGATTTAAATTGAAACAAGAAGCATCTAATGTTGCCAAAAGTAAGTAACGAGACTCAAAATTCCTAAGTCAAATTATCATGTCTTCATAACTTTAAGCCTATCAATAAAATTCAAACCAAAATCAAAGCTCAACCATATGCTTAAGAATCACATAACAACAATTTTGGACAGTGTTTTTGTAGTGACCCAAATATTTAACTAAGCATAAGTGGCTTAGTTAAAGAGTTAATTTGGACTTTGGGTCACTATGATCCGCTAGAAGGGCATTTTGGGGAATTGAACTTTTGGACCTATCATGTGTTCATAACTTTAAGCCTATCAATAAAATTCAAACCAAAATCAAAGCTCAACCACATGCTTAAGAATCACATAACAACAATTTTGGACAGAGTTTTTGTAGTGACCCAAATATTTAACTAAGCATAAGTGGCTTAGTTAAAGAGTTAATTTGGACTTTGGGTCACTATGATCCACTAGAAGGGCATTTTGGGGAATTGGACTTTTGGACCGGACGTATGCTAGGGTTGACGGACGTACGCTCTTTTCTTTTAGTGTGGATGTACGCTAAAACGCCAGACGAATCGCTATCTTTAGCTGCGTACGCATGTTGGTCCCCCACCGACGACGCTTGACAGATAGTACGCCTTACTCTATGAATAGTACAGTGGACGTATACCAAGACTACCGGATGTACATTACTTTTTGAAATACCCTCCGTGTAATACCTAGACGTACGAAATAGCCTTTGGACCACTATGGAAAGGTACCAGACGTATGCCCTTAAGGCTGGACGTCCATTACTTTTTGGCCCTATAAATACCCCTTCTCCCATTTCACACCTATTTCGCCCCTAAACCCCTATCTTTGCCCCTAGGCTGCTGGTAGGCGTTTTGTGCGTATTTGTGAGGTTTCGTGAGTGTTTTGGTGTTGTCGAAGGAGGAACTCTTGAGGTTACGCTTCAAGGAGGTAACGCTTGGTTTCCTTAGCTTTTTAATAGGTCATTATGCTGCTCGATTATAGTTCTATATTGCTAGTTGTAGTTGTTACCTTAGTTATGCTTCAATCTTGCTTAGCCTAGCATTTTGTTAAGCTTGGTGTTGTTTCTTTGCATGGAGGTTTTGATCTAAGTTAGGAGGCCTTAGGTAGCCTTTGTTGGCCTTAGGAGTCGGATAATAGGCAGACAGTGAAGAGAAAATAAGGTTCTCCCTAAAAGATGTTAGAGCAGATGTAAGGTCTCGTGACCGGATGTACGACCCATTGTGACTCAGTGGACGTACGACCCCGAGCCTGGATGTATAGCCAGAGTGTTATAGGAAACCTATTTTCATTAGTCATCCCTTAGCTCTTGTTTCCTTGTTATAGAGTTGTACTTTAGTAGAAATAGAATTGATGATAGATCTTTTCTCAGTATTCGAGGTTATGGAGCCTTAAGGGAATTACATGGAGGAGCTTTACGGCCCGAGTGAGTACAAACTCACATGGATGCTTTGTTGTTATTTTCCTGCATTGCACATATTTTATATATGTCAAACATGCATATTTTGCAACTCTCATGAAATACATTTTGGAACTACTAGAACTCTCTTTTGTGAAAAATGTGTGTATGTTAACAAGATAATAACGAGACTTGTAAAATTGTGCATTTAAATGGTGATAAGACTAATTGCATCGTATGACATGGTACACCGGTATGTGCGGTATAATGGCCATGGGCTTACTATACGGGTTAGCTTTATGGTCAATGTGTGTGTGTGGGGGGGCTTTGGATCCAATGACTTGTGACCAATGATGCAGCCATTCCCAATGGATGGTCACTATAAGATGGACGTCAATAGTGGTGTGGGCCACCAAAGGTTGAACTTGGTAATGTCGCTAGTGTTACATATGGTATATTTCGTACAATGGCTGGGGTACCGCATTGTACTACAGGTCCCTCGGAACAGCGTCAATCCTATTGAGAAGGGGTAATATCTTGAGTAGACCGTATTGTTGAACTATTACTGTTACTCATAATTATAAGCATATATTATATTATATATATATATCACTTGCATGATAACTATTATCTCATAATGGTGCCTGTGTTTTATAAATAAAAGAATCCACAAATTAATGACGGGTACATCATGTGGATTTCTACTCACTAAGTCGTCGGACTTACTGATGAGTGCCTAAAAGTGCTTATTTGGACCCTTTAATTTATATTTGTTAGGCTCTTAGCTTTGTTAATATCTAATGTTTTAGTTTATTTTAGTGCTTTAGTGTGTTGCAGGTTTGTGCAATCGAAATGCGGTTAAAAGGGTGGAAATAGCCAAAGAAGCATGCAAAACCCTGGCAGTGTGCTCGATCTCACAGGAACTACGATCGAGCGCACCTGTGGTCCAGCAAATGAGCCAAGCGTGCATGCGCTCGAACACCAGACCCCACGATCGAACGCGCCCCATGCGATTGAGCGCATGCCTCGTCAGCCCGCGAAGTGCGCGTTGCCCTAGTAGCCATCACTAACCTGCTGCGCCGTGGAAATCCAGAACGGTTACGTGCACTCGATCGTGTACCTTGCAATCAAGTGCAGTGCGATCGAGTGCATATGACCTGGTAGCAACCCTAATTTTTCTTATAAATAGAACATTTTGTATAGTTTTCTATTTATGTTTGGAAACGCTTAGAGGCACCCTCAGTGGCCTAAGTCCTCTCTGTTCATCACTGTAAAACCCTCTAAACATCATTTTATCATTTAATGCTTTTATTTACTTTATTTTAGTCTTTTATTTCCTTCACTATGGATTTGTTTATGTATATTCATGTTTAGTTCATATTTTCTATCATTTAATTTAACGTATGTTCAATTCAATCACAATCACGTGACAAGATTGTGATTGGTTGTTGTTTATAGATCGTTTTTCGTCCAATATTCGTTGTGATTTATCCGGGTTACATTAGATGGTTTAATTGAGTCCAATATCCGTTGTTGTCAACGACACATCAGATGATTTGATTTTGGTTCAACATCCGTTGTGACCGTTTATGGGTTAATACATCGAATGATTCGATTAGATTTTGTAAAGGCAAAAGAACATGCGTAGAGCTAGGCCGTACGACGGGTGTGCGTGCTATCGTGAGAATAGGACATGCATTTTAGCCTAATTGTTTGATAGATATGTGAATTAGCATGACTATATATTGATTAAATTGTGGTGAGGGGATTAGGGACCTTAGTCGTTTTTATTTCTTTGTTTTATTGCATTTAATTTAGTCTTTATTTTATACACCAACTGTTTGATTTTGGGACTAGATTAAGGTAATATTAGTTTAGGCATTTTAAATTGGTTTTTGACAAATGTGATTCTCTGTCGGATTCGACACTCGTATTTGCACAACCACTTTATTACGAATGACTCGTGCAATTGGCGAGTACTATTTTTGGTACGACCACTTACCCTTGTATTATTTTCCTTTTTTCTCCATATGTACGATTATGCTATTATAGATAGTAGATACCGTGAAGCATCCGATTCTTGTGGAGGATTTGATCCAGGAGATGCTTGAGGACTTATTGCAAGCTTAAAGCGGGTACTCGTGGTAACTAGTACTTTTAAGTTATGTTGTAGACATTAGAGCTTGATGCATGCTTGCTTGCATATTAAGGTTTAGCATAGATCCCTTGTACTGATGTTATATTATGATCTCCGCTGCTTTGATGATCTTTGGTTAGATGCTCTAGTTATACTGATTAATGTTTATAGTACTTTATTACTTTCGTTGCTTAGTATCCTCTGTTTTTGAGGAGTAGAGGTTCGGAGGTCTTGTTTAGAGTGGAACAAGGCTGGGAGACGAACCGTGGAATTAATTACCAGTTAATTAATTCTTGGGGCGTTACAGTTTTGGTTTTTCACACCTCCAAAGTTGAATCATACATTGTCCCCAATGTATGTATAGAATTGAAAAATAAGATGAAAAGTATAGGAATACCTGAATGAGCAGATGTGGGCATATCATACCCCCAAACTTGCATGCAAAGACACATGTCCTAAAAAAGAGAGTGATACTCCAACCAAATACCAATCAAGTGCACACATTGTTGTCAAAATATAATTAAAGAATGAATCAACAATGGATAAAATAAACCTAGATAGACATCATGTACCTTAGTGGGGTGAGATTCAAGTGCACAGGGCTTGCACTTGAACCGATGAAGCTGACTCATCTAGTTAAAATATATGGAATCCACCAAGTCAACGGAATCCACATCCTTGATGCACTTAGTGTTCTCTGACCCTTAAGTTTAAATTTGAAACACCAATCTTTTCTTCTCTTGGACCAAAGAGAACGGATTTTACCTATAGATAGGTAATTTCGAATTTTCACATATTGCGGTAGATCCTTTAAGTATTCTCAAATAGTCTCTCATCTAGTAAGGAATCATGAACTGGAATAGGGGCTTGAGGCTCGTATGGCATCTCGGGAATAGGAGGTGATGGTGAAGAAGCCTTAGAACTCACTTCCTTGCCTTTTCCCCATGTAGATCTAGTGGGACCTCAATTTGCTCCTCCTTCCTTTCTTCCACGTGGTTTTGGACCACCTCTCCACTTCTCAGTGTGGTGATAGCTTACTCAAGATAAGAATTACTTTCATCCTCTATATAGTGTTTATTAGGATTGGCCACCGGCTGACTTTGAAGCTATTCTTCTTCCATTCTATTGAGGATATCAGCTATTAGTTCTACCTAAGTTTCTAGCCTGGCAATGGATTGAGAGTGCGAGTTTACTGTCTGAGTCATCTCACCCACCTTGTCGGTTATCTAGCCCACCTTGTCGGTTATCTCGCCCACCATGCCGCTTATCTTGCCCACCATTCTGTTAGTCATATCATTCATCATTTTTAGCATCCAATCCTCAAAGTTTGAATCTGATTGAGGAGGCGATGTGGCTTGGTATTGCTACTGTGGGGTTGCTTGATATTGAGGGGAATAAGATTGATCATTGAACCGTAAATATGATTGATGGTGCAGTTCATGACATTGTGGAGCATACTTCCCAGGAGCTTGAGCTTGCCAGGAAAGGTTAGACTGGTTGCTCCATGCCGGGTTATAGGAATCAAAATAAAGGTCATTCCCCAGTCTAGAGAACGGTCTGTTCATATGCTCATAAGAATAATTAGAAAATTGTCCCATAGTATGACAATCTTTAACATGATGATAAGGACTATTAGAATATGAACCTGGTCCATGGGGTGTTGAAATGCTTCCCCACATGAACCTAACTAATAGAAATAACATAAAATAACAAAAAACAAAACAAAACAAAACAAAACAAAACCAAAGATAAAAAAAAAAAAAAAAATCACAAACGGCCCATAGGTGCGCTGGAAATTTGGATGCCGACTACTGCTAATGTTGGAATCTGGCAAGCTGGCACAGGTGCACTCGATTGCATTGTCAATGATGGGCTTGATTGCAGGCTGGTTAGGCTTGAGCATAGGCGTGTTGTGGGCTCTGCATAGCTGTGGTCCTGAAACAGAAAAGAAAAGAAAAGAAAAAGAAAATGAATAATGAAAAAGAAAAAGAAAAGAAAATTAGAAAAATAAAGGAATATAGGAAATAATTAAGCTAAATTTAATCTTTAAAACTTAATAACGAAACCGTTAAGTAATCCCCGGCAATGGCGCCAAAAATTAGATGTGGTCTTTTTAAAGCCAAAAATATCGATTATAAAAATAATCACTCGCAATATGATGAATCTTTGTAGGATACAGTTATAGAGAGGGTGTCAAGTCTCAAGGATTGCAGGGGTTTTGTTATCAAATTTATGAAAATTAAATATAACTTAATGTAAAGGAGAATGTTTTGATTTTGTTTTCTAAAAGTAAATGCATAAAATAAAAGACATAAAGATAAAAAGTGATGAAAGATAAAAATAGGGGGTTGATTTCACCACTAACTACATAACAATGGTCAATCATAAATTAAGAAGATAAATTCATCTTATGCATGATATAGGGCTTGTGTCACTCGAGTAGTCAAGAAAATACCATCATTAAGGAATAAGTATAATCCATCTTCGGTTGGCATGGACCGTCAACCTAACTACTAAGATGCGATACGACCTGTCTTCCCTAGGTATGGATTATCTAATTCCTTAATAGGCTACACACAATCAATGAATAAGCATAACCCATATTCGGTTTGCACGAACTGTCTACCTAAATTACACTAAACTAGGGTGTAGTACAATCCATCTTCCCTAGGCATGGCCTGTCAAATCCTATTGATCATGTATCAGTTAAAACCATTGTCTAACAATTATTCACATAATCATAGAAAATATGAATGATTGAGTTTAATCAATATAAAAGACTTTCTAAGACAAGATAAGAAATTCATAATGATTGAATATAAACATTAAGATCAATTCTTATAGTTATACAACCATCATGCATATAGAAAAACCCAAATTAAAATATAATTAAACCATTGTTACTTGGAAAGGGGTACATCAACGCCCTATTATAGAATTTAGCCGCTCATTGGGGTGCTAGGATGGCCTCTTGCCATGATCTTCTCCTCTTCAACTTGTCAGGCCTCCAAGGAGATTATTTTTTTCTTAAACTAAGCACACCTTCTCTTGAAGCTTAAGGGTCTATTTATAGAGATCAAATAAGTCCTAGAAGCCCTAGAAACTAAAAAATTCGGACTTCAATCTCCTCATCAAATTAGGAAGCAATCCAGTACAAATCGGAATAGGATTCGTCAGATTTGCGTTATTTTATTGTGGGATGATTTTGGCATGGAAAACTTTGAATTAGGAAAATCATATTTCACAATGATTTGTAGCATTTTGAGTTATCTTTCCAATGCCTAGAATCACCTTAATCAAATATTTGAGTTGAAAGTTATAGCGAGAATACTAAGACGTGTCTAGAATCTGAAATTTTATCCGATCCGATTTTGATGCCAGTTAGAGAAATTCCGATTTTACCCTTTCCTTGATTTGATTAAACTTAACCACATCATATAGGTCTTCTATTATGATTGATTAAGCTTAACCATATCTTCTAGGTCTTCTCAAAGTGTATTTTAAGCAAAAATTCAATGGAATTAATTGTATCTTTATTTAAAATCTAAAAACATTAAGACAACACAAAATAAAACAAATAAAAATGCTAAGGAATTAACATATGCAAGTTAAAGGGCTTGAATGTACAACATTTAGCGCTTATCACCCATGAGCCTACTAAGCATGAGCCTTATGAAGCTACGAACCTAAGGTATTTTCACTACTTCTCGAAGTGTTTTAAATTCTGAAATTTTGATGACAAAATTTTTAGGAGGGAGGAGTGTACTATCCCAGGTAAATGCAAGGCTATGGTTAGCTTAGTCAAAGGATTAGTAAGGGTTCTCGGGTCAATAGGAGTTGTTTGGAGAAGATTTAGAGGGGTTTTCAAATGTGGCCAAATGTTCGCCAGAAAGATCACCGAACGTTTGAGACCAAAACCAAGAAACCGCTAGGTAAACAATACACCAAACGTTCACAAGGGGACCACATCGAACATTTGTTAACCTAACTCTAACCTACTTAGCAATGACCAAATGTACGCCTGCAACATAATACACCATGAGTTCGGCCATGGACCACCAAACGTTCACAGCTCTGCAAACTATCACAGTAGCACCCTCAGCATTTCTAAAGCTATAAATACCCCTTTCCACAACCTAAAAAGCTCATTATGCCGTCTGAGCTCTAAAGAAACTCTACTTGGGGGGTTGGTAAGTTTTGAGAGAAGAATGAGAGCTTTTATTGTAAGTCTTGCTCAAGAGAGGTAACCTTCTTGTCCTAACTTGTGTTTTACTTAGTTAATATGTGACAATCCTAAACTTTTAGGGTATTTTAATGGACTCATAGGTTAAAAATATATAATAATAATAATAATAATAGAGAGTTGGCTTAAGTTAATATTGAGAATGGACCATTGAAAATATATATATTAATATAAAAGTATATGTAATTATATCTGTATAGATATATACGTTGGTATATAATATAATAATAATAATAGTTAATAAATAAGTAATTAATTAAATAAAATAATAATATTAATAAAATTTAGTAAAGATAAATAAATAAAATGAAACCCTAAGAGGCGTCCAAAAACCCCATTGCGTGTCTCTTTCTCTCAACCTATATAACTACATAAGACAAAACCCTAGAGGCAGCCTCCTTCACGCCTCACTCAGTTCCATTCAGCATCATTGTTGTCTCGTATTTCTTACACCACAATTTTTATTCTTTTCCTTCATTGATACATCCATTCTTAGAAAAACTAGTGGGGAAATGTTTTGTGATGTCATGCCTTGGTTGCCGTGTTTGACTTGTAGTGAGAAGGAGAGGTTTTTCTTTTCTTTTGCTCCTCACGTGAATGTATGTCTACACTTTGTTTGTCTCTTATGTGAATAAAAACTAATATAGTATTTTACCTACACTCAAACCCTTGACCTGTGTCTATACATAGATATGAAGTTGTGAAGGTTTTACATCTATATATATATATATATATATATATATTTGAGGATTTCTTTAACTCATTTTAAATATATTCATGCACATGATGATCCGCAGAATATATACAGATTTTACATGTGATATTTTTAATTAGTTTAAAATATATGTACTACTCCAAGATATATAGATTTATATATATAATGATTTAAGGTATTCATAAATAAATATGTATATATATATGTAGTTTCACGGAATGTATACATATAAAGTTTACTTACCTATCTATATAAATGAATATAGAATAAATGAGAGAGATTTTTATAAATAAAATAATTTATAGTACATTAAGATTTTGTATAAATATATGCATATGAACCCAAATCTGGAATTTATGTGCAAGTATACCCAAATACCTAAGAAAGTTCATTCTCAATTAATTAACAAGCCAACTCATAGAAGTAATAGAATGCATTAGTATGACGTGTATGAGGGTAGTAACGTGTCTGTATTTCCTTCAAGAGATTAGTTAGCAGTCAGAGGAAATTCTTTGCTACAGTTAAGAGGTAAGTGAATTTACTATCCCTTCCAGAAAAATTATCATGCCATGTTTTTGTTTTAAATTGCAAATGATCATTTTGCTTATTATCAAATTATGTTACATGCATGATAAACTTGAGAAAGAGTAATGTTGAGAAAATAGTGATGTCTTTAAGAAATTGAGAAATAATGATAAACCCTCCTACATGATGCCCTACGATATTAAGAGAAGTACAAGAAATGAGAAAAAGTTTACAATGAGGACACATGTGTGGAGGATAGTATTTTTGGCCCAAGAGAAACAAGAAATAAGCTCGGTACCGATGCTAAGGATGGAAGTGCAACCGCTGAAAGAGGCTCTGCCAAAAGGTAGTTCCATCACAGTTTTATTTTGCCATGTTGAGTGCACCCAGAGTTAATCGGCTGGCTAGGGGATGGGGCTACGGCCACAGTATCTCGTCCCAAGTCGCAAAGACTGCGCAACCCTAGTATGCGGGGGTAACAGTATATACGGGCCCTAATATAAGATAAAGATTTTGATTAATTTTATTGATGATAATGTTTTTATTCTGCTTTATGTTTCTTATGCTATTTTATTATTCAAAAATATACTAGGAATATATATAGTTACGAGTCCCATGTTTCAAAACGGGACAAGAAGTAAAACTGCCTATGGTTGTGGATTTCATTTACTGGGCCTCCTTTGGGCTCATCAGTTTTATTTCTTGTTTCAGGTGATGATCAGGTTGATTTAGGAGGCCGGAATGGGGGCGGGCGTAATTAGGAATTTTCTTATGATTTCACATTGGTCAAGCTAATAAGTGCGTTTGCACAGTTCTTCTAGAGATTTCTGAATTTATTTTAATAAGGAACACTTCTATTGTTTGGGAGACATATTTTTATTAAGCAGGAAGATTTTAGTTTTTTTTTTTGGATATGATATTCTAGAGTTTCATGCATTATTTTTATGATAGTATTATTTAATTGATAAACCTTATGGAATCTTTGCAAGTAAGAAAGATGATTAACAAACCTAAACCTTTTGGGCTAGGGATGTTACATAATATCTTGTTTAGAAAGTATCCCGTAAGCTTAGTTGTAGTTTTTGAGGTTACATTGTCCATTTAGCTTTTTAATCTTGATTTCAGCGTGATTTAGCATATTTTATTTTGCATGGTGAAGTTATTTTGAGCTAGAGTATGTTAGGAACCATTTTTGTAGCCTTTGAACCTATTTAGAACTATTTAGAAGTCTATTTGGTCGAGATGAGATTTTTGCCCTAAAGGAGAATGTTCTTGTTGAACTTTCGGCCTCAAGGCTGAACTTTCACCCAATTTGACCAAATGTTTGCTAGCCAGGTAAAACCTTTAGTTTTTTAAGTTTTAGGGCTAGGATTCATTTTATTTTGAATGTAAAACTGATAATAGGCCTTTACATAGATTTGAGGAGTTTGGGCCAATGAGAGGAGATTTTGGAGGAAGAATACGACTCGAGTGAGTGCAAACTCACATGATACTAGCCATTATTTTCCAGTATTGCACAAATATTTTGTGTAACAAAAATACATTTTACAACTCCCATGAAACACATTTTGATATGCTGTGAGCTCTAATTTTGTGAAAATATGTTGTTTAAACAAGCTATTGAACATGGTGAGATTTGTAAGAGCATAAATGTAAAAGACGGATAAGACTAAATTGCATTGTATGATACGGTACACACCGTGTGGGATAAGGGCCATGGGCTTACTATACATGTTAACTCTATAGTCAAAAGTGTAGGTGTGTTATATAAGTCTTGGATCTAATGGTTGTTTCATGACCGGCACAATCATAATTGGCGGGCTACTACAGGATGTACATCATTAATAGCGTGGGCCATTCGAGGCCAGTCTCGGTGAGACTCTAGTGTTACGAATGGTAGCGTACTATGGTCGGGGCATCGGCATTGTATTACAGGTCCATCAAGACAACATCAACCCTGCTAAGAAGGGGTAATATCTCGATTAGACCATACAATTTGAACTATCACTTGATTCTCACGATTACAACATATATTATAGTTATATTGCATCCACGAATAGCTACCATGTCACAATGTTGTATAAATTTATCAACAACTAAGTTCATCATTCAAATGGCATAAACATCGTATGCATTTTACTCACTAAGTCTTTAAACTTACCATTTTTTTCTTTTTCCCTCAATTATGAAAATCTATGCGGTCATAGCTACTTTAGCTGAGGATGGATTCGGCAGGGTCACGGGCAAGTCCCGTTCAAGTCTCGGTCAAGTCTCAATGGGTCTTGGGCAAGTCTGGGCGGGTCTGTTCAGGTCTAATCGGGTCCCGGGCAGGTCCTAGCAGGTCTTGGGCGAGTCCTGGTCATGTCCAGGGCAGGTCCTGGGCAAGTACCTGACGGGTCTTGGTCAAGTCTCAGTGGGGTCCTAGGCAGGTGTTAGCAGGGCCTGTCGATTTTAGAATGAGATGCTCAAAGTGAGAAAATGGTTTATGGTTGTCAAAACCATAAACCATTTTTTGAAAATTAAAGAAGAATTTTTGGTCAAAATAAAAATATTTTTCGTTGGCCACTATTTTACGTCACAGTAAACACCATAAAATGCAAAAATTATTTTCTAGAAACCATTTTACGTCGAAAGAAACGGAGCCTTAGTGGTGGTAAAGGACTTGATTCAAGTCATTTTTGAGGATTTGGACCTAGTGCGACTCAAATACATATGGGATGAACTACTCATTAGGAATTGATCAAGATTTTGATTATGTTATCTTTAGTTAAGCTTAGGCATTGATGCTATTTCATAACAGTCACTAGTAGCTTGCATTATTATTTTGATGGCCGGTCTCTAACTGATTCATTTGGAAATATAGTTATGTTATGATACTTTATGTTTACTCTAGTAATTTGTGATTATGGTTTAAATTATTGCTATCTTTGTCCATTAGTTGAAAGTATTCTGCTGTATTCTCTCTTCAGAGAGGATATGATTCCTAAGTCTTGTTCCGAGAGGAATAAGGCTGGGAGGTGAAACATGGAAATAATTACCAGTTAATTGATTTCCACTGGGCTTTACAATAGGAGTGTGCATCCATTCTTCAAGAGGTGTGGGGTTGAGCAATCCAAAATTTAAGCATATTTACAAACACGTAGTATGAGTCAATGCTCATCCCATCTTGTTCTTCATCTTCCTCCCATTCTTCACATTCTTTGTATTTTTTATGAACTTGAAGAACTTCTTGATGATCTTCAAAGTGTTCTTGAAGAACATCTTGGTAATTTAACAACTTCAAAATCTTCAAAAAATTGAGGACACAATTCCACCATCAAATCTTATCTTTGATGACTAAACATGATTGTGAGTGTGGGCTCACAATTTTTTTTCTCAAAGAACTCGAGAAAAACTAGAAGCAAAACCAGAGAGAGAAAATCACCCTAGTGGCCATTTATTCACTCTTATGGGGAGAAGAGTGTTTTTCAGTTGCTGTGTGTTTCTTGCTTCACAATTGGACTATTATTTATAGTACTGAGATCTCAAGAGAGTAAGGAAATATAAATCATGTGGGACTAGGATTACTAAACCCAGTCTTAGAGGAGGTCGGCCAAGGGAGTAATATTTACTCCCTTCTGGCCCTAGCCCACTCCCACATGCTTTAGCACTTGGGCCTGAGTCTTATCCTTAAACTCAATGCTCATTTGACTTACCTTTGGCCCTTAGAATTAATTCTATTGAGCCCAAAGCTTATGACCAAGCCTATAAGAAATAAAACTAAAGCCCAAAGCTCCTTTTAATTATTAAGCTTGTAGGAATTAAATTATGAGCCAAGCGCTCTATTTAATTCCTTAAAGTCCAATTTTCTCTGATTAGCCACTTAGATTAATAAAACATCCCAAGTAAATAAATATATAATTGAAGCCCAATATAAATACTAGTCAATTTACATCAGCTCAAAGAGTGACTTAAAGAAAAAAATCTGTTAACTCCAATAGGCCTGTGATCATGTCTACCTTACCATGTCACACAACTCTATTTAATCACAATTAATTCCACCATAAAAGAATATTTTTGGTAAGAAAATGAGGTT
Organism: Carpinus viminea; assembly: GCA_013348765.1. Taxonomy (NCBI): domain Eukaryota; kingdom Viridiplantae; phylum Streptophyta; class Magnoliopsida; order Fagales; family Betulaceae; genus Carpinus; species Carpinus viminea. The sequence continues at coordinate 14,269,828 of CP054674.1, forward strand.
TTGCCTCTCTTGTTACATCGTAAAGAGGCAATACCCATGACCATTATACTGTAGGTTGCCATATCATATGATGCATCCCATTAATCAATTATTAGGGCATTTATCATGTTCCATGAAAAGCAATTATACTCATAAAATATGTGTGCTTAGTCAGTTGGCATATTGCACGTTTTTATGAAAATGAGTCATAAGTATTTACTTGCCTTGTACGCTAGCTGAAATCCTTCGACATCCCAAGTTCCTACTATCACGAACAAAGTTTATTGTTATGCACAATACAAGAGAACCTACTATAAACACGGAACCTTTGGTCAAACATTTGGTTAGAATGCCAAGGTTCATGCATGGCTCCTATTTTCAAACCATTAAGGAGAATCATGACAAAAGCTTGGATCATGTAAAAAATATAAAAACCAACGTGATAAAGAGGGCTTGCCTTAGTGAGGGAAAAAAGCCTCAAAACCTCCTCTTCTCTCTAGGATCCCTTTCTTTCTACTAGATTTAGGGTTAGTGTGGTGTAGAGATGAAGGATGGGGGTTGAAGGACAGAAATATGGGGTATTTATAGGGGTGGGGTGGCTTGCATGCTAGACAAGGTGGAGAATGGGTTAAAATTGCTTTTTAGACTGTCATTGAATGTTCTGTACTACGAACTTTTGGTGTACTATTGAACAGTGGCTCTAGGGTTTCAGATTGAATGTTTGGTCAATACCCAATAGTTTTAGATTTGGTTCGTCGAATGTTCGTACTATGGTTAACATCGAATGTTTGGTGGTCCCTCACTGAACATTTGACGAGAGGAACAAAAAAATAGGGTCTTTGGTTGTTTTTCTTAAAATAAAAAAGGGCTTTTAAAACAATTGGAAGTAATGGTTGTTTTACAAAAATGTTTACCAAAAACATTTTTTTTTTCTTAATTGTCATGATTGGGTCTTAAAGCTTTGGGGGATCACAATTGCCCAGCTTGAGATGGAGGGAGTGTGCACAAGCCCATGAGGGTCATTAATGAGGACAACAGGTCCCAAGAGGGAGTGATTGTGGCATCCCATATAGCTTGGGGATGGGGATATGCTTACTTATATACTTGCACCCTTCTTGAAAACCATGATTTTTAAACCTGTAATGGCCATGAATCTATCATAACTCCGCAGTAAAGCGCGCTTCTGCGAGAGTAGCACCAGGATTGGTTACCTCTTGGGAAGCCTAGGGTTTGTTTACACCCTATAAATAGGCCTCAAAGTCATGAAGAAAACATATACTGTTAGCTGAGAACAAATTTATAGAAAATATAATCTTGGAGGCTTGAAGAGTTGAAGAGAATAAGATCACGACAAGAGGTCATTCTAGCAAAGTCATGAGTGGCTAAATTCCTCGTGGGGTATTGATGTAGCCTTATCGATGCACAATGGTTTGATTGTATCTTAATTTGAAGATTTTTTACGTATGCATGATGGTTGTATAATTCAAAGGATGGCTACTATTTGTTATTGTTCTTAAAGTTTTATTGCAATTGTTTTTAATTTCAAAACTCAATTTGGGTAAAATAATTATCTTGTCTTAGAAAGCTTTTTACTTTTATTAAACTCAAATCATTCTTATTTTCTGTAATTTTGAGAATGGTGATTATAGAACAGTTTTGTTGACACATGATTAAGAGGGTTTGATAGGATATGTCTAGGGAAGACTAATCATACTATACCTTAGTTTAGTGTAATTTAGGTAGATGGTTCGTACCAATTAAAGATGGGTTATGCTTATCCCTCGATCATGTGTAGCCTATTAAGAAATTAAATAGTCTATACTTAGTGGTTAGGTGGATGGTTCGTGCCAACCGAAGATCGATCATACTTATTTCTTAATAATGGTACTTTCTTGATTGTTCTTATCATGCATAGAATGAATTTTTCTGATTAAATATGATTAACCATTGTTGTGTGGATAGCAGTGAAGTCAATACCCTACTCTCTCCTTATTATATTTCAATTCTACTTTATGTGTCCTTTATGCACTTAATTTTTCAAACAAAATCAACAACCTTCTCTTTAAGTTAGTTTTAATCCTGACGAACTTGATAACAACACCTGTATAGTCCTTGAGGTTTGAGACCCTCAACATAGCCTTATCCTACGAGGATTTGTCCTATTGTGAGTGGTTATTTTATTATTTATATTTTTGCACACAAAAGACCACGTCACTCATTTTGGGCACTGGTCAAACATTCGGTTAGGATGCTAGGGTACTTGAAAAGCTCTTATGTTCAAACCCTCACATAACAAATCTTATCCTAAGCTTCTAATAGGTACAATAAGACGTAATAAGGCACGATCACACAAAAACATTGGAAAACAAAGGGTGTTCAACAAATATGAAAACCTTTGCTCTCCAAGAGAGATAACTTCACAACTCATCGTGGAATTTATAACAAACAGGAAACTCACATAATAATATGGAAAGCAAAACTTGGCTTAAAGGACTTTACCTTTGAAGATGGCAACTCCCTTCAAATCTCCTCATTTTTTCTTAGTAAATTACTTCTCTTTCTAAGTTTAGGGTTGAGGGGGGGTGTGGGAGTGATGAGTGGAGCATGAAGGGTTGAAGTGAGGGTATTTATAGGGGTAGGGTGGGTTATATGCTGGACAAGGTAGACAATGGGTTAAAATTACCTTTCAGACAGTGTCTATTACCAATGGTTCTAAGGTTGTAGATTGAACATTCAGTGTAGTCCAACCTCGAACGTTTGCACTAGGGTTAAGGTCGAACACTCGGTGGTCCCCCATCAAATGTTTGGCCATAAGTAAATGATGGATTTTTTGTTGTTTCTTAAATGAAAAGGTTATTAAAACAATTGTAAGTAATTGTTGTGTTATAAAAGTATTTAATAAAAAGGTCTATTTTGATTGATTAGGTTGCATTTGAGTTTTAAAGTTTTGGTGCATCACACTTAACCCTTTTGCACAAGATTCTTAATCCATGCTACCATCACACTTAACTTTGATATATACCAAAGTTATGACCCAAGCAGAAGGCATGTGATGACCCGGTTCAATACATGAAAAATTCTTTTCTTAATTTTTGTAACGAAGTTGTCATAGTAACGTGTACCATACATACATCACAAAACTCTAACAATATAACATGAACTTGAACTCATATGTCAAGAGTTTCATAACATCACAACAAAAATATAATTGTAGAATAAAGTAGACATAACACATAGAGTATCTTTAACATACCAAAAAATTTACTATAAAAAAGTGCTATATACGACACAATGCCATATATACTATGAAATCTAAATACATAGTAGAAGATGCACAACTCAAAAGATGGACTAGTTGATAGTTTGACACCATAAGCATCTAGCATCCTATGGCCTTAACATAGTAGCCCAAGTACAAGGCTACCACATCCTCATCAACAACCTTGGTACCTACATCAATAGCATCATCTATGCAATCGTAGAGTTAACCACGTTCGTACAAGCGAATATAAAAATTATTGACTTTTCGCACTAAGTTAACTTTTCACTTCTATATGAGTTCACAATAGGAACTACCATGAATTTAGCATTTTTTAAATAAATATATATATGGACATAACTAAGCAAGAAACATCATAAAGCATCATATGTTCAATTAAGTTGTAACAGTTTGATTAGTGCCAAATATTGTATATTTGACCCCCTTAACTTATGTTTGTTAAGCTCTTAGCGTTGTTAATTTCTAATGTTTATTAATTTTAGTGTTTTGTGGTGTTGCATGTTGTTAACATCAATATGTGATTAAAAGGATGAAAATGGCCAAAAATGCACATCAAGTCCCTGGATGTGAGCTCGAGCTGAGAGGAGCAATTGAGCACATGCCTCGTCAAGCCCATAAAGCCGCGTTGCCCTAGCCATCGCTTCACCTGTTGTGCCGTGAAAATTCTGAGTAGTTAGGTGCGCTCGAGTGCCCTATCTACGATCGAGCATACGCTAGCATGCGCTCGAGCGCACTGACCTATTGTCGAGCGCACCCTTGACCTGACAGCACATTAAAATTGCTTATAGATAGAACCTCATGTATTTTTGTAAAATTTATGTTTTGGGAGGCACCTTGTAGGCCAGAAACCTCTCTATTCTTCATTATTTACCTTCTAAATCATCATTTATTTTATTACCCTTTATTTCTTTATGATTAAAGGCTAAATCTTCAACTAGGGTTGAAGATGAAGCCTCACCATTTATTTATCTTCATGTTTTTGTGTTTAGTTTAATACTCCATCCGTCATTTAATATTTTGTTTGTTCGTTTCAATTCAGTTTCGTGACAAAATTGTGTTGATTGTTATTTATGAATCGTTAAACATTCAATATTTGTTGTGATTGGTGGGGGTACATTAGATGATTTTAGCAAGATTAAATATCCACTATGATCAATGATACAGTGGATGATTCTATCTTGTTTCAATATCTGTTGCGATTCTTTAATGGTAAATACATCGGATGATTCGATTAGATTTTAATAATAGCAATAGAACATGCATAGATGCTTAATCGATAGACGAATGTATGAACTAAGTAACAGCAAATAGAATATGCCTAGTAGCATAATCGTTTTGGATGTATGAACTAAGCATAATAATATGTGTTTTAAATGTGGTGAGGTGGATTCTAGACCTTAGTGCTTTTTATTTATTTGTTTTTAACATTTAATTTAGTTTACATTTTATGCATGCTATATGTTCGATATTTGGAACTAGGTTAAAATAAAGTTAGTTTAGGCATAGAATTAGTTTTTCACAAACGCAATTCCATGTAGATTCGACCTCGCACTCACACACCGCTACACTGCAAAATGATTCATGCTTATTGCGAGTACTTATTTTTGTACGATCATAGTTCATATAGGCCAATATAAAAATTACTAACTTTTCACACTGAGTCAACTTTTCACTTCTATATGAGTTTACAATAGGAACCACCATGAATTTAGCATTTTATATATATATGGACATAACTAAGCAAGAAATATCATAAAACATTATATGTTCAATTAAGTTGTAATGGTATATATATCCTTTATCTCATTCGGTCACATATATATACCAATACATCTAGCATCAAATCACATGTAAAACATAACATAAAGCATCACCATAAAATTATGTCATGCATGCTTTTGTTTGTTTGTTCGTTTACAATCATCATAAGCCTTTATCATTGTAACGCTCCCAGAATTAATTAATTGGTGATTAATTCCACGGTTCATCTCCTAGCCTTATTCCACTCCGAACAAGACTTAGGGACCTCCACTTCTCGAAAACAGAAGAAACTAAGCAGTAAGTAATTAAGTTCTATAATATTAATCATTATTAACCAGAGCATCTAGCCAAAGATCATCAAAGGAAAAAAAATCACACTATACATATCATCATTACAAGGGATTTATGCTATATTTTAATGTGCAAGCATGCATCAAGGCCTAAGTCTATAGCATAACTCGAAAGTACTAGTTAGCATGAGTACCCGCTTAAGCTTGCAATAAGTCCTCAAGCACCCCCTAGATCAAATCTTCCAACATAACTAGATGCTTCGTGGTATCCACTATCCATAACAATATAGTTGTACATATGGAGGAAAAAAAAAAGAAGAAATAATACAAGGGTAAGTCCAATGACTTAGTGAGTAGAAATGCACATGACGTACCTGTCATTAAATGGTGAACTAACTTATTTATAAAGCACATGCAACATTAAGAGATAACGGTTTATCATAGTTGTGATATAGATATAATATAATATATGCTTATAATCGTAAGTAATAGTAATAGTTCAACAGTATGGTCTACCCAAGATATTACCCCTTCTCAGCAGGGTTGACGCTGTCTCTAGGGACCTATAGCATAATGCCGATGCCCTAGCCATTGCACAAGTACCGTACATAACACTAGCGGCAAAACCGAGTTCAACCTCGAGTGGCCCAAACAACTAATGATGTTCGTCCTATAATGACCATCCATTGAGAATGACTGCATCTTGGCCACAAAACCATTGGATCCAAAGCCTACACACACACATTTGACCACAAAGTTAACCCTAATAGTAAGCCTATGGCCATTATACCACACATATGTGTACCATGTCATACGATGTAATTAGTCTTATCAGTCTTTTGCATCCATAGTTTTACAAGTCTTATTAATCAACACACATTTTCACAAAAAAGAGTTACTAATAGTTTCAAAATGTATTTCACAAGAGTTGCTAAATATGCACGTTTGATATAAATAAAATAGATATGCAATGCAGAAAAAGTAACAACAAAGCATCCATGTAAGTTTGTACACACCGGGTTGTAAAGCTCCTCCATATAATTTTCTTGAGGCTTTATAACCTCAAATACTAAAAAAAGACCTATCATTAGTTCTATTTCTACTAAAAAAAACTCTAGAATAAGGAAACAAGAGCTATGGGACAGTGATAAGTGCTTTTAGTGCTTTTCACACCCTTTATTTATGTTTGTTAGGCCATTAGCTTTGTTAATATTTAATAATTTTACTTGTTTTATTTGTTTTGTAATAAACAGGCCCTTACATCATATCTCGATCAAAGGAGCAAAATGGACATGAAGGGAAGAGAAGAAGTTCCTGAAGTTTGTTCGAACGCATGGTCTGCGTTCGAACGCAGAGGGGGTCGCACGTAGAGCTAAGGTCGAACGTAGTCCAGTCAACTGAGTCTCATGCGGCCGGCACTAGCAGTTATCTGCGGTTGACCGTGTGTTACGCGTTCGACCACGGATAAACGTTAGCATCACGCAGTTGACGTGTAATTTTCATGTCTATAAATAGGTCCCTTGGGTCATTTGGCCGGGTGTGCTTTTCCTTGGGCATTTTTTAGAGAGTATTTTACCACTGTTGGCCATACTCTGCCCATTTTATCTGTAACAAATTACTTCAAAGTTTATTTTATGCATTCTTTTATCATTTTATCGTTTTATTGTCTAATGGAAGGCTAATCTTCAACTAAGGTTGAAGATGAAGCCTCTCCTTTAATTCATGCAATTTACATTACAGTTTTAAATTCTGTCATTTATTTTATGTTTAGTCGTTCTTTTTGATTTATGTGACAACTTCAATAGAAAAATCGGGTTGTGTTGCTTCCATGTCCAACATCAATGTGTTCCAATCCGGAGGCACGTTAGATGGCTGGAATGAGTTGAAGTATCCATTGTGATCAACGATACAGTGGATGATTCAAGCTCAAACCAACATCTATCGTGACTCTTTATATGGTAAACACGTTGTTTGGTTCGACTAGCTTCACTAACGATTTTAGATTAAACAAAGTGTTTTATTGATTGACGGATTTTTAACTATAGTGTTGATTGTGTGGGTTAATGGGGAAAGGTAGATTCATCAACCTTGGTTTCTTCATTTAAGTTAATTTACATTTTTAGATTAATTTTACTTATTGCACGATTCAAGTTGCTATCTTTGTGGAGCTAGGTTAAAATAGAGTAGATTTAATCGCAATATTAATTTTATAAGCAAACACTCCGTTCCCTGTGGATTCGATCCTGCACTTTGCACATTATACGACCTAATGGTTCATACCATTGCGAGTGCAAGTTAATTTGCACATCAAATTTTGGCACCGTTGCCGAGGAACGGTTGTTTTTGTTTGAATTGATATTGTTTTTAGATTTACTTTATTTTTCTACTAGTTTTTATATATACTGTTCATAGTTTATTTTCATTATTTTCTAGCTTAGTTTTTTGCCTTTTCGACTTTGTTTGGTTTATGGAAAAATGCGCCCGATAGTGTGTCTGAGCAAGTACTTGCGATGAATGCACTACCGCCTATTCCAGGACGTTCGTGCAGCTGCGAATTCCCATCACGCATCTGCGTGCGAGCACGGGCCCCTGATAGAGATGCAGTGCATTTCTACGTTTGAACGCACCTGAGTTGCAGTCGAACGCACTTGCAGAGACTTCCACATTGTTTCTTCTGTGCGAACGAACGTGCTAACCTGCGCTCGAGTGCACCTCTGCTTCCTGCATCAACATACCAGAAGGTTGTATGTTCTGTTTTTGAATTTTTTTAGTTTCAATTAATTGTAAGGCTTATTTTAGTTGTTTAAACTGCCTATTTTGAGTATTTTGCTTGCTGTGATTAGTTGTGATTAGTTTATTTTTCGTTTATGTTCTTTGCATGTGTTTTTGTTATAGTTAATAAGTTTTAATTGCTTGTTGTTTAGATTATCTTGTTTTTGTTGCCGTTTTTGTGATCTTAGCTAGTTTTGTTCTCTGTTTTTAATATTGATTCTGCTCTGTTTTTACTGCATCTTTTTATACTTGTTTTAATTTGTTCACATGTTGCTTTTAGTTTATTGTTAAGTAGTTTGTAGTTCATTATTGTTTTTGCTATCTTGCTGTTTCTAGTTTTGATTTCCTGTTTAGTTGTGCATATTTTTCTGTTTTGCTGTTTCTTGCATCTTTTTAGCTTATCTAGCTTGCTGTTTTTCCTTAGTTTTTAGTTAAATTTTTGTTAGTTTATGCATGGTCGGCGATCATTGAACCTAGAGTTAACACCATTAGATCCCGACTTAGAAAGAAACATTAGGAGAGTGCGTCGAGCTCAAGCCGAAATGGGAGACAATCAAAGAGATCCAAGGGTGGAGTAGCACGACGAAAATCAAAGAAATGAGCAAGAGGACAACGAGAACGAGGAATTCCAAGATGCGAGAGCTGGGAACGGGGAGCATAGACGAATGTATGAGTTGGATTTCACTACGTCACTCCATGAATTGTTTGCACCTACTGCGGTCAGTTCCCATTCGTGCATAGTGTTACCACCAACTAGTGCAACTCATTATGATCTAAAGCCACATGTGATTCAGATGTTACCATCCTTCTATGGCTTAAATCATGAAAACCTCATGTCAAGAAGTTTAGGAGTATAACTGCCACAACCAAATTTCAAAACTTCTCAGAGGAATCTGTCAATCTTCGACTTTTTCCTTTCTCCCTTCATGACAGAGCCACTGAGTGGCTGGATTCCTTAGCTCTTGGTTCTATTACGTCCTGAAAGAACTATTGAAACAGTTCTACCACAGATTTTTCCCAATGTCCAGAGTAAATGATGCAAGAAAGGAAATTAGTTCCTTTACTTAGGATGAGGACAAAAAATTTACGGAATGTTGGACAAGATTTAAGGATATGCTGATGAAGTGTCCACCTCACGGATATGAAAAATGGCGTCTAGTACAATTCTTCTACCAAGGTTTGTCTCAAACCAATAAGTATGATTGAATTGATGAATGGAGGGGCATTCCTGAATTTGATGAGAGATTTGGCCTACAAAGCTTTGGAGAAAATTGCTGCCAACACACAGAATTGGGATTTCACCAGCTGTCGAGATAAATCTGCCCGGAAGGACAAGAAAGGAGGCATCTTGGAGCTAAAAGGTGAGCAAGAGTTGACTCAAAGGATGGATGCGATTGTGAAAAGATTGGACGAATGAGTGTAGGAAAGCACTGTAAATGCTATAAACACATTCCTGTGAGAGTTGTTACATCATGCTAGTCCTATGCACCAAGCACAAAATTGTCCATCAATGATGAGTTTTGAGATGGAACAAGTGAATGCTTTCAACAGTTTTCAAAAGCCGTCCAGTGGGCCATATTCTGAGACATATAATCCTGGGTGGAGGAATCACCCTAATTTCTCATGGAAGCAGAATCAACCCACCACCAATCAAGGGGGAGCACCACATTATCCCCAGATTTTCTTCTTACCAAAATCAAGGCCTTCGGCTCACCTACGTCATCATCTTATCAAGCCCCACCCAAGCCCCGCCTCATCAACCCACTTGAAGATACCATGAGAGAATTTATGAAAATGACTGGTCAATCAATCAGTGACGTGAGGCAGTCCACCATGGTGAACACCTAGGCGATCTAGAAGTTGGAGATGCAGATGGGACAATTAGCGAATCACCTGGGTGAGAGGGACAAGGGAAAGTTCCTAGCCAAGCGGTGAACAACCCTAAAGCATGTGGAAATTCTTCAAATCAGAGCATGTGCAGATTGTCACTCTGAGGTCGAGGAAGAGAGTGGACAATAAGGTGGTGAATCCAGAAGAAGATGCTGAGGAAGAAGAAATAAAAGAGGAAGAAGAGCAGAAAGAGGAAGAAGAGCAGAGAGAGGAAGAGGGTGACAATAAAAAAGAAAGAGATCGCCATCTCTGTCACCCCAATTGTAAAGGAACCTCCTAGGGCTTGTGCCAAAAGCACCATACTAAAAGATTACAAGCGCCTAGGAATGGAGGGAAGTTAGAGGATATTCTGGAGGTGTTCAAACAAGTCCAAATAAATATTCCATTTTTGGACGCCATCCAGCAAATCCCTTCCTATGCCAAGTTCTTGAAGGACTTGGTCATAGTGAAAAGGAAAACGAATGTCCCTAAGAAGGCATTCATGATCGAGCAGGTCAATGCTATCCTACAATGCAAGTTACCCTTCAAGTATAAGGACCCTAGGTGTCCTACAATCACTTGCATGATAGGAGTTAGCCAGATTGAGAGGGCACTGTTGGATTTGGGAGCAAGTGTTAATTTGTTGCCCTACTCAGTCTATTTGCAGTTAGGGCTAGGAGAGCTGAAGCCCACAACCATGACACTGCAACTTGCTGACCGGTCTGTAAAGGTTCCACAGGGAATAGTGGAGGACGTTCTGATTAAGGTGGACAAATTTTATTTCCCCGTGGATTTCATTGTGTTGGACACAGAGCCAGTTCAAGTGATAGGAACTGAGATTCCTGTGATTCTAGGGCGACCATTTTTAGCTACGGCTAATGCCCTGATAAAATTGTAGGTCGGGGGTGATGAAGATTTCTTTTGGGAACATGACGGTGGAGTTGAACATTTTTCACATTAGAAAACAACCACTTGATTATGACCAAATGAATCAAGTATGCTTGATTGAGGAGATTCTGGATGAAGTAATTGAAGAATCAAGCATAGAGGACCCCCTGGAAGCATGCCTCGCTCAGTTTGGTGAAGACTTGGATTTGGATAAACTGATGGAGCAGGTAAAGGCACTTTTGGAGACAGCTCCTTTAGAGAGCAAAGAAAAGAAGAGACGATGAGTACGATCCCCGAAGAAGGAACTTAAGCCTTTACCTGATAGTCTTAAGTATAAGTTCCTAGGTCCAGCTGAGTCTTTGCCAGTGATTATAGCTTCAGACTTGATAGATGCTCAAGAGGAGGAATTATTAGGAGTTTTGAGAGAGCATAGGGAAGCTATAGGCTGGATGATTGAGGACATCAAGGGAATCAGTTCCTCATTGGTTATGCATAAGATACATCTGGAAGAGAACTCCAAACCATCGAGGGAACCACAAAGAAGGCTCAACCCAGCAATGCAGAAGGTTGTGAGAGCAGAAGTGATCAAACTGTTGGATGCTGGGATCATCTATCCCATTTCTGACAGCAAGTGGGTGAGCCCGATACATGTTGTGCCCAAGCGGGCTGGATTGACGGTGGTGAAGAACCAGGATAACAAGTTGGTGCCAACTCATATTCAATCAGGATGAAGAGTATGCATTGACTACCAAAAGTTGAACGCTGCCACCAGGAAAGATCATTTTCCTCTTCCATGCATCGATCAGATGGTGGAGCGTTTAGCTGGGCATGAGTACTACTACTTTTTGGATGGTTATTCAGGATATAACCAGGTCCCAGTGGACCTCAAAGACCTGGAGAACACTACCTTTACATGTCCCTTTGAGACATTCGCCTACCGTCGTATGCCTTTTGGGCTGTGTAATGCACCTGCTACTTTTCAATGGTGTATGATCAGCATTTTTTCGACATGGTAGAGCGATTTATGGAGATCTTCATGGATGACTTCTCCGTCTTCGGTTCATCTTTTCAGGAGTGTTTAGACCATCTCACATTGGTGTTGGTGAGATGTAAAGAGAAGAACCTTGTGCTTAACTGGGAAAATGCCATTTTATGGTTAAGCAAGGGATTGTACTGGGGCATGTCATATCTCAGAAAGGTATTGAGGTTGACAAGGCGAAGGTAGATTTAATCTCTAACCTTCCACCCTCACATACTGTGAAGGAAATCCATTCCTTCCTGGGCCATGCAGGGTCCTACCGGTGATTCATCAAGGATTTTAGCAAGATCGCCAGGCCCTTGTGTAGGTTGTTGGCCAAAGAGACCCCGTTTGAATTTGATGAAGAATGTGTGAAAGCATTCGGGGCTCTGAAGGAGATTCTGATGTCCACACCAGTGATTAGACCACCCAGTTGGGGTGAACCATTTGAGATCATGTGTGACACATCAGACTATGCTGTAGGAGCTGTTTTGGGGCAGCGTATTGAGAAACTTCCCCATGTGATTTACTATAGCAGGACCCTGAACGACAACTTAATTACTCCACCACAGAAAATGAGTTGTTGGCGGTCATTTTTGCGCTGGACAAGTTCAGATCCTATTTGTTAGGATCTAAAATCGTTATCTTTTCTGATCACACGGCATTGAAGTATCTTTTCTCCAAGAAAGATGCTAAATCCCGTTTGATCAGATGGATTTTGCTGCTTCAAGAGTTTGACATAGAAATCCGAGATAAGAAGGGGACAGAGAATGTGGTGGCTGATCATTTGTCTAGGTTGACCATGGATTTCACCAAGGACACCACACCCATCTCTGAGACCTTCCCTGATGAGCAGTTGATGCACATTGCTCACAATCCCACATCTTGGTTTGCTGATATAGTGAACTATCTTGTTACCGACCAAATGCCTTTGCATTGGGGGAAACAAGATAAGCTCAAATTTTTGTCTAAGGTAAAAACCTTTCTTTAGGATGATCCTTACCTGTTCAAGTATTGTCCCGATCAGATCATTAGGAGATGCATACCTGAATTTGACCAAACTAATGTCATCTCTTTTGTCATGATCATGCATGTGGGGGCCATTTCAGTGCAAACAAGACCGCTGCAAAGATTTTGCAGTGTGGATTTTATTGGCCCACCATGTTTGCAAACGCTCGTGCTTATTGAACTTCATGTGAGCGTTGTCAGAAACTCGGGAGTATTTCAAAGAGAAATATGATGCCCCTCAATCCCATATTGATAGTTGAGATTTTTTATGTATGGGGCATCGATTTCATGGGACCATTCCCAAACTCCTTTGGGTTTCTGTACATTTTGGTTGCTGTGGACTATGTGTCCAAGTGGGTGGAGGCGGTTGCGTGCAAGACCAATGACCACAAAGTTGTGGTCAAGTTTTTGAAGGACACGATTTTTGCTCGGTTTGGTACACCTAGGCGATTATCGGATGGTGGTATGCACTTCGCAACCGGATTTTTGAGCTGATGAAGAAGTATTTCATCACACATAAGGTTGCCACCTTACAACCCACGAGAAGTGGGGTTGAAGTGTCAAATCGTGAGATCAAACACATTTTGAGAAAACAGAACCCTCTTCACGATTGAATGACGCTTTATGGGCATACAGGACGGCATATAAGACACCGATTGGGATGTCACCATATTGGTTGGTGTACGGGAAAGCTTGTCATCTTCCCATCGAGTTGGAGCATCGGGCATACTGGGCCATCAAGCAACTGAACTTCAATTTTTTGAAGGCCGGCTCTCAAAGGAAGCTCCAACTCACTGAACTAAAGGAATTGAGGAATGATGCATATGACAGTTTGAGGAAGTACAAGGAACACATGAAGAAGGATCATGACCAGGGCATTTTGAAGAGATCTTTTGAGCCAGGTCAGAAAGTCCTTCTTTATAACTCTCGTTTGCATCTTTTTCCTGGCAAGTTGAAATCTCGGTGGACGGGCCCATTCATCATTAGGACGGTATTTTCTCATGGGGCCATCAAGATAGAGGATCTCAAGAATGGTAACATTTTTAAGGTGAACGGACAAAGGGTTAAACCATTCTTGGAGTTGAGGAGTTTAGAGATTGAGGCTACTCTATTGGAGGATCCGATTTACACTGAGTGATGTAGTCTCATATCACGAGTCTGGCTGAAGATGTTAAACTTAGCGCTTGTGGGAGGCACCCCTCATTATGTTTATTGCTTTATGTTTTACTTTTTTGTCAAATTTAGGGAAGCATTCTTTTATGCTATACCTAAATTGACTTATCCCCTAGGTTAATTCGGTCACATTATGGGCAATGTGACGTTTTAAGTTTGGGGGTGTTTTTGTAAATATTTTGTGTAAATATTTTATCTTGTGTTTTTGTAAATATGTGTGTAAATATTCTTTTTGTGTTTTGTATTGTGTTTGTAAAAATCTTGTATGTTGTGTGTTTTGTGTTTTGTGTAAATTTTGTAAAAATTTTTATTTTTATTTTTTATTTTTTGGTTTGCTCTCTGCGTTCGAACTTGTTCTAGCCGCTGCGTTCGACCTTGCCTTGGTGAGTTTGACCGAAGCACCCCATCACACACTCTCACTCATGCACGCTTGCGGTCGAACTTACCCTATAAGTTCTGAGCCCTACATGCATGCCGAGTCGATCGAACGCACTTATGCGTTGAGCACTCGAGCCGAGCCATTACAAGACCTATTTTTAGGTCATTTCCTCACCATTTTCCAAACACCATTGTAGCGGCCGTACACTTCTCCCCCTCCTTCTCCGTTCTCTGCCTCCAAACGCTCCCTAAAATCCAAACCCACCACACACCACCGCCACCCATCACTTCCCAACCACCCACCGCACCACCGCCGGCCACCAAACACCCCATTTTTCCCGAAACCCCATTTCTCCAAAACCCTCCTTATTTTTTCATTTTTTTGATTGATTTTGGGCACAAATCCACTCTTGGATTGTGCCCCATTGTTTTGGGTTTGGTTTTGATCTATTTTTGCAGGGGGTTGGGCTTGTTTGAAAGGGGTTTCAAAACCCTTTATTTTTGGGGCGCCCAACAAGTGTTCGACGAAAAGCCCTAACCAACCTCCACAATGCCTAGAGGCCAAGGGTCTTCTTCTCGGTCCACTGGGACCCAAGGAATGGTTGCCAGGTGGCCCATTGAGAGCCGTAAGCTTTTATTGGAGAACACCTTTGCCATCAAAGAGGAGTTCTCCAATAATGAGGCAACAAGTTGGGCCATTCAAGAACTGAAGAATTGGGGCTTAAAGAGGCTTTTCAAGCCTGTCGCCTCCACCGCTTATGCGCCTGGTCAGAGAGTTCTATGATAATTTGAGGTGCGAGTGCGACCAGCCAGATGTGCTTTTCTCTTCCATTGACGGAAGAGAAGTACAGGTGACCATAGCCGATGTAGCGGCTGTGCTAAAGTGTAGCCATGAGCCTCTTGAGATGGATTTTCCCTGGCTCGAGTGTCCTCCCATGCTCACCGTTGAGGACATTGTTGGCGACATGTGTGAAGGGCAATTTACGGACAGTCACCGAAATGCAGCCAGCAAAACGAAGATTCCTCAGAATCTTTTATTCATCGACATGGTACTGTATAGGAACGTGTGTCCTTTGGCGCATAAGACACAGAGGAGGGATCTTTTCCTCAGTGCTCTGTATTTGTTCCATAGAGGTTTCTAGTGCTCCATTCTTGAGATTATATGGCGGCAGATTCATAAATTCTGGGATGGAGTGCACCATCGGGGAGCAGAGCACACGAAGACCTAGGGTTTGCCTTTCCCTTTTCTCATCACTCACATTCTGAGAAAGAAAGGGATCAAAGGCACACGGAGACGGCCGATCACGAGAGCCCATACTTTGGCCCCATCTAGTGGCGCGAGTTTATCCCATGCCCAGAGCGCAGCACCAGCTCACGGCTATAGCGAGCAGAGCCCATGGATATTCACTGAGATGGCGGTGTGCGGAGAAGCGGCGAGCAGGAGGAGTAGCCAGGCGAGGGAGAGGAGTATGAGGAGGGGATCATGATTAGAGCCTCGGATCTATTACACTTCCAGGACACCCTTTTGGACATACGATCTCAGATTGCAGATCTACAAAGGGATGCTCGTCAGGACAGGCTCGAGGTCCAGGAGATGTTCCAAGCCATCATGGATAGACTGCCACCACCAGCAGGACCTTCTGCACCACCACCAGCCCCGTGATGTCTTTGTGACGTCTTGGTTTATTTTTCATACCCCTTTGCACTACATTTGTATTTTCTTTATCCGCACACTGTGGGCAGTGCGAGTTTTGAGTTTGGGGATATTTTATTGTATTGTGCACATTTTATTTTTTATTATGTAGTTTATGTTAATTATGGTTCATTTTCCTTTGTGAGCTTAATTTTACGAACACATGATTACTTTGTGAAGGGAATTTTGATTGTGTTACTTTCTTTGGCAAACTTGAGATATTACATTTCAATTTGATTTTCACGAGCACATTTGGCACGTAGTCTGTGGGATTAAATGTTGAGTTTGGTCGTGCTAGTTTTGTGAGCTTAAATGCAGTTGGATATCCTGTTGGGAAATAACCATGGTTTATGTCAAAAAAAAAATATATATATATATGATGATGATCATTTTGAGCTTTCCACCGAGTAACTAATCTCGTGCCTCATTAAGCATAGAGTATTCACGTAAAAAAGTGAGAAGTTAAACTTGATTAGCAAAGCTTCGTAGCCTTTTTGACTCGAGTTAGTAGGTCCTTAGGGGTGTCTTTACACCTAATGCCCTTAAACCTTTTGGTTTGGGAGTCATTGACTTAACGCTTCATACATGGGTCAACTAGACAACTTAAGGGAGCTATGCAATTAAAAAAAAATCTTCTTTGAAATAAACCTTGGTTATTGTGTCCAATGGGAAGTCTGATGAATTTTGAGTGTCAACGCATGCATGACAAAGTTTAGTGTTGAAATCCCATGATTATGTGTTGAATTCACTTTCACTAGAATTGATTAGTGTGATGTCTTAGTTTGCCATGTTTGTAGCCTGATTGAAAATTCCCTGAAAATTGTGAAGATGGTATTTGTGTGACTAAGCTTGCTCTTGAATTTAAGCCATGATTGTTATATTATTGCATGATTGAGAATGAAATGTTTGCACAAATGTTTGTGGGTATCATTCCTGAAAAACCCTCACGAGACTTCACTCGTCCTCTAGGGAACTCCTAGAGGTTTAAAAGGCTTGTTGCATACACTCAATGCAACCGTTCTCCCACGAAAGTGGACTTATGTTTATGGTGTTTTCATTTTTTGTTTTGCTAAGAGACTAGCAAAATGTAAGTTTGGGGGTATTTGATAAGTGCTTTTTAGTGCTTTTTCACACCCCTTTATTTATGTTTGTTAGGCCATTAGCTTTGTTAATATTTAATAATTTTACTTGTTTTATTTGTTTTGTAATAAACAGGTCCTTACATCACATCTCGATCGAAGGAGCAAAACGGACATGAAGGGAAGAGAAGAAGTTCCTGAAGTGCATTCGAACGCATGGTCTGCGTTCGAACGCAGAGGCGGTCGCACGCAGAGCTAAGGTCGAACGCAGTCCAGTCAGCCCGCGTCTCACACGGTCGGCCCTGGCGGTTATCTATGGTCGACCATGTGTTGCGCGTTCAACCACGGATAACTAGTGCGTTCGAACGCATCACCTGCGTTCGAACTCAGCCTGTAATTTTCATGTCTATAAATAGGTCCCTTGGGTCATTTGGTCGGGTGTGCTTTTCCTTGGGCATTTTTTAGAGAGTATTTTGCCATTGTTGGCCATACTTTGCCCATTTTATCTGTAACAAATTACTTCAAAGTTTATTTTATGCATTCTTTTACCATTTTATCATTTTATTGTCTAATGGAAGGCTAATCTTCAACTAAGGTTGAAGATGAAGCCTCTCCTTTAATTCATGCAATTTACATTACAATTTTAAATTCTGTCATTTATTTTATGTTTAGTCGTTCTTTTTGATTTATGTGACAACTTCAATAGAAAAATCGGGTTGTGTTGCTTCCATGTCCAACATCAATGTGTTCCAATCCGGAGGCATGTTAGATGGCGGAATGAGTTGAAGTATCCATTGTGATCAACGACACAATGGATGATTCGAGCTCAAACCAACATCTATCGTGACTCTTTATACGGTAAACACGTTGTTTGGTTCGACTTGCTTCACTAACGATTTTAGATTAAACAAAGTGTTTTATCGATAGACGGATTTTTAACTATAGTGTTGATTGTGTGGGTTAATGGGGGAAGGTGGATTCATCAACCTTGGTTTCTTCATTTCAGTTAATTTACATTTTTAGATTAGTTTTACTTATTGCACGATTCGAGTTGCTATCTTTGTGGAGCTAGGTTAAAATAGAGTAGATTTAATCGCAATATTAATTTTATAAGCAAACACTCTGTTCCCTGTGGATTCGATCCTGCACTTCGCACACTATACGACCTAATGGTTCGTACCATTGCTAGTGCAAGTTAATTTGCACATCATACAGCTGGTGAAAATAAAGTTCCATGTCACACTCTGGACCATACGTCTGCTTCGAGGTTTTCAGGGAGAACCTCATTTTCTGCACTCATCCTCCTATCCTCCAAACCAACTCCTAAGCATAACAAGGGGCTTCCTAAGGTCTCCTAAGTTGAAATGAAACCACCATACAATGCGATCATGCTAAGTTAAAATAATGCTAATCTAAAGAAGATTTAAAGCATAATTAGAGCTAAACTACGACTATCAACACAAAACAATAATCAAGCAACATAATGGCATAATTAAAGAGCTAGGTAACCGAGCATTACCTCCTTGAAGTGAAACTTCAAGAGTTCCTTCACCGTTAGCACTAAGACACAAAAAACCTCACAAAACACTCACAATGAAGGATTTTCATAGCTTGGGGGCTCCAAAGGGTTTAGGGGCGGATTGAGTCTGAAATGGGCGAAAGGGCGAATGTTATTTATAGGGCCAAAAAGCAGCGGACATCCTATCCTAGGGGCATACATCCACATACTATTCACCAGCGGTCCATAAACTACTTCGTACATCCAAGTATTATCTATCGGTTAATCCAAAAGTAGCAGACTTTCGGTACTTTTGAACATACGTCTGTGTACTATTAATAGAGTATGGCGTACTATCTGTCAGTGTATGTTTGGTGGTCCCAGTGGATATCTGCACTGAAAGACAAGAGTGTACATCTGATGGTCTTAGCGAATGTCCACACTAAAAGAAAAGAGCGCATCCGGTGGTCTCAATGGATGTCTGCACTAAAAGACAAGAACGTACGTCCACCAACCCTAGCGTACATCTGATCCAGAAGAGAAAATTCTCAAAATGCCTTTCTGGTAGATCCTAGTGACCCAAAGTCCAAATTAACCCTCTAACTAAGCTACTTAAGCTTAGTTAGCGTATGTTCGGTCTAGAAGAGAAAATTCTCAAAATGCCTTTCTGGTAGAGTGATATAATTTATATTTGTTATCCTTTTAGTTTGTGTAAGTTTGTTCTATTTTACTTTCTTTTTGTGTTTTCTTTGTTTTATAGGTCTATGGAAGAAAATGAGACATTTCAGGAAATCTGGGCTTAAAGAGCAAAAATGGGGAAAAGCTGGAGTTTGCCAGAGCAATCGAGCACCTAAGGCAAGGATCGAGCACACCTGCGCTCGCGCGCACAAGAAAAGGATCGATCGTAGCAATCGAGCTCACCTGTGCGTGAAGACCAATCCAGCCGCAGCCCTATTTTGGAAAGTTTTGTTTTATTAAGGTTTTTGCAACTAGGATTAAACCCTACAATTTTTAGGGGTTTCTAGGGTTTCCTTAGACTCTATAAATAGGCTTGTAAACACAGAAAAACACACATGTGATTTTGGAGAAGAATTGACTATCAAGGAAGAGATTTTTCGGGTTTATTCTTTTCCTTTATTTTATTTTATGAAGATGATTAGCATCAATATCATGTGTAACTAAACCTTTCAAGAGGGCTTGATTGAAACCCTGATCATGTTTATATTTTAATTCAATATTGGCACCTTTGCGATAATTGCATGATAGTATTTAACTTGATTAATACCTGTTTTCATGAATTCCTCATGTGTGTGTACTTGATCAACATATGCATGTGGTATGGACTTGTTAGTTAAATCAATTTGGATGGTTGAGCCTGGTTTTAGCATAAGTAATAAAAGCAATCCACACCGGGTTCTTGGGTTAATCAACATAGGAAACCATGAATATATAACATGCCCTAGGTCTCATATGGTTGTCGGTTTTCACAGTTCATATGCTTTCTTAGAGAACAACTTAGTATATACCATGCTAAATCCTTTAAGAAAGAAAAGAGTTAGAGTATACACCATGCCTAATTCTTTGTTTAGGAAAACCAATAGCTTAAGGAATATATGTCATGCCCTTAGATTGGCAACCATTAAATATTCATCATGTAATTTAAGCACTGACATATTGTTTTATTGTATAAGCATGATTAGTGGTGGAAATCAAAGCCCTGCTCCTTATCTTTATTGAATTAAAAATCAATTTTTTGTTCTCTTATTTTTCATTGCGAAATTAATTCTAATCAAAATTTACCAATCCCTGTGGGAACGATCTTGCATTTGCACACTATACTACTACATTGACCATATGCACTTGCAAGTAAAACTGCAATTATTTATCTATTAATTTAGGTAGATAATTTCACAACATAGATCCTAATGACCCAAAGTCCAAATTAACTCTAATTAAGCTATTTAAACTTAGTTAATTATTTGAGTCACTACAATCATCATCATTATATATTATGATTTTCATTTTGTATTATCATGAGGGACTTGCCCCTTTAGTCGTGAGTGTATGCTCAATCACTGTTGAAGAGCCGTCACCGTGCCATGACATCATATTCGTCATTCTTTTCATGCACATGCTCATGCTTTATGAAACAAAATCACCATACTTACTCTCATGTTCATGCATAATTTAACATCATTTTCATTCAATACTATTTGCAAGCATATCATAAACTCATAGAAAATCACCGAGAATACTTACAATTATATGGTTGACCTCTAAGGAACAACTCCCACTTGAGCTTGACATTACAAAATCGCATTGCCTATCACGGTTAAACACAATTCACAATTTACTTTAACTCTAGGCATAGTGTAATACTTGCATTTCACAAGTATCAACTACTCATAGAACATAGAACATGTTATTTGTGAAACATTATCTAACTTTCAAGCCTCCTCAAATTGGGAGGCTAGAAAGACCAATAGAAGTGCAAACTTCTGCGCCCATTATGCAGCATATAGGGCCGCAGCTGGGGTTATCCCAGGCTGCATTCCCTCCTCTTTCTCCCCCCCTAGTTCCATTCGTATCTGCAGTGGGAAGGATCCTCCTATCCTACTCCCTCCCTTGTGAGGGTTTTTTGGCTAGTTTTTGTTGTTAGCTTACTGCTTTTAGTATGTTTTGCTTGCTGTTGGCAGCAAGCCTGTATTTGCTTCTGGTTCTGGCTGTTCTCAGCTCTTTTATTGAATGTTTGTTCATTACAAAAAAAAAAAAAAAAAAAAAAAAAAACCTACTCATAGCAATATATTACTCCATTTGATACCCCAATAACTAATTACTAAACCAATAGATATGCTGAGGGGTTAGACATCAAAATCCCCAATTTAACTTGGGGTTTTGGGGCTTTACATTGATTAACAGAGAGACCCAAGGTTTTGGTCCATGAAACTTCAACCCATTCCTTACCTCTAAAAAATAAAAGCCCTAAAGAAATTGTCTAGGTTAATTAGCAATACATTTTTAAATGTAGCTCAAATTGGAGAACAACTAGGGTTACAAAATTTACCTCAAACCATTCCGTGAAATCGACATTTTAACTTCAAGGATTGAATTTTTGGAGTTAAAATTTAACTTTGGAGACTTCTCAGAAATCTTGTGAAATTGCATGCCATTAGAACCTGTAAAAATTTTCGTTGAAAAGTCTCCTCTTGATACTAGCAAGTTCAATCTAACAAAATATTAATTCAAACTACACCCGTGAGAAAAATAAGCTTGAACTCAATTGTTAAAGGGCCCTTATAAGGTCGGCCTCCTAAGGAACCCTCTCACCATATATAATGTGCTCGGAGGTCTAAGTGAGTGACAAGAAATAGCTTACAAAAATTAATAAGAAGTGTAAACTATTTTACACTTCATAAATGTTAACTTCCTTGGTTAAGTCAAACTAATCAATATTTTATGGGAAATGCTAGAATGCAATAAACTATCCATATTTGGCCCATAAAAGTTTATGTAGCATCCTAAAAAATCACTTTAGAATATCTTTGCAGTGAAAAAACAACCCACAATGCAATAAATGAAAGATGCCACATAGACTTTTATGGGCCAAATGTAGGTAGTTTATTACATTCTAGCATTTCCCATATTTTACACCACGGAAAATGCTAGGGATTCTTCCCATAGGTTCTCCTGGCGTTCTCCCAGCCTTATGTAAAACATGATTTAAGAAAAAAATAAAATTGTAGTGGCCTCCACCACCAATTTTTTAGGCATTAACACCAAATTTGAGGCACCAAATTTGAGGTATTAGTATCAAATTTGTGAGGCATTAGCACCAAAATTAAGGCATTAGCATCAAATTTAGGATGATCAAATTCATTTTAGGTGATATCATCCCTAAAGGGTTAACTTTTCACCTTTAGGTTTTAATTTTGAATCCAAAAACAAGTTTTAAAACATTAGAACCTAATAATTAACTCATAAAAATTAATCTGTTAGCAAAAAAAATGTATTACAATTTTATTTTTTCTTAAATCATGTTATACGTAAGACTGGGAGAATGCCATGAGAACATTACGGGAAGAACTCCTAGCAAACCGCTTTACACCACATGCCTAACACTCAAAAATCAAGAAAATAATAAAAAAAAATTTACGCTGAAATAAGCAGCAACAATTACTTTTTAGTTTTTATTATTATTATGAGTGCTTTAATCACCTGCTGTCACGATCACACGTGAAATTCCTAAGGAATAATTATCTTGTGACTGCTATATATGGTTCTAGAAGAAAAAAAAAAAAAATGATACCTTATGCAGATTCTTAAAAACCTGTGGTAATACTAACAGCTTCACTTAAACCTTCCCCAGAGCAAAATTCTGTATGCCACAAAGCACTTAAAGAGACGTTATTAATTCCTAGTTTACTCGTTTGCTTTCATACGTCAGTGAGTTGAATATTTGTGAAGAAACCGGGTCAATTTCTCGCGTGTTTGGTGTTGTGCAAGAGTGCTCGCACATCAATCATGTGGGGGCAAACTTTGTCGTGTCAGACTCTCACTCCTTCTTGCTTATACAACCTTCCTTTCTGTCTAATTGGTCCTCTAAATATTCTGGGCTGGGCACAAAAATGCCATTAATTTTGTTTAATTTGGATAAAATGGGCTGCAACCAAAAGGATTCTAGAGCTTTATAATTTATACCCAAAAACCATCATTTTCACTTTGCACGACCTCCACATAAAACGATGGGAGAAGCTGCTTGGATGTTGGGAGACCTCTATTTTCCACTTTCCAGTGCATCATCCAAGTCTGATCATGCAAGATAAGTATTCATTTTTTTTATTTTTCAAGCTTCATTAATGCTCGACAAACGTACACTGTTCACGTTCAACATAAAAATATGAAAAAGAAGTTGAAATTAAAGTAATTTATATTTGACAATTTTGACCAAAATGTGTTTGATCCAAGTTTAGGGTATACTATATCTATATATAGATATATTTCTTTTTATAAGCACCAATATATTTATATGAAACTGAAAATTTTCTACCCTATAATTACTCTGTAATGTGATACGATCATTTGCATTAACAATATAAAGGAAATATATGAATATATTTTACTCAATTATTTTAGTTATTGTTAGAGATAATGATCCCCAAATCAAAAACATCAGCTTGATGCAGATAATGATCGAGTTAACAAAGCATCAACAGATTTGTGACAAACTCCCAAGATAAGAACAACTAAGCATCTAAGATTTATATAAGAAGTAGTGATCATGTACAAATATACCTCTTTTTAATAGGATGCGTTTATCTTTATTAAATCATCACTCATCCTAAAAGTTTAAGCTAATAAGAAAATATAAATTTAATCATTTAATTAATATTTTAATAATCTTAGATGTAAAAATAATTTGTAACATTTTTTTTTTGACATGTCCATACAAGGAAAGGGAGAATGAGGATTTGAACTAGTGATCTCCGCTTCATGAAGCATGATTTACAGTTAATTGAGTTACCCCTTAGGGACATTATTTTGTAACATATTGATAATGAGATAAGGCAGTCACACTCTACATAATAGTGGTAGACTTTACGGGAATTTCGTTGAAAAAAACACTCCTAAACCAACTTCCTAGACAACTTACATTTAACAAAAAAAAAAAAAAGTAATTGAATGTTTGCACGTTCAAATTGTTAATCCTTTCTTAATTAATCACTCTCCACTATCCTCTTCCGACTTCCAGCATTACCTGTTTTTCTACCCTGAACTAGTGAACCTCAATTTCCTCATGGTCATTAGTAACCATGCACCCAACCCTCCTTTTTATTTTTAATTTAAACTTACGATAAAAATCAATATTTGCAACCTTCTTTTATTTGTACACATATTGACGTAGCGAAAAACCTGGTAACCATTAAAAGATAAAATTTTGTAGAGTATTTGAAAGAAAATTCTCTGATTTGATCAACAAACTTATATATATATATATATATATATATTAGTGACTAATTTTCACTACCACATTATCCTAATAACACAATTATTGTATAACAATCTACTAAGAGTTTAACTTAAATCAGGATGTGCCTTACAACCCATGTTACAGCCTCTAACCAACAACTGACACATAAGTAAAAGCATAAAAGTGTACCAAAAAAACCTATGTCTAGGGTTGTAAATGAGCCGAGCTTGAGCGATCTTTGTTCAAGCTCGGCTCGTTAAACTTTACTCGAGCTCAAATCGAGCCGAGCTCAAGGCCAAGCTCCAAAACTATGTTTGAGCTCAGCTCTTATATTAAGAGCCGAGCCTGAGCCAGCTTGGCATAAACTCAAATACATAATTTTTTTTATTAAAATTTAAACTTTAAATAATATAAAACAGCTAAATTAGCCGCTTGTACTTGAGTTGCACTTAGCCAAGTATTGGCTAGTGCCTTACTCATTGATGCAGTGAGGGCAGCTTGTTTCTTTGCCATTGAGATGTGCATCCTATTTATAGATGTTGGAACAAATGGCTCATATTCTATTAATGGCCCATTGGAGTGTAATTAGTTTATGTGGGCTTGGGGACAATAAGTTTTGGAGGGTATTTTGGGGTTTTTCAAAATAATTATAATTAGGGTTTGTTTATAAATATGTTATGTTATAACCCTAAATCATTGAATAGAAAAATATAGCCACACTCTCCTGTGGATATAGGCAAAGTACCGAACCACATTAAATTTGTGTCCCAACTCTCTTTTTGATTCCATATTATTCATCATTGTTGTGCACAATAACAACAATTGGTATCGAGCCTAATTCTATGATGGCTGGGATTGACACATCTTCTCCAAAATTTGACATGATGAAGTTTGATGGATCCGATAATTTCGGGTTGTGGCAAAAACATGTCAAGGATTTGTTGGTAAAACAAGGGATGGTAAAGGCATTATATGGGATGAAACCAGAAGGGATGGCAGACATAGATTGGAAGGAACTTGAGTGAAAGCGGTGGCTATAATTTGACTTTGTTTGGGAGATGAAGTGATGTATCATGTCATGGAAGAAGAATCTCTGGTGACAGTTTGGTTGAAACTGGAAAGTTGGTATACATCAAAGTCGTTGACAAACAAGCTCTATCTAATGCAGCGGTTGTACAACTTGAAGATGGCGGAGGGCTCGGATTTGAGCCAACACATCAACGTGTTCAATCAGATAATCGACAATTTGAAGAGAGTTGATGTGAAGTTCGAAGATGAAGACAAGGCATTGATACTGTTGAATTCACTCCCAACTTCTTCTACGCATGAGAACTTGGTTACAACTCTGACATAGGGGAAAGAGACCTTGGAGTTAGAAGACATTACAGGAGCCTTGTTGGCTTTTCATCAAATGAAGAAAAATATTGATGAAAATCCTCAAGGAGAAGGGCTAGTTGTAAGGGGTAACTACGAGCATGGAAGAAGCAGTAACAAGGGTGATTCAAAAGGCAAGAATTCTCGGTCAAAGTCTAGGAGGAGGAAGGACATCAATTGCTATAAGTGTGGAAAGAAAGGGCACATAAATTGGGACTATCTAGACCGAAAAAAGACAAGGACGACGAGAATGAAGGTTCCTCAAAATCTGCGAATGTAGTGGAAGACAATTCAGACGATGCTGATGGTGATATGCTTTCTATTGCATCTAATTCATAGCATCCTGTGGATTCTTAGATTCTAGATTCAGCATGTTCGATTCACGTGACGCCCAAAGATTGGTTTGACAGCTACAAGTTAGTTAATTGGTATAGTTACTATGGGTAATGATGCATATTGCAAAATTACTGGCATAGGCAATATTAGAATTATGATGTTTGATGATGTGGTTAGAGCGTTATGTGATGCTAGACATGTACTAGAAGTGGAAAAGAATTTGATTTCATTAGGCACCTTAGACTCAAACGGTTATGATTATGAGTCTGAAGGTGGAGTAATGGAGGTGACTAAGGGTGCGATAGTAGTGATGAAGGGGTATAAAAGTTCAAAGAGTATCTATAAATTGTTGTGAAGTACAGTTGTATGTGGTATTGCCTATATAGAGTCTGACTCAGATCGTACTGTTTTGTGGCATATGCGGCTAGGTCACATGAGTGAGCATGTTGGAGCTTCATAAGAGACTCTGTTGAAGGGTATCAAAACGTGCAAGCTTGATTTCTGTAAGTTCTATGTTTTGGGGAAGCACAATTGGGTACAATTTAAGATAGCTACACACAAGACAGAGGGCATTTTGGACTATGTTTATTCTAATGTATGGGGACCAGTGAGGACAACATCACGAGGAGGACATATGTATTTTGTCATCTTTATTGATGATTTTTCCAGAAAGGTTTGGGTGTACTTCATGCGGCACAAATCAGAGACATTTGGCAAGTTCAAATTGTGAAAAGCTGAAGTAGAGAACCAAACTAGGAAAAAGGTTAAGTGCCTTAGGACAAATAATGGTACTGAGTACACAAACGACGAGTTCAAATATTTCTGTGAGCAGCATGGTATAAACAGACATTTCATAGTACACAATACACCATAGCAAAATGGTGTGGTGAAAAGGATGAATAGGTCTATTGTAGAGAGAGCATGATATCTTAGGTTAAATGCTAGACTTACAAAGATTTTTTGGCCAGATACAGTGAGTATGGCATGTTACTTGATGAACAGGTCACCGAGTGCAACACTAGATGGGAAAGTTGCAGAGGAGGTGTGGATAGGTAATGAGGTAGACTACTCTAGTTTGAGAGTAGTTGGTTGTCCAGCCTATGTGCACATACCTAGTGAAGAACGATCAAAACTTAATCCAAAGTCTAGACAATGTGTCTTTCTCGGATATGGGAAAGGGATTAAAGGTTACAAGTTTTAGGATTCGAAGGCAAACAAGGCGGTGATCAGTAGAGATGTGGTAATTGATGAAAATTCCATATTGAAGAGTACTTAGGGTAAATAGCAGCAGGTGCCAAAAAGCAATAGCAGTGATAAGCAGGTGGTGCAGGTGGAGTTAGAGACTCCTGTGAAGGAGAACACTTCCCAAGGTATAAATGCCTCTATTTTAAGAGTTAAGGAGCATCACAATATAGCCACAGACAAGCCTAGATGCACTATCAGGCCACCAACCAAGTACGATTTTGAAGATATGGTTTCTTATGCTCTTGTCATCAACAACGGAGATTCTACTACTTTTCAAGAGGTTGTCAATAGCCAAGAGAAAAGCATATGGGTGGTTGCTATGGCGAAAGAGATGGATCCTTTGCATAAAAACTAGACGTGGGATTTGGTGGAGCTTCTAGAGAGGAAGAAGGCAATAGGGTGCAAATGGGTGTTTAAGAAAAAGGAAACAACATCAGAAAAAAAGGGGGGAAAAGTTCAAGGCTCGCCTAGTAGAAAAAGGGTTATTCACAACAAAAAGGAGTTGATTATGAGGAAATATTTTCTTCAATGGTTAGACATATTTCTATTAGAGCTGTGTTGGCATTGGTAGCTCATTATGACATGGCATTGGAGTAAACGGATGTGAAGATAGCTTTTCTTCATGGTGATTTGGAGCAGATTTACATGGAGCAGCTAGAAGGATTGAGTCAAACTAGATAGGAGCACTTGGTTTGTAAATTGAAGAAGTCACTTTATGGGATAAAGAAGTCTCCAAGGCAGTGGTACACACGATTTGACTCCTACATGATCAAAATTGGCTACAAGAGATGTGAGTATGACCGTTGTGTATATTGGAAGAGCCTTGATGATGGCTCGTTTATTTTTCTGTTATTGTATATGGATGATATGTTTATTGCAGCAAAGAGTATAGTGAAGGTCAACAAACTGAAAGTTTTGTTGAGTAGAGAATTTGACATGAAGGACTTGGGCACAGCCAAGAAGATTCTTGGGATGGAGATTCACAAGGACAGAGATGCCAAGAGATTGTGGATATCTCAAGCCGGCTATGTGAAGAAGGTGCTTGAGAGGTTTAGCATGGAAAATGTGAAACCGATGAGTACACCTTTGGCAAATCATTTTTGTTTGTCTACCTTACAGTGTCCAAAGATAGTTGAAGAAATTGAAGACATGTCAAAGGTCCCATATGTCAGTGCAGTGGGGTGTCTAATGTATGCTATAGTATGTACCAGGCCAGATTTGGCTCATATAGTGAGTATGGTGAGCAAGTACATGGCAAATCCAGGGAGACAGCATTGCGATGCAGTTAAATGGATTTTTCAGATACTTGAAAGGTACTATAAAGTATAGTATCACTTTTGTCAGACAAAAAAGTGATTTGTCAGTCGTTGGGTATATAAATGTAGATTATGCAGGGGATATGGATGACAGGAGGTTGACCACGGGTTATATAAAGACCCATATGTTGGAGGTCTATGATCCAGTCCTTGGTTGTGATGTCCACGATTGAGGTGGAGTACATGGCGGCGGCTGAGGCTACAAATGAAGCTTTGTAGCTTACAGGGTTAGTCAAAGAGCTGGGCATTAGCAAGTTGGAGTTTCGTTGTATTGTGACAGTCAGAGTGCCATTTTTTTTTACATGTCTGCACAAGAGAAGGGAGGGGAATTGAACTAATGACCTTCGCTTCATTAAGCGAGGTCCTAGCCAACTAAACTACCTCATGGGGATGTTAGAGTGACATATACTTGGCAAAGAACCAAGTGTATCATGCGAGAACCAAGCACATTGATGTGAGGTTTCACAAGATCAGGGAATTGGTTGCTACAGGTGAATTGTTACTTGAGAAAATTCACACTTTTGAGAATACAGCGAACATGTTGACGAAGCCTATTACCGTAGACAAGTTCAAGCATTACTTAGACTTGACAAATGTCTCCAGGTGCTAGAAAGGAGAGGAGAGGAAGTGGTATCCCTAAACTTATCAGTTCCAGGTGGAGGCCAGTACTTGATTATCTTCAAAGAGGTGAGTACTTGCCAAGGTGGAGATTGTTGGAACAAGTGGCTCATATTCTATTAATAGCCCATTGGGTGTAATTAATTTATGTGGGCCTTGGGGACAATAAGTTGTGAAAGGTATTTTGGGGTTTTCCAAAATAATTATAATTAGGGTTTGCCTATAAATATGTTATGTTGTAACCCTAAATCATTGAATAGAAAAATATAGCCGCACTCTCCTATGGACATAGGCAAATTGCTGAATCATGTTAAATCTATGTCTCTCTCTCTCTTGATCTCCCTCTTTTTGATTCCATATTATTTATCATTGTTGTGCACGGTAACAATAATAAACAAGGATGGGAGGGAGTTAGTTTAGTCTTCTTGATGTGAGACAAGGATTTGCACCTTTTTTTTTGTAAAAGAAAAAAAATGTTGGACAAAGTCATAAAAGTAAGCCTTAGCTAAATTGGGCCTTAGCCTTAAAGGCCCTTAGACTAAGGATTTGCCTGAAGTCTTATTGGATTACTCAATGGGATTAGCTAATTGGGCATTTTTCATTCACAACCAACAAAACAACAACATAATTTTAGTAACTCCACCATATTTAAATGAATAAAATTATGGGTTAGGCTATGAAACAACTTGAGCATTTCTAGTCCAATTAGATGGATGTGTTAAGTATAAAAGCAAGCCTAAGTGTTTGGGCTGGGCTATCAAATGGGTTCAACATATAATCAATTAATTATTGCAATTCTTAATATATATATATATACGAGCTTATATGAGCCAATTCATGAGCTTAGCCGAGTCAAGCCAAGCTTGCTTCGTTTAATATTTGAGTTAGAATTTGTGTTCACGAAACGCTTCATTTAATATTCGAGTCAAGTACGAACTAAGCCCAAGCTTGCTCATGAGACGCTTCTGTAGTGACCCAAATTACTGACTAGGCATAAGTGGCTTAGTTGGGGGAATTAATTTGGGCTTTGGGTCACTAAGGCTGCTAGAAGGGTGATTTAGACTTTTGGGCGGATGTACGCGGGGGGACCACCGGACGTACGCTCTACAAACTGTACTGGCGGACATACGCAGACCACCGGACGTACGCTACTTTTTGAGTACCCTCTAGATAATACCTGGACGTATGAGATAGCCTTTAAACCACTTGGCAAAAACTACCGGACGTACTCCCTTGGCCGGACGTCTCGCTGCTTTCTGGGCCTATAAATAGAGCCCTACCCCCTCGTATTTCACAGTTTTCAGAATGCCCTAGGCTGCCAAAGTGTTTCCAGAGTGTTTCCAAGCTTAGTGAGTGTTTGGTGAGCGTGTGTGTGAGGAGTTTGCGAGTTCGGAACGTTCGTGAAGCGGAACTCTTGTAGTTTTGTTTCAAGGAGGTAACATTCGATCCATAAGCTTTTGTTTACGTTGTTATGCTGCTTGGTTATTGTTTAGATGTAGTGGTTAAGCTTAGTTTCACCTTAAAACCCGTTTGGGCTAACGTTTGGTTAGTTTAGCGTTGTTACTTTGCATGGAGGTTTTAAACTAGACTAAAGGGCTGTAGGTAGTACCCAGTAGCCTTAGGAGTCGGAGGATAGGCGGACAGTGGAGAGAAAAAAGGTTCTCCCCGAGAACCCATACAAAGGGACGACGGTGTCGTCAGACCGGACGACTTTTCATTGCTGGGGACGACAAAGACCTATAACTTATGTTTTCTTTGATTTAGGGCTGTTATAGTGGGATTAGGACTAATAGAAGGTTTTCCATAGATTTGGAGAACTCGGACCATTTGGAGTTTTCAGAGACACGTATCGACCCAGGTGAGTTTTAACTCACATAATGCGCATTATTATTTTCCATGCATTACACGTTTATTTTGTGTACCAAGAAAACATGCATATTTTACAACTCTCACCGTTTATACTTATTGCACATGAACTCTGTCATTTTGGGAAAAACGTTATGCTAAATCTGTTAACCAAGTGAGACTTGTAAAAAGACATGCATGTAAAATACAGACAAGATAATTTGCATTGTATGACATGATACACCGGTACGTGCGGTAGTAATGGCCATGAGCTTACTATACATGTTAGCTTTATGGTCAAATGTGTGCATTATGTGAGGGCTGTAGATCCATTGGTTTCGTGACCTTGATGCAACCATTCCCAATAGTTCTGTTACTACAAGACGGACGTCATTATTTGGTGTGGGCCACTCGGGGTCGGACCCGATCGTGCCACTAGTGTTACGTACGGTATGTTATGCAATGGTCAGCACCGGCATTGTATTATAGGTCCCTCGGGACAGCATCAACCCTGCTAAAAATGGGTAATATCTCGGGTAGACCATATCATTGAACTATGACAAATGTTGACACCATATGCATGTATCATTCTTATACATATATCACACATAATTAATTTGTCATAGAGGAAGTTTTTGTTCAATAAATACCTAAGTTCATTTCCAAAAACTGGCATGGGCATTATCTGCGTTAAAAATCACTAAGTCTTAGACTTACCCTTTTGTTTATGTCTTTCCCCATCATTACGATTAATTGCTGCAGTTTAGCTGCACTAGACGAAGATGCCATCGGAGGTTACGTGGGTGATTGCTTAGGACCTGATACGGGTAATTTTTGAGGACATGGACCCGGTTTGGCTTAGGACGATGTGGGAGGATGGAGGATCTGCCCATGCATATATGATCGAGATTCTAATCTCGTTAGCTTTGTTAAAACTTAGGCCTAGGCTTTAATCTGTTGATCTTTTGAGAACTATGCTGATGTAACATATTTTGAGATGTATCTATTTCTCTTGTTGACGGTTTGATGACCGGTACATTGATGACTACTTGTTATGTTATGGATGTATTATTCTATCTCTGGTATTGTTGTGTGATGTTTTATTTACTATCTTTTAAATCCCATAGTCTTGGTAAAGTCTTCCGCTGTAGTTTTCTTGTTACGACGAGGAAAATGATTTCCCGGAGGTCGTGTCTCGAGGGACATGGGTGGGATGGTGCGCCGTGGGGTCAATTACTGGTTAATTGATATTCCCACTAGGCGGGGCGTCACAGCTTCGCTCACTTAACAGCCCTATCTAAGTCCAAATACACTAGATTTGCTTTAAGGGGAAAAAAAAAAAAGAAAAATAAAAGAAAAAGAAAAAAGAAAAAAAAGTAAGAAGCTGAAAGAGCTGTTGAAGGGGTTTGGCCTTCATGTGAACTTGGCCAGACCCACGGCGTGGGTTTTTAGTTTTGAATCAAAAAAGTGTTTTTTGAAGCATTATAATCAAATTTTAAGGCATTAGAAATGGGTTTTGTAGTATTAGAAAAGTTTTAAGGCATCCATGATTGGGTCATGGCCAGCCACTGGGAGACCCAGCCGTGTGTCTGGGCAGCCGCCCAACCCATCCAGCGAGCCACCCTAGTTCTCTTTTGTTGTGCTTTCTCACTTTAATGTTTTGCATTTTTCTTAAATGGATGAGGTGTTACATGCTAATTAGATGCTGTAAAAGATCTGATTTACACCATAAAAGTAATAGTAGGGGCTCTCATCTATAGAATAATATTTTTCCTCTGCAAAAAATAAAGGCGAGGCATATATAGTGAATATGTAATTAGGTTGGTACCTCTGCAATATCTAAAGTAGGAAATCAAGAATATTTGTAGGCCACCACAATCACAAGTTGATATGGCTATAATCGAGCCGAGTTGAGTCGAGCTTTAGGATTTCTAGCTTAGCTTTGTTTATGAAGATGCTTATTTTAGTCGAACTTGAATTTGAGCCAAGCTATAAAATGCGTGTTCAAGCTCGGCTCATTTAAAATTCAGGCAAACTCGAACTCAAACTCAAGTTCGTTGAGAATGTTATTCAACCAAGTCGGGCTCAACTCGAGCTCGAGCTGAGCTATTAAATTATTTAATGTATGATCAGAGCAAAGTTCAATCTCGAATTTTAAAACAACTTCTAGATATTTATCTAGAGTATAAATTAATATAACTAATTTTAGTAATATATAAACAATATTTATGAATGAGCTAACTAACTAGCTAATATATTAATTAATACATACACATATAAATATTAAATAACCTATATAACATATATTACTTAACTACTAATATACAAATTTATATAACTATTTTCTGCAATATATATATATATATATATAAGATCTATGAACAAGCTAACGAGATAGGCTAATGAGCTAGGCAAGCTGGACGAGCTCAACTTAAACGAGTCGAACTTATGAGCCCCTATTGAGCTTAATCGAGGGAGCTAGGTATGTGTCACTAGCTAATCGAACGAGTTTCAACAATAACGAGTGAGCTTGTACAATGTCGAGCTCGAGTTCGAGTCGAGATTAGGTGAGCGGGTATCAAGCGAATTGTCGAGTTTGTTGACTCATTTACAGCCTTACAAGTTGATACCTCATTGTGGTAGCCTGTAGCTGTAGAGATTTATTTTCTTTTATTTATTAATTTTCATTTTTGTAATTTCATACTTTACATACTGCGGAGGCCCCAACTTCACCTTTTCTTTGGAATAACATTATTCCCGGTTCCATTTTCCACCGACATAATTTTAAATTTCCTCCAAAAAAAAATCAATTGGATTTGGTAAAACATTATTTTTTCCCCCCCATTTTCTTTTATATTTAAAGATAAGCAATCGATTGAGACCAGCTTTCGTCATCCAAAGTTAGGTGATGGCTTGCTTTATTTTATGAAAAAATCTGCCTTTTTCTAGAAAAAAAAGAAAAAAAGAAATGGGTATATCTTCCATTAAAGTTAGTATCCACCTATTATATTGCTTCATATTAAAGAAGATTTATCTGCTTTTTTACTTTATACTACTGTACTTAAAGCTGATATGTATTTGTCTTCAGTCAATTCACACACATTATAAAGAAGGAATTATTGGATTTAATTTTTAATTATTTTTTTTCCTTACCAAATTCAATGAAACTTTACAATCTGTTAAATTTCCTCTCAGAAAAGTGGTTGGTCAGAAAATTCATGACATGTTGTATTGATTTAACTAAACTGAACCCTCAACATCTTTTTATCTGTTTTCATAATACTTGGATTCCACCTACATGATCCATCCCATTTGCGAGAGAAAAAGGGATAATGAAAGCTCCATTTTTTTGGGTGCGGTGGATAAGGATTATCAGTAATTTGTTGTCCAAATTGTAAGTAATTTGAGTTTTGAGTAGTATATGTGAGTGAGCATATATGTTAGAATAAATAATTATTGTCTTCAATCATATCGTGGTGTAAATTGGGTGTTTTGCACCATTCAATAAGAAGCAGACACCTCAACTTGGAAACATAAAAAAATAATATAATTCTTCATACCAAATAATTTTCCTTTCTCTTGACAAAATATCAAACAATCAAAATTATCCATTGATAAGAGTAAAACCATTGAAGTTACTATCTTGGTTAGTTTTAGAGATTCCAATGTTGAGGGTTTAGAGTTGGGTAGGGGGTTCGGTGGTGAGTGATAGGTTAGGACAAATGAGAAAGTCCATGAGATAGATTTGAATTAGAAATAAGATAGATTTGAATTAGAAATACAAAGTTTTTATCTCTATTGTATTTGGTGTTTTTACTTGATGTGTTAAATTTTTATTGAAGTTATAAAAGGGGATTTTACACCATATCGTGATAAAATTAGCTCTAGTTAGATATGATTTTATGAGATGTAATTTTCAGCATCCATTGTAATCAAATCAGATCAAATTTAAATACATTTAAATATAATTTGATTTGATCTCTCATACATTTAAGTATTTTTTTCATCTCCTTATAAATATGACCATTTATATTGTAAATTTATCAATTAAATAAGACTATTATAAAACATTTTGAACTTTATCCTATAAAAGTAACAATTTAAATAATAAATTGCTAAAGATCTGCTAAACTGTCCCATCTATTAGTGTTGGCCTCAACTTTTGGATGGTGTGAGCATTGTCGGTACGTTTTATTGCAAGATGATACATTTTTCTTTTTATTCTTTTTTATCTTTTTTCCCACACCTTTGGAAAGAACATATCCACGGTTGTAATTGGAGAATCTCGTTATTTATTATTATCATTTTTTATTTTCCATATTAATGAATTTTGTAGATCAAAACACTTGTTTATGTTTTGTTCAAGTCCAACCGATATAGAGTAGCTATAGAGTAGCATTGTTCCAAGAGTAATTTTATAAGTTCTTATATTCTTCAAAGAATAGTGATTTTAAAAGTAACATTCATTTTGGAGGAATACAAAAGTGACACAAAAGGAACTTGTAGCATTTTTAGGAATTGAAAAAAAAAAAAAAAAAACCCTTAAACCAAATTAATATTTTGTTTTAATAAAAATAAACTTAAAATGCAAAACTATATAAAATACCGTAAAATTCTAGATCTGGCTCATATTGCTGCTGTCTTTTGATTGAAAATGGTAAATTCCTTGGTTTAGTTTTACTAATTTAGTATTTGTATGGATGTTTCATGTTTGTGAATCATGGGTGTTGGAGTGAAGCAACGTGAAATTCGTTTCTTCTTGAACTGAATTACTTGACGAAACCTAGACTTTTCCATTTGAAATTTTAAATGAACTCTCCGTTTAAAATACTTCCGACAGAGGTTCCAACGAAATTCAGTGATGGTCCGATGATGGGCTTGGTGAAGGTCCAACGGTTTTCCAGCAGCTTGCCAATGAGAAACTTAAACTTGAAAAATGGTTTATGAATTTTAAATACAAAAACTATTTCTTAAACTAAAAGAACTCTTTTGGTTGCACCTATCACAAAAAAATACAGTAATGAAATTCAGTGATGGTCCGATGATGGGCTTGGTGAAGGTCCAACGGTTGTCCAGCAGTTTGACAATGAGAAACTTAAACTTAAAAAATGGTTTATAAAATTTAAATACGAAAACCATTTCAACTAAAAAAACTCTTTTGGTCGCACCTATCAAAAAAATTCAATATACATCCGTATATATATATTACGGGGAACAAACTGATTCAAAGTTTATAATTAGCCCTTTTATTTCTAAATAAAAAAATAATAAAAAAAAAACTGTGAAATTTTAAGTGAAGTTTAAATTAGTCCATTGTATATCGTTACGTTTTTGAGCGAGATGAAAAGAAAATCAAAGAAAAGGAAATGGGAAAAAAGAAAATTAAAATTGTGACTTGATTTTACTGTTTTCCTCATCCCCGTCGAGCCATACAAATACGAGTGGCAACTTGTGATTGAGTGTGGATTTAGGTCATGTCAAGGTATAGGTATAAAATTATATATGTTAAATTATAATTGGATTCATTTAATTAAACGGTTCAAATCTTTCAACTATTATCCTATGATTTTGTATATTGGGTTTGTGTTGAGTTGTCGCATGTCAAGTTTGGATCAAGTCGTGACATAATGTAAAACTATATAAGTCATTTATAATTCGATTAATGTAATTAAACAGATCATACTCCATAACTACAATCCTTTAATTTTATGTTAAATTTATTTTGAATTTGTGAATTGTATAAAAAATTATCAGCCCTTTTATAGAGAGTATACGAACGTCAATTTTCGTGAAGTAGAAAAATGATATATAATTCAACGCATGCGATCAAAAATGCAAGAAGCGACAAAAGATCGATGTCATTCATTGACTAACTAAAATTTTTTTTGCCATTTAAAACAATATATAGTGGCCTTTTTCATGATCCACAAAAATAGAAAAATAAACGGTTGGTGGCCAACAACCTTCTGGATTTAATTGGTTAGGAGATGAAGACAACTCCAACATATGTCTAGTGCTCCATTAATAACCATAGCACCAACAAGCTTGTGTGAGTTGGAATGCATTATACACTTTAAATGGAAGAAAATTTACTTTAAAAAAATTAATAAATAAAAAATTTAAAAAAAGGGAAGAAAGGTTTGAGGTATAGGAAACTTCTGATATGAAGGCTACATCTGCATTATAAGAACCCTAAATTATTTTTAAAAGAGAAACAATGCACTTTATAAATAGAGTGGGTATCAAAATAGTTCAATAACATTATTGCATTCTTGCATTTTCTGATTCTTCTTTCTCTTTGGTCCTCCATTGAATTTTCACCTTAATGGGAGTAAATCCTTCCATCAATAGATCGTTCAATAATATTCTTACACAAATTAAGTTCGGCAGTTTGTCTTCTCATTATATATCTAATAAAATATATTTTGGTTTCGTAAACCATAAAGAGAGAAGATGAGAGAGAAATGATTAAAAAAAAGCTTATATATATTATGAAAAATAACAATAAAAGAAAATAGAGAACGAAAAAAAAAAAAAAAGCTGAAATTTGTATTAAAATATATAGGTTAATTACCTTTAACCTCCCTCGACTAGCACTCGTTTACAGTTGCCCCCACAAACTACAACCTTTCACACTCAATTCTCTCCAACGACAAATCATCGGCAAAAACCTCCAAGATTGTTAAACCAAACAAAAAAAAAATCATATTTGGCACGCACATATTTTTTAAATTTAGAAACTAAATTTACTTAAATATCCTTAAAATATAACAATTCAAAAGAAATTAGAAAAAATTGAATATTTTTTGCTTGCACGTGTGAGCATTTCATATTGTCAAGGCACCTCCCGATCGAGCGGTGCCACATGCCGATATGCTTACACATAAAGAATCTCCCATAACTTGATTTTAAAAGTGCAGGTTGATACCATGCATGTTTTCTAAATTTATTTGTAGGTTTGGCATTAGAGAAATGTAAAGGTTACTAAATCTGTTACTAATAAAAACTTACTAAACTGATATGTAGTTTATTCATTAGAGAAAAATAAAATAATTAATTAAAAGAAATGTAACAAGTACTAATGAATGAACTACACATCAGTTTAGCAAACCTTTGTTAGTAAAATATTTAGTACCCTAACATTTCTCTTCACATTATGATTAAATTCTCCATCAGCAACTTGAGTGAATCAGCATACAGGATTACGTACATCACAATCAAGCTTATAGAACCCCTCAAACAAGAAACAATATAACTGGCCATGCTAGACCAGCAACACTTATTACAAAGCTTGACAATGTATAGAAGAGAACTTACCTTCAAAGCTTCTAGCCATCCAATCTAGGGTTTCCTCCAATGCCTTTCAGCCCAAGGGGATGATATTACATTTCTTACAAAGGGAGAGCAAAATCCTAGGAGATTAAAATCATTTGGGAAAGGGAAATCGAGAAAAACTGTTGGGATCTTTAGTATTTCTCAAACCTTAGACGACAATAGGTAAGAAAAGAGAACAAACTATTAGAAAAATTATCAAACAATTAGATGTGTAAGACTCACACATGGGCTCTACAGATCATGTGAGTCCTACAGGTCTAATTAATGGTTGATTAAAAAAAGAAAAGAAAGATAAGACAAAGTGGTGTGGGTAAAACTTCTCAAGTTCAATAACTATCTCCAAGGTGTCTCAACTCTTAGAAATTCCTACTTCAAATGAGGTTGGACCGTAGGAGCAACCTTAAATTAGAGTAGATCACCTGTTTTTCATCTGATCAAAGACGCCAAACATGGTTGCAGCAAACCCCTTGATTCCACAATATTGCAAGGTCTTTCACCATAATTCCACCTTCTTGCTTACAAAGGCAAACACTATAAGAAAATGCAGTTTTAGTAATGACACTACTTTTGTATTATTTATAGCGACGAAAATTTAATTTTGTTGCCAGTCATTTAAGAGAAAGTAACACTTTTTGCGACAACAATAATATTGTAGTAAGAAGTAGTTGAAAAGGCGATAATCCTCCACAACAAAAAAAAGGCTGGAAATTTTTAATAACAATTTTTAAAAAAAAAAATTGTTATGCTTTTGGCAATGAAATTGATACGTTGGAGCCAGTTAAATATTGGTAACAATGCAAAGCCTTGATAGGTTTCGAGACTTATAAGTGATAAATTAAAAAGTGAGATATTTTTTTAATATTTAAATATGAATTTTATTTTTTTATTTTAAAATCATTCTTCTCGTTTTTGGAATGTAAAATTACTAATTATGAAATTATATTCAAGTTTTTTTAATATCTCATTTTTAATTGATAATATGGCTACTCTATTTAATCTTTCTTTTGTCATTGTGGAACTCATGTAAGATTTTATCAATTTTAATTTTGAAAAATTTATTTATGCAGAAGAACGAATATGCGATGATTGATTCAAGGGCCTAAATAGTAGTTGAGGCAAAAGAAAACCATAAAATTAAAGAAGAATTCAATTTTAAATGAGATTTTTTTTTCTTTTTTGTTTGAAGTGGAACTCAGGCTTTCATTAAAAAGAACTTATTCAACAGTTACATCATTGTCCAAAGAAAAAGGAAGAACATCTGTCCAGACTCTGTTCTCTCCAAGCGACAGAGCAAGCTTGGCCAGCTTGTGTGCTTCCCCGTTTGCCTCCCGACGAACAAAATGCATCGTATACTCTTGGAACCTCCGAAGTAATTGCTACATATCCTCTATTATAAGGCCATATGAACATCTCCCACCGTCAATGGATCTCAAGGCCTGAACAATCTGATTTGCATCACCCTCCAGGATGATTTTGCGAAGACCCACCAAGTGGCAGAACTCTACCGCCCTCCTAGCTACTAGACCCTCTGCTATGACTGGGTCATGGATATACTCCATAGTTTCACTCATCATTGCTATCGCTCCTCCATCGTGGTCTCTCGCAATTGCACCAATACCGATTCTTCTCCGTGTACCATCCATTGCAGCGTCCCAATTAACCTTGAAGACACCCAAGGGGGGCCTCGTCCAGGGAATATACGATTCCCTTCTAACTCTTGTACCTTGTGTTCTTGCGTATTGATTCGTCGAAGTGAATGCTTCCAGTTGGTCTTTCGCCGTCTTTACTAGTAGTTTTGGACTCATGAACTTCCCTCCAAACACCATATTGTTTCTCCGATGCCATATTTGCATGGCCACCATGATTGCCATTTGAACCTCTTCGTCTGTGCATTTATCAATCAACCTGCCCATGACACACATGAAATTTGTGGCATAGCTGTGGCTCTTCTGGAAATTTATTGCGCATTTGGCCCACACGTCCTAAGCTGAGGACAGCTCTAGAGGATGTGGCATACCGTTTCTGTCTCCAGGCAATAGATTGGGCAAAGGGGGTCCTGCGTGATGTTTTTCTTGAAAAGCTTATCTTTCGTTGGCAGTATGTTACTACAGGCTTTCCACAGAAATGATTTTGTTTCTTTGGGTCCTTCAATCGCCCATAATGCTTTCCACAACTCCCATTTACTACTGTCCCTGTTAGAGTAACTCCCATTGTCAACTTCAAAACTGTCTTTTGCTAGGTGATATGCACTCCTTACTGTGAATTTAACATTTTTATTATAGTTCCAAATCAACCGATCCCCACCACTCCTGGGGCTCACTGCCAGTCCACAAATTTGCCCTGCTTCTTCAGCCGAGAAGACCTCATGGATTAAGGTCATGTCCCACCAGTTAGTGTCCCTGTTTAGGAGTTCACTCACCTTAGCATTCCTATCCAAGATAAGATCAGGAGATTGGATGTAACCACCAGCAATCTTTGGCACCCATTTGTCCGACCAAATTTGGATTTTACTTCCATCCCCAACCCTCCAACATAGCCCTTCTATTAACAAAGACCTTGCATTCTAGAAACTCCTCCATACATAAGAGGATTTACGCCCTAAGGGGGCATCAAGAAACTCACCATGGGGATAATATTTTTTTCTAAGAATTGTAGCAGCTAGACTGTCCGGATTTTGAAGTAATCTCCACCCTTGCTTCACAAGAAGCGCTATGTTAAACCACTCCAAATCACGAAAACCCAATCCACCCCTTTCCTTAGACCGTCCCATTCTGCTCCAGCTCATCCACGCTATGCGACTATCATTTTCCTTATGAACCCACCAAAAGTTGGACATCAAAGAATTAATGTCCTTGCAGAGAGTTTTCAGAAGCTGAAAAGCACTCATGGTGTAAGTGGGGATAGCCTGCACTACCGCCTTAAGAAGCACTTCTTTGCCTGCTTGTGATAAAAAAGTCTCTTTCCATCCTTGCAATTGTTCCCAAATCCTACCCTTCAACCCTGCAAAAGCAATTGACTATGATTGACCTATAATCGCTAGGAGGCCCAAATATTTCTCAAAATTGGATGTAATTCGCACCCGTGCTGTTGAGGCTATAAACTCATTGAACTCCTTTTTCGTGTTCTTGCTAAAAAATATGGAGGTCTTATCACGATTCAATTTTTGCCTCAAAGCCTTCTCGTAAATATCAAGAATTTCGTATACATTGCCCCACTCCATGAAGTTTGCCCTGCAAAACAATAAACTATCATCCGCAAAATAGAGATGATTAATTCTCGTGCCCCCTTTTGCAATGGGCTAGCCAGAAATCTTGCCTTCCCTTTCTGCCTTGTGCATGAGTGTACTCAGTCCCTCTGCACATAAGATAAAAAGATACGGTGATAGTGGGTCTCCTTGTCTAATCCCTCGGGACAGGCATATATGACCAAACGACTTCCCATTGATGAGAATCGAATAGGTGACTGTGCAAACACATGTCATGATCAACTCCACCCACCTCTCTGCTTCCATTTGACATCTTCTTGCTCCATCAGGAATTCAATTTCTTTTTTAAGCTGTGAAATATCTGCCCA
Source organism: Carpinus viminea (assembly GCA_013348765.1). NCBI lineage: Eukaryota > Viridiplantae > Streptophyta > Magnoliopsida > Fagales > Betulaceae > Carpinus > Carpinus viminea. The sequence continues at coordinate 14,312,124 of CP054674.1, forward strand.
CGTAGCCGGATCTTCATGGGTTTGTAATTCCTCCAATTCTTGTCTTTTTCTTTATAAGCTTCTCTGCATTCCCAAATTTGGCACCACTCCACCTAATAAAGGACCTTTGGCACGTAGCTAGTTTGTTTTCATTGTCTGTATACCTCCGGCCCTTACATTAAAGTTACCAATGCATACCCATGGGGACGGCTGAAACTGCATGAGATGCTCGAGAAGAACCCATGACTCATGCCGTTTAGCCCGCAACTGAAAGTCTGTAAAAATAGGTTAACTTCCAAGACTCTCCAACTGCATTATGTGTCACAATTGCATTTATATGGCGTCGAGTGTAGTTTTGAATCTCAAGAAGATGATGATCTCTCCATAGAAGGGCTAAACCTCCACTAAGTCCCATCGGTTCCACCATAAAAGGCCTTGAAATCCCAACTTCACTCTGATGCCCTCCATTCGTTCCTTTCTACACTTTGTTTCCATGAGAAACAAAATGTCGGGTTTCTTTCCTTTACCATGAGGCAAAGGTCTTGAACTGTCCAGGGGTTCCCAAGCCCTTGGCATTTCCAACTTAGGAGATTCATGGCTGTTGGCGAGGCTGTTCAACAACCTTCGCCAATATTTCTCCAGAAAGTTGCTGGCTCCCTTCTACATTCTTCAACTTCTTCATAGTCTGTGATACCTCATCCTCCATTGAGCCCCCAAGCGTCCTCTTCCTTCTGTTAAAATTCGGTTTGGCAGACCATTCTCCAACGGACGTCTCGCCATCCTCTTCCATGTTTTGAGATTTGGTTTAGGGATGTTCACCTTTGCATTCTCGACTCTAGCTATAGGTTCAGCTACCCCGGCTAAATGAATGGCCATGTTTGTAGTATCATGCATTACCTCATCTAGGCCCATCTATTTGATTGTAGAAATCTCCTTTTCATTTATTGGGCCCCCATTCACTTCCTCCTTGAGCCCATTAGTCTGGCCCTTTCCAGTTTGACTAGAGCTCAGCCTTGGGTCCACCCTGTTGGCCATTTTCCCCCCATAGACCATAACAGCCGATATTTCTCTCCTAACACCAGAATCTTCGTTCTCCCCAAAATGGTAAGTTCAAGAAAAGCAACCTTGTGAGTTGTCGCAGAGGGTTTCCTGAACTCGAAATTTCCTTTTCGGGATGATTTGTCATTGGACTGGGCACTATTCACCTCCTCCTCCTCCCTGTACCGGTTACAACTCGCCTCCTCCCTAAACTCGGCTCCTCCTCTAACTCTATTCTGCCTCTAATCAGCCGCTCGTAGCCACGGACCCCATGCCTTTTCTGGACAAATAAGCCATCCTCTAAAAATGATGTGTTCCTTATCATATAAGAAACACACATTTTTTTTATAGCAACCACCTAATAACCACTAACCGCCTTAAGCGATCACGATTAGCGATTTTAGAGGTAGGAAAAAACTGTTAATAACTGTTAACCGCCTACCCCTATATATAATATATATATACATATATATTATATTAAAAATATAATATTAATACCAAAACGATGTCGTTTTAAATACAAGTTAGGGATAGGGTTTCATCATATTCATTGTTTTAAAATAAGTCAAATCTATTTAAAATAAGCTAAAAAAAATAGGTGCAAAAAAGCCGCCAAATTCTATATATATATATATATATATATATAAAAGAGTTACAAAATTGCAGGTTATTAGTTTGAATAGCCACTAACCAAGCAGTTGTAGTTATTAAAATCTAATAACTGCTTTAAGCGGTTTCAGTTAGCAGTTTTAGCTAATAACCACTAACCGCAACTACTTGTACACCTCTAATAGCATGTACTTCTCATATACACATCCTTAAAAGACATCCTTTTAAAGGGTGGTTTATGTGATGTTCGTAGGAAATTTATGTCATACTTTTCATTTGTATCTTCTTTTTCCTCAAAGTCTTAATATCTTAAACATTTTTTTTTTCCATATTTCAATTGGTAATCATTTTTTTTTACATAATTTAAGCCTTAATTAGAAAGTATTGAGTAAACTTTTTATCATAATTGAAGCTTTAAATAATAATAATAAAAAAAAAATTAATGAAAAAAGCCTTAATTGCTTTATATGGAAGAGGATTGGAAAAAGGAAGTTACATCACTGAGAGCACTAGCAATAGATACCATATATATCATTTTCTTCCTCATGTTTAGGGAAAATAAAAAAATAAATAAATAAATAAACTACAAAAAACTACTCACATCAGATTTCCTATATTTAACCAACCTTTAAGGGTTGCTACAGTGTTTCCCAATGTGTAGGGAACCAAAAGTGATTCCCTACATATTATTTTAATATAAACATTTCTCTTTCCTCTCTCATCTTTTATCTTTTTGTCTTTAATTGAGAATTTGTATTGAGATTTTGTGAAAAAAGTAAGGGTAAGTAGGGAACTTGTATTTTGTAAAGAAATAATATTTTAATGATATAGGGAAAGGTAAGGGAAGGTATTGTGAAATATATTTTCATTGCCATAAATTTAGGGAAAATCAAAGGGAAGCTACTGCTAGTACTTTGAGCGAGAGAAGCTTGTGGAAGATTAACTCAACTTTAAGTGCGCCTTAATTATACTAATATTATTTGGAGACTTTATTTTATTGGAGGCTTTAGCCAGTTGCCTAATTGGCCTGTTAGAAGTGGTGGCATTGCAACAATGCGTCATTGTTGCTCAAGCATTATTCAAAACAAATAAAATTAATGCCGACGAACTATGCGTCGCCAACAATTTTCCTATTGGCAACAATTGGTAAATGTTACGTAGTCAAGACTCCGAGCGCGTAACTGGTTTATGAACTGGAAAATTACCAAGATCACCTTTCCTTAATTTCCCTATTATGGAGAAATTAAATAAAACAATTCTAACGGTAAGATTTTCGAGGAATCCTAGACCTCCTTTGGTAGAGCAATTAGTGGTGCTCTCAACTCTTCAAACATAAGTTTGAATAAATTCTTGACTGATCTTTTATTCCATAGCAATGCAGTATTTAAAGAACAAAATTAGAGTCCCACACGTGTGACTTATCTAAAGCAATAAAGATAAAGACTCCTAAAGCAATAAGGATAAGATGTCCTTAAGCAATAAGAATAAGTAATCCTAAAGCAATTAAATAACTAAGCTATGTGATATACATCAAATAGCAATACTAACAAACTTAATGAAAATAAATTACTGCATTGCCCCCCTTTTTGACACATCCACCAGCCCTTAGCCACTTGTACGTAACACTCCCTTCCCCTTGAAATTGTCCTTGTCCTCAAGGACAAAAGATGGAAACCGAAGCTGCATGTCGTTGAAAAATTCTCCCAAGTTGAATCAGCAGGGGATAGCCCCTCCCAATGTACTAAAACTTCAGTAATTCCCTTCTTGGTGCGATAATCTAGTGCCACTTTAGGCCTTGGCAGCACCTTTCCCTCTGCATTATCCACATACGGCAGCATGTCTTGTACCACAACAGTTGTTCCTACTTGCTTTTTCAACAAAGATACATGGAAAACAGGATGTATTTTGGAACCGGAGGGAAGATTGAGCTTATAAGAAACAGCCCCCATTTTTTTCCAGAATTTGATATGGCCCATAAAATCTGGGAGACAACTTCAGATTTTTCCTTACTACTACCGACATTTGTCTATAAGGTTGTAGGCGCAAATAGACCCAATCGCCCACTTTAAACTCCCTCTCTTGGTGATGTTGGTCATAGATTTTCTTCATTCTTACTTGTGCTTCTTTCAAATGCTCCTTGGCCTCTCTAATGATGTTATCGCAATCCACCAAGAGTTGTTCCACTGCTGCTACCTTTGAAGTACTCGGCACATATGACATCAAAATAGGCAGTTCTCTACCGTAGACGACCTGAAAAGGAGTGCATCCTAATGTTGAGTGTAGACTTGTATTATAACAAAATTTCACCCATGGCAACCACTAAACCCACTCGCTTGGCTTGGAGCTAGTAAAACACCTTAAATACATTTCAATGGTGTGATTTACTACTTCCGTTTGACCATCAGTTTGGGGATGGTAAGCGGAACTGAAATTGAATTGGACTCCATTAAGGCGAAAAAGTTCTTTCCAAAAAGAGCTTGTGAAAGCCGGATCACGATCACATACAATGGTTTTTGGGATTCCATGCAACTTGAAAATATTTTCAAAAAAAACTTGGGCCACAACAAAGGCTATATAGGGATGGCTAATTGGAGTAAAATGGCCATACTTTGACAATCTATCAACTACCACAAATATGGTTGTCTTACCCTTGGAAGTTGGCAACCCATCTATGAAGTCGATAGAGATGTCAATCCAAATCGCTTCCGGAATGGGTAAGGGCCGCAATAGTCCATTGGAATGAGTAGTAGCAGCTTTGTGTTGTTGACACACATCGCATTCTTGTATAAAAATTTGGATATGGCTTCTCATTCCCGCCCAATAAAAAACTGACCTTATTCTATGAATAGTTTTGTGGAAGCCTTCATGGGTGCTAGAATGGTATTCCCCAATGATCATAGGTATAAGAGTTGAGTTACCCTCAAGGTATATTCTATTTTTGAAGTAAATCAGCCCTCTTTTGTACTCCCAAGGCCCTACTACCTCGTCCCCTTCAATCTTTTTCACTAACTCTTGCAATTGTGGTTTTGTAGCCACTTCTTCTTGAATGGGCTCCAACCAGTGTGGTATGGGATGAGAAATGGCAGCCAACTCTCCATGTTCTGCTCTCCTTGAAAGTGCATCTGCTACCGTATTTTCCACCCCTTCTTGTACTCGATTGAAAAATCATAACCTAGCAATTTAACCAACCATTTTTGCAGCGCTGTAGTAGTGATAGCTTGCTACCATAGGTATTGTAGACTTTGGTGATCGGTGCGAATAACAAAATGGCTACCCAATAAGTACAGGCTCCACTTCTGGACTACTTTGACTAGTGCAAGCATTTCCTTCTCATAAGTTGATAATTGAAGGTTACGTCCTTGTAGAGCTTGGCTGAAGTAAGCAATAGAGTGCCTTTCCTGCATTGACACAACCCTTATACCACTCTCACATGCATCACATTCCTCTACAAACCCCTTAGAGAAATCAGGCAATGCTAAGATAGGGGCTCGAGTCATGGCTTTCTTCAATTCCTCAAAGGCATGCTCCGCTAATGGTGACCACCCAAAGGCATCCTTTTTTAATAGTTGAGTAAGGGGCTTTGCTATTTCCCCATACTTCCTAATCAATTTTCGGTAATACCCCATCAATCCTAGAAACCCCCGTAAAGCCTTAGTGTTTTTAGGGCTGGGCCAATTCATCATTGCTTCTATTTTTTCTGGGTCCATGGCTACCCCCTTTTGGCTAATAATGTTGCCAAGATATTGCACTTCTTCTAACCCAAATTGACATTTCTCCCTCTTCACAAACAATGTGTTTTCTCGTAATATTTCTAACACCCTATTTACATGTACAAGGTGTTCCTTCCAATTCGCACTATAAATTAATATGTCATCAAAAAAAACAAGAACGAACTTACGGAGCAAGTTTGGGAAGATGTCATTCGTGAGCGCTTGGAATGTTGACGGTGCATTGGTGAGGCCAAATGGCATAACAAGGAATTCGTAGTGCCCTTGATGAGTTCGAAATGCTATTTTTTTTACCTCTCCGACGTGCATTCTAATTTGATGGTAACCTGACCTCAAATCCAATTTAGAGAAAAATTTTGCCCCATGCAATTCATCCAAAAGCCCGTCGATCACCGGTATAGGAAATTTGTCCTTGATTGTGATATTGTTTAAGGCCCGATAATCAACACACATACACCAAGAACCACCGTGTTTCTTTACTAATAAGACCGGTGATGAGTATGGGCTTGTGCTAGGCCGAATCACCCCTATCTCTAATAAGCTCGAAACTATTTTCTCGATTTCATTCTTTTGGTAATGAGGATACCGGTATGGGCGTACACTAACTAGACCCGTCTCTGGTTTGAGTGGGATATGGTGATCATGTCGTCTTCTAGGAGGCAAACCCCTAGACTCCTCAAAGATTTCTGAAAAATTGTCTAATATTTTGTGCAAGTCCGGGTTATCTGAGCTGAGACCCCCTTGGGAAGTGCCTAGATTTATTGAGAACAAAATGAATCCTAATTGCTGATTTTGGACTCCTTGCACTATTCCTTTAGAATCCACAAAACCTATTCCTAGGTACGGTCAGTCCCCATAACTCGACCTCCTTTCCCTTCCACATGAACTTCATATTTAGTTTTGAAAAATCCCACAGAATTGGTCCTAAGACCCGCAGCCATTGTGCCACTAACATTGCTTCACAGCCCTTCATTGGAAGTAAAAAAAATTCTATCACAAACTCAGCCTTATTGAGACATACCTGGACTCCATTGCAGCGACCTTCACTGCAAATTCGCTCCCCGTTTGCCATGGCCACTTCGAAGCACTCCACAGCTTTTAATGGCAGACCCAATCGCCTCGCCACACCGATGCTCATGAAATTATGGGTGGAACCCGTATCCACAAGTAGCACAACCGTGCCTCCCTTGAATTGCCCCCGTACTCGCATTGTCTAGGGTGTTAAGACTCCAGTTAGGGCGTTAAGGGAAATTTTGGGAACCCCAAATTCTTCAGCCGTGGGTTCCAACTCTTTGGGACAGATCGTTCCCCCATCATCTCTCTTCTTCCCCGTAGATTCCTCAATTACGAAAAGCTTCTTGTATCTATGATCTGGACGAAATTTTTCATCACAGTTGAAGCAAAGCCCCCTCTCCCTTCGATCTTTCATCTTCGCTTCATTCAATCTTCGTGTGGGTGGGTTGCTGTTGTGAAACCATTGGGTAGAACCAGAGCTTGATGTTTGAGAAAATTTTGGTTTGCTATCCAGCATGAAGGCGGGCTTTCTTTTTAGCCAAAACACGGGCCTCATAGAGTTTAGCTAGACCCACAACAGCAGTTAAGGTACTTCGCTTCATAGCTTGTACATCAATCCTTATAGACTCCTTTAATCCACTCACGAACCCTCCTACTTGGTGTGCCTGAGAAAGCTTTCCCACTCTACTAAGTAATTTCTCAAATTGACACTGGTATTCTTTGACACTACCGTGTTGTTTTAATTTTGAGAGGTCTCCATAAAAATCTTCAAATTGTGTGGGCCCGAATTTGACATGCACCGCGTCTTTCAATTTGTCTCATGAAATATCTTCTTCGTCCTCTTTGAATATCTAGTACCATAATTGTGCCTCTCCTTCCAAGTGATACGCCGCTAACATCACCTTATTCTCATCCTCCGTGTTCTGAAATTCAAAATATTGACCAACCCTACGAACCCAACTAGTTGGATCATCCGTCCCATCGTAGCGTGGAAACTCCAATTTGGCTACTTTTGAATTTATTGCCCCCTACGTCCCCTTATTCCTGCTATTTCTAGAGGTAGATGCCGCACTGTCGTCAAGCCTGGCTGACAATTACTGAATTTGAGCACTCAATCCTGCACACATTTGCTTGACGTCGCATTTACTAGCCTTTTCAGACTCCATTCGTTCCATGCGTGCATCTGACATGGCTGGCTCTGATACCATTTTGTTACGTAGTAGGGACTCCGAGCGCGTAACTGGTTTATGAACTGGAAAATTACCAGGATCGCCTTTCCTTAATTTCCCTATTATGGAGAAATTAAATAAAACAATTCTAGCGGTAGGATTTTCGAGGAATCCTAGACCACCTTTGGTAGAGCAATTAGAGGTGCTCTCAACTCTTCAAACATAAGTTTGAATAAATTCTTGATTGATCTTTTATTCCATAGCAATGCAGTATTTAAAGAACAAAATTAGAGTCCCAAACGTGTGTGACTTATGACTCCTAAAGCAATAAAGATAAAGACTCCTAAAGCAATAAGGATAAGATGTCCTTAAGCAATAAGAATAAGTAATCCTAAAGCAATTGAATAACTAAGCTATGTGATATACATCAAATAGCAATACTAACAAACTTAACGAAAGTAAATTACTGCATTGCCCCCCTTTTTGACACATCCACTAGCCCTTAGCCACTTGTACGTAACACTAAAATGTTTTTATTATTCATGATGACATGCTATCATAACGAATAAACTTAGGGGTAATTACCTTTTGTCCTCATGAACTACAGTATTTTGACACTTTTCCCTCACAAACTACTAACTATGACACTTGAACTCACCAAACTACCATCTTATGATATTTTTCTTTATTTTGTCAGTTACATGGATTAGCATTAACGGTCAATAGTCATGTGACTTGCATGTTCCATTTTAAATTTTTTTCCTTTCACTTTTGCCTTCACTTCTCATGTGTTGGATTAGGGTTTAGAAGGATGTAAGTATCATTTTACTGATCTGAAGTGAGGGCAAAAGTGGAAGGAAAAAAATTTAAAATGACACATGCAAGTCATATGACTTTTAACCTTTAATTTTAACCCCTTTGACTGACGAAATGGGGGAAAGTATCATAAGATGGTAGTTTGATGGGATCAGGTGTCATAGTTAATAGTTTATGTGGGAAAAGTGATAATGTGCTGTAGTTCATGGGAGTAAAAGGTAATTGCCCCATAAACTTAAGTTCATGACAACAAACATTGTCCTTGCCAATAATATATATATTGTTAGAATTGGTGCCTTAAAACCCAACTTGAATTTGATATTATTTAAGGAAAATTATTTTATTTAGAGATTCATAGTGTTTCGACAATTATATAAGTTTTCTACATACCAGCCTTCTATAGCAAAATAATTTTAGAGTACAAGTTAACTAATTCACCCAACTAGAAAAATACAAATAACCAAAACAAAGACCACTAAAGACAAAACAAATATAACCTGTCCGGTCCTTTCAAACAAAATATGGTATTAAGATTGTCGTTTTATGGAGTATACGCCAAAGATATCATTTTCTTTTAAAAGATTTTTTACTCTTATAGATGGATCCGACGTTTGTTAGAAGAAATGTGGGATCATTCGTATGGCTAAGCTATGAAATTCTCCCTCAAATATTCAAGAGATCTTTGAATTTCTATGTAGTGGATGCATTTATTCATACCTTTTTCTACTTCTACTCAAGTAAACAATGATTGGTGAAGGCATATTAGGGTATTAAATCTCTTGTTACATATATTTTAATTCTATTTCATTGCGTCATATATTATTCACAGTAATATTTGAAAAGATTTACTCCAATCGTCCCTACATTTTAAGCTATTTTCAAATCACTCTTTGTGGCTTTAATTTTATCTTATTCCTCCATGTTCTTCGGACATTATCTAATAGTTCATTTCATCCAGTTCCCTATAGATTCTATTTAAAGTTTTATAAAATTATATTTATGCACCAAACAGAAAACTCTCTCGAGCATGAAGGCCTCCATGGTTATGGCGAGACGCTCCAGTCATGAAGGTCCATGGTCCATGGCTAAGAGGGTCTTTACACAGCCCTGGATCTGCAACTCCATTGTTGCACTACCATAGAGATCTTCATTGACGTGGAGAAAAACTCCACGACTATGTACCTAAGCTCACTCCACGGCCATGGACCTCTACGGCTCTACTCTATTTTCAATCTAGAGTACATTGTTAGAAGATCGTTTGAACATTGTGAAAAGAAAAAATGTTTAACTCGTTATTAAACATGTGTTGTAATTCTTTCTTGTCAATGGTGATTCAACTAGAAGTAAAGCTGGATTTTCACCACTATTTAGAGAAAGAGGATTGGGTGGATCAATTGATTGACTATTTGGAAGTGAAACTCATGTAACAAAGTGTTAGGCCAATGACTATAACGCCCCCAAAATTAGCCTCGGCTAATCTAGTAGAGTCACTGGCAATTTACCCGTTCAAACCAACTTGTGACCGAACAAGAAATCACCCTTATAAAAATGTCTGAGTAAATGTAAGGGAAGTTGAATAAATCTGAGTCACTATAATTCATCAAGTAGGAACATAGAGCTACTAAATAGTAAAGACAAACATATAATTATAAGTAAAGCATAACCAGTCAAGTAGTAGCATCTCTTGCCACTTCCATAGCAGTAAACCAGGTTACCTAAAGAATAATAATTGTGTAAGTCTAACGACTTAGTAAGTAAATCTCACACTTAGATATGACATGAGCCCAATTAATGGAAGTAAACGTGCAATTTGAGTAATAACAAAAAAGAGTGCATTACCTCCGTTAATACACCATTTGATAGGTTTTAGGGTTTTTAAAGTTTATGATGTAGAATTGGCGATAATTACCTAATTGTTCTAATGTAGGAAAAGACTAATGCATTACAAGTCATAACTCTCATACATGGTCTACCCGAGATATTACCCCTTCTCAGCAGGGTTGGTGTTGTCCCGAGAGACCTATAATACAATGCTAGTGCCCCAGCCATTGCACAACATACCGTATTTAACATTAGTGGCACCATCCAGTCCGACCTTGAGTGGCCCACACCAACTAATGACGTCTATTCTATAGTGACCGAACCATTGGGAATGGTTGCACCAGGGTCATGAAACCAATGGATCCAAAACCCCCATATAACACACATATTTGACCATAATATGCAGTTTATATAGTAAGTCCATGGCTATTCATACTGCAAGTACTGGCGTACCATGTCTTACGATGCATCTTAACAGTTTAATTAATAACGTAATTACCGAGTAATTACAGAAAGTAGGCATGCTCATATCATACTCGTGGTCAGTCAACTGACATATCCCACGTTTTACGTAAAAAGGGTGTAAGTATCTACTTACCTCGTGCACTCAAGTGAATCCTCCAACCAAGCTAATTTCTATTATAATGGATACAAGACACCGTTATTCTAAGCCTTACAAAACCTAAAAATATAGCTAAGCCTAAGCATACACGTGTGAAACTTAAGAACCAGTGCTCTGCCCATTGACCATGCGTCCGGCTTCGATGGCGTACGTCCGCTCAGTGTGTTAAGCACACCGTTTTAAGATTTAGACAATGCATGTTTCTAATGGCATTTATAGACTTCTAAACCTCTTCTAAGCTAGCAGAACAGCACATGCAATGCAAGAAATCACAACACAATGAATCTTTGAGAAAATCCTTTGAAAACATCATTATCTTTAAAGAATGCTTAATGAACACTTGGAAAAGCTCATCAAGGCAGAAATACAAGATAAAACAGTGCTAAACACAAAGGGAACAGAGATTACCCCGAAGTTAAGCACAGACATGGTCTTCCGTCCTCGAGAACTCCTATTTGACGCTCACTCTTACCAATTTCTCACTCAAAACTCAAGGGAAGGATTTTGGCAGCCTAGGGGCATACCAGGGGAAGGAAATAAGCGTGAGAAATGAGAGGTGGGATGGGCTATTTATAGGGAAAGTTTGCCACCAACTCTCTAACAGAGCAATGGACATCTGAAAATCATAGCATACGTCTGGTGGTCTTTGCACAGTGGTCCAAAAGGTGTCTCGTACGTCCAGGTATTACCCAAAGGGTACCCCAAAAAGTAGCATACGTCCAGTGGTCCCATGTACATCCGTTGTACTATTTACAAAGCGTACGTCCGCACTACAAACAGCAACGTACGTCCGCTAGACCTAGTGTACGTCCACCTCCTAAGGGTTAGTGTTTAGCTTCTATTTTCTAAAGGTTCAAAGTGTGATCAAGTTAACACTAAGGGTTTTGGGTCTCGTTAAACACCTTTATAGAAAACCTTTGTTGATTGCTCCTATGGAAAAGATTTTGTCTAATAAAAAGGTTAGTTTTTATCGAGGTATTACAATGACTCCCAAGCCAAATAGCTTTAGGGCACTAGATGTAAAACATCCCTAAGGGCTTAATAACTTAAGTCAAAAAGGCTATGAACCCATATAGCCATACCTTAACTCAACTTAAACTTCACACCTTTTGACACGAACATTCAATGTTTAGTAAGGCAAAAGGTTTGATTACTCAGTTAGGAACTCAAAATAAACTTCTTCTTTTTTTTTCTTGCAAGCCAAGGTTATTCATCAATAGGTCATCCAACAAATCTCAAACAAAACAAACATAAGCTAAAACATTATACCTTACAGAAAACATGCTAATGTGCTCCAAAATAAAAATAAAAAAAAATTAAAAAAAAAAACTTGATCTCAAAAACACATACAATCTCAATTACCCAAAAATAAGTCAAAAGATTTAGACACCTACTGACATAATGAAGAGTTCAACCCTTTAAGCAAACCAATGAAATGCAAACCACAGTCACAGTTTATAACCAAACTTGACAACAACATCTCACAATTAAAAAGAAAACAACTAATAACTAAAAGTGACAGAAAACAAGAACTAAAAACTAAAAATAACAACTAAAATAAAAAATGAACAACGGTTTTCCATACCCCCAAGCTTGAATCACACAATGCCCTCAATGTGGGCAAAAATACAATACCGAGAGGTGAAGAGAACTAAAGTGAGTCGAGAGATGTCCACCCCTAAACTTACTTGTGACGACACCTGATGCAGTGTGACTTAGTGGGCTGCAGTGAAGAACAACGAATATGCAGCGGATAACTAATTCTAGATCTTGATTCTATCAAGGATCTAAGAACTCTTCTTGAAAATCTAGATACTCTCTAGCATTTTGAAGGAAAAAGAGGAATAAACTCAACTCTGAGTATTCTCATTAATCAATATCAATAAATAAACAATAACTATATTCTCAGGGCTCTAAGCATTTATTTATAACCCCAAGACTCCTATTCCTAAGGTAACAATGAAATAAAATCAGTTTAAAAGTCTACGAAAGAAAACTAAACCAAATAAAAGACTAACAAAGAAACCTAATTCAAATAAAAGACTTAAAGATAAGGTAGAATAAAAGACTAACAAATAAACCTAATTCAAATAAAAGACTAAAAGAAAAGATAGGTCATCCTAATCTACATCATCTTTCCCAGGTTGGAGAGAATTCGTCCTTGAATTGGGCTGGTTCTTTCTACGATCTTTTGGATGCCCAGTCAATTCATTCCACTCACACTTCTTCAAGATCAAGACAAGACAAAACACCACAATAAATGTCATGCTCTTAATCATCGGCATACCTCTAGGTTTGTTGTTAAAGCCACGCACATCATTTGGCAAATGTTTAACTTTGCCATACTTTTCTTGTTCCTTTTCCCTTCCACGTGCCATGAAAATACTCAAGAATAGGTCAACCATTATTTCTTTTGTGAACATATAATTTTTCTCATCCGTATAAAATTCACCAATATCATTATTAGGAGAATTTAAAATATCTTCAATACCAAGAAAATCAATATACTCAACCACTTCTTTATTATAATTAGGCACCTCACCTGAAAGGCCTTCATCTACCTCTTCATAATCGGCGATGTCATCCATGGCCTCTTCTTCTTCCCCTTGGTCATCTTCTTCATAATTGGTGATGTCATCCATGGGCTCTTCATCTTCCAATTGGTCATCTTCATCATTGTAGAGGCCGCCAAACATGGGAAGAAACCCATCTTCTTCGTACTCTTCCTCTAGGATGGATGCCAAAGGTTCTTCAACTGAATCTTCCTCATTGACATCATCATCATAGGTTGGTGGGGAATCCCAATCTACAAACCCTTGTAAAGGATCTTCATCTTCAACACATTCATGTTCGAACTCCTCATCAATGATTTTGGATTCTTGGAACTCTCCATCCACAGATTCTTTTTTCTCCTCCACAGAATATGGATTCAGTGTATAGATTTGTGGTTGGCAAGTACGAGCCCAATTGACCTGTTGTGGACTCTTCGCATCACTCCGTGTTTCCTGAAACACCCTTTTTTTGTCAAAATTTTCTTTTTTTTTTTTGTCACAGCCGTAGACCCTTGTCTCCAATTTTGTGGCTGTTGGTTCATGATGGTATATTTTTTGGGCATGAAAGTGACTCGCAGCTCTTTCAATAGTTGCTCCCAACTACTGATCTTCGATTTGCCTTGGTGCCTCCTCCTTTGCTTCACATATTGCCACGATGTAACAACTACCCCTTGGAATGTGTGTACCACCAAAGAGATTCGTTGTTCATCGAGCACCCCGTTGAATTCAAAAACCTCTTCAACAACCAACATCCAATACCAAAATTTTGAAGGTTGTAATATCCTTGGGAATTCTAGAATCTTGAGTTTGGACCCGTCCACCCACCAAGTGGAATGAGCTTGCGCATGGTTCTGACGTTTGTGCGTTCGGTGCTCTGTAGAAGGGTTTTTGGATCCATTCCCTTTGTGATGACACAAGTTGGATATTTGGGTAGGCAAGGTTTCAAGTTGATCCTCCAATGCCCGAAATTGATCCCCCTTGTATTGCCATGGTTTAACGTTAGATTTACCTACCACCACCGCAAATCGCGATCTTGGTTGGCGACGACAATTGTTTGGCCCACCACTCATGTGCCGCAAGCGAATTGCCGGTTGCTCCTTACGTGTTGTCTTCGTGTGCGCGTACACCTCGTTCATGTCTACAAAGCGGTTGCTCCTCTCCATTCATGGAAAGTAACCTGGCTCTGATACCAACTGATGCAGCGTGACTTAGTGGGCTGCAGCGAAGAACAACAAATATGCAGCGGATAACTAATTCTAGATCTTGATTCTATCAAGGATCTAAGAACTCTTCTTGAAAATCTAGATACTTTCTAGCATTTTGAAGGAAAAAGAGGAATAAACTCAACTCTGAGTATTCTTATTAATCAATATCAACAAATAAACAATAACTATATTCTTAGGGTTCTAAGCATTTATTTATAGGCTCAAGACTCATATTCCTAAGATAACAATGAAATAAAATCAATTTAAAAGTCTACGAAAGAAAACTAAACCAAATAAAAGACTAACAAAGAAACCTATTTCAAATAAAAAACTTAAAGATAAGGTAGAATAAAAGACTAACAAATAAACCTAATTCAAATAAAAGACTAAAAGAAAAGATAGGCCATCCTGATCTACATCAACACCCGTCCTAAAAAATAAAAAATTTACAATTACAACTAAAACAAAAATAACTAAAAGGAAATAAAAGGATAGAGGGGTGCCTCCCATAAGGGCTAAGTTTATAGTCTCCAGCCAGACTTTCCATAGTGGATGATTAGTTGGATGAAGTTAGGTCTTCCGAGGGCAATTCCTCAATCTTTGGAATCCCCAGTTCTAGGAATGGCTTTAGCCACTGACCATTTACTTTTTGAGTATTTCTGTTCTTGAGATCCTCGATCTCGATGGCTCTATGAGTAGAAACTGCACTCACTCTGAATGGTCCTGTCCATCGGGACTTTAGCTTCCCTAGAAACAGATGTAGGCGTGAGTTGTAAAGGAGGACTTTCTGACCAACTTCAAAAGATCTTCTTAATATGTTTTGATCATGAGTCTTCTTCATCTTTGCTTTGTATTGCTTGGCACAGTCGTAGGCATCGTTCATCAATTCTTCTAATTCATCAATCTAGAGCTTCCTCTGATCGCCAGCCTTGGTGAGATTTAAGTTTAACTGCTTGATGCTCCAATTCTATAGAAAGATGACACACCTTGCCATACACCAATTGGTAGGGAGACATGCCAATTGGAGTCTTGAATGCTATCCGGTACGCCCACAAAGCATCATTGAGCCGTAAAGACCAATCTTTCCTTGTTGGGTTCACCGTCTTCTCTAATATCCTCTTGATTTATCTGTTGGATATCTCAACCTGCCCACTTTTTTGAGGATGGTAGGGTGTTACAACTTTATGAGTGATCCCATACTTCTTCATGAGTTGCTCAAAACATCTGTTGTAGAAATGCTTCCCCACATCGCTGATGATGGCACGTGGTCTCCCAAAATGTGCAAACACACTTTCTTTCAAAAATTGAAGCACCACTCTTTGGTCATTAGTCTTACAAGCAATGGCCTCCACCCACTTAGAAACATAGTCAACTACCACAAGTATGAAGAGGTAGCCATAAGAATTGGGGAAGGGTCCTATGAAGTCAATGCTCCTAAACTTCAAAAAGTTTCACAATAAGGATTGGGTTCAACGACATCATATTTCTTCTTCCAATACTCCCCAATTTTTGGCATCTCTCACAGGTTGAACAATAAGCATGGGCATCATGGAAGATGGAGGGCCAATAGAATCCACTTTGAAGAATCTTCGCTACGGTCTTTTTAGAATTGAAGTGTCCTTCACATGCATGATCATGGCAGAAAGATAGGATCTTCTGGAAGTCACTCTCAGGGATGCATCTCCTTATAATCTGATTTGGACAGTATTTAAATAGGTAAGGATCATCCCAAAAGAAGTACTTTGCCCTAGCCAAGAATTTTGATCGGTCTTGCTTGGTCCAATGTGACGGCATTTGGACGGTGAGGATATAGTTCACAATATTTGCAAACCATGGTGCATAAATTTGAGAGATGTGCATAAGTTGTTCATCAAGGAACATCTCAGCAATTGGCATAACATCTTCATTAAAATCCACAACTAGCTAGGATAGATGGTCAGCTACCACATTCTCGGAACCCTTCTTGTCCCAAATCTAAATGTCAAACTCTTGCAACAACAGAATCCACCGGATGAGATGAGATTTAGCATCTTTATTAGACAAAAGATACTTAAGAGCAGTATGATCTGAGTAGACCAAGACCTTAGATCCTAGCAAGTTTAACGAGTGTTGGGCCAATGACTCCCAAACTAAGTGGTTTTAGGGCACTAGATGTAGAGATATCCCTAAAATATGTTCAACAAGCTTCCCAAGATGTAATAGACCCAAACATGTTTGTAATACCCTGATAAAAACAAACCTTTTTATTAAACAAAATCCTTTACATTAGAGCGTTTAACAAGGGCCTTCTATAAAGTTGCTTAGACAAGGCCAAAGACCCTTACCGTTAACCTAATCACACTTTGAACCTTTGGAAAATAGAAGCCAAATACAAATCCTCTGGTGGTGGACATACGCTAGGTCAATGGACATACGCCCTTGCCTCTAGTGCAGACGTACGTGGGGAGGACCACTGGACGTACACTCTGCAAACCATATAGCAGACGTATGTGGGACCATTGGATGTATGCTACTTTTTGGAATACACTTTGGGTAATGCCTGGACATACGAGACACTCTTTTGACCACTATGCAAAAACCACCAGACGTACGCTAGGATTGCCAGATGTCCGCTGCTCTGTCAAAGAGTTGGTGGCAATCTTTCCCTATAAATAGCCCATCCCACCTTTCATTTCTCATGCCTGTTTTCTTCCCCTGGTGTGCCCCTAGACTACTAGAACCTTCTGATCGGTGTCAAATATTGTATATTTGACTCTCCTTAATTTACGTTTGTTAGGCTCTTAGTTTTATTAATATCTAATGTTTTTGGTTAGTTTTGATGTTTTAGTGTTTTGCAGGTTGTTGAATTACATTTGGGGCTAATTCCATCAACTCTGGAGCTTAAGACAGTTCGAGGAGCTTTGACAGCAAATTTGAGTCGAGCGATAATTCGCACCCGATGAATCCCACCAAAACGGCCATATCTAGAGTTGTAGAACTCCGATTGGGGTAATCTTGGTGTCTTTGGAAAGCTAACTCAAAGATATACAAATTTGTATGTCACATGTGAGGGCTAATTCTGAATGCATTGCACTCGATCACACTGCGTACGATCGAGCGCACTTGTGCCCATCAGATGCAAAAATTCATGCACGAGTACAATCGATCGTATCGCATGCGATCGAGCGCATTTAACTGACCTGGCAATGTTGAAACCCTAAAAATTAGCCTATAAATATCCCTCTTTCTCTTGTAAACGAACCCTCACGTTTGGAGAAGCGCTTGGGCGCCCTTGTGGCCTAAATCCTCCTATTCATCACTATAAAACCCTCTAGCGTCATTTTATCATTCAATGGGGTTACATTGGATGGTTTAATCGAGTCCAATATCCATTGTCGTCAATGACACATTGGATGATTTCATTTCGGTTCAACATCCATTGTGATCGTTTATGGGTTAATACATCAAATGATTCGACTAGATTTTGTAATGGCAAAAGAACATGCGTAGAG
Source organism: Carpinus viminea (assembly GCA_013348765.1). Taxonomy (NCBI): domain Eukaryota; kingdom Viridiplantae; phylum Streptophyta; class Magnoliopsida; order Fagales; family Betulaceae; genus Carpinus; species Carpinus viminea. Next base: position 14,330,168 of record CP054674.1, read on the forward strand.
CTAGGCCGTAAGACGGGTGTATGTGCTATCGTGAGAATAGGACATGCATTTTAGCCTAATTGATTGATAGATGTGTGAATTAACATGCTTATATGTTGATTAAATTGTGGTGAGGTGAATTAGGGACCTTAGTTGTTTTTATTTATTTATTTTATTGCATTTTAATTAGTTTTTATTTTCTGCACACCAACTGTTTGATTTTGGGACTAGGTTAAGGCAATATTAGTTTAGGCACTTTAAAATTAGTTTTTAACAAACTCGATTCTCTGTGGGATTCGACCTCGCACTTGTACACTTGCTACACTGCATAACAACTCGTGTAATTGACGAGTACAATTAAATTTGTGCAACACCTTCCTTTGAGTTTTAAGTAAGAAATTGGTGAGAGTGAGCTTTAAAGAAGAGTTTCCAAAGAGGGGAGACCATGTCCATGCTTTGTGATAAGCGTTGAATGTTGTACATTCAAGCCCCTTAACTCACATATGTTAATTCCTTAGTATTGTTATTTGTTTGATTTTGTGTTGTTTTTGTGTTTTCAGGTATTTAATAAAGATGCAAGAAAAACCATTAATTTTGGGTTTAAAGCACAATTTGAGAGAACCTAGAAGATATGATTAAGTTTAACCAATCACAATAGAAGATATATATGATGTGGTTAAGTTTAATTAATTCAAGAAAATGATAAAATCGGAATTTCTCCACTTAGAGTCAAAATCGAATCGGATAAAATTTTAGATTTTGAACATGTCTCAGTATTTTGACCATAACTTTCAGCTCAATTATCGGATTAAGGTGATTCCAGCGGCATTGGAAAGCTAATTCAAAATTTTACAAATCATGGAAATAGGATTTTTCTAAATCGGAATCCCTTTATGACAAAATCATCCCGAAATAGAAGGAAGCAAATCTAGACGAATCCTATTCCGTTTTGTACATGGATTGACTCCTAATTTGACTAGGAGATTGAAATCCGAATTCTCTAAGTTTCCTAGGGCTTCTAAGACTTGTGGCTCCCTATAAATAAGCCTCTAAGCTTTAAGAAAAGAGAGACTTAGTTTTAGATACAAAAAATATTCCTGGAGGCTTAGTGGAGTCATGAGTGGCTAAACCCCTTCATGGGGTACCGATGTAACCCTATCCAAGCACAATGGTTTGATTGTGTTTAATTTCCAGACTTTCAATTTATGTATGTTGATTATATAACTATGAGAATTGCTACAATTGAATTCTGTTCTTAATTATTAAATGCAATTGTTCTTAAATCCCAAAATCAATATTGTGAAATTCTTATCTTGTCTTAGAAAGTATTTTACTTTTATTGATCTCAAATCATTCTTATTTTACGTGATTATGGGGATGATGATTATATAATGGGTTTTAATAGACATATGATTAATAGGATTGAGATAAGCCAGGCCTAGGGAAGACAGGTCATACTACACCCTAGTTTAGTGTAATTTAGGTAGACGATCCGTGCCAACCAAAGATGGGTTATGCTATTCCATTAATTATATGAAACTTATTAAAGGGTTTTATAGTTTATACCTAGGGAAGACGGGTTGTGCCGCATCTTAGTTGTTAGGTGGATGATCCGTGCCAACTGAAGATAGATTATCCTTACTTTTTAATAAGGTAGTTTCTTGTTTAATTATAACATGCATAGAATGAATTTCTAGAATTGAATCCGATTAACCATTGTTGTGCGGATAGAGGTGAAGTCAATACCCTACACTCTCTATCATATTTTAATTATCTTTTATTTTATGCATTTACTTTTAGAAAACTAAATCAAAACAATCAATCTCGTTTTCTTAATTAGGTTAAATTTTGTTCTTTGAATTTAATAATAAAACCCCTACAGTCTTTGAGGTTCGACACCCTCAATATAACCCTATCCTACGGGATTCGTCTTATTGTGAGTGGTTATTTTATTATTGATATTTTTGGTCACGAAATCACCACATCACTTAGCTTCAGGGTAAGCTCTATTCTCTTCATGTTTAGGATTGTTTTAGATTATATTTTTGCCTTGATGATATTTTCCTAGTGTTCATCAAGTTTCTTTAAGAAATGATAATGTTTTCAAAGGATTCTTTCAAAGCTTCATTATGTTTTGATTCCTTGCATTGCATGTGCTCTTTTGTTAGCTTAGAAGAAGTTTAGAGGTCTAGAAATGCCATAGGAACCATACACTGTCTGAATCTTAAAACGGTGTGCTTAACATACTAAGCGGACATATGCCACTGGGGCCGGACATACGGTCAGTGGGCAGAGCACTAGTTTTTGAGTTTCATGCATGTATGCTTTAGTGTCACTATATTTCCAGGCTTCATAAGGCTTAGAATAACTGTGTCTTGTATCCGTTATAACAGGATTTAGCTTGGTCGGAGGATTTGCTCGAGTGCACGAGATAAGTAGACACTCACGACCTTTTTACTTAGAATGTGGGATATGTCAGTTGACTGACCACAAGTATGATATGAGCATGCTTATTTTCTATAATTACTTGGTAACTGTGCTATTAATTAACTATTAAGATGCATTGTAAGATATGGTACACCGGTATATGCGGTATAAACGGCCATGAGCTTACTATATAGACTTCATACTATGGTCAAATGTGTGTGTTATATGAGGGCTTTGGATCCATTGGTTTCATGAATCATGACCACGGTGCAACTATTCCCAATAGTTCGGTCACTATAGGACGGACATTATTAGTTGGTGTGGGCCACCCGAGGTCGAAATTGGTCTTGCCATTAATGTTACATATAGTATGTTATGCAATGGTTAGGGCATTGGCATTGTACTATAGGTCCCATGAGACAGTGCCAACCCTACTGAGAATGAGATATATCTCGGGTAGACCTTATATAAGAGTTACGATCTATAATGAATTAGCCTTTTTCTGCATTAAAATAATTAGGTAGTTATCGTCGGTACTAAACCATAAGCTTGAAAACCCATTAAATGGTGTATTAACGGATGTAATACCTCTTTTTATTGGATGATACTCAAATTCACGTTTACTTTCACAAATTGGGCTCATGTCATACCTATGTTATGAGGTTTACTTACTAAGACATTAGACTTACATGGTTATTATTCTCTAGGTAACTAATGAGTGCCAAATATTATATATTTGAGCCCCTTAACTTATGTTCGTTAAGCTCTTAGTTTTGTTGCTTTCTAACATTTTTGTTAGTTTTAGTGTTTTATTGTGTTGCAGGTCATTGGCATCAAAATGTGGTTTTAAAGGGTGGAAACGAGCAAAGGACGATTTGGTCCCTTTTTGTGTGAGCAATCGCACAAAAGCTACAATCGAGCCGAGCATTACACGATCGAGCGCATCTGCGCTCGAGCCCAAGAGACCGCGATTGAGCACACACCACGTACACCCAAGATCCTCGCATTGCCCTAGCCCATCGCTTACTTGCCTGAGCCATAGGATTAATGGGCAGTTGAGTGCGCTCGAGCACACTTAGTGCAATTGAGCGCACTTGCGCATGACCTGGTAGCACATGTTTTGCTTATAAATAGGACCTCTTCTCATTTTTTTTGTAACCTACATTTTGGAGGCACTTTTCAGAAGCTAAAACACTTTGTTTTTCATTGTTTAGCTTTCCAATTGTCATTTCTTTTACTTAGCCTTCATTGTCATTATGCTTAGAGGCTAAATCTTCAACTGGGATTGAAGATGAAGCCTCACCATTTATTTATTACACGCTTTCATGATTAGTTTGTACTAAATCCATTGTTTAATGTCATGTATGTTCTTTTCAATTCAATTTCGTAACAAAATTGTGATTGATTGTGCCGTAATTGGATATTCATTGTGTTTTGTCCGATGGATACATTTCATCTTTTGATTTACTTTGGATATCCATTGTCTTCTGTGTTAAGCATGGATACATTGGATCTTTTGAACTAAATTGGATATATTTTGTCTTTTGTCAAATTGATGGATTTTTTATAGAAACAATAGAACATGCATAGGGCTTAATCGATGTATGAACTAGCGTGACACTGGAACATGCATTGTTTTTAGCCGTTTGACATATGTATGAACTAAGCATGACAATATGGATTTTGATGTGGTGAGGTGGATTCTAAGACCTTAGTGCTTTTTAGTTTAATTGTTTTAAATATTTAGTCTAGTTTACGTTTTTGCATGAAACGACTATCAACTTCGGAACTAGGTTAAGGTAACATTAGTTTAGATATAGAGTTAGTCTTTGTAAAACACGACTCCCTGTGGATTTGATCTTGTACTTGCACAATGCTACACTGCCAACGACTCGTGCGCTTGCAAGTACATACATTAAATTTGTACAACAAATTTTGGCGCCGTTCCGGGGAGTCATTTGTTTTTGTTCAAATTGATTTTATTTTTCTACTAGTTATTTACTTTCTGCAATTTTATTTCACTATTATTTGTTTATGTTTTGTTCTAAAAAAATAAAGTAAAATAAAATAAAATTAGAATAGAGTTTGGGTGTTTTTGTTTTTGTTGAAGCTTTCTGGAATTTTGGTCTCTTTTAGAGCGATCAAGCACACAAGATATAGCGCCGAGCACTCCCACCGTTGTCGCACTATCGCACATTCGGCTAGCAATTGTACGTGAGCGCACATTAGATCGACGGTTCCACAATGCGCTTTTACGATCGATCGCACCTCTGTTGCAATCGACCGCATTAGCAGACTACTATATTTTATCAGACCCAGACTAATGCTCGAGCTCAATACTTAGATGCTCGAGCGCAATGCGCTTTTATGATCAATCACACCTCTGTTGTGATCGAGCGCATTAGCGAACTGCCACATTTGTGCTTGCTTACGATCGATCGTATCATTCCTGTGCTTGAGCGCATCTCTGCAGTCAGCATCAATAAACCATAGGCAACTAAGTATAAAGTGTTTGATTTTTTGTTTATTGTTATTTTTGTTTATTTGTTTATTCCTATTTGCATGTCTTTTATCTTTTATCTGTTGTTATTAGTTTTTGTTAAAAATTTATATTTGTTCAATTAGTTAATTGTTGTTGTTAAAAAATTATTAGTTGTTGTTCATTTGTTTATTTTTTCAGTGCTTGTTTTCTTTTCTTTTTAATTTGTTGTTATTAATTTTTGTTAATCATTTATTGTTTAGTTAGTTTAATTTTTGTGTACGCTTGGTTGGCGATCCCAAAACTTAGCTTTAATATCTTTAGATCCCGACCAAGAGAGAAATCTTAGGAGAATTCATAGAACACCCATTGAGATGGGGGACAACTAGAGAAATGCAAATCAAGAGGAGCATACAGAGTACCATGATGCGAGACCAGAGAATGAGGAGCAAGTTAGGCATTGGAATGTGGACTTCACTACATCACTTTGGGAGTTTTTCGCACCTGTTGTGACTAGTTCCCACTCGTCTATAGTGCTACCACCAACCAATGCCACCCATTTTGATTTAAAACCACATGTCATCCAACTCCTACCTTCATTTCATGGCTTGGATCATGAAAACCCTTACGGCCATGTTAAGATGTTCAAGGATATATGTGCCACATTCAAACTTTATAACTTCTTAGAAAAGTCGGTCCACCTTAGACTTTTCCCTTTTTCCCTTCAAGGTACAGCCAGGGCATGGTTGGATTCCAACACATCCAGGTCTATTACATATTGGGAAAGCTTGTTGAGTAAATTCTACAATAAGTTTTTCTAAATGCCTAAAGTGAATGAGGCCTGAAAGGAGATTAGTTCTTTCACTCAGGAGGAGGGTGAGAAGTTTTTTGAGTGTTGGGAGCATTTCAAAGATTTGCTAATCAAATGCCCTCCACATGGATATGAGAAGTGGAGAATTGTTCAATTCTTTTACCAAGGGCTGACTCAACCCAACCATAGCATGATTGAGTCAGTGAACAGGGGGCATTCTTAAGTTTGACGGGAGATTTAGCATATAAGGCTTTGGACAAGCTTTCTGACACCTCACAATAGTGGCATTTTTCGAGTTGTCGGGATAAATCTGCTCGTAACCCCAAGAAAGGAGGCATCTATGAGTTGAAAGGAGAAGCAGAGTTGAACATAAGGATAGATGCACTCACCAAAAGGCTTGACACTCTCAACGTAGGTCAGTACATAAATGCTACTAACACTTTCACTGCTGATAGTTGTTCCATTTGTGCTAGTCCTATGCACTCAACACAAAATTTTCCATCTTTTATGGAACAAGTGAACGCTTTCAATGATTATCGAAAGCAATCAAATGGACCTTATTCAGAGACCTACAACCTAGGGTGGTGGGACCACCCCAATCTTTCATGGATGTAGAACTAGTTAAATCAGGAAGAAGTACATAATGCTCAAAATCAATATCCTCCCAGAACTCATGTGTAGCAGCAAAATTAGTCTACATCTCCAGCGCCTACATCTTCATCATAGTTAGCTCTAGCAAACACACTAAAGACATTCATTCAAGCAAATGGCTAGATGATACATGAGCTCAAGAATTCCATGATGATTAATAGCCAGGCCATACAGGAGGTTAAGAATGCAAACATGGTCAACACCTAAGCAATTACAAAGATGGAGACTAGATTGGACAAATTGCAAATCACCTGGGTGAGAGAGATAAGGGAAAGTGCCCAAGCCAGCTTGTGACCAATCCTAAGGCATTTACGAATGGAAATTCTTCAAGTTAGGCGCACGGGTAGGAGCATGTACATGTGATTGTCACACTGAGGTCTGGAAGACAAGTGGACAATCAGGTGGTAGAGCCAGAAGCGGACCTTGCTAAGCAAGAAGGGGAAGAGGGTGATAACAAGGAGAAAAGAGATGCTAAGCCATCTATAGTCACCCCCATTATTAAGGATCCTCCTAGGTCATTTGTACCTAAAGCTCCATACCCTGAGAGATTGAAAGCTCCAAAGAACAATGTGCAGTTTGCTAAAATTTTGGAGGTGTTTAAGCATGTTTAGATAAACATCCCATTTTTTTATGCAATTCAGCAAGTGCCATCATATGCTAAATTTTTAAAGGATTTGGTCACGATCAAGAGGAAAACAAATGTCCCAAAGAAAGCATGTCTGACCGAAGCAAGTGAGCTCCATCCTTCAGTGCAGGTTGCCAATCAAGTATAAGGACCCCGGGTGTCCAACCATTTTTTACATGATAGGAGCCAATCAAATTAATAGGGCATCGTTGGATCTGGGAGCAAATGTGAATCTCCTACCCTATTCAGTTTATCTACATCTAGGGTTGGGAGAATTAAGGCCTACTTCTATGACGCTCCAATTGGCTGATAGGTTAATGAAGAGACCAAGGGGAATAATTGAGGACGTATTGATCAAGGTTGACAAGTTTTATTTCCCTATGGATTTCATAGTGATAGACACAAAGCCAGTGCATAATATTGAGAGCCATGTTTTAGTGATTTTAGGGCAACCCTTCTTAGCTATGGCTAACGCCCTAATCAACTATAGAACAGGAGTGATGAAAATCTCATTTAGGAATATGACAGTGGAGCTCAACATATTTAACATCAATAACCAGCCACTCGATTACGATGAGGTCCACCCTGTGTGCTTAATTGAAGAGATCACTGATGAGCTAGTAAGTGAGTTTAGTATGGAGGATCCTGAGGTGGAGTACTTTGTTCAAGATGAAGATGACCTAGACCTTATAGGCTAATTGGGCAAGATGGTGTTTTGCATGAGTTTAGATTGGAGGACCCTGAGATAAAGTGTTTTGCACCATTTGGAGGTGATCTTGATTACAGTAAGCTACTTCAATAGGCTGAAACTATGCATGAGCCGAGTATGGAAGATCCTGAGATAAAGTGTTTTGCTCGGTGTAGAGGAGACATATACTTTGATAGGATACTTGAGCCAGCTTAGAGTATCGTTGAGCCAAGTTTGGAGGACACCGTGCTAGAAAGTTTTGCTCAATTAGGATATAATGTGGACTTAGATGAATTAGTTGAGCAAGCTAAGGCCATTTCTAAGATGTAGCTGGAGTATTGGGAAACCACTGAGTTATCATTCCCCACTCCTTATTCATCAGCAGTTGAGCCTCCCAACTTGATTTCTGAGAGCATATGGGTTGGACCCATTCATGTATGGCCTAGGTGGCCGAGTGTGATCATGGGGAGGAAAAGAGATAATGAGTGGTTCTCCACTCGAGTTCAGATAGGATGGAAAGGGTGTATTGACTACAGCAAGATGAAAGCCCTTACAAGGAAAGATCATTTCTCTCCCTCATTCTTTGATCAGTTTATGAAATGGTAAGCTGGATATCCTTACTTTAGTGTGCTTGGTTGTTATTTCAGCTACAACCATTACCCTTTTGACCCCAGCAAGCCAGAGCATACCAGTCTCACTGTTACTTTTGATGTGTTTGCATTCTCACTGTCACAGGTCATCTGGATCATGCAATACACCTGATGTAGATAGTCTGGCTGAAGACTGTAAACTTAGCGCTTGTGGGAGGCAACCCATTGTTCCCTTTAGTTTTTATTGTCATTTTATTTTTCTAACAGCAATTAACCTTTTGATGTTTGTTCCTATGAAAAAATATTGTTGTTAGTTGTTGACAAGTGTTTTGGTGTTCAAGTTTAGGGGACACCTTGGCCTTTGCACACTTCGGTTCCTCATCCTACGGTATTGTATTTCTTGCCACATTGGAGACAATATGTCATTTAAGTTTGGGGATGTGGACAAACACACTATTTGTTTGTTTTCTTTGTTTGTTTTTGTCTATATAATTTTTTTTTTACTATGTTGTTGATTGAGCATGACTTACATCGTAACTATGGTTTGCATGCCATTGGTGTATTTAACTTGTTTGGACACTGCATATCATTAGAAATCCTAGTGTTTGACTCATGTGTTGGATTAGAGAGACTTTACTTGTTTGATTTTTTTCACATGCACACTAGCATAGGGTTTGCGAGGTATGAGATTTGACTTAGAGAATGTGATTCTTGAAATCTTTAGGCTGATATGATGTGATGATGAAATCCTTGGCTTTTTTTTAAAAAAAAAAAAAGAAAAAAACATCATAAGTTGAGCTTTTCATTGGGTAACCGGACCTTTTGCCTCACCAAGCAATGAATGTTTAAGTAAAACGATGAGAAATTCCAACTAAGTGATTGTATGTTTAGTTAGGCTTCATAACTCTGTCTTACTTGAGTAATTAAGCCCTTAGGGATGTCTTTACATCTAGTGCCCTAAAACCATCTGGTTTGGGAGTTACTGGCCCAACACTCATTACAAAAGTCGATTAGAAGTTTTAAGGGAGTCAAGCATTGCATAGCCTATGCAAAAAAGTTTTTTTGCACTTTTCAATTCAAGCCTTGGTTGTTTTCTTCATATTACATTCCTATGAATTTTGGGGTACACATGTTTTGAGAATGATTGAAACCCTATGAGCTTGTGTTAGTCCACTTTGCACTTTTTGGAACATGTGTTGTCTCAATTTTCCAGCTGTGAGTTGAATAATGTTTGGATGCCTGGATGATGTGGTTTGTATGTTCAACTTGTTAAATTTGCTAATGATGTATGAACCATGTATTTGTATGAAAGATTTTGTCTGTCAATAATGTAGTGCCAAAAAAAATTTTATGGGTATCATTGTTGGTAAACCCTCACGAGACTTCACTCATCCTCTAAGGATGCCTAGGGGTTTAAAAGGCTTCTTGCATATGCTAAATGCAACCATTCCTCCCACGAAAGCGGACTTATGTTTCATGTTTTGAATGTGTTTTTCATTTTGTTTTGATAAGGGTCTAGCAAAATGTAAGTTTGGGGGTATTTGATGAGTGCCAAATATTGTATATTTGAGCCCCTTAACTTATGTTTGTTAAGCTCTTAGTTTTGTTGTTTGCTAATGTTTTTGTTAGTTTATTTGTTTTATTGTGATGCAGGTAATTGGCATCAAAACATGGTTTAAAGGGTGGATGTAACATCCCTAGCCCAAAAGGGTTAGGTTTGTTAATCCTCTTTCTTACTTGCAAAGATTCCATAAGGTTTATCAATTAATAAAAGACTATTATAAAATGAATGCATGAAACTCTAGAATATCATGTCCTTAAAATAAACTAAAATATTCCTGCTTAACAAAAACATGTCTCACAAACAATAATAACTTTCCTTATTAAAATAAATTCATCAATCTCTAAAAGAAACTGTGCCAATGCACTTATTAGCTTGACCAATGTAAAATCATAAGAAATTCCTAAATATGCCCGCCCCCATTTCGGCCACCTAATGCAACCTGATCATCACCTGAAACAAGAAATAAAACCGATGAGCCCAAAAGGGGCCTAGTAAGTGAAATCCACAACCATAGGCAGTTTTACTCCTTGTCCCGTTTTGAAAATGGAACTCATAACTACATATGTTCCCAGTATATTTTTAAATAATAAAATAACATAAGAAACATAAAGCACAATAAAAACATTATCATCAATAAAATTAATCATAATCTTTATCTCATACTAGGGCCCGTGTATACTGTTACCCCCGCATACTAGGGTTGCGCAGTCTTTGCAACCTGGGACGAGATACTGTGGCTGCAGCCCCATCCCCTGGCCAGCCAAACAACTCTGGGTGCACTTAGCATGGCAAAATAAAACTGTGATGGAACCACCTTCTGGCATAGCCTCTTTCAACGGTTGCGCTTCCATCCTTAGCATCGGTACCGAGCTTCTTTCTTGTTTCTCATGGGCCAAAAATACTCTCCTCCATACATGTGCCCTCATTGTAAAACTTCTTCTCATTTCTTGTACTTCTCTTAATACTTCTTTAAATAGATCGTAGGGCATCATGTAGGAGGGTTTATCTTCATTTCTCAAAATTTCTTATAGACATCATTATTTTCTCAACTTTACTTTTCTCAAACTTATCATGCATGTAACATAATTTAGTAGTATAAACAAAATGATCATTTGTAGTTTGAAACAAAAGCATGGCATGATAATTTTTCTAGAAGGGATAGTAAATTCACTAACCTCTTAAATGTAGCAAAGAATTTCCTCTGACTGCTAACTAATCTCCTGAAGGAAATACAGACATGTTACTACTCTCATACACGTCATACTAATGCCTATTACTTCTATGAGTTGGCTTGCTAATTAATTGAGAATGAACTTTCTTAGGTATTTGGGTATGCTTTCTCATAAATTTTCAGAAATTATTTTCTTTCATATTACCCACTTATATATATATATATACATACTTTATATTATTCCGTACAGATATATGTATATTGTCAACTACCCTCCATTCATCTATATATATATATATATGTATATATAAAAATACACTTTAAGCTCTAATATATATATACACGTCAGGATCCTATATATAATATATATATATAGATGAAAGACCTGACACTTTATATGTGTTTATACTTTAAAAAAAATACCCCACATGTATATGTTTATCAGTACCACAAATTAATATATTTATATCTATTTATAAATACTTTGAATCATTATATATATATATATATATACAATTATATCTCTATAGTTTAAAACATCCTTCAAAATATTTGTATATACCTATATATATGACAGTGAGTTACAGGTCTACGAATGGAGTGGAAACATACACCCTACTTAAGTATTAAAAGAGCAAAAATTGGATTCAATACATATATATGCATGGCAAAGTGGTGGGGACATGGCTACACGTGAAGAAAGATGAAATTAAAAAAAAAAAAAAATCTCTCTTTCTCACTACAAGACACATGGTCACCAAGGAGATTGACCTACTTTATTTTAGAACAACAAATATGTGTAAGACAAAGAAAAGAAGGTTGTGAGTCTATGAACCATACCTGACACATAGTGGATTTGATGAAGAAACGCAGGGAGAGATGTGAGGAGAAAAATGAGAGGTAAGATTTTTTTTTCTTTTTTTTTTCTTGGTGTGCGGCAGAACTGCTTACACCTTTATATAGGTTATACAAAAATTAATCTTTACTTAATTTTATTAATGCTATTAATACTATTATCTTCTTTTATTAAATATTTATTAATTATTATTATTATTAACATATATATCTATACCAATCTAACTCAATATATTTTTTTATTAATATATATATTTTCAATGGTCCATTCTCAATATTAACTTAAGCCAACTCTTTTTTAAAAAAAAAAAAAAAACCTACGAGTCCATTAAAATACCCTAAAATTTTTAGGATTGTCATAGTGGAAATGAGCAAAGGAAGATTTGGTCTCTGTTTGTGCAATCAACCGCTCAAGAGCTGCGATCGAGCCGAGCATTACATGATCGAACATATCTACACCCAAGCCTAAGAGGCCACGATCGAGCACACTCCATGTACACCCGAGATCCCCGCATTTCCCTAGCCCATCACTTACTTGCCTACACCATGGGATTAATGAGCGGTTGAATGCGCTTGAGCGCACTTGCGCATGATCTGGTGATCGGACCAAATTTGGTACTCGCAATTGAACGAACCGAAGCTCGTATAGTGGTTGCGCAAGTACCGAGTCGAACCCACAAGGAACGGTGCGATTGCTTAAGAAATTATCGAAATTAAACTAACTATATTTTAACCTAGCTCCGAATGGTTTTGAGAACACTAATTTTGCAGTAATTAAAACTAAACTAAGGAAAGGTTAATGAATGGGAAAAAAAGACTAAGGTTAAAGATTACCCTTACCCCGATCAAAAGATAACTTAATACAATAAATGCCTATTTTTCCGTCTTAGAAGTTAAAACCCCTCAACACAACTCTATTGCCATCATTTGACACAAGTCAACCTAAACAACATGTTTACCGTTAAGGAGCTACGACAAGTGATTGTTTATTGATAAAATCATCCACTGTATCCTTGGATCACAGTGGATATTGAATCGCTAAACGTCACTTGTCGTGCACCCGGCTTGGAACACGTTGGATGGTGACTATGATTGCATCAAAGATGACAACCATCTAATTATTTGTCACAGAAATTAAACGACGAGTGCAGAAATAAATGACGGAAATTAAGAACACTTAATGTAAAAAGCAAGAAATCTACGCTACGGGTAAGGCATAATCTTCAACCTTAGTTGAAGATTTTAGCCACACATTAAATAAATAAATGAAAGAGAAATGAAAGATTGCATAAAATTAATGAAAGATAAGTGTTTACAATAAAAGTGGGCAGAGTGTGGCTAACAAGGCAAAACACTCTCAAAGAAAACGCCCAAAAGAAAAACTAAAACTAAAAACTAAATGACCAAGGGCCTATTTATAGGCGCTGGAAGAACTGCGTTCAACGCAGGGGCATGCAAAACGTGCAGTTATCCACGGTCGAACGTGACAGCACATGTCGATCGCAGAAAACCTCCAAGGCCGCCCGTGAGGCGTGGCTGACTGGATCGCATTCGTCTCGATTGCATGCGACCGCATCTGCGTTCGAACGCATGCCATGCGTTCGAACGCACTTCAGGCTTCTTCAAGTCCACTTTTGCTCCCTCGGTCAAGGTGTGGTGCAAGGCCCTGTTTATTTACAAAACACACAAAACAAGTCAAATTATCAAATATTAACAAAACTAATGGCCTAACAAACGTAAATAAAGGGGTGTGAACGAGCACTAAATAGCACTCATCAAATACCCCCAAACTTACATTTTGCTAGTCCCTTAGCAAAACAAAGAATAAACATAAGTCCGCTCAGGGAGAACGGTTGCATTGAGCGTATGCAACAAGCCTTTTAAACCTCTAGGAGTTCCCTAGAGGACAAGTGAAGTTTCGTGAGGGTTTTTCAGGAATGATACCCACAAACATTTGTGCAAACATTTCATTCTCAATCATGCAATAATATAACAATCATGGTTTAATTTTAAGAGCAAGCTTAATCACACAAACGCCATCTTCACAATTTTCAAAGAATTTTTAATTAGGCTACAAACATGGCAAACTGAGATATCACAATAATCAATTCTAGTGAAAGTGAATTCAACATATAATCATGGGATTTCAACACTAAACTTTTTCATGCATGCTTTGACACTCAAATTCATCAAACCACTCATCGAGCACAATAACCAAGGTTTATTTCAATTTTTTTTTTTTTATATTGCATAGCTCCCTTAAGCTGTCTAGTTGACCCATGTATCAAGTGTTAGGTCAATGACTCCCAAACCAGAAGGTTTTAGGGCATTAGATGTAAAGACACCCCTAAGGACCTACTAACTCGAGTCAAAAAGGCTACGAAGCTTTGCTAATCAAGTTTAACTTCTCACTTTTTTATGCGAATGCTCAATGCTTACTGAGGCATGAGATTCGGTTACTCGGTGGAAAGCTCAAAATGATCAAAGAATTTTATTTTATTTTTTTTTAAAGACATAAACCACGGTTATTTCCCAACAAGCTATCCAACTGTGGTGGAGTAATTGAGTTGTGCATCGTTCAGAGTCTTACTCGCATAGTAAATCACATGGGGAAGTTTCTCAATACGCTGCCCCAAAACAGCTCCCACAGCATAGTCTGATGCGTCACACATGATCTCAAATGGTTCACCCCAACTGGGTGGTCTGATTACTGGTGTGGACGTCAGAATCTCCTTTAGAGCCCCAAATGCTTTCACACATTCATCATCAAATTCAAATGGGGTCTCTTTGGCCAATAACCTACACAAGGGCCTGGTGATCTTGCTGAAATCCTTTATGAATCGCCGGTAGAACCCTGCATGGCCCAAGAAGGAACGAATTTCCTTCACAGTACGTGGGGGTGGAAGGTTAGAGATTAAATCTACCTTTGCCTTGTCAACCTCAATGCCCTTCTGAGATATGACATGCCCCAGTACAATCCCCTGCTTAACCATAAAATGGCACTTTTCCCAGTTAAGCACGAGGTTCTTCTCTTTACATCTCACTAACACCAACGTGAGATGGTCTAGGCACTCCTGAAACGATGATCCGAAGACGGAGAAGTCATCCATGAAGATCTCCATAAATCGCTCTACCATGTCAGAAAAAATGCTGATCATGCACCGCTGAAAAGTAGCAAGTGCATTGCACAACCCAAATGGCATACGTCGGTAGGCAAATGTCCTAAAGGGACATGTGAAGGTAGTCTTCTCCTAGTCTTCGGGGTCCACTGGGACCTGGTTATATCCTGAATAACCATCCAAGAAATAGTAGTACTTGTGCCCGGCTAAACGCTCCACCATCTGATCGATGAATGGAAGAGGAAAGTGATCTTTCCTGATGGCAGCGTTCAACTTCCGGTAGTCAATGCATACTCTCCATCCTGACTGAACACGAGTTGGTACCAACTCGTTGTCCTGGTTCTTTACTACCGTCAATCCAGCCCGCTTTGGCACAACATGTATCGGGCTCACCCATTTGCTGTCAGAAATGGGATAGATGATCCCTGCATCCAACAGCTTGATCACTTCTGCTCTCACAACTTCTTGCATAGCTGGGTTGAGCCTTCTCTATGGCTCCCTCGATGGTTTGGAATCCTCCTCCAAGTGTATCTTATGCATAACCAACGAGGGACTGATTCCCTTGATGTCCTCAATCGTCCAGCCTATAGCTTCCCTATGCTCTCTCAAAACTCCCAACAATTCCTTCTCTTGAGCATCTATCAAGTCTAAAGCTATAATCACTGGCAAAGACTCAGCTGGACCTAGGAACTTGTACTTAATACTATCGGGTAAAGGCTTAAGTTCCTTCTTTGGGGGATCAAGTACTGCTGTCTCCTTCTTTTCCTTGCTCTCCAAAGGAGCTGTCTCCAAAAGTGCCTCTGCCTGCTCCATCAGTTTATCCAAATCTAAGTCTTCTCCAAACTGAGCGAAGCATGCTTCAGGGGGTCTTCTATGCTTGATTCTTCTATTACTTCATCCAGAATTTCCTCAATCAAGCATACTTGATTCATCTGGTCATAATCAAGTGGTTGTTTTTTGATGTGAAAAATATTCAGCTCCACCGTCATATTACCAAATGAAATCTTCATGACCCCCGACCTACAGTTTATCAGGGCGTTAGCTGTAGCTAAGAATGGATGCCCTAGAATCACAGGGATCTCAGTTCCTATTACTTGAACTGGCTCTGTGTCCAAAACAATGAAATCCACGGGGAAATAAAATTTGTCCACCTAATCGGAAACGTCCTCAACTATTCCCGTGGAACCTTCACAGACGATTGACAAAGTTAGTGTCATGGTTGTGGGGCTCTCCTAGCCCTAACGCAAATAAACCGAGTAGGGCAACAAGTTTACACTTGCTCCTAAATCCAACAGGCCCTCTCGATCGGCTAACTCCTATCATGCAAGTAATTGTAGGACATCCGGGTCCTTATACTTGTAAGAATAGCATCGACTTTCGGTCATGAATGCCTTTTAGGGACATTCGTTTTCCTTTCACTATAACCAAGTCCTTCAAGAACTTGGCATAGAAGGATTTGCTGGATGCGTCCAAGAAAGGAATATTTATTCGGACTTGTTTGAACACCTCGAATGTCCTCTATTTTCCTCCATTCCTAGGCACTTGTAATCTTCGGGTATGGTGCTTTTGGCACAAGCACCCTAGGAGGTTCTTTTTCCAACTGGGTGATGAGATGGCTCAAAGATCTCTTCCTCTTGATTGTCACCCTCTTCCTCTCAATGCTCTCCTTCCTCTTTCTGCTCTTCTTCCTCAGCATCTTCTTCTGGGTTCACCACCTTATTGTCCACTCTCTTCCCTGACCTCAAAGTGACAATCGCCTGCACATGTTCTTGATTTGACGAATTTCCACATGCCTTAGGGTTGTTCACCGCTTGGCTAGGGAGCTTTCCTTTGTCCCTCTCACCCAGGTGATTCGCTAACTGTCCCATCTGCATCTCCAACTTCGAGATCGCCTGGGTGTTCACCATGGTAGACTACCTCATGTCACTTATTGATTGACCAGTCATCTTCATAAAATCTCTCATGGTATCTTCAAGTGACTGGTTTGATGAGGCTAGGGCTTGGTTGGGGACTTGATAAGATGATGATGACGCTGGCTGAGCCTAACGTCCTTGATTTGGGTAAGAAGAAAATCCTGGGGGATAATGTGGTGCTCCCCCTTGATTGGTGTTGGGTTGATTCTGTTTCCAAGAAAAATTGGGGTGATTTCTCCACCCAGGATTATATGTTTCAGAATATGGCCCACTGGACGGCTTTTGAAAACTGTTGAAAGCGTTCACTTGTTCCATCTCAAAAACTGTTATTGATGGACAATTCTGTGCTTGGTGCATAGGGCTAGCACAAACAGAACAACTCTCTACAGGGAATGTATTTACGGCATTTACAGGCTTTCCTACACTCAGCTCGTCCAACCTTTTCACAATTGCATCCATCCTTTGAGTCAACTCTTGCTCACCTTTTAGCTCCAGGATGCCTCCTTTCTTGTCCTTGGCAGATTATCACGACAACCGGAGAAATCCAAGTTTTGTGTGTTGGCAGCAATTTTTTCCAAAGCTTTGTATGCCAAATCTCCCGTCAAATTCAGGAATGTCCCACCATTCATCAGTTCAATCATGCTACGGTTGGTTTGAGATAAACCTTGGTAGAAAAATTGAACTAAACGCCATTTTTCATATCCGTGGGGTGGACACTTCATTAACATATCTTTGAATCTTGTCCAACACTCCATGAATTTCGTCCTCATCCCGAGAAAATGAACTAATTTCCTTTCTCGCATCATTTACTCGGACATTGGATAGAATCTGTGGTAGAACTGTTCAATAGTTCTTTCCGGGATGTAATAGAACGAGGTGCTAAGGAATCCAACCATTCAGTGGCTCACATATGAAGGGAGAAAGGAAAAGTCAAGATTGATGATTCCTCCGAGAAGTTTTGAAATTTGGTTGTGGCAGTTATACTCCTAAACTTCTTAACATGGGAATAAGGGTTTTCATGATCTAAGCCATAGAAAGATGGTAACATCTGAATCACATGTGGCTTAAGATCATAATGAGTGGCATTAGTTGGTGGTAACACTATGCAAGAATGGTCTTGATCGAGTAGGTGCTGAGCAGTTCATGTAATCTGATCATGAAATCCAACTCATACATACGTCTATGCTCCCCGTTCCCAGCTCTCACATCTTCGAAAGCCTCGTTTTCCTCTTCCTCTTCCCTCCGATTTTCTTCATGCTGTTCCACCCGCGGTTCCCTTTGATTATCTCCCATCTCAGCTCGAGCTTGACGCGCTCTCCTAATGTTTCTTTCTAAGTCGGGATCTAGTGGTGTTAATTCTAAGTTCAAGGATTGCCGACCATGCATAAACTAATAAGTATTTAACAAGAAACTAAGGAAAAACAGCAAGCTAGATAAGCTAATAAGATGCAACAACAAGTAATAGAAAAACCAGAGGAATAAGACAGCAAAAACAGAAGAAAATATGCACGAATAAACAGGAAAAACAAAACTACAAACAGCAAGATATGCAGCAAAATAAAGAGCTAAAACATATTGAACACTAACCTATCTTAAACAAGTAAACACAAATAAAACCAATTGAAACAAATATGAACAGATGCAGTAAAACAAAACCAGTAATAAAAACAGAGAACAAAAATTAGCTAGAATCACAAAAACAGCAATAAAAAAAAAACAACTAATCTAAACACTTAGTAATTAAAACTAATTAGCTTAAACAAAAACACATGCAAAGAACTAAAAGCGAAAAGTAACTAATCACAATTAATCACAGCACTCAAAATACTTAAAATAAACAGTTTAAACAACTAATACAAGTCTAACAATCTATGGAAATTAAAGGTGCGTCTTTGTCGAGACTTTTGAGCTGCAGTAGCTTGAAAAGCGTTAGCATTGCGTGAGCGTCTTTGGAATAATGCAGATGCGTTCGACCATAAGCCTTGCGTTACGTGACCGACGCCGATGCGATTTTCGGATACACAAGCAGAAGCTAACAAAGGCTAAAAACAACAATCTAGAATTAACAAAATAAACTAAACACAAAATAAACTATAAACAGAATGTACAATGCAGAAAATAACAACTAGTAGAAAAATACAATTAATTTAAAACAATATTAACCAAAACAAAACAACCGTTCCACAACGGCGCCAAAAATTTGATCGGACCAAATTTGGTACTGCAATTGAACGAACGAAGCTCGTATAGTGGTTGCGTAGAAGTCGAACCACAGAGCAGTGCGATTGCTAAGAAATTATCGAAATTAAACTAACTATATTTTAACCTAGCTTGAAATGGTTTTGAGAACACTAATTTTGCATAATTAAAACTAAACCAAGGAAAGGTTAATGAATGGGAAAAAAGACTAAGGTTAAAGATTACCTCACCCGATCAAAGATAACAATACAATAAATGCCTATTTTCCGTCTTAGAAGTTAAAACCCCTCAACACAACTCTATTGCCATCATTTGACACAAGTCAACCTAAACAACATGTTCTTTATTAAGGAGCTACAAGTGATTGTTTATTGATAAAATCATCCACTGTATCCTTGGATCACGGTGGATATTGAATCGCTAAGTCACTTGTCGCACCCGAACAACACGTTGGATGGTGACTATGATTGCATCAAAGATGACAACCATCTAATTATTTGTCACAGAAATTAAGCAGGTGCGAAATAAATGACGAAATTAAGAACACTTAATGTAAAAGCAATAAATCTACGCTCTGGGTAGGCATAATCTTCAACCTTAGTTGAAGATTTAGCCACATTAAATAAATAAATGAAAGAGAAATGAAAGATTGCATAAAATTAATTAAAGATAAGTGTTTACAATAAAAGTGCGAGCAAGGCTAACAAGGCAAAACACTCTCAAAGAAAAAGCCCAAAAGAAAACTAAAACTAAAACTAAATGACCAAGGGCCTGACGATCAGAAAAACCGTGGCCGGCCCGTGAGGCGCTGGCTGACTGGATCGCTGCTCATCTTAGCATTGTGTGGCAAGATCTCGCGTCAACGCATGCCACGCGTTCGAACGCACTTCAGGCTTCTTCAAGTCCACTTTTGCTCCCTCGGTCAAGGTGTGGTGCAAGGCCCTGTTTATTTACAAAACACACAAAACAAGTCAAATTATCAAATATTAACAAAACTAATGGCCTAACAAACGTAAATAAAGGGGTGTGAACGAGCACTAAATAGCACTCATCATCTGGCAACACATGTTTTGCTTATAAATAGGACCTCTTCTCTTTTTTTTTTTGTAACTTGATGTACCAAATTTAGTACTCGCAATAGTACGAATCATGGTTCATATAGCGTTTGCGCAAGTACGTGTCCGTATCCATAGGGAACCGTGAGTGTTTAAAACTAATTTTACTTCTAGACTAATATTATCTTAACCTAGTTCCGAGTTATGTGTTCATGATTAACGTAAATGTAAACTAATTGAAATTGCTGTAAAATAAACAAAAATGTAACTAAAGCTAAAGAATCCACCTCACCCACTAAAATACACACGTTAAAACACTACAATCATTCTTCCGCCTATCAAATTTGCTCTTTGCTTAACCTATAGTTGTTAGTGAAGCTAGTCGAACCATTCAAAGTGTTTACCGTATAAAGAGTAACGACGGATGTTAGTTCGAGCTTGAGTCATCCACTGTATCATTGATTACAATGGATGCCTCGTCTCAACCCAACCATCCGACATACCTCTAGATTGGAACACAAAGACGTTGGACGTAGGTGCATCACAAACGACTATCAATGTGAGATTGTCACTTGAATCATATTGAAACGACTAAGCGGTATGTAAAGATAGAAATAAATAATCATAATGTAAACAAGCATAAGTTAGAGGGGAGGCTTCATCTTCAACCTTAGTTGAAAATCAGCCTTCCATATAAAAGAGAGACAGAATAGAAATGCAAGTAATCATTAAATAAAGACAAATGGAAATGTTTAACGTTCAGAGATAGCTTGTAGAGCCAAACAGTGGTCTCTGCAGAGAAAATGCGCTAAAAAATGTAACACCCAAAAATATTACACAAGGGTCTTATTTATAGAAAACTAAGGTGCTATCAGGTCACATAGGTGCCCTCGATCACATGCTGTGCGCTTGAGCGCATAGATGTTTGCACTCGATCGCAGAAGGCGTGCTTGATCGCTCATAACTACCCAGAATTTCCACGGCACAAGGAGAGAAGTGTTGGCGGCTAGGGCAACGCGTGAGACGTGGGTGTACATGGAGTGTGCTCGATATCACCCCTTGGGCTTGAGCGCAATGCGCTCAATCTCACTTAGTGCGCTCGATCGCATTGGCAGGGAAACAGATCACTTCTTTTGCCCTTTTTCACCATTGTAACCGTGGTTTGAATGCAAGGACCTACAACACCATGAGATACTAAAACATTAGAAATTAACTAAGCTAAAAGCCTTACAAATATAAATTAAGGGGTTCAAATGTACAACATTGTGCACTCATCATAACCTACATTTTGGAGGCTCCTTTTAGGAGCTAAGACACTCTATTTTTCATTGTTTAGCCTTCCAATCATCATTTCTTTTGTTTAGCCATCATTTCATTATGCTTAGAGGCTAAATCTTCAACTAGGGTTGAAAATGAAGCCTCACCATTTATTTATTTACACACTTTCATGATTAGTTTGTACTAAATCCGTCGTTTAATGTCAAGTATGTTTGTTTCAATTCAATTTCGTGACAAATTTGTGATTGATTGTACCATAGTTGGATATTCATTGTGTTTTGTCCGATGGATACATTTCATCTTTTGATTTACTTTGGATATCTATTGTCTTTTGTGTTAAGCATGGATACATTGGATCTTTTGAACTAAATTAAATATGTTTTGTCTTTTGTCAAATGGATGGATTCTTTGAATCTTTTGATAGGAACAATAGAATATGCATAGGGCTTAATCGATGTATGAACTAGTGTGACACTAGAACATGCATTGTTTTTAACCGTTTGATGGATGTATGAACTAAGCATGATAATATGGATTTTGATGTGGGGAGGTGGATTCTAAGACCTTAGTGCTTTTTAGTTTAATTGTTTTTAAATATTTAGTATAGTTTATGTTTTTGCATGAAACAACTATCAACTTTGGAACTAGGTTAAGGTAAAATTAGTTTAGATATAGAATTAGTCTTTGCAAAACACAACTCCCTGTGGATTCGATCTTGTACTTGCACATTGCTACACTACCAACGACTCATGTACTTGTGAGTCCATACATAAAATTTGTACAATAGTAACCTGGTTTATTGTTATGGAAGTGGCAAGAGATGCTACTGCCTAACTAGTTAGGCTTTACTAGTGATTACAGGTTTGCCTTTATTGTTTAGCAGCTCTACGTTCTTACTTGATGATTGTTAGTTGTCTCATATTTATTTACCTTCCCATGCATTTACTCTAATGTTTATAGATGGGTAATTTCCCGTTTAGTCATAAGTTGGCTAATATGGGTTAATTACCAATGACTCCACCGGATTAGCCGAGGCTAATTTTGGAGGTGTTATAGTGTTGGAATCCAACCATGCCCTGGCTCTATCATGAGGAGAAAAAAGGAAAAATCTAAGATGGACCGACTCTTAGAGAAGTTCTGGAACTTGAAAGTGGCACACATATCTTTGAACTTCTTCACATGGCCGTAGGGGTTTTCATGATCCAGGGCATGAAATGAAGGTAGGAGTTGTATGACATGTGGTTTTAAATCAAAATGGGTGGCATTGGTTGGTGGTAGCACTATACACAAGTGGGAACTAGTTGCAACAAGTGCGAACAACTCCCGAAGTGATGTAGTGAAGTCCACGTTCCAAGCTCTAACTTACTCCTCATTCTTAGCTCTAGCGTCCTGGTTCTCAAACCTAGGTTGCTTTATATTTTCCTTCTGATTTGCGTCTCTAAAAACATCCCCCATCTCAACCGTTTCTCTCTCAACGGGTGCTCTACGAGTTTTCCTACGAGTTCTCTCTAAGTCGGGATCTAACGGTATCAAATCTAAATTTTGGAATCTCTGACCAAGCATATACCAAAATAAACTAACTAAACTAGAACAAAGTATTCACAAAAATTAATAACAACAAATAAAAGATAAAAGATAGGCATTGTAAAAAAAATTAATAAACAAATAAATCAAAAAAATCAAAAACTTTGCACTTAGCTGCTTCTGGCTTGTTGCTACTGATTGCGGAGATGCGCTCAAGCATAGGTATGGTGCGATCTAATGTAAGCATGCACGAATTTAGCAGTCTGCTAGTGCACTCGATCGGCACTAAGGTGCGATCGAACATAACAGCACATTGTGCTCGAGTGTCTAATGATTGCGCTAGAGCATCGGTCTAATATGCGCTCATGCGCAACTGAGAAATTGTTGAGCGCAGGCGCATAAACAGTGCAGCAAAAGGTGCAAGTGCGATTGAGTGCAAGTAATCTGCACTCGATCACTCAAATAGAGACCGAATTTAACAAATCCTTCAACAAACACAAAAACACCCAAACCCCCTTTTTGTTTTAAGAACAACACAAAAACAAGTAAAAAATGAAATAAAATTGCAAAAAGTAAATAACTAGTAGAAAAATAAAATCAATCTAGGCAATAAATCAATTTCCATAAAAACAAACGACTCCCTAGCAACGGTGCCAAAAATTTGGTGCACAAATTTTATTGTACTCGCAAGCGCATGAGTTGTTTGCAGTAAAGCGTGTGCAAGTGCGAGGTCGAATCCACAAGGAGACGTGTTTGCAAAAATCAATTCTCTATCTAAATTAACTCTATCTTAACCTAGTTTCGAAGTTCGCAGTTGTGTCATGCAAAAATATAAACTAAACTAAATACTTGAAAACAATTAAATGGAAGCATTAAGGTTTTCGAAATCCACCTCACCGAATCAAAGATACATTCTCATGCTTAGGTCATACATCCAACAAACAATTAAAAACAATGCATGTTCTATTGTTCCTATTGAAAGATTCAATGAATCCATTCACTTGATGAAAGACAATGCATATCCAATTTAATTCAAAAGATCCAATGTATCCATGCTTTGCACAAAAGACAGTGGATATCTAAAGTAAATCAAAAGATGCAATGTATCCGTCGGATGAAACACAATGAATATCCAACTTCTGTACAATCAAACACAATTTTGTCACACAATTGAATTGAAATGAACACACATGACATTAAGGGCGGAATTGTACGAACAAAACATGAAAACGTAAAACTAATCAATGACAAGACTTCATCTTCAACCTTAGTTGAAGGTTCTAGCCTCTCATGATAACAAGAGACAAGAGAAAATCAAGTGAAAGAATTATAAAATGAAATATTACAAAGAAATGACTTTTGAAAGGCTAAAGAATGACAAACAGAGGAGTTTTTGCTCCCAAAGGCGCCTCCCAACGTAGGTTTTATAAAATATAAGAGTGCTACTTATAATAAAATAAACTAGGGTTTTGTGCTGCCAAGTCATGTGTAAGTGCGCTCTAGCGCACTCAATTCTTCAATATTTCCATGGCGCAGGTAAGTAAACGATGGTGTTAGGGCTACACGGGTAAGTCAGGCTGACATGGTCGTGCACTCGATCGTGGCCTCTCGGACTTGAGCATAGATGCGCTCGACCGTGTCATGCTTAGGCTTAATCGCAGATGCACTCAATCATAGCTCTGTGTGCACAATTGCACTAACAGGGACCTCAAACCGTATTTTTTGTTAAATAACCTCCTGCACACTAAAACACTAAAACTAACAAAAACATTAGAAAATAACAAAACTAAAAGCTTAACAAACATAAGTTAAAGGGCCCAAATATACAATATTTGGCACTCATCAGCATATGACCCACAAAACACTTTTTTTTTACAATACAAGCATATGACCCATAAATAAACAACAATAAAAATAAAGGGCAATATGGCTAATTAGTGCATACCTATAAAATAACCAACTTCATTTAACAAAAGTGACTATACCTGGTGAATGTAATGATTAAGAAGACGGCTCACGAACAAAGCTTCCAAAGCGATTACACTCAACTTCAACAGGATCTTGAAATGATTCAATGGTATGCAATTTCAGGGTTGGAATTGGTTTACAAGGCTTCGAATCACAATTTTAAATGGGTGTGTATTGCGATTTTGGTTGGGTGGAACCAAGGTTTCAAAGTTCATCGAATGGGTTCGAAGTTAGGGTTCAAGTGGTGACTGTAGCAACACTTTTAGGATTCTTGATTTTAAGAAAATATGTTTAAAGGTGTTTGTACATGTGGTCTGTCCAAATGAGTTCAGGGGTAAAATGGGCTTTTAATTAAGATTTCCTCACATGCACGGCATGTGTGAAGGGGTCCATTAAGATTTCCTATGAAATCCTAACGGAAGGAGAAAAGTGGAAGGAAATCAAATTTGGATATACCAATGTGAGAGACTTTGAACATTGGGGGCGTGTTTGAAAAATGCACGTAACTCCATAGGGGTAAGTGAAATTACCCCTTATTTATATTATTGACATTTTTGCACACAAAAAGACAACATCAGTAATTTATGTCCAATGTGAACTTTAGTTACTAAGCTTAAATATATGTAGTTGTAATTAGGGGTGTTCAAGTGGGTCGGTTATAACCGACCCATCAACCGATAATCGATTATAACCGTAAGCTAATAATCAATAACCGCTAACTGAATTTGTAGTCGATTATTAAAAACCGCTAGCTACCTAGGGCATTGCAGTTAGGGGTTTTAGGGGATATGGAAGCGTGGTTATAACCAATAACTGCCTTTATTTATATATAATAATATAAATATATATTAAATATTTATATTAATTAACTATTAAATAAAACATTCAAAACGACGCCGTTTTGGTGTTAAATATAAAGCTTTGGAATTTGTCTTTTTAATTTTTTTCAATTGAATTTGGATTAATGGATTTGGGCTGTGTTTTTTTAGTCATGTTTTTGTGCTAGAATTTATTTGGCCATGTTTTTTCCATCCTTTGAAACATTTTGTCCTTAAACCCTTAAAATAAGACTAAAAAAATAGCAAATTCAATGCCCATAACACTTAAAAAGCCCAAAAGCCCATTTAAAAAAAGCGGTTATAACCACACGGTTATTTGATTGAATAACCACTATCCGTCCATTATAAAATAACCAATAACCGCCTAGGTGGTTGCAATTGCGGTTATAGCCAATAATCGACGATTATAACCGTTTGAATACCTACTTGTAATTCATATTCTAATTGAATATAAAACATATTTTACTCAAAATATAGTGTGAAATACTTGTATGATTTAGGTGTTTAATGGAAAATTTAGCATTGGAAATTATATAAATATTAAAAAATATTGTTATTGATGACTCCGCTAATAAGCTATCATTAGTGACGACTACAAGTTGTTGCTTATAAAAGATTATTAGTAGCAACTTAAAGTCATTGCTGATAACAACTATTAGCAACGAAATTTCGTTTTGTTTTAATTTGAAGCTATTAGTGATGATGCTAAGCATTGTCACCAATGATAAAATTCGTCGCCAATAAGGAATTATCAACAACGAGAAAATGTTGTCCCCAATAACTTATTTTCAACAATGACATCACATTTTGGGTTCTAAATCTATTAGTCACAACTCTAAACATCACCAGAAACGACTTTTGTCATTGTTGAGAAGGAGTTATTAGCTACTACCTAAAATTTTCACCGATAAGGAGTTATCAACAATTACCTAAAGTCGTCGCTGATGAGCAACAAGGTCAAACTTTTGCAAGAACTTATCAACAATGGCTTATCATTGCTAAAAGTCATTAGCAACAACTTTTGGACTCTTAAGAACAACATTTTTTTTTTATGCTAAAGACCTATTTTCTTGTAGTATATATAAACAATATCCTTAAGCAATTAGCTTTTGTAAATCATAACATCAAAGCAGATCATAAAACACAACATAGAAGGTGTAAGGAACATTACTTCTTCACTACAAATAGGATGATTGGCTTTATGTCAACCCTAACTGTCAAACTCTACACGACTCTAGTCCTAGTTAGAGCATATTTGGGATTG
Organism: Carpinus viminea; assembly: GCA_013348765.1. Classification (NCBI taxonomy): domain Eukaryota; kingdom Viridiplantae; phylum Streptophyta; class Magnoliopsida; order Fagales; family Betulaceae; genus Carpinus; species Carpinus viminea. The sequence continues at coordinate 14,357,167 of CP054674.1, forward strand.
TATTTGAGAAAGAGAGATTTTAAGTCAAAAAGCATTTTTTGACAAAAGCTTTATTTTTAAGCTTTTGCATAAGTGCTTTATTTTTAAAAGCGCTTCAATTTTTTTTTACTAAATGGATACTTTTTTCTTCAAACGGACTTTTTAAGTATTAAATGCAAACCCAAACAAGCCCTTAGAAGTTAGCCCTAACAAAATACCTGTCTTGGCTTTTCATCCTTATAAAATATTTTCTTTTACTAAAATAGGCCAATTAATTTTTAAAGCCCAAAAAACACTTAATCTGGCTTAATTACTTAATTAACTACAAACGCCTTTTGGGCCAATAACCTAATAAATTAAATGGATCAAACATGAGTTTTTAAATAGTTTTATGAACTTTATGCAATTGAATCAAATGTGTTGCTAAAGAACATGATTTTTCTCGAAATCCAATGTCATATGAACCCCAAATTCTTAAAACATAGTAATTGATTTCTTGAATTTAAAATTTGGTTAGGGGTTGTGTGATTGACTTTTCGGTCCCACAAATTGGTTTTGAAACTAGTGGAGAAAAAGAGAATTCAATGAAGAGAGAGCTCAACAAAATAATTTTCCAAAGTTTGTAGTGAATAGTGACAAAAAAACCCTAACGGGATAGTTTTTCATTATGACTGGAATAACAGATTTGTAGATCTGAGAATTCCACGTCTAAATGAGAAAGCAATTCCATTATGAGGGGAAGAACAAATGTCTCCTTTTCGTCACATGTCCTGTCTTAACGCACTAGCAGACGGGAAACCAGGGAGTCCAACTTTGGTCCCGTTACATGTCCCATCCTGACAAGGTTCTTGACGAGAAAACAAAGGCTTCAATTTCGCTCTGTCAGTTGTTCCCTGACGAGCTTCCTCACGATAAACTAGGGAGTCCAACTTTTGTTCCCATCACATCCTCGTCTTGACGTAGTTCCTAATGAGAAACTAAGGAGTCCAACTACTACTCATGTCACATCCTCATCTTGATGTAGTTTCTGACGAGAAACCATGGGATCCATTTTTGCTCATGTTGCATGTCCCGTTCTAACGACACTCCTGATGGGAAACCAAAAAGCCTTTCACTTAGCCCCGTTACCAGTCCCAATCTAACGAGGTTTCTGATGGAAAATGAGAGAATTTCTTAAAAAACCTTAAAACATTGAGAACACCTCTCAAACATCCCTTAAAGTTTTAAACATAAAACAATACACGAATAGTCATTGAATAAGGCCAATCTAAAACCCAACTCATGTAATTGATCCGGGGCTTGAAAAATTTTGATTTTTGGTAACATGTGGGTTGGGCAACACTATGGCAAAACAACATGTGTGGGTCTAGTTAAAGATCAAATGAAATCACATGTGTGGATTGGACAGCATTATGGCCTATGATTCTTGAGAAATGATATTTAGTAAACTCTCATATAACTGTAATACAATTATGATGATGTGCATAGGGGTGTCAACCTGGTCTTGATACTGGTTATTGGCTAAAACCATTAACCATAACTGAGGTTTTCGGTTATTAAATTTAGAAAACTAATCGCTACCGCCATCATTATGTTATAATCGACCGACATCGGTTGATACCTAGTTATCCCAACCGGTAACCAGGTTTTCAAAAAATTGTGTATTTTGGACATATTTTGGATACTAAGCCTATTTTTTGGGCTTAATTTAGGCATTTTTGGCCCTTTAAAAAAATAATTAAGGAATTTTTAGCCCATTAAGCTAGGTTTAGTTGTGGTTGTTCTTTGCTTTCATAATACATTTTAAAAGTGGCGTAAAAACCCAAAGTAAAAAAATAAAAAGATGTATACAAACCAACAACCGAAAGAAATAACCCCTTACAATAAAATATATTAATATTCATATATAATATATAATATATATTTATTTTATATATATATACACCTGATTACTGGTTTTAACTGGGTGAGTGAAAATACAAAAACTAGTCACCAGACTGGGGTACCCGGTATTTTTCCTTTAGTTGGCCTAACCGGTAATCGGTTACCGGTTGGTACTTGGTTGATCGGTGCCAAATATTGATATTTGACCCCCCTTAACTTATGTTTGTTAGACTCTTAGTTTTGTTAATATCTAATGTTTTGTGTCGTTTTAGTGTTTTATGGTGTTGCAGGTCATTGCATTCATACCATGGCTACAAAGGGTGAAATTGACTTGAAGAGAAGTTTGGAGTTCTTGCCAGTGCGCTCGAGTGCACTTGGTGTGATCAAGCGCACTGTGTTCAAACCCAAGGGGCGAGATTGATCGCACTCCACGTAGACCCGCGTCTCACGCATTGCCCTAGCTGCCATCACCTCACCTGATGCGCCATGAGGATTTTTGAGCAGTTATGAGCATTCGATTGCGACCCCTACAAACGAACGGATACATTCCTGTGCTTGAGTGCAATGGCTGCAATTGAGCGCATCCTTATAACCTGGCAGCATATCAGTTTTCTATAAATAAGACACTTGTGTAAAATTTTAGAGCTACGTTTTCATGGCGCTTTAAGAGTTTTGTACATTTGGTACTCTTGCCCATTTTAATTGTCACCTTTATTTACTTGTTTTAATTTAATGTCTTGTTTTAATTTGTTCTTGTCTCCCTTTTACATGGGAGGCTAAATCCTCAACTAAGATTGAGGATGAAGCCTCAACATTGATTTTTATGCTTATTATTCACATTAAGCTTATTTAATTCTGTTTTTAATGAGAATCTGAAGTACGACTATAGCCGGCAAGACATCCTTGTCTCTTCCATCGATGATAGAGGCGTCGAGGTGACCATAGCCGACATAGCAGCTATTTTGAAATGCCACCATGAGCCGCCTGAAGCAGATGAACCATGGATTGACTGCCCTTCCATTCTCACCATCGAGGACATCATCACCGACATGTTTGAGGGGCAGTATGCAGATAGACACCGGAATGCCGCCAACAAGGTGAAGATACCTCCCAAGCTTTGGTTTATGGACGTCGTGCTGCAAAAGAATGTGTGTCCCTTGTGACACAAGACACGGAGACGAGACATGTTTCTTAGTGCATTGTATTCGTTCCACAAGGGTTTTTGGTGCTCCATTCCCGAGATCATTTGGCGGCAAATATATAAATTCTGGGAGGGAGTTCACCACTGAGTTGCTGAGCCTACAAGAACATGGGGATTACCATTCCCATTTCTCATCATGCACATACTCCGAAAGAAGGGCATTAAAGGCAATGCGGCTGATGGACCAATCATTCAGCACCCATGCTTCGATCGAATCCAGTGGAACTAGAGTTGTTCCCACATACCCCGAGTCACACTAGAGCCAGAGCCTATGGACATACAGGAGATGGTAGCTGAGCAGGAGATAGCAGATGAGCCGGAGATGGCGAAAGAACAGCAAGAAGAGGCAGAACAAGATGAAGAAGGAGATGATCAGCCAGATGAAGACGGTCACCCTCAAAGCTGCAGATGTTTATGCCTTGCAGGACACCTTGGACGACATGCAATTTAAGATCGCCAATATTGAGAGGAATGCACGCCAGGCACAATTCAAGGCTGAGGAAAGATTTGAGGCACAACAATCATAGCTACGAGCCATCCTAGACAGACTGCCACCAGCTCCAGGGGCTTCTTCAGCACCACTTCAGTGACATTTTGAGCATTCTAACCCCCTTGCATTACATTTGTATTTTCTGTATCCACACACTGTGGACATTGTGAGTTTTTAGTTTGGGGTATTTGTGCACATTTTGTTCTCAATTATGCAGTTTATATTAAATTATGGTTTTATTTTCTTTTGTGAGCTTAATTTGATGAACATATGATCACTTTGTTAAGAGAATTTAATTTGTGTTACTTTCTTTGGCACCATGAGATATTACATTTTCAATTTGATTTTCACGAGCACATTGGCACATAGTTTGTGGGGTATAAATTCTGAATTTAGTCATGTTGGTTTTGTAAGCTTAGATACAGTTGGGTAACCCATTGGGAAGATAACCTTGGTAAAAAAATTTAAAAAAAAAAAAAAATTTGATGATCATTTTGAGCTTTCCACCGAGTAACCGGATCTCTTGCCTCATTAAGCATTGAGCATTGTGAGAAGTTAGACATGGTTAGCAAAGCTTCGTAGCCTTTTTGACTCGAATTAGTAGATCCTTAGGGGTGTTTTTACACCTAATGTCCTAAAACAATTTGGTTTGGGAGTCATTGACTTAACACTTGATACATGGGTCAATTAGAAAGCATAAGGGAGTTAAAAAAAATGATGAAGTAAATAAACCTTAGTCATTGTGTCCGATCGGTAGTCTAATGAATTATGAGTATCGAAGCATGCATGGTTAAGATTAGTTTTGAAGTCCCATAATTATGTGCTAATTTCACTTTCACTATAATTGAATCAATGTGATGTCTCATAATGCCATGTTAGTAGCCTGATTGATAATTCTCTGAAAACTGTGAAGATGGTGTTTGTTTGATTAAGCTTATTCATGAATAAAAACTATGATTTTTTATATTGTTGCATTGTTGAGAATAAAATGATTGTACAATGTTTGCAGGTATCATTCCTAAAAAAAAAAACCGTCACAAGACTTCACTCGTCCTCTAGGGAATCCCTAGGGGTTTAAAAGGCTTGTTGCATATGCTAAATGCAATAGTTTCTCCCACGAAAGCGGACTTATGTTATTTGTTTTATTTGTGTTTTTCATTTTGTTTTGCTAAGGGACTAACAAAATGTAAGTTTGGAGGTATTTGATCAGTGCCAAATATTGATATTTGACCCCTCTTAACTTATGTTTGTTAGACTCTTAGTTTTGTTAATATCTAATGTTTTGTGTCGTTTTAGTGTTTTATGGTGTTGTAGGTCATTGCATTCATACCACGGCTACAAAGGGTGAAATTGACTTGAAGAGAAGTTTGAAGTTCTTGCCAGTGCACTTGAGCGCACCACTGCGTTCAAACCCAAGGGCGAGATCAATCGCACTCCATGTAGACCCGTGTCTCATGCATTGCCCTAGCCGCCATCGCTTCACCTGATGCGCCATGGGGATTTTTGAGCAGTTACAAGCGTTTGATCGCAACCCCTACGATCGAACGCATACATTCATGCGCTCAAGCGCAATGGCTGCGATCGAGCACATCCCTGTGACTTGGCAACATATCAGTTTTCTATAAATAAGGCACTTGTGTAAAATTTTAGATCTACGTTTTCATGGGCTTTCTGAGAGTTTTTGCTTCTGTTTGGCACTCTTTGCCCATTTTAATTGTCACCTTTATTTACTTGTTTTAATTTAATGTCTTGTTTTAATTTGTTCTTGTCTCCCTTATACATAGGAGGCTAAATCCTCAACTAAGGTTAAGGATGAAGCCTCAACATTGATTTTTATGCTTGTTATTCACATTAAGCTTATTTAATTATGTCTTTAATATAGCTTTATCGTTTCTATTTGGTTTAGTGACAAAACCAAGTATGATTGTGCCATAGTTGTTTATTCTTAGTTTTTCGTCCGATAGATACATTCCATCCTTCGATTTACAGTCATTTATCCATTGTAGTTTGTGTTAAGTCACATTCACTTTGGATCATTTGGCCTAAATCGTTTATGGTTTGTCTTTTGTCAAAGGGACGGATTCTTTGAATCCTTCGATAGGTGCAATAGATTAAAGTTTTGATTTAATCAATAGACGAAATTAGTAGCTTAGTGTTTTTAATTAGCATTTCTGATTTGGTGAGGTGGAATCCTTAACTTTAGTGGTTCTTTTGTTCATTTAACTGCAAGTAAATTAGTTTATGTTTCATTTGTTACACAAACACCCACTTGGAGGTAGGTTAAAATAATGGTAGTTTAGATTTAAAATCGATTTGTAAACAATCACGGTTCTTTGTGGATATGAACACGTACTTGCGCAAACACTATACGAACTTCGGTTCGTTCTATTGCGAGTACTAAATTTGGTACGATCAATGGTTGACGATTGGTGGCTGGTTATTACTTACAAGATTGGCACCCCTAGATGTGGCAGTGAATATCAGTTATATATGTTGTATGACTATTGTATGAGAATCTACTATGCTAAAGTAATGATTAAGTGATTAAATTTATCTCTTCCTATTAGCTTAAGTTTCTAGGATAAGTGGTAGTTTAATATGGTATGAGAGCCAAAGGTCATGAGATCAAATCTTGACTTCCCACACATGAGGGATAGTATTAAAATAATGATTAAGTAATTAAATTTTGAGGAAACTTCACTTTTCCTCCCTGAACTCTCACGCAATTTTACAAACCCTCCCAAACTTTAAAATCTCTCATTTTGGACCCCTGAACATTTAATTGCTCTCAATGTGGACCCCTCAGTCAGATTTTAAACTTTACATGACGTTTATACCCTTGACTTTTTATAAAATTCCAACCTCCAAAACATTTTTTTATTTAAAAAAAATGAAAATCAGGGATATTTTGATCTCTTTTTTTTGTAAACTTAACAGCTAAAATTAATGGAATTGTTCTATTTGAGAGCAATTCAAAGTTTATGGCCTATGGGTCTAAAGTAAGAGATTTTAAAGTTTGAGGGGGGTTTGCCAAATTGCGTGAAAGTTTAGAGGGGCCAAAGTGAAGTTTCTCCTTAAATTTATCACTTCCTATCAGTTTAAGCTTTTAAAAAAAGTGATGATTTAACATACTAAAATAACATTAATCTTTATTCTTACAAAACAATTCCTAGTTTATGTGTATGTAACATGTATTATGTGAAACAATTGTTTATGTGATGTAGAGGAATAAAACCAAGGGACCGAGTTCTTTAGAAAATTGTGAAATTCTGAGAATGAAAGGCACATGATCAATGAGGGTACATGGCTGCTACAGGGGTTTATAAGGGTCTAAGATTTTTCCTTTTCCAAAGCAAATTAGGGTTATAGACTAAATAATATAACACTCTTTTTCGGCATAAAATAATTTTTAGAAAATATTTTTCAATGTTTTGTGTGATGAAAAATAATAGTCAACCAAAAATATTTTTAATTTGATCGACAAAACTTTTTTAATTTTCATAAAATGATTTCTCTTTTCTAAAACTGTAAATCATTTTTTAGGTTTGAGCTTCTCATTCTCAAATCACTAGAGCTCGCCAAACTACCGTCAGATTATCGTGAACCTCCATAGGGCCATGGCTAGACCTCAAACTTTTAGGTTTATTTCTTTAATTTTTTTATATTAATTTATTTTTATGATGTGAATAAAAATTTTTTTTATAGGTTTATTATAAATAAATGAAAATAAAATAAAAAAATTATAATTTCTTGTTTGAAAAGATATTTTCAACGGAAAACATAATTTTATGAATATAATCATGCTAGCACCTTTCATAATGAAAATAAAAATGCAAATGACAAGGTTTTTATGAAACTATGCACTTACTCAATTAATTATGCACTACATGCCACGTGCAAATATTTTCATGCCAACATCATCAGAAATTAATTTACAATACATGGTTAGATGTAAGGGTATGATCTTGGCGAATGATGTTAGAGGAAGGTTTTTTTAAAAAAAAAAAAAAAAAAAAAAAAATCCAAAATTAATGTTACCTTTAAAATTATTATTGAATGTGTAATAAATTATTAAATTTTGATTCTATGGCATTACTCGAATGGTTATTGTTTTATTTTGGTTTTACTATTTAGTCCTTGATTTGGGAAATATGTTGTCCGTGAATTTTAAAGAAAAAAGATGGTATTTAATTTTTGTTAAATTTATTTTCCTCTTAAGAAGTATTTTTCATATTAATATAAACTCTCTTAAGTGTAGAAAATAATTTCGTTTCTTTTTTCTACAATAATTACATTTTTATGCCGACTGACTTTTGTGCCGCTAAATCATGGCCGGTGGGGGAGTAAATCGAGGATGTTTCACTTAGAATGAGACATCCCACAACCGCACGCTCAAGACAGGATATGCTTTCATTTGTTCAATCTTATCCCAACCACATGTGATATAGTTGCATCATAGGCCCAATTTGCAGCCCAAAAAGAAGTTGGCAAACTGTCCGAAGCACCTCCTCCTCAAATTATTCATTACAGAACAAAGGCAAAGAATAAAAGTAAAGATTCCAAGTGATCTTTTGTGGGAATTACAAGATGCTTCATTCCATGACTATTAATAATAGATATCTGTTCTATTGGGGTTGACAGAAAAGCTTCTCCGAAGAAGAGCAGCAGTTTTTGCTTGTGGTTCCAATGTCAGGGCCTGATTTTGAAGCCAAATGTATCAACAGCAGTGATATTATTACAATCTTAGCAGCAGAAGGGGTTCAGTTCCTTTTATCTGGTGAGGGAAAGGTAATCCAATCCTTCCCCCTTTTTTTTCTTTTCTTTTTTCTTTTTTTCATTTTAATTTTTTTTTTTTTTTGCATTTTTCTACTAGAAATTTCAAATCTTAGCAGAAGGGTATAGTTCCTTTGATTTTCTGCAGTACAAAAAGTATTTTAAAATTAATTTTGGTGTTGAAAATAGGTACCCTTATCAGCTTGTGATGGGAAGACAACTTGCCTGTTTTTCTCAGCAAACTGGTGCAGAGCCTGCAGAAACTCTATCCCCAAACTGGTGGAACTTTATGACACGCTGAGAAGAAGAAGTGAAAAGATAGAGATTCTGTTGATTTCCTTTGATCACAACGAGAATGAATTCAGGGAACACTTCAAGCACATGCCATGGCTTGCAGTTCCATTTGATGTGAATTTGAATAGAAGACTGAGCAATAGGTACCATGTGAAGCATATGCCATCACTGATTCCTTTGACTTCAGATGATCAAATATCAATAGAAGAGGACCTGATTAGGTTGATTGAGGACTATGGCCCTGAAGCATTTCCTTTCACTAAAAGCAGAAGAGAGGAGTTGAAGGCTTCTGATGCAGAGATGCTTGAAGGGGGAAAATTACAAGATCTTTTGGCACACAATGGACGAGATTATGTCATTTCTAAGGATGGTACAAAGGTGATCTAATTATCTTCCTTGTATAAGTTGATTAAATTTCCTTGTATGTATAGATTGATTTTATCATGTAGTGTTTTCCACTAATTCTTTGATTGTATTCTTTTGTTTTAATTGGCCTTATTCAACTATAATGGCCCTTCATGTACACAGATACAACACATAAATAGAGTGTTCAATTCAAGTTTCTATTTTCTAATTATTTTAACCGGATATCATAGCTACTTTTTTGAGATATTGTCTAGAGTACTAGGAAACCGCCGCCACACAGTTTTTTCTCAAAATCCGGAGGCTTTTCGACCTTGTCTTGGTATAAGCATTATGCCAACCAGTTCTACAAGTTCAAGTAACCATGTGCCGACGCACTCTACGCACCGCCACCGGCCACTCTGTATCTGCTACATTCTTTTGGCATGTAATTGTCTGTAAAGTTGACATGTTTGAGCTTGGCTCTTTGCAGGTGTTGGTATCAGAACTTGTTGGAAAGACCATAGGCCTTTACTTTGGAGCACATTGGTGCCCACCTTGCCATACCTTCACTGCACAGCTTTTGGAAGCATACAATGATCACCAAATGGCTTCCAAAGAGCAAGACTTCGAAATCATCTTCATCTCAACAGATCGAGACCTCAAAGAATTCAATCTGAGCCTGGAAAGCATGCCATGGCTGGCCATACCATATTCAGACAAAACAAGAAACGACCTGTGCAGGATCTTCAACATCAAAGGGATTCCATCTTTGGTCCTAATTGGAGCAGATGGGAAAGTCATTGGCACAAATGGGAGGGCCATCATCTGCTCGTATGGGGCCAAGGCATTCCCCTTTACAAAGTCGAAGGTGGGAGAGCTGGAAGCAGCATTGAGAAAGGAAGGAGATGCATTGCCAAGGCAAGTGAAGGATATAAAGCATGAACACTTGCTGAAGCTGGACATGGCCAAAGCATACCAATGTGACTCTTGCAAAGTAAGAGGGAGATTTTGGGCCTTCTCTTGTGACGTATGTGACTATGACCTCCATCCAGCATGTATAGAAGAAGCATCATAAACATTTGTGAGAGGTGCGACCATTAATGGAGTCATACATACATACATATATATATATATATATATATATATATATATATTGGCTGCTGCTCATACAATTATGCGGCTTCACTCTTTTAGCTCATTATATATTAATTTGGAAAAGATATACTTTAACCCTGTGAACTAGCACTCAATTTGCAATTACGTTTTTAAACTTTTAAAAGTAACATCAAGGCTCCACATGCCATCATCACATGTCAAATTAGACATTTTTGCTTTTTTTTTTTTAACAAAATTTCCTTGAAGTTATTAATAAATAAAATTGGTAACTTCAATTTAGACTCCTAAATTATCACCCGATTTGACAAGTCCTCTCCCAAAACTTCAAAACATCTCAATTTGGTCCCCTAAACTTTCAATTGCAATGAATTTGAACCCCTTTATCAAATTGAATCATTAACCTCAAATGGAATTGTCTTCACGTGACTTGCACGTGGTTTTTTACCCAATCCATACCAATTATACCCTCACTCTCACCCTTACTAGCTTAAATGTACAACACCCACCCATTCGAAGCTGAAGACCCACTCGAAGCTAGGGAACTACATCCACCCATTCGAAGCTGAAAAACGAAAGTCTCACCAACACACGTTCCCCTCTACTAGTGACAAGGTCATGACAGTGAAAGAGTTATGAACTTCAGCTCGATGGGACGTCTAAAAGGGCATAAGTGAGACCAAATACCCCACTGTCCACTACTAGCGAGGTTATGATGGTGAAAGATGGAGCACTTCGAGGGGGAGGTAAGCCATTCAGGATCAAGTTATCCAATTTGAAAATGTGGGAGCAAAACAATGATCAAAACAACTTGCACAACTAAAAATTATGGCAAAAGGTTTTATGCCAACATAAATTATATGGTAAGATTTGTTTGTGAATTTAATTTTTCCTGTTATGCCTAAATCCTTTAGTAATGGGTTAAACCCAAATTTGTGTGATTATGTAAAATGAAAAAAAATTGTGGTTGCAATCATTTTAAATGGGTTGAACCAGAAATTTGTGTGTGCATGATCGAGTGATGTCGATATTGTTGGAGTGGCAGCAGGATTTGAAGTCTGAAAAGGCAATGATTGAAACAATCGTGAAAACAAATGATACATCGAGGCCTATTTATAAGTGGCGGGTCACTAGAGCGTTCGAGCATACGATTATTTGTGGTGAATGAGTACCGTTCGATGATAAATAATTGCTATGGCGACTAGAATTTGTTGGGCATCGTTGATCGTAGTTCCCTTGTGAACGTAGATAACCGCTAAATGGGCATCGTCTATAGTGCTAATTTAATACGAGCACTGGCAAATCAACTTTTCACTTTAAGTCCTCTTTGCCCTTTGCTAGCCATGTTTTAATGCAATGACCTGCACAATACAAAACACTAAAAACTATACAAAACATTAGTTATTAACACAGCTAAGAGCCTAACAAACATAAGTCAAGGGGGGTCCAATATACAATATTTGACACCGATCAAATACCCCCTAACTTACATTTTGCTAGTCCCTTAGCAAAACAAAACTAAAAACACAAATAAAAATAAGAAACATAAATCCGCTTTCGTGGGAGAAACGATTGCATTTAGCGTATGCAACTAGCGTTTTAAACCTCTAGGCATTCCCTAGAGGACGAGTGAAGTCTCATGAGGGTTTTTCAGAAATGACACCCACAAACAATTATTGGCACTATGTTGTTAATCAGACAAAGCCTTTCACGCAAACACATGGTTCATACATCATTAGCAAATTTAACTTGTTTAAACATATGAACCACATCATCTAGGCATCCAAACACCATTTTCACTCAAGGTTGAAAAATTGAGACAACACGTGCTCCATAATGTGCAAAGTGAACTAACAATAAGATCATGGAGTTTCAATCACTCTCCAAAGACGTGTATCCCAAACTTCAAAGGAAAAACAATGTGATAACTACAACCAAGGCTTAAATTGAAAGATGCAATTTTTTTTGTGTAGGCTGTGCAATGTTGACTTTCTTAAACTTCTAAATGACCTATGTAACGAGCGTTGGGCCAGTGACTCCCAAACCATGTGGTTTTAGGGCACTAGATGTAGAGACATCCCTAAGGGCTTAATTACTCAAGTCAAAAGAGTTACGAAGCCTAACTAGCCATACAATTTTTAGCTGAAATTTCTCATCTTTTGACGCGAACACTCATTGCTTGGCCAGGCAAGAGGTCCGGTTACTCAATGAAAAACTCACTTTATTATGATTTTTTGATTTTTTTTTTTAATTTTATTAAAGCCAAGGTTTTCATCATCACATCGCAAAAACCTAAAAATCTCAAGAAACACATTTCAAAGTCCAATCTCATACCTCACAGACCCCAATGCTAGTGTTCATGTGAAATAATAATCAAACAAGTGAAGTCTCTCTAATCCAACACATGAATCAAAAATTGGGATTTCTAATGATAGGCAATGTTCAAAAACGTTAAACACACCAATGACATGCAATCCACAGTTACAATGTAAGTTGTGCCCAAATAACAACATAGTAACAAACAAAAAGAAAAACTTTTATATACAGACAAAAACAGATATATACAAAGAAAAACAAAACAAAACAAGTAAATAAACAAACAAAACAGACAAAGTGTTTGTCCACACCCCCAAACTTAAATGACACATTATCCCAAATGTGGCAAGAAATATATTACAGTGGGATGAGGAACCGGGATGAGCAAAGTCCAAGGCGTCCCCCAAACTTAAACATCAAAACACCTGTCAAAAACTAACAGCAATCTTTTTCTCACAAGCGCAAACGTAAAAAAGTTAATTGCTGTTAGAAACCGAAACAAATAAAAATAAAATGACAGAAAATAAAATAACCAAAAAAAATGAATAAAAAATGTAGTGCAGAAAATAAAAAAGGAAAAATACCGCACCTTCCCCGCTCATATGGGTGTCCAATCAATCTCTTCCATCCTTTCTTGTTTAGAACTTGATACCCCTCTGGAAGGATGTTCTGCCATCTTATGTAGTTTTATTGTTTCGAGGGATCCTCTTAGGAACACGGTTCCTAGATTTGTGATTTTGTGAGCGTGAATCCTTAAAGATTTCTACATAAGACGGCTCTTCGAGACATTGGAAAGATGGAATTTGTTGTGTCTCGAGAGGGATTGTGATTAAGGAGTGAGCTTCAGTACTCACTTCCTTGTCATTGGGCCAATTTGAAATTGGCGGGGGCTCAATTTGCTCCAAGTTCTCTTCTTCTCCATTCTCAGTCCACATCTCAGGAGCGGGATCCAATAAGGCCTTAGCTTGCTCATGTACCCTGTCAAGGTCCAAATCAAACTCAAATTGAGCAAAGCTCTCTTCCAAAGGATCCTCCAGACTTGGCTCTCTAAACCTTACAGCTTGCTTGAGGAACTTGTCAAGATCCATATCATTTTCAATTTGATCAAAACACTCTCCCAATGGATCCTCAATACTAGGCTCACTAAAAGTATCAGCATGATCAAGTAGCCTATCCAAGTCTAGGTCATCTCTATCTAGAGAAAAGTGTTCCATCTCAGGATCCTCTAAACTCAAATCATGCAACACACCATCTAGCATCACTAGCCTATCGAGGTCTAGGTCACAATCATCTAAGGTGAAGCATTCTATCTTAAGTTCCTCTAAGCTACACTCACTTGCAACTTCATCTCCAATTTCCTCATCAACAAATATGGTGGTGGTTTGGGCATTGTCAAGTGCATACTTGTCAATTTTAGTCATGTAATAATTAATGAAAGGGCAATCATCAAACTGGTGAGAATGATGATAACAATATTCACATGACAGATGAGGTGTGTGAGTGTGAGAAAGCTGGGTATAGGCATGTCTAGCTGCCATGAGTTGATTCGCCCTCTCCTCTAAGTCATCGACATGAGCGGTTGGAAATTGTTGCTCTAATGACTCTTGGAGAGGATGAACCATCTCATGACTTTGAAACTCATCTTCCTCCATTAGGTTGAATTCGGCAACTAGATGACCAAACTGTCATTCCAACCTTGCAACAGCTTCAGTATTTGCCACATGGGCATCCATGATTTCTTGACAAGGTTGGTTAACTGTTTGCCTGAATGCATAGAGTGTGTCTTCTAATGATGGTTCATGCAATACAGGAATGGTGGGTTGGTTTACTAGTTCCATGAATTCCTTAAGAGTGTCTTCCAAGGAAGATTTCTCAGGAGGATAGTCATATGATGAATTAGAAGAAAAAGGGTTGTCGAACTACGGATATTCAGGGTGGTGCAATTCGTCAACCTGGGGAGCAAAATTTTCCGTAGCATGATCATGCCACGAAAAATCAGAATGGTTGCTCCTGTCCAGGTTATAAAAAATTGAATTTGATTCAAACCCAAGACTGGAGAAACTGGTGTTCAACTGCTCATTTGAAAAATTAGAAAATTGTCCCCAATGCGGACAATCACCTAAACTATGATAAAGGCTAGAGCAGTGTGAACATGGTTCATGTGGGTGCAAAGTGGTAAGGGAAACATTAAAATAATCGAACAGAAGACTCATGCTTCACCCAAACAGTTCAAAATATCCCACATGAAACAATTACAACAAAAATAAAATAAACGAAAAACTAACATAAATAAACTAAACAAATAATTAATCAATAAACTAAACAAAATATTAAACTACTTAAACAATTAATAATACTAATAAAAACTAAAAACATTGGCAGAATAAATAGACAAAAACTAAAAATTAAATAAAACAAAAAGAAACAGAAAATATAACACATACACCCTTGGGTAACTAGCTTGAGGTCGCCGAGCGAGAGCAATCGATCGCAGCCACGCAAATATGTAGTAGACTCGCAAGTGCTTTAACGCAGAATCTGCTTGCTTGTTTGGAGCAGGCGCTGCACGCAGACGTGTCGGTGTGAGCGCAGTACGCTGTTGTCTTTGGAATAGGCCATTGCGTTCGACGCAAGAACTACATTAGACCGCATCGGCCTGAAATTCGAGGACTTGATGAGACACTAAAAAAAAAAGGAAACAAAAAATGCTAATCTAATTTTTTTGAATTTTATCTATACAAAAGCATGAAATAAATAAAATAAATGCATGAATTAAAATAACTAGTAGAAAGATAAAATTAATCTAAGCATAAAACTAATTTTAACAAAACACGATTCCCGACAGCGGCCAAAATTTGATGTACAAATTTAATTGTACTCGCCAATTGCACGACTCGATCGTAATAGAGTGGATGTGCAAGTGCGAGTGTCGAACCCACTGATCAGTGTAAAATATTGTTTATTAGACCCCTTGACTTATGTTTGTTAGGCTCTTAGCTATGTTAATAACTAATATTTTGTATAGTTTTTAGTGTTTTGTGTTGTGCAGGTTATTGCATTAAAACATGGCTAGCAAAGGGCAAAGAGGACTTAAAGTGAAAAAGTTGATTCCTGCCAAGTGCATTCGACCGCACTTGGTGCGTTCAAACGCACTCACGGTCGCACGCAGGAGCCGCAGTCGCATGCATGCCCAGACGGCCCTAGCGGTTTTCTGCAGTCGCACGCAGGAGGTGCGTTCGCACGCAAGCCTAGTCAGCCCTAGCCGCCACAGCAATTATTTGTGGTCGACCGCACACCCTACGTTCGACCACAAATAACTGGTGCGTTCGAACGCATTCCAGTGACCCGCCAGCCTATAAATAGGCCTCGATGTATCATTTGTTTTTCACGTTTGGGAGGTGCCTCTATGGCCCAAAACCCTCTGTTTTCCACTGTAAATCCCTCCTAAATTGTCGTTTATTTAATTTATGTTTTATTTTACTTTTATTTAGTTTCTTATTCCCTTCACTTTAATTTGTTTATATATATTTATGTTTAGTTCGTATTATTCTGTCTCTTAAGATTTATGTTTATTCGTTTCAATGCATTTTAGTGACAAAAGTGTGTTGATTGTTGTTTACAAATCGCCAAACGTCAACACTCGTTGCAACCGGAGATACATCGGATATTCGTTTGTGGACCATTATCCGTTGTGACCTCTTGTAATAGTGTTTGCCTCGAGTAGTTTGACAAGATTGTGTAACAACAATAGGATATACATATGTACTTTATCGATAGACGAAAATATGAACAATGTGTTAGCGTTCAAAATATGCCTTGTAGCATAAATGTTTAATACATATGAGCTAAGCATGTTTATATGTGAATTAATTTATTGTGAGGAGGATTAGGGACTTTAGTTATTTTTTTATTTCTTTATTTTATTGTATTTTAGCTTAGTTTATTTTATGCACGTTACCTGTTTGCTTTTAGGACTAAGTTAAGATATTATTTAATTTAGGCATTTAAATTGGTTTTTGACAAACACGATTCTCTGTGGGTTCGACACTCGCACTTGCACATCCACTCTATTACAATCGACTCGTGCAATTGGCGAGTACAATTAAATTTGTACAACAAATTTTGGCGTCGTTGCCGGGGAGTCGGTGTTTTGTTTGAATTAATTTTGTGCTTAGATTAATTTTATCTTTCTACTAGATATTTTAATTTCTGCAATTATTTTATTTATTTCGTGCTTTTGTATAGATAAAATTCAAAAAAAAAAATTTATTAGCATTTTTGTTTTCTGTTTTTAGTTTCTGTCAAGTCCCTGGAATTTCAGCCTGGGACAGTACAGTCGAACGCAGTTCCTACGGTCAAACGCACTTGGGCCTATTCCAGCACAGTCGCGTACCTGCACTCGCCTGACATGCCTCTGCGTGCGAGCACACACCCCTGTTCCAAACAAGCAGTGCAGTTCTACGTTCGAACGTACATCCCTTGTGTTCGAACACACTTGCAGAGTCTGCTACATATTTGCATGGCTGCGATCGATTGTCGTTCTTCCGGCGCACCTCTCATTCGGTGACAGACACGAGGCAATGTATGTGTTCTATTTTCTTTCTTTGTTTTATTTAATTATTAGTCTATAATTATTTATTTATTATACCTGTTTTTATTTGTTTACTTGCTGTTTTTAGTTAGTTTATTTTATGTTGCTTAATTAATTTATTTTACTTATTAGTTTTTTGTTTAGTATTTTTGTTAGTTTTTGTTTATTTTATTTTTGCTGTTATTGTTTCATGTGGGATATATTAAACCGTTTGGGTGAAACATGAGTCTTCCGTTCGATTATTTTAATGTTTCCCCTACCACTTTGCACCCACATGAACCATGTTCACACTGCTCCAGTCCTTACCATTGTTTAAGTGATTGTCCACATTGGGGACAATTTTCTAATTTTTCAAATGAGCAGTTGAACACCAGTTTCTCCAATCCTGAGTTTGAATCAAATTCAAGTTTTTATAACTCGGACTGGAGCAACCATTCTGATTTTTCGTGGCACGATCATGCTATGGAAAATTTTGCTCCCCAAGTTGACGAATTGCACCACCCTGAATATCCGCAATTTGTCAACCATTTTTCTTCCCTTTCATATGACTATCCTCCCAAGAAATCTTCCTTGGAAGACACTATTAAGGAATTCATGGAACTAGTCGGCCAACCCACCATTCCTGCGTCGCATGAACTATCATTAGAAGACACACTCGAGACGTTTAGGAAAATAGTCAACCAACCTTGTCAAGAAATCATAGATGCCCCTGTGGCAAACATTGAAGCAGTTGCAAGGTTGGAAGGTCAGTTTGGTCATCTAGTTGCCAAATTCAACCTAATGGAGGAAGAGGAGTTTCAAAGTCATGAGATGGCTCATCCTCCCCAAGAGTCATTAGTGTGACATTTTCCTACTGCTCATGTCAATGACTTCGAGGGGAGGGCAAACCAACTCATGGCAGCCAAACATGCCCATACCCAGCTTTCTCACACTCACACACCTCATCAGTCATGTGAATATTGTTATCATCATTCTCACCAGTTTGATGATTGCCCTTTCATTAATCATTACATGACTGAAGTTAATGAGTCTGCACTTGACAATACCCAAACCACCACCATACTTGTTGATGAGGAAATTGGAGATGAAGTTGCAAGTGAGTGTAGCTTAGAGGACCCTAAGATAGAATGCTTCACCCCAGATGACTATGACCTAGACCTTGATAGGCTAGTAATGCAAGATGGTGTGTTGCATGATTCGAGTTTAGAGGATCCTAAGATGGAACACTTTTCTCCAGATAGAGATGACCTAGACTTGGATAGGCTAATTGATCATGCTAATACTTTTAGTGAGCCTAGTCTTGAGGATCCATCGGGAGAGTGTTTTGATCAAATTGAATATGATCTGGATCATGACAAGTTCCTCAAGAAAGCTGTGAGGTTTAGAGAGCCAATTTTGAAGGATCCTTTAGAAGAGAGCTTTGCTCAATTTGAGTTTGATTTGGACCTTGACATGGTACATGAGCAAGCTAAGGCCTTATTGGATCCCGCTCCTGAGATGCAGACTGAGAATGGAGAAGAAGAAATGAAGGAGCAGATTGAGCCCCCGCCAATTTCAAATTGGCCCAATGACAAGGAAGTGAGTACTGAAGCTCACTCCTTCGTCACAATCCCTCTTGAGACATATCATTCACATCAAGTTCCATCTTTCCAATGTCTCGAAGAGCCATCTTATGTAGAAATCTTTGAGGAATCACACACAGAAGATCACAAATCTAGGAACCAAGTTCCTAAGTGGATCCCTCGAAACAAGAACAACTACATAAGATGGCAGAACATCCTTCTAGAGGGGTATCAGATTTTAAAGAAGAAAGGATGGAAGGGATTGGTTGGACACCCTTATGAGCGGGGAAGGTGGTATTTTTCCTTTTTTATTTTTTGCACCGCATTTTTTATTTATTTTCTTTGTGTTATTTTATTTCCTATCATTTTATTTCATTTTATTTTGTTTCGGTTTCTAACAGCAATTAAAATTTTGATGTTTGATGTTTAAGAAAAAGATTGCTGTTAGTTTTTGACAGGTGTTTTGATGCTCAAGTGTGGGGGACGCCTTGGACTTTGCTCATCCCCGGTTCCTCATCCCACTGTAATGTATTTCTTGCCACGTTGAGGACAATGTGTCCTTTAAGTTTGGGGGGTGTGGACAAACATTCTGTCTATCTTTTTATTTGTTGTATTTACTTGTTTTGTCTTGTTTTTGCATGTATATATTTGTTTTTGCCATGTATATAAAAACTTTTCTTTTTGTTTGTTACTATGTTGTTAATTGATCATGACTTACATCGTAACTATGGATTACATGTCATTGATTTGTTTAAACTTGTTTGAACATTGCCTATCATTAGAAATCCCAGTTTTTGATTCATGTGTTGGATTAGAGAGACTCCACTTGTTTGATTAATATATCACATGCACACTAGCATTAGGATCTGTGGGGTATGAGATTTAACTTTGAAGTGTGTTTCTTGAGATTTTTAGGTTTTTGCGATGTGATGATGAAAACCTCGACTTTAATAAAAAAAAATCATAATAAAGTGAGTTTTTCATTGAGTAACCGGACCTCTTGCCTGGCCAAGCAATGAGTGTTTGCGTCAAAAGATGAGAAATTTCAGCTAAAAATTGTATGGCTAGTTAGGCTTCGTAACTTTTTTTTACTTGAGTAATTAAGCCCTTAGGGATGTCTCTACATCTAGTGCCCTAAAACCGCCTGGTTTGGGAGTCACTAGCCCAACGCTCGTTACATAGGTCATTTAGAAGTTTAAGGAAGTCAACATTGCATAGCCTACACAAAAAATTGCATCTTTCAATTTAAGCCTTGGTTGTATTTATCACATTGTTTTCCCTTTGAATTTTGGGATACACGTCTTTAGAGAGTGATTGAAACCCCATGATCTTATTGTTAGTTCACTTTGCACATTATTCACTTTGCACATTATGGAGCATGTGTTTTCTCAATTTTCCAACCTTGAATGAAATGATGTTTGGATGCCTGGATGATATGTTTCATATGATTAACATGTTAAAATTGCTAGTGATGTGTGAACCATGTGTTTAAGTGTTAGGCTTTGTCCATTAATAACATAGTGCCAAATAATTGTTTGTGGGTGTCATTCCTGAAAAACTCTCACGAGACTTCACTCGTCCACTAGGGAATTCCTAGGGGTTTAAAAGGCTTGTTGCATACGCTAAATGCAATCGTTTCTCCCACGAAAGCGGATTTATGTTCTTTGTTTTTATTTGTGTTTTTAGTTTTGTTTTGCTAAGGGACTAGCAAAATGTAAGTTTGAGGGTATTTGATCGATGTCAAATATTGTTTATTAGACCCCCCTTGACTTATGTTTGTTAGGCTCTTAGCTATGTTAATAACTAATATTTTGTATAGTTTTTAGTGTTTTGTGCTGTGCAGGTCATTGCATTAAAGCATGGCTAGCAAAAGCCAAAGAGGACTTAAAGTGAAAAAGTTGATTCCGGCCAAGTGCGTTCGATCGCACTTGGTGCGTTCGGACTCACTCACGGTCGCACGCAGGAGCCGCGGTCACATGCATGCCCAGCCGGCCCTAGTGGTTTTCTCACGCAGAGGTGCGACGCAGGCCCTGGTCGCCCTAGCCACCACAAAGAAGATTTGCGGTCGACCGCACACCCTGCGTTCGACCATAAATAACTAATGCATTCAAACGTAGGTAGTGCGTTCGAACGCACTCCAGTGACCCGCCAACCTATAATAGGCCTCGATGTATCATTTGTTTCATGTTTGGGAGGTGCTCAAAACCCTCTATTTTCCAAATCTCCTAAATTGTCGTTTATTTAATTTATGTTTTATTTTACTTTTATTTAGTTTCTTATTCCCTTCACTTTAATTTGTTTATATTTATATTTGTTATTATTTTATATCTCTTAAGATTTATGTTTATTGTTTCAATGCATTTTAGTGACAAAGTGTGTGCACATCCATCTATTACAATCGACTGCAATTGGCGCACAATTAAATTTGTACAACACCATGGAGATAATCGTTTATCAAAAACCAATTTAAATGCCTAAATTAAATAATATCTAACTAGTCCCAAAAGTAATTTGCAGTAACGTGTATAAAATAAACTATGCTAAAATGCAATAAAACAAAGAAATAAAAAATAACTAAAGCCTAATCCATATGCCTCACATAAATTAATACATATAAATGTTTATATGTATTAAACATTTATGTATTTAGGCATACTTTAGTAACACATTGTTCATATTTCCGTTTATCGATTGCATGTGTATATCCTATTGTTGCTACATGTTTTGTCAATTTTCGAGGCAAACATGCTATAAGAGGTCATTTAACGGATAATGGTCCAAGATTAATATCCAATGTATCTTTGCAAATAAGTGTTGACGCTATTACATGACTTGTAACAACAATCAACACACATTTTTGTTACAAATGCATTGAACGATAAATACTAAAACCTTAAAATATAATAATAACCAAACAGAAATATATACAAACAAATTAAAGTGAAGTAAATAAGAGACTAAATAAAAGTAAAATAAAACATAAATTAAATAAACCACAATTTATGAGGGATTTACAGTGGAAAACAGAGGGTTTTGGGCCTTAGAGGAACCTCCCAAATGGAAAAACAAATGATACATCGAGGCCTATTTATAGGTTGGTGGGTCACTGCTGATCATCGCATTATATTTGTGGTCGAACGCAGGTACACGTTCAACCGCAAATAAGCGCTATGACGGCTAGCCGATGGCGTTTCACCGCAATTCTCTGCGTTGAACGTAGATAACCGCTAGGTCCTGGCATGCGTGCAACCGCGACTCTCGCATGCGACCGCGGAGTCTTCAACGACGCGCGGGTCGAACGCACTTGGCAGGAATCAACTTTTTCACTTTAAGTCCTCTTTGCCCTTTGCTAGCCATGTTTTAATGCAATGACCTGCACAGCATAAAATACTAAAAACTATACAAAACATTAGTTATTAACACAACTAAGAGCCTAACAAACATAAGTCAAGGGGGATCCAATATACAATATTTGACACCGATCATATTCAATTTGACCAAAATAACACCACAGTAACACTAAATGTATAATCATGTCTAAAGTGATCAACTGATGAGTGCTATTTAGTGCTCTTTCACACCCTTTAGTTTATGTTTGTTGGGCCATTAGCTTTGTTAATTTTCAATAAGTTGACTTGTTTTGTGTGTTTTGTAATAAACAGGCCCTTACATCACGTCTCGATCGAGGGAGCAAAAAGGGACATAAAATGATGAGAAGATTCCTGAAGTGCATTCGAACGCATGATCTGTGTTCGAACGCAGATGCTCGCACGCGGCGAGGACTTAACGAATCTGGCCTCGCGCTCACGAGCCAACCGGCGTTATTTGCGGTCGACCGTGTGCTATGCATTCGACCGTGGATAACTGGCGCGTTCTAACTCAGGCCTTTATCCAGCATGCCTATAAATAGGCCCCTTGGTCATTTGGTCGAGTTGGTTTTTCTTTGGGCGATTTTTAGAGAGTGTTTTGCCATTGTTGGCCACACTCTGCCCAGTTTATTTGTAAACACTTACTCTAAAATTTATTTTATGCATTCTTTCATTTTTATTCCGCTTTATTATCTAATGGGTGGCTAAACTCTTCAACTAAGGTTGAAGATGATGCCTTACCCGTAGCGTTTATTTCTTGCTTTTTACATTAAATGCTCTTAATTTCCGTCATTTAATTTCTGCACTCGTCATTTAATTTCCGTGACAATTAGTTAAATGGTTGTCATCTTTGATGCAATCACAGTCATCCTACAATGTGTTCGAAGCCAGATGCACGACAAGTAATAATTATTGATTCAATATCCACTGTGATCCAAGGATACAGTGGATGATTTTATTAATAAGCAATTACTTGTTGTAGCTCCTTAACGGTAAACATATTTGTTTAAGTTTGACTTGCATCAAATGACGACAATAGAGTTGTGTTGAAGGGTTTTAACTTCTAAGACGGAAAAATTGGTATTTAATGTATTAAGTTAACTTTTGATCCGGGGTAAGGCTAATCTTTAACCTTAGTCGTTTTTCCATACATTAACCTTTCCTTATTGTTGTTTTTAAATTACTGCAAATTTAGTGTTCTTGAAACTATTCGGAGCTAGGTTAAAGTATAGTTAGTTTAATTGCGATATTAATTTCTTAAGCAAACACTCCGTTCCCTGTGGATTCGATCCTGCACCTCGCACACTATACGACCTCATAGTTCATACTATTGCGAGTGCAAGTTAATTTGCACATCAAATTTTGACGCCGTTGCCGGGGAACGGTTATTTTTGTTTTAGTTAATATTATTTTTAAATTAATTGTATTTTTCTACTAGTTTTTATTTTTCTGCATTGTTTATACTGTTTATATTTTATTTTATGTTTTAGTTTATTTTCGTTAATTTCTAGATTGATCTTTTAGCCTTTTAGTGTTTCGTTCGCTTCTCGACACATCGTGCATCGACAGTCTTGATCGAACGCAGTTGCTGCGGTCGAACGCATCGCCGCCTATTCAAGACGTAGCCATGAACGCCCATCACGCATCTACGTGTGAGCACGGACCCTTGACAGAGACGCAATGCATCTCTGTGTTTGAACGCACTCGAGTTGCGGTCGAACGCACTTGAGAAAAACTGCCATATTCTTGCTGCTGTGCGAACGAACATGCTGTCTTGCGCTCGAGCGCACCTCTGCTTCCTGCATCAACATACCAGAGGCAATATGTTCTGTTTTTAAATTTTTTTAGTTTCAATTAATTGTTAGACTTATTTTAGTTGTTTAAACTGTCTATTTTGAGTATTTTGAGTGCTGTGATTAGTTATTTTTCGCTCTTAGATTCTTTGCATGTGTTTTTGTTTTAGCTAACTAATTTTAATTACTAGGTGTTTAGATTAGCTTGCTTTTTTATTGCTGTTTTTTATTTTAGCTAATTTTTGTTCTCTGTTTTTAGTACTGGTTCTGTTTTTACTGCATCTGTTTATATTTGTTTCAATTGGTTTTATTTTTGTTTACTTGTTTGAGATAGATTAGTGTTCAATATGTTTTAGCTCTTTATTTTGCTGCATATATTGCTGTTTTTAGTTTTGTTTTTCCTGTTTTTTCGTGCATATTTTCTTCTGTTTTTGCTGTCTTATTCCTCTGGTTTTTTGTTATTTTTTGTTGCATCTTTTTAGCTTATCTAGCTTGCTGTTTTTCCTTAGTTTCTAGTTAAATTTTTGTTAGTTTATGCATGGTCAGCAATCCTTGAATTTAGAATTAACACCACTAGATCCTGACTTAGAAAGAAACATTAGGAGAGCATGTCGAGCTCGAGCTGAGATGGGAGATAATCAAAGGGAGCCACGGGTGGAACAACATGAAGAAAATCGAAGGGATGAGGAAGAGGAAAATGAGGCATTCGAAGATGCGAGAGCTGGGAACGGGGAGCATAGACGTATGTATGAGTTGGATTTCACGACAGCATTACATGAACTGTTCGCACCTACTGCGGTCAGTACGCATTCTTGCATAGGGTTACCACCAACTAATGCCACTCATTATGATCTTAAGCCACATGTGATTCAGATGTTACCATCTTTCTATGGCTTAGATCATGAAAACCCTTATTCCCATGTTAAGAAGTTTAGGAGTATAACTGCCACAACCAAATTTCAAAACTTCTCAGAGGAATCAGTCAATCTTCGTCTTTTTCCTTTCTCCCTTCATGACAGAGCTACTGAATGGTTGGATTCCTTAGCACCTCGTTCTATTATATCCTGGAAAGAACTATTGAAACAGTTCTACCACAGATTCTATCTAATGTCCAGAGTAAATGATGCGAGAAAGGAAATTACTTCATTTTCTCAGGATGAGGGCGAGAAATTCACAAAGTGTTGGACAAGATTTAAAGATATGTTGATGAAGTGTCCACCCCACGGATATGAGAAATGGCGTCTAGTTCAATTTTTCTACCAAGGTTTGTCTCAAACCAACCGTAGCATGATTGAACTGATGAATGGTGGGACATTCCTGAATTTGACGGGAGATTTGGCATACAAAGCTTTGAAAAAAATTGCTGCCAACACACAAAACTGGGATTTCTCCAGTTGTCGTGATAAATCTGCCAGGAAGGACAAGAGAGGAGGCATCCTGGAGCTAAAAGGTGAGCAAGAGTTGACTCAAAGGATGGATGCGATTGTGAAAAGGTTGGACGAGCTGAGTGTAGGAAAGCCTGTAAATGCCATAAACACATTCCCTGTAGAGAGTTGTTCTGTCTGTGCTAGCCCTATGCACTGCACGTAATTGTCCATCAATGACAATTTTGAGATGGAGTGAACGCTTTCAACAGCTTTTCAAAAGCGTCAGGGGCCATATTCTAAAACATATAATCCTAGGTGGAGAAATCACCCCAATTTTTCTTGGAAATAGAATCAACCCAACACCAATCAAGGGGGAGCACCACATTATCCCCCAGGATTTTCTTCTTACCCAAATCAAGGACGCCGGCTCACCGCCATCATCTTATCAAGCCCCCAACCAAGCCCCAGCCTCATCAAACCAGTCACTTGAAGATACCATGAGAGATTTTATGAAAATGACGGTCAATCAATAAGTGACATAAGGCAATCATATGGTGAACACCCAGGCGATCTCAAAGTTGGAGATGCAGATGGGACAGCTAGCGAATCACCTGGGTGAGAGGGACAAGGGAAAGTTCCCTAACCAAGTAGTGAACAATCCTAAAGCATGTGGAAATTCATCAAATCAGGAGCATGTGCAGGCGATTGTCACTCTAAGGTCAGGGAAGAGAGTTGACAATAAGGTGGTGAACCCAGAACAAGATGCTGAGGAAGAAGAGCAGAAAGAGGAAGGAGAGCAGAAAGAGGAAGAAGGTGACAATTAAGAGGAAGGAGATCTTTGAGCCATCTCCATCACCCGTAAAAGGAACCTCAGAGGGCGCTGTGCCAAAAGCACCATACCCTGAAAGATTACAAGCGCCTAGGAATGGAGGGAAATTAGAGGACATTCTGGAGGTGTTCAAACAAGTCCGAATAAATATTCCATTCTTGGACGCCATCCAGCAAATCCCTTCCTATGCCAAGTTCTTGAAGGACTTGGTCACAGTGAAGAGAAAAACGAATGTCCCTAAAAAGGCATTCATGACCGAGCAGGTCAGTGCTATCCTACAATGCAAGTTACCCCTCAAGTATAAGGACCCCGGATGTCCTACAATCACTTGCATGATAGGAGTTAGCCAGATCGAGAGGGCACTGTTGGATTTAGGAGCAAGTGTAAACTTGTTGCCCTACTCGGTCTATTTGCAGTTAGGGCTAGGAGAGCTGAAGCCCACAACCATGACACTGCAACTTGCTGACCGGTCTGTGAAGGTTCCACGGGGAATAGTTGAGGACATTCTGATTAAGGTGGACAAATTTTATTTCCCCGTGGATTTCATTGTTTTGGACACAGAGCCAATTCAGGTGATAGGAACTGAGATCCCTATGATTCTAGGGTGACCATTTTTAGCTACGGCTAACGCCCTGATAAACTGTAGGTCGGGGGTCATGAAGATTTCTTTTGGTAATATGACGGTGGAATTGAATATTTTTCACATCAGAAAACAACCACTCGATTATGACCAGATGAATCAAGTATGCTTGATTGAGGAGATTCTGGATGAAGTAATAGAAGAATCAAGCATAGAAGACCCCCTAGAAGCATGCCTCGCTCATTTTGGTGAAGACTTAGATTTGGATAAACTGATGGAGCAGGCAGAGGCACTTTTGGAGACAACTCCTTTGGAGAGCAAAGAAAAGAAGGAGACAGCAATACCTGATCCCCCGAAGAAGGAACTTAAGCCTTTACCTGATAGTCTTAAGTATAAGTTCCTAGGTCCAGCTGAGTCTTTGCCAGTGATTATATCTTCAAACTTGATAGATTCTCAAGAGGAGGAATTGTTGGGAGTTTTGAGAGAACATAGGGAAGCTATAGGCTGGACGATTGAGGACATCAAGGGAATCAGTCCCTCGTTGGTTATGCACAAGATACACTTGGAGGATAATTCCAAACCATCAAGGGAACCATAGAGAAGACTCAACCCAGCAATGCAGGAAGTTGTGAGAGCGTATAATCAAGTTGTTGGATCTTTGGGATCATCTATCCCATTTCCGACGAAATGGGTGAGCCCGACATATGTTGTGCCCAAGCGGGCTGGATTGATGGTAGTAAAGAACAGACAACGAGTTGGTACCAACTCATGTTCGGTCGATGGAGAGTATGCATTGACTACGGAAGTTGAACGCGCCACCGGAAAGATCACTTTCCTCTTCCATTCATCGATCGATGGTGGAGCGTTTAGTGGGCACAAATACTCTTTTCTTGGATGGTTATTCAGGATATAACGGTCCCAGTGGACCTCAAGACCAGAGAAGACTACCTTCACATGTCCCTTTGGGACATTCGCCACCGTCAGATGCCATTTGGGCTGTGCAATGCACTTGCTACTTTTCAGCGGTGCATGATCAGCATTTTTTCCGACATGGTAGAGCGATTTATGGAGATCTTCATGGATGACTTCTCCATCTTCGAATCATCTTTTCAGGAGTGTCTGGACCGTCTCACGTTGGTGTTAGTGAGATGTAAAGAGAAAACCTCGCTTAATCGGAAAAGTGCCATTTTATGGTTGGATTGTATTTTGGGGCATGTCATATCTCAGAGAGGCATTGAGGTTGACAAGGCGAAGGTAGATTTGATCTCTAACCTTCCACCCCCACGTACTGTGAAGGAAATTCGTTCCTTCCTGGGCCATGCAGGGTTCTACCGGCGATTCATCAAGGATTTCAGCAAGATCGCCAGGCCCTTGTGTAGGTTGTTGGCCAAAGAGACCCCGTTTGAATTTGATGATGAATGTGTGAAAGCATTTGGGGCTCTGAAGAAGATTCTGACGTCCACACCAGTAATTAGACCACCCAGTTGGGGTGAACCATTTGAGATCATGTGTGACGCATCAGACTATGCTGTGGGAGCTGTTTTGGGGCAGCATATTGAGAAACTTCCCCATGTGATTTACTATGCGAGTAGGACTCTGAACGACGCACAACTCAATTACTCCACCACAGAAAAGGAGTTGTTGGCAGTCGTTTTTGCGCTGGACAAGTTTAGATCCTATCTGTTAGGATCTAAAATCATTATCTTTTCTGATCACGCAGCGTTGAAGTATCTTTCCTCCAAGAAAGATGCTAAATCCCGTTTGATCAGATGGATTTTGCTGCTGCAAGAGTTCGACATAGAAATCCGGGATAAGAAAGGGACAGAGAATGTGGTGGCTGATCATTTGTCTAGATTGACCATGGATTTCACTGAGGATGCCACTCCCATCTCTGAGACCTTTCCTGATGAGCAGTTGATGCACATTGCTCACAATCCCGCACCTTGGTTTGCGGACATAGTAAACTATCTTGTTACCGACCAAATGCCTTTGCATTGGGGGCGACAAGATAAGGTCAAATTTTTGTCCAAGGTGAAAACCTTTCTTTGGGATGATCCTTACCTGTTCAAGTATTGTCCCGATCAGATCATTAGGAGATGCATACCTGAATTTGACCAAACTGATGTCATCTCCTTTTGTCATGATCATGCATGTGGGGGCCATTTCAGTGCAAACAAAACCGCTGCAAAGATTTTGCAGTGTGGATTTTATTGGCCCACCATGTTTGCAGACGCTCGTGCTTATTGCACTTCATGTGAGCGTTGTCAGAAATCAGGAGTATTTCAAGGAGAAATATGATGCCCCTCAATCCCATATTGATAGTTGAGATTTTTGATGTATGGGGCATCGATTTCATGGCACCTTTCCCAAACTCCTTTGGGTTTCTGTACATTTTGGTTGCTGTGGACTATGTGTCCAAATGGGTGGAGGCGGTTGCATGCAAGACCAATGACCACAGAGTTGTGGTCAAATTTTTTAAGGACACGATTTTTGCTCGGTTTGGTACACCTAGAGCTATTATCAGTGATGGTGGTACGCATTTCTGCAACCGGATTTTTGAGCAACTGTTGAAGAAGTATTTCATCACACACAAGGTTGCCACCCCCTACCACCCACAGACGAGTGGGCAGGTTGAAGTGTCAAATCGTGAGATCAAACACATTTTGGAGAAAACAGTGAACCCTAGCAGGAAAGATTGGTCTTCACGATTGAATGACGCTTTGTGGGCATACAGGACGACATATAAAACACCGATTGGGATGTCACCTTATCTGTTGGTGTACGGGAAAGCTTGTCATCTTCCCGTCGAGTTGGAGCATCGGGCATACTAGGGCCATCAAGCAGATGAACTTCAATTTCTTGAAGGCCGGTTCTCAAAGGAAGCTCCAACTCACTGAATTAGAGGAGTTGAGGAATGATGCATATGACAGTTTGAGGAAGTACAAGGAACATATGAAGAAGGTTCATGACCAGGGCATTTTGAGGAGATCTTTTGAGCCAGGTCAGAAAGTCCTTCTTTACAACTTTCGGTTGCATCACATTGAAATCTCGGTGGACGGGCCCATTCATCATTAGGACCATATTTTCTCATGGGGCCATTGAGATAGAGGATCCCAAGAATGGTAACATTTTTAAGGTAAACGGACAAAGGGTTAAACCATTCTTGGAGTTGAGGAGTTCAAAGATTGAGGCTACTCTTTTGGAGGATCCGATTTACATCGAGTGATGTAGTCTCATCACGAAGTCTCAAGACGTTAAACTTAGCGCTTGGGAGGCACCTCATTATGTTTATTGCTTTATTTTCTTAGTCAAATTTGGGAAAGCATTCTTTTATGCTATACCTAATTAATTCGGTCACATTGTGGACAATGTGGCATTTAAGTTGGGGGTGTTTGTGTAAAATTTTCTTTATTTTATGTTTTTTGTAAATACTTGTGTTTTTAAATATGTGTGTAAATGTTCGAGTGTTGTTGTAAATATTTGTAAATATCCTTTTTGTGTGTGTTGTGAGCATCTTGTATATTGTGTTTCCTTCTTTTGTGTAAATTTTTGTAAAAATTTTTTATTTTGTCTGCTCTCTGCGTTCGAACGTACTCATATACGTTCGAATGTATTTCTAGGCCTGCGTTCGACTTCACCGTGGTAAGTTCAACCGCAGCACACCCAGCACACGCACACACTCAGGCACACTTGCGGTCGAACTTACCCTGTAAGTTGAGCAGTTGCTTCTTTTGCGCCAAGCACGATCGAGCGCCGCATGCGTTCGAGCGATACTCAGCTGGGCCATTCCAGGACCTATTTTTAGGTCATTTCTTCCCCCATCGGCCGTACTGTTCTCCCCTTCTCTGTCTTCGTTCCCCACCTCAAATCGCTCCCTAACATCCAAAATCACCGCCACCCATCACCTCCCAACCACCCCTCATCCCACCGCCGGCCTTTCTCCGACCATTCCACCCACCGCCGGCCGCCCATTAACCCATTTTTTCCTTTTTTCCCCATTTTTTCCCAAAAACCCATTTCTCCAAATTTCTCCATTTTTTTTCATTGATTTTGGGCACAAATCCATTCTTGGATTGTGACCCATTGGTTTTCTGGTTGTTTGGATTTGTTTTTGCAGGGGTCGGGTTGATTTGGAAGGGGTTTTCAAACCCTTTAGTTTTTGGGCGCCCACCAAGTGTTCGACGAAAAGCCCCAACTAAAATCCATCATGCCTAGAGGCCAAGGCACCACTTCTCGGTCCACTAGGACCCAAAGCATGGTCACCAGGCTTCCCATTGAGAGCCGTAAGCTCTTATTGGAGAACACCTTTGCCATCAAAGAGGAGTTCTCCAATAATGAGGCAACGATTTGGGCCGTTCAAGAACTAAAGAGACGGGGCCTAAAGAGACTTTTCAAGCACGTCGCCTCCATCGCTTATGAGCGCCTAGTCAGAGAATTCTACGAAAATTTGAGGTGTGATTGCAACCAGCCCGATGTGCTTTTCTCTTCCATTGACGGAAGAGAAGTAAAGGTGACCATAGCCGACGTGGCGGCTGTTCTGAAGTGTAGCCACGAGCCTCCTGAGATGGATATACCTTGGCTCATGTGCCCTCCCATGCTCACCGTCGAGGACATTGTCGCCGATATGTGTGATGGGCAATTTGCAGACAGTCATCGAAATGCAGCCAGCAAAACGAAGATTCCTCGGAATCTTTTATTCATAGACATGGTGCTTTATAGGAATGTGTGTCCTTTGGGGCACAAGACACAGAGGAGGTATCTGTTCCTCAGTGCTCTGTATGCGTTCCATAGGGGTTTCTGGTGCTCCATTCCCGAGATCATATGATGGCAGATTCAAAAATTCTGGGATGGAGTGCACCATTAGGGAGCGGAGCACACAAAGACCTGGGGCTTGCCTTTCCCTTTTCTCGTCACTCATATTCTGAGAAAGAAAGGGATTAAAGGCGATTCTCTTGACGGCCAATCATGAGCCCATACTTTGGCCCCATCGGTGGCGCGAGTCTATCCCATATGCCCAGCGCCCCACCCACAGCCTGACGAGCCGCACGGTGCGAGGCGTGGACATTCTGAGATGGCAGATGAGCGAGTTTACTACAGGCGGGGAGAGGAGCAGCGAGGGAGAGGAGTATAAGGAGGGGATCATGATCAGATGCTCGGATCTATTACATTTCCAGGAGACCCTTGTGGACATACAATCTCAAATCGCAGACTTGCAGAGGGATGCTCGTCAGAACAGGCTCGAGGTCCAACAAATGTTCCGAGCCATCATGGACAGACTGCCTCCAACAGCAGGACCTTCAGCACCACCACCAGCCCTGTGACGTCTTCATGATGTCTTGGTTTATCTTTCATACCCCTTTGCACTACATTTGTATTTTCTTTATCCGCTGTGGCGGTCACGAGATTTGAGTTTGGGGGTGTTTTATCATGTTGTGCACATTTTATTTTCTATTATGCAGTTTATTTTGATAATGGTTTATTTTCCTTTGTGAGCTTAATTTTATAAACACATGATTACTTTGTGAAGGGAATTTTGATTGTGTTACTTTCTTTGGCAAAACTTGAAATATTGCATTTCAATTTGATTTTCACGAGCACATTTGGCACGTAGTCTTTGGGATTAAATGTTGAGTTTGGTCATGCTAGTTTTGTAAGCTTAAATACAGTTGGATAACATGTTGGGAAATAATCGTGGTTTATCTTCAAAAAAAAAATGATGATCATTTTGAGCTTTCCACTGAGTAACCGAATCTCGTGCCTCAATAAGCATTGAGCATTTGCGTAAAAAAGTGAGAAGTTAAATTTGATTAGCAAAGCTTCGTAGCCTTTTTGACTCGAGTAGTAGGTCCTTAGGGGTGTCTTTACACCTAATGCCCTAAAACCTTCTGGTTTGGGAGTCATTGACCTAACGCTTGATACATGGGTCAACTAGACAGCTTAAGGGAGCTATGCAATAAAAAAAAAATTGAAATAAACCTTGGTTATTGTTTCCGATGAGTGGTCTGATGAATTTGAGTGTCAAAGCATGCATGAATAAGTTTAGTGTTGAAATCCCATGATTATGTGTTGAATTCACTTTCACTAGAATTGATTATTGTGATATCTCAGTTTGCCACGTTTGTAGCCTGATTAGAAAATTCCCTGAAAATTGTGAAGATGGTGTTTGTGTGATTAAGCTTACTCTTGAATAAGGACCATGATTTTTATATTGTTGCATTGTTGAGAATAAAATGATTGTACAAATGTTTGTGGGTATCATTCCTGAAAAACCCTCACGAGACTTCACTCGTCCTCTAGGAAATCCCTAGGGGTTTAAAAGGCTTGTTGCATACGCTAAATGCAATTGTTTCTTCCACGAAAGCGGACTTATGTTTCTGTTTTAATTGTG
This sequence comes from Carpinus viminea, assembly GCA_013348765.1. Classification (NCBI taxonomy): domain Eukaryota; kingdom Viridiplantae; phylum Streptophyta; class Magnoliopsida; order Fagales; family Betulaceae; genus Carpinus; species Carpinus viminea. The sequence continues at coordinate 14,390,040 of CP054674.1, forward strand.
TTTTTCATTTTGTTTTGCTAAGGGACTAGCAAAATGTAAGTTTGGGGGTATTTGATGAGTGCTATTTAGTGCTCTTTCACACCCCTTAGTTTATGTTTGTTGGGCCATTAGCTTTGTTAATTTTCAATAAGTTGACTTGTTTTGTGTGTTTTGTAATAAACAGGCCCTTACATCACGTCTTGATCGAGGGAGCAAAAAGGGACATAAAATGATGAGAAGATTCCTAAAGTGCGTTCGAACACATGATCTGTGTTCAAACGCATGATCTGCATTTGAACGCAGATGCGGTCACCTTGAAGCTAAGGCGAACGCGATCCGGTCAGCCAGCGCCTCCGAGCCGACTGGCGATTATCTCGATCGACGTGTGCTATGCATTCGACCGTGGATAACTGGCGCGTTCGAACGCATGGCCTGCATTCGAACGCAAGCCTTTATCCAGCATGCCTATAAATAGGCCCCTTGGTCATTTGGTCGAGTTGGTTTTTCTTTGGCGATTTTTAGAGAGTGTTTTGCCATTGTTGGCCACACTCGCCAGATTGTTGTAAACACTTACTCTAAAATTTATTTTATGCATTCTTTCATTTTATTCCGCTTTATTATCTAATGGGTGGCTAAACTCTTCAACTAAGGTTGAAGATGATGCCTTACCGTAGCGTTTATTTCTTGCTTTTACATTAAATGCTCTTAATTTTCATCATTTAATTTCATGAATTTCGCCATTTAATTTCCGCGGACAATTATGTTAAATGGTTGTCATTCCTTTGATGCAATCATACCATCCTACAATGTGTGTTCCAAGTTGGTGCACGATAAGTAATAATTATTGATTTAATATCCACCGTGGATCCAAGGATACAAGGGATGATTTTATCAATAAGCAATTACTTGTTGTAGCTCTAACGGTAAACATATTGTTTAGGTTTGACTTGTATCAAATGATGACAATAGAGTTGTGTTGAAGGGTTTTAACTTCTAAGACGGAAAAATTGGTATTTAATGTATTAAGTTAACTTTTGATCCGGGGTAAGGCTAATCTTTAACCTTAGTCGTTTTTTCATACATTAACCTTTCCTTAGTGTAGTTTTTAAATTACTGCAAATTTAGTGTTCTTGAAACTATTAGGAGCTAGGTTAAAGTATAGTTAGTTTAATTGCGATATTAATTTCTTAAGCAAACGCCTGCTCCTGTGGATTCGATCTGACTGACACTATACGACCTCACGGTTCGTACTATTGCGAGTGCAAGTTAATTTGCACATCATCAACCTAGTCAACAATTTCATTTAGCAACTACTCAATCATCCCTATCAGCAATTTCAGCAAATACATAATTCATAATCCTAAATACTAAACAAATTACATAGATAATCTAATCCAAATCACACAACTTAATAGTGAATCCAAAATGTAGCATAATAACGAATCCACAAGTTACAGTGTTTCTTTTTTTTTTTTTTTTTTGACATGAGTTACAGTGTTTCTTAATGTTCCCAAAAATACACATGACCACCATTTTCCCTTCATCCATTACAATGTTTACAAAATATAGCATTTACAACTATTAAGCGGTCAAACACAAAAAAGTTGACACAAAATGTTATAGTTCCCACATTTTCTTCTCCCCTTTGTCCTTCACTATTGTGGTGGACTTCTCTTTCCCCTTATCTCTTTCCCCATATCCATTTTCCGAACATGCTCCTCAAAACCTTGTGGAGGCTTGTCAACAACTGTCCCTTGTTTGTATGTCAAAATCAGGTTGGGCAGTTCGAAATGTTATACAACCAACTTGGGGAGGACCACAAGTGCATACTGGTCCACCACTTAGAATTGGGGGTGGCCTAGCAGGGTTCCCAGTCAAATCAAGAATAATCTTCTGCTTGTTGGTAGGTTCTCTTCCATTTCTAACATTTTTCCTCAACCTACCACTTGCCATTGACTTTATGGCAAACCCTAGTGTTGTCTTCTTTTTATTACCAAACATGGTAGATGCCTGTAGTATAGGTATATAATCAATCCCCTAAAGTTTTAATTATTTTTTTTTCCTTTTAATTATCAAATATGAAAAATTACTCACATTTGGTCTATATGTAGAAGGTGTTGTTGTTGCCCTTTTTGCTGTTCTAATTGGCTAGGTTGCAGAATGTGCATTTGTTGTAGAAGGTGTTGCAGTAGTTGCTATTCTGGCAGGCTATGATGGAAGATGTGATGCAAGCTAGGAAAGTGTTTGAGTTGTTGTAGTTGAACAACCACCAAATTGTGATTCCCTTGCTCTTTTTGAACCTTGTACCCTTGCTCTTGTTGCACCTGCTGATGGTGTGTTCACTCCTCCCCTTTTTTTGGCAGTGGTTGAAGTGGCAGTTGAAGATCCATCCAACTACAAAAAAAAAAATGTAAACACGACACAAGTGTTGACAAATATAGTTAATTAAACACTAAGCACTGAACACTAACACTAAACATTAAATATAGTAAATTAACAAGTCACTTACCATGTCCAAATTCTAGTCAGTTGATGCATTATCTCTGTAGTATTGTCTCACATGTTCCCTTCTTTCATCATGTCTCTGCCTGACAGTACATGATCTCTTATTGTCACCAAATTTCATATAGTGCCTACATTGATTCATATTGTCCCCCTCCTAATTGCATTAGGGTTTCTTGGTTCATCAACATCCGTTCGTCTGAGTTTTTTAGGTCTGCTAGGTTGACCTTGATTTGGGTGACTCAATTTTGGGTTGGTTGCTTCTAAGCCATTGGTCTTCACTTGGCACAGGGTAGACAATGTTGTCATATGCCTTCAAGTACTTCTCCTTGCTGTAGTACTCACTCAGATATTCAATAGGGTCTCCACCTTGGTCTCAAATGTCTAAAATGGCATGAGAACATGGGATACCAATTACATCCAATTTTCTGCAGCCATAAGTTCTACCATCCACATCTACAACAAACTTTTTCCCAAGGCACTCAACTTCAAAAATACACTCACCAGCATATGTACACCAACAGTGAGTGGCTTTATCCTCTTCTTTTTATAGCTTCCTCCTAATCTTGGCCCTAAGTCCTCTTCCATTGAATTGATCAACTCCTTTTTCTTCACATACCTTCTAATGAACTTGCATCTAATCCCTTCCAATATGCTCAAGATTGTCTCGTCACGGATCTTTTTGATCTAAGAATTGAATCTCTCACACGTATTGTTGTGTAAGAGGTCAGACTTGGCATTTGTATTGAACTAGCCCCTACACCATGTGTTGGGGTCAATCTTCTCCAGTTAGGCATGAGCATCCTTACTATTCTCTTTATCTCATCCATTACCCTATAGATCTCTGTCTTTTTATAGGATGCGAGTTTGCCAAAGCAGATCCTTCAATCTCACTACTTTTTTAAATTCAATTGCATTGTGAAATGTATTCCCTACAATCAATGTTAGATTACTCAAGTCAGTAGAATTAAACTGCATCCTTTTGGTTAGTAACAAGCATCAAAGTGTGCACATTCAAGCCTTTTAACTCGCATATGTTAATTCCTTAGTGTTGTTATCTGTTTGATTTTGTGTTGTTTTAGTGTTTTCAGGTTTTTAATAAAGATATAAGAAAAACCATTGATTTTGGGCTTAAAATGCACTTTGGGAAGCTATTGGCAGCTTTGGGATCGAGCCCACAACAAAAGAGCTCGAACGCACATGCACTCTAGTGCACAAGAGGAAAGGCTCAAGCGCATGCACTCGAGCACCCCAAAAAGTAGGCTCAAGCACACATGTGCTCAAGCGCATATCACCTTGGCTTGAGTGCAAGTGCGCTCGAGCGAACATATCATGGGATTGAGCACACCCAGGCATCTAGCACACAACAGAACTCCTTTTCCACCCTGGATTGGGTTTTCAGTCTAGTATTGGACTAGGAGACTAACCTACAAATTTCCTACGATTTCTAGGGCTTCTAGTGTTCTCCTACTCCCTATAAATAGACCTCAAACATCAAGAGAGAGATTTGCTTAGTTTTAGACACAAAATACGTCTTGGAGGCTTGAAGAGTTGAAGAGGAGTAGATCATTGCAAGAGGCCATCTTAGCAGCGTCATGAGCAGCTAAAACCCTTCGTGGCGTATTAATGTAACCCTATCCAAGCCCAATGGTTTGATTGTATTTTAATTTAGATATTTTCAGTTTATGCATGTTGGTTGTATAATCTAGAGGATTGCTATATATGATATTGTTCTTAATGTTTAAATGCAATTGTTCTTAATTTCAAACTCAATATTGGTGAAATTATTATCTTGTCTTAGAAAGCCTTTTACCCTCATTGAACTCAAATCATTCTTGTTTTTTGTGATTGTGGAGATGATGATTATACAACGGTTTTATTTGGTATATGTTCAAGAGGGTTAGATAAGCCATGCCTAGGAAGACAGATCGTACTATACCCTTGTTTAGTGTAATTTAGGTAGACAGTCCATGCCAATTTTTTGTACTATTCCCTTGATTGTATGTATATTATTACGAAATTAAATAATCCATATTTAGGAAAGACGTATCGTATCACATCTTAGTGGTTAGGTGAACAGTTTGTGCCAACCAAAAATGGATTATACTTATTCCATAATACAGTATTTTTTTGGTTTATTTATAACATGCATATAATGAATTTCTCTAATTAAATATGATTAACCATTATTGTGCGGATAGTGGTGAAGTCAATACCATACTCTCTCTATTATATTTCCATTCTCTTTTCCTTTTACGCACTTTAGTTACAAAACAAATCACAACTCTTTTCTTAAGTTACTTTTAATCTTGAAAACTTGATAATAATTCCTACGCAGTCCTTGAGGTTTGACACCCTTAATATAGCCATATTCTACGAGGATTTGTACTATTGCGAGTGGTATTTTAATATTGATATTTTTGTAATGGGGAGTTACTGTTTTATCGTAAGAACAGGACATGTAACGGGGAGTTACTGTTTTCTCATTAGGAGCCTCGTTAGAATGGAACATGCAATAGAAGCTAAGGTGAAGCTACTATTTTCTCGTCGGGAACCTCGTTAGGATGGGACATGTAACAAAAGCTAAGGTGAAGCTACTGTTTTCTCGTTAAGAACCTCATCAGGACGGGACATGTAATTGGAGCTAAGTTGAAGCTACTATTTTCTCGTCAGGAATCTCGTTAAGACAGGACATATAACCAAAGCTAAGGTGAAACTATTGTTTTCTCATCAGGAACCCTGTCACGACGGGACACATAACGGGAGCTAAGTTGAAGCTACTGTTTTCTCGTCAAGAACCCCGTTAGGACGGGACATGTAACGGAAGCTAAGGTGAAGCTATTGTTTTCTCATTAGAAACCTCATCAGGACAAGACATGTAACGGGAGATAAGTTGAAGTTACTGTTTTCTCGTCAGGATGGGACATATAACCGAAGCTAAGTTGAAACTACTGTTTTCTCATCAAGAACTTCATTAGGATAGGACATGTAATGGGAGCTTAGTTGTTTCTCGTCAGGAACCTCGTTAGGGTGGGATTAGGGGTGTTAAATTAGCAAAGCGCTTCGCGAGCAAGCTCGGGCTCGGCTCGTATAAGCTCGACTCAAGCTTGACTCGAATATTAAATGAAGCGCTTCGTGAACACCTATTCCTGGCTCGAATAATAAATGAAGCAAGCTCGGCTCGACTCAACTAAGCTCGTGAATCAGCTCGTATAAGCTCGTATATATATATTATTTATATATATATGTATATATAAATATTTATATAAATATATATTATTTATATTTACACCCTTAGTTTTAGTTATATATATATTATTTATATTATATACCATAATACCAATACTACAGTGTCAGCACTGTGGTTTTAGGCTTTCACCCTTGGTAGTTGGTACTACCTTGGGCCTTGGTATCACATTATTACCCTATCACAGTGCTGCATTGCACGCAGTCAGTCGGTATCAACTTCTAAAAAATTAAACTCTTCTTCATTCATTTTCAGCAAACTCATGACCTCTCTTTCCCTCTCACTGCGTTTCTTCTATACCCAATACCCATAAGCCTCATCTTCCTCTCTACCTCTCTTTATATCGGTCTCTCTCGTTCTCTCGTTGTTCTCTGTTCTCTCTCTTTCTCTCTCGTTCTCTCAGTCTTTCACAAGCATCTCTGCCCTTGATTTTTTTTTTTTTTTATGTTTATGGATTTGTAATTTTCAAAACTAGATTTGTATGTTTCAGGAAGTCAAATCCATCAACGCACCACTCCACCAGGATCCTAGGCCTTCCAGCTCTCAGCCGCCACCAGCTGTGCCGCCATCCGACCACCAAAAGTCGGCGCGTGTTCCTCACGCGCCTACCGAAGCTCCTCCAAGCCTCTGTTTTTTTCCTGCTTTGCGTTTTGTTTTCTTGTTTGTATTTTTTTTTTTTAGAGGAATCGAGCTCGAGCTTAGGGCTCGACTCAAGCTCGAGCTCGAGCTCGATTCAAACCTTGTCGAGCCGAGCTCGAGCAACGAAACCAGGCTCGACTCAAGCTCGAGCCCGAGCTCGAGCCTGGCCCAATAATAAGCGGATGTGTAATGGGACCAATGTTGGACCTATTGCTTTCTCATCAGAATGTGCATTAAGACGCGACATGTAATGTAACACCCCGAGAATTAATTAACTGGTAATTAATTTCACGGTTTGTCTCCCAACCTTGTTCCACTCCGAACAAGACCTCTAGGACCGCTACTCCTCAAAACTGAGGATACTATGCAACGAAAGTAATAAAGTACTATAAACATTAATCAGTACAACCAGAGCGTCTAACCAAAGATCATCAAAGCTACAGAAATCATACTATGACATAACATCAGTACAAGGGATCTATGTTAATCCTTAATATGCAAGCATGCATCAAACCCTAAGTCTATAGCATGACTCAAAAATACTAGTTACTATGAGTACCCGCTTAAGCTTGCAATAAGTCCTCAAGCACCTTTCGGATCAAATCCTCCACAAGAGCAGATGCTTCACGGTATCCACTATTTAGAACAACATAATCGTACATATGGAGAAAAAAGGAAAATAATACAAGGGTAAGTCCAACGACTTAGTGAGTAGAAATCCACATGACATACCCGTCATTAATTTGTGGATTCTTTTATTTATAAAACACAATGAGATGACAGTTATCATGCAGGTGATATATATATAATATACTTATAATCATGAGTAACATTAATAGTTTAACAATATGATTTACCCGAGATATTACTCCTTCTTAGCAGGGTTGACACTGTCCCGAGGGATCTGCAGTACAATGCCGGTGCCCCAGCCATTGCACGAAACATACCATACGTAGCACTAGCGGCATGGCCGAGTTCAATCTCGGGTAGCCCACACCGCTAATGACGTCCGTCCTATAGTGACCATCCATTGGGAATGGCTGCGTCATTGGTCATGAATCATTGGATCCAAAGCCCCCACACACGCACACATTGACCATAAAGCTAACCCGTATAGTAAGCTCATGACCATTATACCGCACATATCAGTGTACCATGTCATACAATGTAATTAGTCTTATCAGTCTTTTACATGCACAGTTTTACAAGTCTCATTATTATATTGTTAAAAGACATGTTTTCACAAAAGAGAGTTCCCTATAGTTCCAAAATATATTTCATGAGAGTTGCAAAATATGCATATTTGATATATATAAAATAGATATGCAATGCAGGAAAAGTAAAAACAACGCATCCATGTGAGTTTGTACTCACCCAGGCTGCAAAGCTCCTCCATGTAATTCCCTTGAAGCTCCATAACCTCGAATACTGAGAAAAGATCTATCATCAGTTCTATTTCTACTAAAGCACATCTCTATAACAAAGAAACAGGAGCTATGGGACGACTAGAGAAAATAGGGTTTCCCTGTCACACTCTGGCCGTACGTCCGATCATGAGACCGTACATCTACTCCGACGTCTTTTAGGGAGAACCTCATTTTCTCTTCACTGTCTGCCTATTCTCCAATTTCTAAGGCCAACAAAGGCTCTCTAAGGCCTCTTAACTCAGATCAAAACCTCCATGCAAAGCAACAACGCTAAGCTAACGCTAGCCTAAGCAAGATTAAAGCATAACTAAGGCAACAACTACAACTAGCAACATAGAATTATAATTTAGCAGCATAACGACGTAACTAAAAAGATAGGCAACCGAGCATTATCTCCTTGAAGCGAAACTGCAAGAACCTCCACTCTACTAGCTCCGAACTCACAAAACCTCACAAAACACTCACAAACAGCCAACAAGTAGCCTAGGGCCAAAGAGGGGGGGTTGAGGGGCAGAATAGGTGTGAAATGGGTGAAGGGGTGATGGGGTATTTATAGGGCCAAAAAGCAGCGAACGTCCGGCCAAAGTGGCGTACATCTGGTACTATTGCACAGTGGTCCAAAGGCTATCTCGTACATCTAGGTATTACCCGAAGGGTATTCCAAAAAGTAGCGTACGTCCGGTACTTTTGACATACATCCACTATACTATTCCATGCGGTACTACTGTACTATTTATAGAGCGTCACGTGATGGTGGGACCACCACCGTCGTCCGTGCTAAAGACAACGCAGACGTCGTGCATTTAAGCGTTCGCATTAAAAGACAAGAGCGTACATTCGCCAATCCTAGCATACGTCCACCAATCCTAGTGTACGTCTGCACTAAAAGACAAACTAGAAGACAAATTCTCAAAATGCCCTTCTGACTGATCCTAGTGACCCAAAGTCCAAATTAACCCTTTAACTAAGTTACTTATGCTTAGTTAAATATTTGGGTCACTACATTCTCCCCTCCTTACAAAAATTTCATCCTCGAAATTTCGTAGCCCCAAAACACAAGAAGAAACTGTTAACATCACCTTAACGTCTGTAGTTTAACAAGGTTCGTGCTCAGCCTCATCCTTGGAAAAGTCTTATCCCGTTAGTCCTTAAAGCACTAACCTCCTTCATCCAATATAAAGCAATCCACGTTGGCATCCTCACAAGTCATAGCAAATCCATTCGCAAGTCACCAAGGGTGTCGTAATCAATATTACCCATATTATCTCAATCATCACCAAACCTACGACTCCTAAACAAGTCAAGCCATGGGTATCTTTGACATGATTCCATACTTCCTAGCCATAAGCAACTTTTCCTTAATCAACTACTCTTAAAGAATCCAAATGTAATAGTTACCCAAAACCATAACAGATAGGCACACAATCCAAAAGAAATTAACCATATGAATAAAATCCTTAAACCTCAATATACCAACATCATACTCAGTGTTCCCTACACTATACCAGTCCTCAACAATCTCAACACCCAAGTCAAGTAATTCCACATACAGTCCAGGTCAATAAGTATCCAAGCCATAACCCTATAGAGGAAAACAAACTCTTTTATACACGACGATCCCTTCAACCAAAATAGGGATAGGTGTATTGTCCAAGTATAATCTCGAGAAAAGAGTTATCAAGTCTGGGGGTAAGACAACCTTGTATGCCAGTCTCCCCTTTCTCCTCAAATTGCATCACTCCCTTCAACAATGATATCTTAAGGAACACACAATCTCCTACTTCGTGTTCCAAAGATCATCCCTAGTTATCAACATAACTCTTTTGCCAACCCTAGGATGTACTCATCCTTCGTCCAACGGTAAGCACTTTAATCAGTTCAGGCCCCAACATTGTCCCAATGCAAGGGTAACTAACACCTAACTCCAAAAGGCAGCAATCCAAAAGTCGCCTATAACAAACTTGATGAAAGGTAGGTGCAAAACTCCAATTTTGACCTCTCCTCATCCTTGTACATCAGAATGTACAGTATTCAGAGAATGATGAGTCTTACTCAAGATCTCCTTTCTTAGTCCTTCATCCTCTAACACACACTCATCTAAAATGGGTGAGCAACCCATCATCCTTAAGGCAAAATCCTTTAACAACTGCTTGATGTTGGTGTACTCAAGGCCCTCCAACCAAGCGGCTTTAATCCAAGCAAGTAATCCTTATCCAACCACTAAGTTAGACAAGTGTGCAGATGCACCTTCATCTATCACTTCTATTCCCATCCTAGCGAATTCCATAAACAACTAAGGTTGGAAAATTCCAAGAGCGGCAAGCTCCACCATCTCCTTTGTACTCAAGTCATCAACTACTATGCTAACCTGATCATAACCCTTAGATCAACTCTAGCCACCGCCTTTGTCTCCACAGATAACTGTACCCGAGAACTCCTTAGTCCATTTAGGTACAAAAAGATTCTCTAAAATCTCTTAACTCTTAAGTATCCCAAAATCATGTAATCCAATACAAGATCAATGGGTACAATATTCACTAATTGCCATATGCTAGAATCCAAGTCCAAGAATATAATTCCTTAACATACTTCTAATGGGCAATTAACAAAACCAGGAATCTTATCATCAACACATTAACAAAGTGTAACAAGCATCATGCATTAACAAAACTCTTAGTTAATGTTACACTTTAGGTCCAAAACCCCAAATCAAGTGCAAGTACAAAACAAAAGACAACTAGCTGATGTATGAACAAACTTCTAGTAACCCAGCCCTTAACTACAAAATAAGGCGAACCCACATGCCTTAACAACTCTGGTGGTTACGCTTAACCCTTGTCCTGCCATCATTCCCTTCCAGGTAGACCAGTACCATTCCTTTTAGCCTGGTTGTAGTTCCAAATGAAGTGTTCCACCTTGCCACATCTGTAGCACAAATTCTTCCTTGACCTGCATTTTCCAAAACGCAAAATGCAGTCTACCACATCTATGGCATCAACGACACTTTTCCTTCTTGGAATACAACTCTTGGGGTGTACTCCTCCTTAAGCTCCACGAGTATTCCTGATAAAACTCTTTCTTGAATTGAGTCCACATAATGGCCTCCTCATTTCCTAATTCCATCCCTAGTGAGTTCCTCTTAGCGTACCATCATCGCCTTGCCTCTTCAGAGAACTTGTAGGCTGCGTACTTGACTTTTTGCTTCTCAGTGCAGTCCATAACTCGTAGTAGCTCCTCCAAGCTTGTAAGCCACTCCCTCACTTCTCCAAAGTTTAGGTTCCCCTTAAACATAGGGAAAGGATCCTCATAGAACTCCTTGAAAGAGCAAAATTTTCCTTTACTTGGAGTAGGGACTCCTCGTACATTGACCACAGCTTCCACAAGACGACTTGCCGCAGCTTCCAACACTTGGGTTGTGTTCAAAACATTCCTCGTCCTTTCATTGGGTTGGGATGGTCTCCTACCATCATTACTCCCAATGACGTCAGGTCCTGCTGACATCTCTGATCCTGTCATCATCCTTACTTGAGCGCTCATGAGCAGCTCAAAACGTTAAACCTAACCGCAAACCTATTCATATTAAGCGTCTAAACTACTACCACCTTAGCCAAAGACCTAAGGCAGATCTAGGCTTAAGACCTTGTCTAACTATCTTAGTGCAGATCAATCCTAATTTCCAAGGTTGCACCATCAAAGTAGTCCTAGTCCTGATTTCAACACCATACCAAATCCCTAAAATCCTCAAGTCTAACATCCTCAAGATCATCAGTATTGAAATTCGGGATCCCTTATATACATATAACCCATCCTATGCTCTGGTAGATCATCTCCTAGCACCTAATAGATTAGGTCCTATATTTCACTGAGCAAAAGCTCTAATGAATCAAGACCTACTCATAATAGATCCATTCCTATGGTCTGAAGACCTTTTCTAAAAACGCTTTCTTTTCTTCCATGACCTACAAAAACATAGAAAACACAAAAAGAAAATAAAATAGAACAAAATAACAAAAACTAACAAATGTAAATTAAGGGCTAAAATATGAATATTTTGGCATTTATCACTAGTACACATTTCACTCAAAAACCAAAACTCCACTATATGGTGTACTAACGGAGACAACACCTCCTTTCGAATACTTTCTAAAACTACACGTCTATTTTCGCTTAATTAGGCTCATGTTATACATAATTGTGAGGTTTACTTACTAAGTCTTTAGACTTATGCGGTTATCGCTTTTATAGGAAATCTGTCCCTAAGTTCCGAAAGTTGCATGGTCGCCACTACAGACTTTTTTAGTTTGCTTGCCGCTATCATGTTTGTTTGTTATCAAATAGATGCTCCATGTCTTTATTTTGAAGAATATACTTGTCCCTGTGATGATTTATAGTTAACTCAGATTTATTTAATCTTCCTATGCATTAACTCTGATAATGCTAAAAGGGCGATTTCCCATTTAACCATAAGTTGGTTTAGTTGGGGTAATTGCCAGTAACCTTCCCAGATTAGCCGAGACTAATTTTGGGAGTATTACATGGTGACTAAGGTTTTTCTAACCCTAGCTGTCCACCCCTAGTAGTAGTCCCACATTAACTAGTTCTCTCAAATCTCATAGTATTCTAAGCCTATAAATAGAGAAACCTTAAGCTCTTGCAAAATACACAACCACTAAAGTTCTTTAATATTTACTAAGAACTAATACTCTTGAGTTAATTCTCAAAAATATGTTTTAGTTTTGAAGAGCAAGGAAAGTGTCCACACTCTTGGTTATTGTCAAATATTGGTAAGAAGATTTGAAGATTTTGAAGAGCAAGAAAGAAATTTTTTGCCTAGAAGCCAATGAGTGGTTGTGATATTCAATTAAGCAATTATTGTTTTGCAATTTAATTTTAATAATGATGTGGCTCTTAAAATTACCATTGGACTTTTGATTAATCGTTATTAAATTTTGATCAAATAATAATTTTAAAAGTTGCATCATTATTAAAAGGATACAAAAATAGAGACTTCTAGAATTACTCTCTCATAAGAGCATTCACAATGGATAAGCTAAATGACATTTTTATCTAAAATAGCTCCTTAAATTGATAAAATATCATCTACATTGGAGAAGCTAAAAAAAATGTAGAATAAATATTTTATTAAATGAGCTAAAAAAAAAAGCTACATGTAGCGGCGCTATTCAAATAGTTATTTTCCTAAAATTTCTTCCCACATCTTTTTTTCTCCCACTATCTCTCCCAAAATTTTCTTCCCGCGTTTTTTTATTGTTTCTCTCACCTGTTTTCTTTTTTCTTTTTTTCAAAATTTTCTCCTACTATTTCTCTTTCACATCTCATTTTTTTTCAAAATTTTTTCCTACTATTTCTCTTTCACATCTCATTTTTTTTTCAAAATTCTCTCCTATTATTTCTCTTTTCACATCACTTTTTTCTCAAAAGTTGAAAAATAAGATATTTAAGAAAAATACAATCATTATAAAAAATTAAAAATTAAATGATATAGATAAAAATATAACTAATCGGATGTAGGAGGCCCTTAAAAAGTTATTAGCTAAACTAGATAAATTGAGTTTTGAAAAATTATTTAATATAAAAAATTAACTATTCCATTGTGAATGCCCTACTAGGTCAAGATCTTCCTGCGCCGGTTTGTTCTTTCTTGTATGGGGTATGCCTTTAAATGTATTTGTACTTATTTGTTATTTTAATTGAATTAATTATAACTTACCAAAAAACAAAGAGATGTGTTTCGCCATGCCACGTGTCGTTATCAAAGTCGGTTCGTTTTGAACCGCCATGACACGAGAACGTCGGGTAACTCCGATATCCAATTTCTTAACCCGAAAACCAGCCCATAGAGTAAGACGTTGGGGTTTGGTTGGGTTTCTCAGGCTATAGCGTCAGTAATGGTGGAAACAGGGAAGCAATCGGCGGTGAGTGTTTGAGTAATACTTGGCATCGAAGAGGATGGATGGCATTTCGTGGTGGTCGGCGAAGGCTATGTCGTTCAAGTTAAGCCGGAAATCGGAAGCCGCTTCCATTCTCAAAGCTTCGATTTCCTCCAAGCTCCCGGACTTCCTCTCTGATTACTCCGACGACGTTCTCGCCGTAAATTATTTCATTCCTTTCTCTTCCTTTTTCGTTCTTTTTGAATGAAACCTGAAATGCGCGTATCCAATGCCAATGCTTATGTAGTATCTGTTTGTTCTGTTCAACAAGCAGGAATACATAACGGTTCTAGTTTGCAACGGGAAGAGTCAATATCAGGCAAGGGAAGATTTGGACGCATTTCTTGGCGAGAGGGCTGCTGATTTCGTATCTTGGTATTTTCATTTCTTCAGTTGTTTCTTGCATTCGTAAATTGATAATGTAGAACGACTTGAATACGTAAATTCAACTGCGCTGTATTTTTTGTAGGTTATGGGATTTTCTCTTGAATCATGCTCATCAATCCAATGCCGACTTTGTTGCTTTATCAGATCCGCTAGATGTCGCTGCTCATCCGTACATGGTAACTTTTTTTTTTTTTTTCTGCATATTATGTGATAGATGATTGCTTAGTTTGTTCTGTAAGTATTTTCCTAACGTTGGTTTGCCCCAATGGCAGACCAAAAACGAAGGGGCCTCCAATGCTGGACATGAAAGCGCTCAGTGTAGCCATAAATCTAACAAGAAGGTTGGCAACAAACTAAATTTGAAGTTATGGGTCGTTCCTAGTGAAACACATTCTATCTTTTCGTCTAACCTGTGCATGAATAGATGCTCATTTCATTGTAGAGCAGGTTGTCAATCATGGCTCCAGTTGGTTACCTAACGAACGAGAAAAAACACCCTCTAGACATTTAGAATCCTCCCCATCAGGTGAGATTTCTTACCTTGCCAGACATATGCAGTATTCATTGCTAGAACTATCAGCATTTATGTTGAATACAATTCATTCTAACTTGGTAACAATGTAAAGACTAGTCACATTTTGTGGTTCCTCATATGCTGATCACAATGAGCAACTATGTTCATCTCTTCCTTTCAGAATATGCTCATCACAGACATTTTTCTGCCACTAGTATGACTGGAACCGGCCTTTGGGCACAACCGACAGGTGTGGTATCCCACTCCCACCACAGTGGAAGGCCACGTGTAGTGTTTGGGATAGACTGGGCAAGCCATGCGATGGCACACCTGAAGGGAGAAAGACTGTTGATGTGAGTGGTGTTGGTCTTATGAAGCAAGATGAGCAAGTAATTAACCAGCAACCATCAGTGCTTCCTGTGCCAAATGGTGAACGTAGTAGGACTGTGACAGGAGAAGTTCCTGGGCTTGGTAACAACAACCTTGCTGAGAGTAGAAAGTTCGATCATGTCTTGGGTACAATTTGCAAACATCATGCCGTGAGTAACATTGGACGAAAGAGACACTTTGGTGAAGTTGATGCTGGCCTTGGTTCCGGTCCAATTCCTTTGGTGGTTGAGAGAAATGTGGGTCTTCCATGCAAAGAAAATTCTCAGGATTTCAAGAAATCCAACTTGACCAAGGATTCCAAAACTACTACTCCAAATCTGGCTTCGGTATGCTTTCTGTCTGCCAAACCATGCTCATTTAAGAATGAATAAAAGCATGGTTGCTAATTGTAGCAAGCACAAATTGTGGGAAGTACCATGATATATATAAGGGTTAACTTGTAAAAGGAATTTATTTGTTGTTTTCCTGACGTATATGTCTTTTATTTGCATATTGGGAGAAGGTTTTACCTTGTTCAATGTTTTCATGTATACAGGAAGTTTTAGATGTGAAACAAAAACTGCATCAAATTGAGATGGAAATGTCTATGCTGCGATCAAGACAGGTGAAGATTGAAAAAGATGGAAAGCCCAACTTATTGTTGAATTCTAGTAAGTCCATTCCAGTAAATGCAGCAAGTTTCTAAAACATTGGATTTATTTGTGGTTTTATAGTTTTTCAGTTTTCTACAGAATTTGGAGCTGACTTGCCTGTAATTTTGTTGTAGTAAAAGAAAGGGGTGGGTGGTTGTGGTTGTGGGAAGGGGGAGGATGAAGTTACAGTCAGAGGTTCACAAACTTCTGACCTCTGCGGGGGAAATTTTCTTGGGGGTGTATTTTCTAATTTCTTTTGTTCTTTAACTCCTGGGCCTGGACACAATACTTTGTTTTACTTGTAAGTTCTGTGCTGACAATGAAGCATTTCTATAAAATGATAGTGTGTTCACATGTTGGTTTCCCTTGGGCTTTGGGTACCTGTTTATAGGATGAGAGAATGGAATTGTATGTTTCGAGTGTAGTACCAAAATACAGCTGTTTATGTAGTGAGCTTAACTAGTTGACGGTTGAATATCAGTGAGTTTATTGTATTGTACCAAATGGTCAAGATCATGCAGGATTTTTTTTCACTTGCCTGTTTGCAGGTCCGTCGAAGCTTCCGGAAGAAGATAGTGAATCAAGAACTGTGCTTGTGACAAATGTAAACGCAGAGAAACTTTTTATATGCCTTTTTTTCAGTATTAAATCCTCTTAATTGCTTCCTAGATAGTTATACAACGTAGTCTGGTTTAGTTGTCCATTTGAGTCAGACTTATTGATGCATGTTCTTTGGTAACTGTTATTTAGGCCTATGCCTGGCCTTTTGTTCCTAAGTACAGTCTAGAAAAATATCATCAAACTATTTGACAGATGGAATGGCCGAAATGTTTTTGAGGATTTGTTGCATAACACTTTTTCTTAAATGGCTACTAAAAATCAATTGAAAACTAGATATCTTATCCTTTACTATTCAGAGCAAGATCATATTGCTTACATTCCCACACATTAGGCCTATTTGGTGCAAATGATCAGGTAGCCCCTACTATGGTTTTTGCAGACATCTGCTTAACTCTCCTGTATCATAATCTGAACCAAATTTAATGATATTAATTGGAAAGGCATATTATGATTGTAGGTAAAGATCTGAAAATATTTAAATTTTCAATCATTGCCATATGAGATGTCAAGAAAGTAATTAACATTTAAGCATTGAGGAGACTAACAGGAAATCAAAAGGCCAAGTTTATAGGCTTTTCACTGATGCTGATAAACAATGCAACAGTGTAGCCAGCTTGGCACAACATAATTTATTAGTAATGTTTTTGTTTTCGTCCAATAGCAGATCGGCATTGGATGGATGCTTGTTGTCTGGAGATGGTGCCAGAGTGACATAGGGCAGCAAAGGAAAATATCTGGCAGCAGCAAAATGAAAGGTTTCTTTATTTAATTTGTAAAAGAGATTAGGAAAACATTGGGGTCAAAACTTTCTGAAGGTTGGGAAAAGGAAATAGAGGGTTTCGTGGGTTGTAAGTTGCTGGAAGCAAGAAGGGTTGCAGGATTTTCTTGCAGCAGGTTATTTAAGGATCTTAGGGTTTGCTTGGGATTGAAATTAATTGTAGAGAAAGGATTTGGGTTGTGGGAGAATAGTTATGAAATTCTAAAGAAATTTGTAGCTAGTCTCGAAGCCCCTTACTTATTTTAAGGTGGGGCAGGTGGCAAAGGCTGCCAGTTAATGGGGTGCACGACAGAAGGAAATATTCTCTTTGATTCCGCTTGATTAACGATAGGTGGAGTAGAAAGCCTTAAAGAGAAAGCTGTAGCAATTGTAGAAGTTACTACTTACAATAGGCGGGGGGCAGAGACTAGCCCGATTGTGAAAGTCATGAGAGATAAATGACGCAAGACGTTTATATATTGTCTTGAGAGATTCCAAGTGAAGATGCTAGACAGGAATTTAGGGTTATGACTATTGGAGTATAGTATAATAGGGAGGATTTCTTTCCTTAAGCATAAAACTTCAACTTGTGAGGCGTTTTCACTACACAGGAAAAAACTTGAATTAGATATTTGAACCCCAAGGGGTTGGCCCAAGTAGTGAAGGCCTTGGTCTTGAGGGTTTGCTCTCTTCAAGGTCCAAGGGTCAATACCTCATGGGTGCAAACTGTTCTTTAGGGCCATCGGACTGGGGGTTTGCCCCTTGATTTAACCAAGGTACACTTGCGAGAAACTCCTTGTCGAGGGCCTATGCACCCCCGGGATTAGTCGGAGCGAAGCTCCGAACACCCGGTGCCAATCAAAAAAAATAATTGTGATAAATAAACGGTATCAAACCTAGACTTCCTTAAGCGTTACATCTAGGGTTTTGTCATTATCACACCTCATGTTTGGAATGAAAGCATTACATCAATGTAGACAGAATTTTAGAAGAATATTTTTTGGCATCATGGTTATATTTTCTAAGTATCATGCCTAAGGTTTCTTGTTATCACATCTGGTGGTAGGGGTGAAAGCAGCATTACATCAATGTGGACAGCATTCTAGTAATCCTATTTCTTTTAGGACAAAAGCTCCAAGAGATTAGCCTATGGAGGATCCAGATTAGGCCTTAAATTTTTAAGTTTTATTTGTTTGAGTGCATTTCAAACTAAGTGACAAGGAATTGTTTCCTTAAAATTTCAATATGAGCTGTTATTAGAAATGGGGACTTCCCAATTCCATATTTATGTTTTACACAAGTCCCCTTCCTTGTGCACGGGTTTGTGCTTGAGCCTTTGTACAAAGGTTGTACCTGTAAACCAACCCCCTAAGGCGAAATAGGCACAAGGAAAGAGCAATAGACCGGACCAACCTACAAAAATGAAACGGTCCCTCCGTAACCAGTCATCCATAATATCAAATAAACCATTTTCATCTTTGGTAAATTTACCAAGGGCTATAATTATAGCAAATCTGATCCTTTTGTTTCTTTTGTGCCGTTGCCATTGTCTGATAAAAAATCGACTTATTAAGCATGGCTTGTTTTGGAATATCAGGTACATTTTGCTGGAGCCAATAAAAAAGCGTTATCATTGTACTTTGCCAAATGTGGGGCAGTGGTCAATGTGGTGACTTTGACTGACAAATCAACTGCACAGCAAAGAGGGTAAATGAAATTCCTTCATCTCTACTTTGATGGTCACTACGTAGGTACATGTTCTGTTTATATATTGTATCTTTTACAGACAGGTTAGTGAATTTAATTCTCTTTTAGGTCTGCTTATGTTATATTTGCCAGTAAGGAATCTGTTGGCAAAGCATTGGAATTGAGTGGAGCTCGATTTTTTTCAAGGCCCATAAAGGTAAACAAGTACTGATACCTCATATAATCTCTATTTGGTTGATCATTGATGTGCTGAGATATGACTAGATCAGAATTATGAACTGAGAAAAGGCTGAACTGGGGCAGTCTTATATAGATCAACTCCTGTTATATAATTTTTTCTGATGACTTGATTGAGGTTGAGATATAGAAAACCAGATTGTTGTAACAAATCAAATGATGAAAGTTATTCTCAATGTCCTCTCAACGTTCCCCCATTCCTCGACCTGCATATTAAGATTTGCAAATAAAGAGACACACTGCAGCTAGCGTGAATCCCTCGTGGACCTAACAATCTAAATGGCTTTATGAGAAATTAAGATGCATATTTTCTTTTTCAATTATCCTTGTACTTGGTGTGTAGGTGGTAAGGAAGGCAGAACTAGCTGGTGCAACATTAGGACCAAGCCAGCTTGCTGGGAGTCCATGCGAAGCACCTTTAACTCACATCAATAGAAATTTTACTCCCAACAAACTACAGTGGCGAAGGGCATCCACCTCTGATCCATCAGGACCATCAGTGCCATCAACTGTTATAGTGAACGTAGCTGCATCTTCTGCAACAGCTTCCTAGTTCACCTGCATCACTTGGAACCAGAGAAGTGAATTCTTCGTCTGGAGAGCACCCTGCCACTTCCTAATTTTTTAGATAATCACATTTACTAGTTGGTTGCAAAGTCTTGAATCTTTTTTTTGTTGGCGGGGGGTGGGGGGATGGGGGGGACAAATCTCATCAATGGGAGGGATACTATTGATCTTAGTAGATGTTGCCCATAATGTGGTGGTAGTTGGATGTACGGAAGTTTGATCAGCAGTAGCTTGGTTCGAAAAACCTAGTTAACCTTTGAAATGATTAGATTAATGAATCAGGATGCAAAATTCTTTTCGTTCATATGCACTTTGTTTTGTTGATTTTGTTGGTAGTTGGGTAGGAGCAACAATTCTCTTTTTAATTTTGATGGTTTGAAGATGATTTGAAAGATTTTGATTTATTGGCAAGAATTGCTGCCCTGTGTGCTTCATTTGAAGGCAATATTATTGATAAGTGGTTGATTTCTCTCAATTGGTGGCGTTGCCTTTGCGTAGAAACCCTGTCACACTTTTTTTTTGGTAGACCATCCTGTCTCACTTATAACCTTCAATATTGACTCTGAGAAATCTCACCATGTCGGCGCTTTGCCTCGCTTGTACTTCAAATCAAATATCTTTGTTGCGTGGAAACGAAAAGACAACAATTCAACCACGCAAATTCATTTGAACGTCCAAACACTGCATTAACTACATGGAAGATATTTTCCTCCTTTTTTCTGATTTTGGATAAGATAGTGATACTACTTACAACATGCACAAGTTGGTCTCCTTTGACTTCTATAGAATACATCAAATTGAATGCACGAAAATGGCAGTCATGGCAACCACGGATTATATCCATGGACAGCTTCATGACATTAATTTCATCTAACTACCCATCTCTGTCTCTCTTCCTTACTCCAAACCATGGCTTTGCTCTCTGTTTGGTAGCTGAGAAAGTCCTTTATATGGCCCTAGGAATCCTACAGGAAAAAACATTTATTTGACACATGCTGAACGTTGAAGGTAAATGATGAAACTCAAAAGTATAAGAAAGAGATTAAGGTCAGCCAGTGTGATAAAAAGCCAACGTTCCTGTCTTCCTAATTAAACTGCATTCCATACACATCAAACATTTCTTTCTGTATAATATATCAATAGACACTTCCTAAAAAGCAATTAAACAGGGAAAACAAAATATAGAAGATAGAGAGTATATATATGGTTGCTACTACTTGGGTTCGACTTTTGCCGAAATTGTGTATCCACCACTGTAATCAAACGCATCACTGTCACTCACATCCTTTTTTGGCAAAGAGTCATTGTAAGGATGCTTAAAAGCAGCCTTTGAAGCTCCAAAGTCTGTGGCAGATGATGATGCAGAAGTAGTAGTGTCTGTAGCCAAGCCGTCGTTCTGTAAGATTGTTTCAATGGCCTTTACCACTTCACTCATTGAAGGACGGTCTGCAGCTGTATCTTCAAGGCATTGCATGGCCAGCTCCAAGAACCTTCCAAACCCTATAAGATTAGGTGTGTTTATGATGGATGAATCTATCATGTTCTTCAAGCCGTAGTGTTCTTCATCGTTCTTATCCATTGCCATTCGCACCTCCCGGACGATGTACCTTCCCTTCTCGATCGGTTGCTTTGCCGTTACCAGTTCAAGCATAACCACCCCAAAACTGTATACATCACTCTTCTCAGTTAATTGTTGAGTCAGGTAGTATTCTGGATCGAGGTAACCCTGCAAGCACAAGCCATTTTGCAGACGAATTTCAAGAGAGGTTCTTGTTAATGGAGAATCTACTGTGAAATTTAATAAAAGCATGCATGAAAATGAAAAATGAAAAATGAAGTGAAATTGATGTTAATATGTATTGGGAATTGGGCTGACAAGGCTACATAGCCCACAAAACACACCTACGAAGGCCCAAAACTGGTTAGCAAGTAAAAAGCGGGTTCAAAGACCCGGTTCCACGTATGGAGATCTGCTCTAATAGCAATGAAGTGCACACCAAGCCAAGTAACCACATTCAAACCCATTATGCTAAATACAATCCTAAATAAGGGATGTCGGGTGCATAAGCCTAAACCTTTGTGGAGGAAAATCCCACGATCAGGCTCGAACATGGCATGGAAGCAGTCATACTCATAATACTAAAAGTCTAAAACCGATAAGCTCCAACAAAGTAAGAGGGACTTTTGGCCCTAAGCTCTAAACTCAGACTTAAGTGCATTCATATTTCTTTTTTAAACACCATACTGACTTATGCATCGAAGCTATCCCCGCTGACACCAACCAGCAATCTCTCACGCTTACATTCTTTCTCTTTTTACAAATGTGAATTAATAGAGTATCTGGCAATAGGAAACTGTTCTAACAATATGAAAATTAATCTTTGCTTGAATAGCTAGATTAATTTTGTTTGTCTCCTCTACAATTTTTAAATGCAGGAAGACAAGGTAACTGCTCAATGAAACATATCAGATTGAAGAGCTGTGTAAGGCAAGAGATTCTGTGGTAATACTTACCAGTGTGCCTTTAACTTGAGTGGAAACATGCCCTTTGGAAGTGTCCGATACCAGTTTAGACAAGCCAAAATCTGCAACTTTTGCTGTTAAATTTTCATCCAATAGAATATTGGTGCACTTAACATCTCTGTGGATTATGGGAGGATTAGCAAGCTCATGTAGGTAAGCTAGTCCTCTAGCTGAGCCAAGTGCAACACGAAGTCTTCTCTTCCAATCAAGATGAATGTTAGATCTCCCTACAACTCATATTTATACAAATAGTTTCCTATTAGACTTTGAAAAGAGGTGGCTATCAAGTTTTTTACTGTTACCAACGAAGCAAGCTCTCATAGATTGTGGATATACAGTGTAGATTATTCAAATAAGCTTTTGGTTGATTGAAATAAAGTGAATTGTACCTGCCAAGCTCTCCCTAAGCGTCCCATTAGGCATATATTCATAGACTAGCATCTGCTCTCCTTGTTCAAAACAAAAACCCACAAGGGCAACAAGATTCTTGTGATGAACTCGCGAGAGCAACTCAATTTCAGTCTTGAACTCAAGTCCACCCTGCATTGATCCATGCTGAGCTCTTTTGATTGCCAAAACTTGTCCATCGGAGAGTATCCCTCTATAAACCTTGGGAGAACCATTAAAAACATCAGTTAGCAGTGACTAATGTTGATTAAATACTAGGATGGTCAGAAAAAATATAAAAGAACAGATTAAATACTGGGAAATTTACCTTGCCATACCCTCCTGAGCCTATCTCATTACTGTCAGAGAAATTGTTGGTGCACTTTTTGAGTTCATCATAAGAGAACCATCTTGCTCCCTTTAATTGTGGTGCACCCCCACTGTCTTTGCCACTTGGTGCCCAGGAAGCTGGAAGAGAGGGAAGATTAGCCACACAAGCCAACAATTTGTCTGATGTTTAATCTTCCCTACAACATATAGATGCCTGAATCTTGGATTACACAATAACAAAGATTTTATGTAGTAATTACCGAATGGTCTACTCATTCCAATGGCTTTTTCTGCACGTTTCTTTTGCTGAACAGCATATATCCCTACCCCCAGAAGGACCAGAACCAAAATAGCACTGCCAACTGCTATCCCAGCAATCAAACCAGTGCTAATGGAAGTTCGTTTGTCTGAGTCTGAAGAAAAATATAACTTTATCAGAGAAGAGAGAGAGAGAGAGAGAGAGAGAGAAAAGAGAGAGAGATGAGAGATGAGAGTATATGCAGATATGATTTGAACAACCTTGAAAAACGTAAGGAGATGGTATAAAATAGTAGGGTCCAAAATCTTTAGGCGGTTTGAAAGTTTGATTACTCAAATCAAACCCAATTTTCTGAATCTCTGATCTATTAAAATATTTTCCTTCTGCTGGAAAGAGAGCCAGCTGCACTTGAAGATAGTCGTCAACATTGAAGAAGGGGTTTTGAAGGGAAACAGAACCGGGAGTGAGGCCCAGTGCCCTCCACATGCTCATTTCAAGTGAGTGAAACATAGTTACATTGGACAATTCCCTGAAAAAGGGTCCTCTGAAGTATAATGTGCCTTCATATGGGTAAGCACATTCACAACTCTGAGGGCTGAGCTTCTGATCAAGTGGACATGATTTGCTTCCACAAGTAGCAAGGCTGGTAGAATAGGGCTTTGTAGTTTGTTCCTGAAGCTGGCAGTATTTGGTATTCGAGAGATTGGGGGAACACGCTGGATTTCCAATCAATCTGAAGTATGTATAACTGACAGATAAGGTTGATGACTAGGAGAAAATACAAATATCATTCAAGCTGAAGATTAAAGGCCATAAGCTTTCTCACATTAGTATCTTTGTGTAAACAGCGCCAAGCGTTACTGAGGTTATGCGGTTGTTTTGCAAATCAACAAGCTGCAATTGTGGGCTGATGTCTTTATCCATGTTCAATGTGTCATTAAATTCATTGTTCCTCAATTTCCTGAGAATGTAAAGGAATTGAATCGTCAAACTTACAGTTTCTCTTTATTGTCAAATTCTAATGCTCCCTCCTGTCCAAATCAGAACTTACACTTGCTGTATATGTGGAAAGCTGAAGAGTTCTTGGGGGACAGGCCCTTGAAGCGATCCATATTCCGTAACCCTGTGCCACAAATCACAAATCACACATTAGCATATGCTATAACTCAAGAAAGTTATTAGATCTCTTATTAGCATGATCTTTTTGAGAGATGCAGGGAGAGTTTCGGGGCTTGTTTGCTAATGCTTTTTAGAATATATTTTTAGCTTTTTGGTTGTGAGACATAAATATAAAAATAGTTTTTAGTATTTTGTTTATTGAAATGTTTGTAGCAGTCATAAAAAGCATTAGCAAATGAGCTTGGATCTTCGACCTACTAAAGACTTACAGAGTGGTGAGTGATGGTAAGGTTGAGAACCAAGCTGGAGCTTCGGATGGGTCAAAGGAGTTGTTACTAAGGTCCCTGTAAAAGTAAGCCATCGAGTAAGGTTATTCAGTTCATGAAAAGAACAAGTTAAAGAAATGGCAACCCCATGTCATCCACTTACACATAATTGAGGGTGGCCATTTTACTCAAGTCTGGAAAAGGGCCAGTCAGATGATTGCAGGCTAGATTCCTAAGGAAGACACAACAGCATGAACAAGAAGCTAAGCAACCTCCAATATTATTATACTAAGACAGCATCACTACATACTGCTAAGAAGAAAATACCCACAATTCATAGATGTGTGTAAGGTTGTTGAGATTTGATGGGACATGTCCTGTCAGAGCATTTCTGTCGAGCCGACTGTTGCAATTTGGAACAGTTTAACTCCAATGAATGTGAGGGAATTAGGACATTTAGTGAAGAGAAGGTGTAGCTGAAAAAGGTTGAATTAAGGTGGGTTTCACTCACAGAACCTCAAGAGTCTGTACAAGTCCCAATGTTGATGGTATACTTCCAGAAAGTTGGTTTCCATCAAATAATCTGTCACTCGACCACAATCATTTAGAAGGAGAAAAACAGGGAAAAAAAAATTTAATATAAACCGATGGGTAGTATCAGCAGCTTACACGTGAATCAGTACCATCTTAGAGCTGAAAAGTTTGGCTGGAATGGGACCTGAAAGCTGGTTCTTGTTGAAATGGCTGCAAGTTTGTAGGAATCAAGCCATTGTTTGTGCCAAAATCAATGTTCTAAACATATTGGAAAAAAAAAAACAAAAAACAAAAAAAAACTCACAAGTGTTTAATCTTCAGAAGGAGGTCCAAGCCTGGGGTAGTGGGGGTTGATATTGGGAGGGGTCCTGTCAACTGATTATCTGCCAGGTCCAGCCAGTAGAGTTTGGAGAGATTCCCCAAAGATGGAGGTATTTTTCCAGTGAAGTTGTTTGAATTGAGAGCCCTGGGAGGGAGTGTAGTGCTGAATAAAGCAGACAAAGCCCCAAAAAAAAAAAAAATCCCATATTCATTCATGAAGTACTATGAGACAACTTTGGCAGTTCTTACAGGAAGGACAGCTCTGCAAGTTTCCCCAACTCATTTGGAATATCACCACTGAAGCCACAGCCAGCTAGGATTCTGAAAGATGAAAAACAAAAAAGTACATGCTTGTCTGAGTGTATTGAAATATATAAATTACTTAAAAGAGTTGGATGAAGGGGGATCATAGGGAAATTAGCTTGCTTATTATTGGATCTTACAAGATGTTTAAATTTTGTAGATCTCCCAGCCGCGGGGACAGAGAGCCTGTGAGGCCTCGGTTAAATGACAGGTCCCTGGAAATTGAATAAAATCACCATTTCAATGAACGGAACAGACATGCTAATTAAGAATGAGACATGTCCAAAAAAAAAACAGAGCAGAAGAATCTGTTTTTGTGTACACCTTGTTATCTACTGGAAACTTGATGCAGGTATTTGCAATGGTTCAAAGAAGAAGAAGAAGAATACTCACAAGGATCTCAGTTCAGAGAGCTCTCCAATGTCACCACTGAGTTGTCCTTTTAGGCCCATGGTTGATAATCCCCTGAGAATAATTGAAAACAACAAAATCGACAGAGGACCAAAAACAGAAACAAAAAAAGGACAAGGAAGATGAAAATGTTCAAGAAACACTAAGAAATGGAGGCAGTAAGTAAATAGAAGGATATTTACAATGCAGTCACCCGAGAATTGTTGCAGGTAACTCCTTCCCAGGGTGTTCCACAAGGATCATATGAATTTCGCCAGCTTGGTGGTGTGTGCTCCCACGACTCCTTCAGGGATTGGAGTGCAGAGGCTGCACCAATATAAATTTAATCATTTGCTTGATACAAGGAAACTATATGTAGCATAAATTTGACAGTAGAAAGTATAGATGGGAGTTAGCAGTACTAGCTATAGATAATACAAAATAAACACTACCACCACCATTGCCTTACATTACGATCTTGAGTGTCTTACATGATTTAAGTACAGTTTAATCAAGTACATATAAACTCTTTGTCACCCTTTTCTTATAAGTCGATTTTCAAGGGGTGAGTTCTACACATTGTGTGTATCATTTGGCATTAGAGTCAACTATCACGTCAAATATGGGATCAGATGCAATTCGTCGAATATGAGATTAAATGTGTTGTGGCTTTGCGGTCAAGTTACAGATAAAGCAATCTATATGCTAGATTAAAATGTACTATGCATGAATAATATTAATTCCTAAATATTAAAAGATGAGTAGAGCTGCAAAAAAACCAAAAAAAAAAAAAAAAAAAGGCTATCATCATATTAATGTCAATAGAGTGAGTTACTGTGGATGTCAATCGTGGAGCTAAGTGGTACATTACGATTCTTAATATCTCACATGGCTTAGGTACAATATTATTATATGTGTATAAGCTCTTGCGCATCCTTCCCTTACAAGCCACATTTCAATGACAACTTTAACACAATTTGTATCACCTTCCCTAAAGAATATTTCAACATGTATTTTCTTAAATCACTATGCTTCTGACAAATTATCAGTTATCCAAAAGCTAAACGGACAAGAAGAGATAAATTTATCATTACTTTAACACCTTTTACAAGTCTCGCTATAAGATTGTTTGTAGAAGAATCGTTAAAAATGTTGTACACAGTAGAGCTATAGCAGATCGTGCAATTTCTAGTAAACTGCAGCCGCTAATCGAAGAGTAGTAGCTCTCATGACAAATAATATGTTTTTTTTATCATACAGACAAACATCGTGCTGGTAAGACAATTCTACAGAGAAAGAGAGGCAAACATTTTACAAATCAGGGCGACAGATCAAAATGAAAGAACATATATATATATATATAGAGAGAGAGAGAGAGAGACAGAGACAGAGAGAGAGGGTAGACATATATAAAAGGTGTGCACAAAGAATACAACAAGAAGCATGGTGTACTTACTATCACGAGGATCTGTAAGCGAGTTAATGAGGTGCATTCCAGCAGAAAAGAAAGCAAGAAAGAGCAGCAACTGGGTGCCTCCCATGGCGGCTGCTGCAAACTAATCTCTCCAGGTATTACGACAAGAAGAAACAACTACAGAAGACAATTCTTCCTCGTAAAAGACGGCATAGCCTTGACTAGCTATTGTCGGAAGGCGTGATTAGCGGATGAGGCTGAGGACGCAGACACTTGCTTTAAGAAAAATAAATAAACAAGATATCTCATGAGCAGAAAGGAAAATATGTGTCCTTTTCTGCATTTTTTTTCTTTTCTTTTCGGAAGCAATTGATTTCCCTTGTCTTTGAAGCCAATTAATCTTAGCAATTAATTCCTTCCCACTAGTCCACTGCCAATGGGATAAGGATTCTGTCCAGTTCCTCTCTCTTTCTAATAATGAAGAAGGATTTGGACGTTTTAACGTTTTGCTGTGGCAGCACTCCGCCAGCCTCTGCTGGCATGCGGTCTAACCACGACCACAAACATCATCATCATCATTAAATGCTTAGTTAAGTAACATAAAGTCTGGCGGTTGGGTGTTGGGTAATAATGGGTCCCATTTCCACATTATAGTTGAGATATGATAGTTTGCACTCACAAGGAGACCGATTTGATTTGTACAACATTTTTTGTTTTTGTTTTTTGTTTTTTTGATAAAAAATTTGTTTGTTGTCTGAAATTACTATAATATTGGACATATCATGTGCATGTCATATTATATACGTGTAGTCTAATTTACATTAAATATAATTTAGGTTTGTTAATGAGATTTATGCAGACGATTTAAGTCACTTATAATGATGATATATCGTGATTATGGAAATTGAGACTTCTTAGTGATATGTTGATGTGGGTACAATGCACCGAAGTGGACCACGTGAATTTTTATTTTATGAAATACTGTTAATAAGAATAAATTCAACTCACGAGTACTTATCATCATATATATATATATATATATATATATATATATAAGCCAAGTTTTAAGTTAGAGATTGTTTAAAATTATGACACTTATCCTTAATCCATTTTTTTTGTGAACTGATTTGCTTTAAGAGTGCCTATAATTATGACACATGGCATTTTAAAGAGTAAAGAAGTTTTGGGCATTTAAAATGTAGTGGTTTTATTCATAATGCATTTAATTGTTTTAATAAAGAAAACAAAAATGTTTCTAAATTTTATCTTTCTCTCTCTATTTCACTTTTTATCTTCTATTGCTTTCTGTTTATATCGTCATTGTGAGACAATTAAAACTTAAGATTTTATTTAGAATGCATTTAATTGATGTCTTAATGGGAAAAAAAAAAAAAAAGTTCCCATGTTCTCCCATTATCTCTCTATTTTTTTTTTTTATCTTCTCTGACTTTCTGTTTGTATTCTCAGTGTAAGACAATTAAAATGTATGGATTTTATTGGGAATGCATTTAATTGATGTCTTAATAAAAAACAAAAACAAAAACAAAAACAAAAAAACAAAACAAAATAAAACAAAAAAACAAAAAGACAAAACAAAACAAAAGGTTCCAAGTTCTCCCTTTATATCTTTCTGTTTATTTTTCTTTTTTATTCTCTTGCTTTCTATTTATATTTCAATGTTATTTTGTAAATTTTACACTTAATTTAGAAAAAGACGAGAATGAGTTTCCAATCATTTTTTCTCAATGAAAGAAGAACAAAGTTTTCCTCCAAACTGGTTGAAGGAATCTCTTTCAACCTAGTATATAAAAATGACATGTATTCCTTGAACCTGAGAAATACACATGTTTTTTAAAAGTATGGTCAAAGTTAAAATAAATTTTATTAAAAACTCATATACATTTCACATGTTATTAAAAAAGTGACACATGTCACTTTTATAGATTAGGTTGGAGGAAATTCCTTCAACCAAATTTGGAAGAAAACTTTGTCCATGATAAAAAAATAGACTACAATTTTTTTTTTTTATTATTATAATTGCGACATGTGTCTTAAACTCTTTGTTTTTTTTGGAGTGAACCGTCCTCTTAAAAAGTGCCTATAATTGTACACACACATGGTGCTTAAAGAGTGAAGAAGTTTTGGGCATTTAAACGCAAGAGTTTTATTTGTAATACCTTTAATTGTTTTAATGAATAAAACAAAAAGGTTTCCAAATTTTCTCTTTCGCTCTCTATTTTTCTTTTTATCGGTTTATATCATCAATGTGAGACAATTGATACGTAGAAATTTTATTTAGAATGCATTTAATTGATGTCTTAATGGACAAAAAAAAAAAACAAAAGTTATATGTTCTCCCTTTATCTTTCTATTTTTCCTTTTTATCTTCTCTTACTTTCTGTCTATATCCTCAATATGAGACAATTAAAATGTATGGGTTTTAGTTGGAATGCATTTTATTGATGTCTTAGTAAAAAAAATAAATAAATAAAAGGTCCCCAAGTTCTCCCTTTATCTTTCTTTGTTTATTTTTCTTTTTTCTTCTCTTATTTTTTATTTATATTTCAATGTTATTTTGTAAATTTAACACTCAATTTAGAAAAAAGACGAGAAGGAGTTTCCAATCGTTTTTTTCTCAATGAATAAAAAATATAGACTACAATTCTTTATATATATATATATAACAGTTCTTTTCAATTATACTAGTATTTTCATTATTTTCCATTATTTTTATCCTTATCTTGTGGTTATGTTTTTCCAATTTTCTTTTGTATCCGTTATATTTTTTATTTCAAATTTATATATTATTTTTATTCAAATTGATTTCTTCTCTTTTGTAAATTTTACAATTAATTTGGTAATATATTTAATTTTCTTAATGACGAAAACAAAAGGTTCTTAAATTTTGTCTTTTTGTCTCTATTTTTTTTTAATATATATATGTCTTCTATTGCTTTCTATTTATATCCTACAATTAAAGTATAGGGGTTTTATTTATAATACATTTAATTGATGTCTTAGTGAAGAAAACAAAATGTTCCCAAATTCATTCTTTCTCTATCTCTCTTTATTTTTCTTTTTTCTTCTTTCTTTCTATTGATATTTCAATGTTATTTGTAAATTTTACACTCAATTTAGGGGGAAAAAGAAAAGAAAAAAAAAGGAGAGTAGGAGAGAGTTTTCAATTATTGTTTCTAAATGAACAAATATACTTTGGTTCTTTTCTCTTTTTTCTTTTTTCTTTTTCTTTCTTTCTTTTTTTTTTTTTTTTTGGTTGCTAGAATAGTTCTTTTGAATGCAAAATCAAAAAGAAATTGGAAAAAAAAAAAGGGAAAAAAAGAGTGAAAACTTTGCTCAATTTTGTACTTGAATTGAACTGAATGGCCCTCATGTCGATCGATCTCTCTTCTTTTCTAGTCAATTCTTTCAAAAGTTACAAATATTGTCAAGAAGGACATGGTTCAACCTTCAGGATATTGCATGCCACAGAAAATTGTTAAAACAATCCTAAAAAAGGCCATGAAATGGGCCCCCATATTGGAATGTCTATATCTTTAAATTGACAGGATTGGAAGGCAAATTGGCAACCCTAGTACATGTTGCCAACACAACAGCAAAACCCACTAGTAATACAAGCTCCGCATATTCCATCTTGGAGATAGAACAAAAAGCTGCACAGTTGTTGCATTTTGACCAACGTGACGTGACGTTAAACTTTGTTTTTTCTTTTTTTTCTTTTTTTAAAAAAAAAAATTGATTAAAATTACAAAGTTGACATTTCACTTAACGATATATACCATTTGTAGCGCTTTTTGAAACCGACACCGTCATTTGATAATGACCATAACCGCATGCACTAAATCTACATTTAACCTTAAATAATAAATTCTTAACCGTTAAATGTGAGACAAATGACAATAATTAAATGAGTGCTTCACTTTTGTCCGACAATGCTTCACAGTTGAGTGGTAAGTTTTGACTTAGAGAATGCTTAGAATTGCGATACGTATTTTGAACACATTTGTTTTTGTGAGTGAATCGGTATTCTTAAATGGGGTTTGTTAGGGGTTCTCTCTATAGTGTTCTCCTATCGTTCTCCCAGTCTTACGTAGAACATAATTTTAAAAATAAAATTGTAATACCATTTTTTTTCTAATAGATTAATTTTTATGAGTTAATAATTAGGTTCTAATACTTTAAAATTTATTTTTGGATTCAAAACAAAAACCTAAGGGTGGAAGGCTAACCCTTTAGGGATGATATCACCAAAAATAGATTTGATCATCATAAATTTGATGCTAATGCCTCAATTTTGGTGCTAATACCTCACAAATTTGGTGCTAATGCCTTAAATTTGATGCTAATACTTAAAAAAAACCAGTGGTGGAGGCCACTACAATTTTATTTTTTCTTAAATCATGTTTTACGTAAAACTAAGAGAACACCAAGATAACCTACGGGAAGAACCCCTAGCATTTTCCTTCTTAAATAGTACCTATAATTGTGGCACATGACATTTTAAAGAGTGAAGAAGTTTTGGTCATTTAAAATGTAGGGGTTTTAGTTGTAATGCATTTAATTGTTTTAATGAAGAAAACAAAAAGGTTCTCAAATTTTCTCTTTCTCTCTCTATTTTTCTTTTTATCTTCTCATGCTTTCTGTTTAAATCCTCGATGTGGGACAGTTAAAAGGATTTGCTAGAGGTTCTCCCCGTAGTGTTCTCCTAGCATTCTCCCAGTATTACATATGACATGATTTAAGAAAAAGTAAAATTGTAATACTGTTTTTTTTTTTTTTTTTTGCCAACAGATTAATTTTTATAAATTATAGTTAGGTTTTAATGTTTTAAAACTTGTTTTTTGATTCAAAACTAAAATCTAAAGGTGAAAAGTTAACCCTTAAGGGATGGTATCACCCAAAATAGATTTGATCATTCTAAATTTAGTGCTAATACCTCAATTTTGGTGCTAATGTCTCAATTTTAGTGCTAATGCCTTAAATTTGGTGCCAATGCCTAAAAAAACTGGTGGTGGAGACACTACAATTTTATTTTTTCTTAAATCATGTTTTATGTAAGACTGAGAGAACACTAGAAAAACACTACAGGAAGAACCCTTAGCATTTTCCCAATTAAAACATAGGGATTTTATTTGGAATCCATTTAATTGATGTCTCAATAAAAACAAAAAACAAAAGGTTCCCAAGTTCTCCCTTTATCTCTTTATTTTTCTTTTTATTTTCTCTTCCTGTCTATTTATATCCTCAATGTAAGACAATTAAAACATATGAGTTTTATTTGGAATGCATTTAATTAATGTCTTATTGAAAAAAAAAAAAAAAAAAAAAAACAAACAAAAACAAAAACAAACAAACAAACAAAAAAAACTAAACAAACAAACAGAAGGTTCCCAAGTTCTTCTTTTATCTCTCTCTTTATTTTTCTCTTGCTTTCTATTTATATTCCAATGTTATTTTGTAAATTTTACACTCAATTTAGAAAAAAGAAAAGAATTGTAGTCTATTAAGAAAAAACGATTGGACACTGTAACAACCTAGATTTTAAAACTCTTATTGAAATAATATTAAATAGATTAAAATGATAATAAATAAATTAGAGTAATGATATATGAATTAACGATATTAAACAACTATTTGGTGTTAAGGATATATATTACATTGATTATTGATCTTTTTTGAGTATCACTTTAATTCTCAAATTTAGCTTCATAAGTATGTTCAAGGGCATAATTAAACCCAATTTAGTAAATAAATTATTTATATTAATGTTTAGTGAAGTCAAAAAAATTAATTTGAAACTTTTAGTTTTTTTGCCTAAAAAGCAGTGTTTTAATTTTCATATTGTCTAATAAAGATTAAAATTACTAAGAAATGGTATCAAGGCTAGCCACTTTTGTTGAAAGCTTGAAGTCTTCTATTAATGAGGTTATTAGAAATATCATGATAATTTAATAATGCAAGTAGGCAAGTGGGAATGCAAGTAGTTTAAAGTCTAATTGAGTGGGAAATTTTGTAAGGGTCAAAAACTAATTCAAACAAACTCGGATGAAGTTGAATCAAAAATATAAAATGTTTGTCTCAGAGTCCCCTATTTACCTTCAAAATTTCATATCAATCGGAGTACGTTTGGATATCTAAAAATAGATCGGAGTGCACTGCCCTCATGTTGGACGAAAATGCTAAGGTGGACTAAAATCATGGAATGTGGACTAGGTTCATCCTTTTAGTTGAATACATCTCAACCCTTGGATTAAAAGTATGAAAATAAATCCTAACCATTCATTCTCTTATAGATAGAAGCTTGTATTTAATCCTTAGTCAAAAATATTAAATTGAATCATAGTCATTCATTCTCTTATAAATAGGAGCCTAAGTAAATTTATTTTTTCACTTGAACTCTTTTACTTTCTTAGCAAGAAAAGATTGCTTGCTCCTCCTTTCATTCTTTTTCTTAGCTCTAATTAAAAAATCATATGGCCTAAATCTTTCTATAGTGTTTAAGTGTCCTTACTTTTCTAAACTAGTTACCTAGAGAAGATTTGGTGGAGTTTTACTTCAAGGTTTATTGGGTAAGTGTTTCTTGTGTAATTATAATGATTTATGGTTTGTATTATTTGTTCTCATCTAATTGTTTAAGACCCAATAAGCTTATGATGTAAAATAAAGTAATAAATGAATTAATGATAAGAGTTCATATACAAATTGATTAATGGCTTATTATCTATATTTATTACATATATTATTTACTTTATAGCTTTTATATTCAGTCATTTATTTTATTGTTATTTAAATTTTAATTCATATTTTTTGCGATACGGACCATTGGTCTCAACCCCGAAATATGAATTCACTATTTATATTCAGTCATTTAGTTTATTGTCATTTAAATTTTAATTCATATTTTTGGCGGTATAAACCATCAGTTTCAACTCCGAAATATGAATTCAATATTTATATTCAGTCATTTATTTTATTGTCATTTAAATTTTAATTCATATTTTTTGGTACAGACCATTGGTCTCATCCCCAAAATATGAGTCATGCTTTATATATATTATTTACAATACTAGTTTTTATTTAGTGATATTGACCATTAGCCTTGTCACCAAAAACGAATTCAGGAATAAAACTATTTATAAGTAATTATCTCAAATTTATATAATAAAATGAGTAAGTAAAGATGAAATTGTGGATAATAAATAAATATAAAAAGATGAGGGTCTTTAAACAATGATATTATTTGAGAATGAACTAATATGTAAATATTATTTGTATGTATGTATTTGTATGCAGAAGTGGAGCAGAATTCTATACTAAGGAGTGTAAGTATGGATGTACTTACTGAGTATTAGCTTTGCTTTGTTGTTATAGGAATTCTTATTTTGCCTTATTGATATAAGTTCACATTACAACTATTGCATAATGTGTCTAATAATATGGGCTGATAAGATAGCCACCTTAAGAACAAGCTAGGTGGATTGCCACGAGGAACTGTCGGTATCTCAATGGATGAAAGTATACAACCATCCAACAAGCCTAATATATAATTAAACTGGGGTAGTATAGTTGCCAGCATCAAATAGGTAAAACTCTAAAGTGTGAGGGACATAACAGACGTGAACCGGCTGAAAGCTCATGACGAGAGGTCTAAAGGAATATTATCATAAAACACAAACTAATATATTACTACGCTGCATTCATATTTCATTCATCATTATATATTTTATTTTTTAATCTTACTTTGTCTCAAACTAATCTTTTAGTCTCTAGGAAAATAGATTACTCACTTGTTTGTCTATGTAAATATGATAACGTCATATTTACATAGACCTTGATGCAGGAATAGAGAGTGAGGACGATGATCCTTTTATTGGTTTTGATGGTTGATAAATCATCTGCTATGAGATTGATGCTTACTCTATGAAGTAAGTCTCATTTATGTTAATTGCTTTTATTACCTATTGTGATGTATGCAAACTTAACAAATATTACTATACTAATTTGATGTCGTCTGTGGCATATATTTGGTACACCTAGTGTGTACATATATTGTAATGAAAACCATATTTCTATTTTCATTAAGTAATATATCACCTCGGGGTATTTTAATTAACTCAATTGTGTTGTGCAAGTTATTCCTAAGCCATAGAAAATATATATATATTCCGCTATAAAGTTTGTATTTCTAAAGTTGCAACGTAATGATTTCGATATTTGTTAGTTCAAATATCGGGGCATTACAGACTATAATTGCGACACATATCCTGAACCCATATTTTTTGTGAGTGAACTAGTCCTCTTAATGCCTATAATTGTGACACATTGTGTTTTAAAGATTAAAGAAGTTTTGGCTTAGAGAGTACTTAGAATTGCGACACGTGTCTTGAATCCATTTTTTTTGTGAGTGAATCGGTCTTCTTAAAGAGTGTCTATAATTGTGACAGATAGGTTTCCCAAATTTTTTCTTTTTCTCTCTATTTTTCTTTTTATCTTGTCTTGGTTTTTATTTATATATCAATCAATATGAGACAATAAAAACGTATGGATTTTATTTGTAATATATTTAATTGTCTTAATAAAAAAAACAAAAAGGTTCCTAAATTTTCTCTTTCTTTCTCTATTTTTCTTTTTATCTTTTTTTGCGGTTAGTGATTAAAACCACTAATCGCAAACACTTAAATGGTTAGTACATTTTACTAACCGGTAAGCAGTTAACCAAATATGCAGTTAACTGCATTAGGATAACCGTTTTTTTACTAACCGCTATTTTGGGCTTTCTTTTTAGGCTGAATTTGAAAATTAGACTTTTCTAGGCTCACTTTAAATGTTTTTTTCCACTTTTTTTTTTTTTTTTTTGCCTTTTGGTCCAATTTTCAGTTTTGGGCTTATTTTGCTCTTTTCTGTACCTGTTTGACATCAAAATATGGAGTAAAGCTTTTCGGCAAACACGGGTCATCCCCACGTCTGCCAAAAATGCTTATTAAAAAAAAAAAATTTACAATATTTTCTCTTTTTTTTGTAACCGCTTCCACCTTTGTTTCTTCTTCTCCCATGATTTTGAGGCATTATGTGGATTTTTCACAATGGCATGACATTATGTGTTTCTTTAACAATGACATTACTATAGTATAAAACCAATATAGCGTTATGAAACATTAGCACCAAATTTAGGATGACCGAATTCCTTTAGGGTGATACCATCTCTAAAGGGTTAACCTTCCACCCATAAATTTTAGTTTTGAATTTAAAAACAAGTTTTGAGGTATTAACACCAAATTTAGGATGACCAAATCCTTTTAGGATGATACCATCCTAAAAGAGTTAATCTTTTACCCTTAGGTTTTAGTTTTGAATCTAGAAATAAGTTTTGAGGCATTAGAACCCAAATATTAGCTCATAAAAATTTAGCTAATATCACTCAAATATCTCAAAATACAATCCAAAAAACTTCTTATTTCTCATGAAAACTTCATCAAACATATAAAATGTAAAAATATAAACATAAACATCAATGACAAAAAAAAAAAAAAATGGTCAACGTTCATAGCAACACTCCAAAATATGCACTATTTAACAAGCATATAGGTTGTAATATACCACACTGGGCTCTCTAAAATGAGGCCATATAAAATTTTTAAAAAATAAAAATATATAGGACCCAAAAGCTATCAGCACTTGAAAAAATAAATAATTATATGAAAATCATCAAGATGATCAAATTCCTAGCCCAAAGTAATACAAATATGAAAATCAAGAAAAACCTAGTTGTTAAAAAGCCTTTGAGTAGATCCCAAACAAGGAACATAAACATAAACATATTCAATTTTACTTCCATCACCATTTGGTCTCATTCAAAAATGTACCATGACAAAGACATAGACGTGGTAAGTTAGAGATAGAGACTGAGAAGAGGTGAGAAAGAATCATGACAGATGAGAAACTGTGAGACAGAGCAGCCTGCAGTGAGATAGAGATGAGAGACAATCGGTCGAGGACAATAGCGAGAGAGTGATGAGAGACAGGGAGTTTAGGGCGGTAGTGAGTTGAGGACGGCAGCAAGAGAGCGACGAGAGACGGTGAGGCTTGAGTAGAGGCAGAGGTTGAGAAATTTTGAAAACTTGTATAAACTAGGTTTATGGTTAGAATGAGATGAATATTGAATATATAGAAGTTATATTATATATAATTATATATTATAAAAATATAATATTATATATATAAAGTGGTTAGCGGTTGCAAAGCAGCTAATAAAAACCACATGAACACCCCTATATTTAATTTTTTTTTTTTAAAAAAAAGGTTCCCCCTTTATCTCTCTCTGTGTTTATTTTTTTTTCTTCTCTTGTTTTCTATTTATATTCCAATGTTAGGGTTTCTATTTATAAAGCCTCTATATTTTAAATGTTCGAAACTTGTTCACTACTTAAAACACCACATGTTACAATTCTAGGCACACTCCAAGAGGACCGATTCACTCACAAAAATGGGTTCAGCATAAGTGTCACAATTCTACGCACTCTCTAAGAAAAGTAATCAATTTGAATAAAAATAATGTATACATTAGAAAAAGAATATATGTATATATATTATATATATTGTTGTAGATTATTCCTGGTCAATAATTGCTACAAAGACACTTACAACAAGAATTAGGATTTGAGATTGAGATACCACTGATTATCTTAAGATATTGTCGGTACAATATCTAATCGACCGTTGCAAGCTTGAGGGAGTAAAAGTGTATACATATATTGATGACGAGTCTCTTGACTACATCAAAAGGCATGAAATATTAGAAGAGCAAGATTACAGGCCAATTATAGGGGAAAAAAAAAATGAAGCTTAGACGAATGACAAAACAACATTTATAAGAAATAAATCTTTTTCTTTTTCTTTTTTCAATTCCATTGTTTCATTTTCCTAGATGTAAAGGTTGGTATATGGGAATAGTATTCACATAGTAAATCACTGGAATGAAGAATGTATTATCAAAAAAATAAAGGAACAATCCGTTTACGATTTTATGGCAATCACCCAACAATTTAAAGATTTAAAAAAGGTAAGTGAAATAATTTTTCTTTTTTGAAAAGTTCATCAAATACCATAAAAAATCGAAAGTCATACAATTTTTTGTTTATCAAGAACTGTTTCATGAATACATTAAGAAAAATCATTATTAAGACAAAGCTAATTGTGCTATTCGGCAAACAAAGCTGATAGGTACTCGAGGTTGGGTAGTGACATGAGTTGAGATTTAAGATATTGTTTTGGATAGTAGATATCTTAATTCGAGATCTTAATTCTTCTCATAAAAATACACCACAATACTCCACTCAGGATAGGAGAAGACCATAAAGACAA
Organism: Carpinus viminea; assembly: GCA_013348765.1. NCBI lineage: Eukaryota > Viridiplantae > Streptophyta > Magnoliopsida > Fagales > Betulaceae > Carpinus > Carpinus viminea. The sequence continues at coordinate 14,428,822 of CP054674.1, forward strand.
ACATCTAATTTAGTCTGTGATTTTCATAAATAGTTTTTAAATATAAATACACTAGATAAAGCTTAAAGTGATAGCACATAAACTTCTAATATTAAAATTCAAATAAATTCTAATTATGATAACCTAATCTTAATATTAAAAAGACTAATACTGGTCTCTAAGAGCTAACTCAATCGACTGAGATTACGTTTAATAAAGCGGAGGTCACTAATTCGAATCCATCCCCCTCTTATATTGACATTTAAAATAATAATAATAATAATAATACTGATTTAAATAATCTAGGAGTTAGAATTACATTTCAATTCAACTATTATCCTATCTAATTATAACTTTGGAGTACATGGAATACTTCCACATTTTTAGGGATATTTAATGTTTTTAAATTTCATAATTACAGTTACAATAATAACAATTTCATATGAAATCAAGCCAACACATCCTTTTATAAATATTAAAATATGTATTACAATATATAAAGATAAATAGTTGAAATGTATTGTTTGTCGTTATAGTGTTGTATTCAATATGTTGATTGATATCTCTATCATCACATGAACTGATATGATGTATTTTGTTTTCATACATAGCAATATTTTGTATTGATTATTGTGCTCATATTTAATACATGTATAAGCATTCTTATACATTGATTAATATAATACGAGATTTTGTGGGATTGGTGTAATCTACCTCTCAAAGTGTTAAATTCATGTATTCATAACCAAAGAATAAGTGATGCAAGGTTTCTACTTTATTTCTATCAATCAAATTAATAATACAATATTGTTTACTAGTATAATTATTGCTCATTTTTGTATTGAAAAGTAAAATGAATATAACATTTTGATACAAGACATTTTACATATCATTTTTTTTTTAATTTTGTGTTTATGAGGCTTATAAACTAATATATGCAAGCGTACAAGACGTTGCCTACTTTCATATTTAATTATTCATTGGTTTCGCTCAAAAGATGTTGTTTTAATTGATTAATTTGATTTAGCACTAGACTAAAAATAAAAAGAACAAAAGATTTAATGGACTCATAATTTCTTATTAAAATTTATCATTTTAGTTGTATTATTAATTTTCAAGAAATAATTATATATACTTTTTGTTGTAGATTATTGTTGGGTTGTAGTTGTTATAGAGACTCTCACTGCTAGAATAAGGATTCGAGATAGAGATACCATTGACAATCTTATAACATTATCGGTATAATATCTAATAAATTGCTATAAGCCTGGGGAAGGAGAGATATTGTTGACAATGATCTATAATACATCAAAAAACACGGAATATTAGAAGAACGAAATTATGCCACATTACAAAAATAAAAATAAAAGTAAGCTTAGATGAAGTATAAAATGGCAGGTATAAAAAATAACTCTTTTCTTTTCTTTCCTTTTCTTGAAAACAAAAAAATAAAATTCCAATGTTTCATTTTTTTAGATGAATTTTCTTTTTATAATTTCAATATTTGTTTTTTAGGACTTTATATTAGAAAAGCATGGGTTAGCAATACAAAATTTTTAAATGCTTAAATTTTTTATTTTTAAAAATTACTCATTGGGTACGTCAAACCCTACAGTAAACATTCATCTTATCTTTTGTATATTGAATATTTGAATTGAAAACTGTTGATGATGGATTATCCTTTACATTTTGATATAAGACATACAAGACGTTACCTATTTTTATATTTAATTATTCATTGATTTTGTTCAAAAGATATTATTTTAATTGGTTAATTTGATTCAGCACTACTAAAAATAAAAATAAGAAAAGATTTAATTGACTCATAATCTCTTATTAAAATTTATCATTTTAGTTGTATTATTAATTTTCAAGAAATAATCATATATAATTTTTACTGTAGATTATTGCTGGGTTGTAGTTGTTACAGAGACTCTCATAGTGAGAATAAAGATTCGAGATAGAGATACCACTGATAATCTTAAAACATTGTCGGTTCAATATCTAATAGACCATTATAAGCCTGGAAAATGAGAAGTATTATTGACAACGATATAAAATACATCAAAAAGCACGGAATATTAGAAGAATGAGATTACGGCTATATTATAGAAATAAAAATAAAAATAAGTTTAGATGAAATATAAAACGGCAGGTATAAAAAATAACTCTTTTCTTTTCTTTTCTTTTTCTTTTTTAAATTCAATGTTTTATTTTTTTAGATGAATTTTCTTTTTATAATTCTAATGTTTGTTTTTTTCTAAATGCAAAGGTTGGTATATACGAATATATTTTAGTTATTAAATCACTAGAATGAAGAACGCATTATCGAAAAGATAAAGGAACAATCCGTTTATGGTTTTATGACAATCATCTAGCAATTTAATGATTTTAGAAAGGTAAGTGAAATAATTTTTCTTTTTTGAAAAGTTTGTTAAATACCATAAAAAATCAAAAGGTATACAATCTTTTGTTAAGCAAGAACTATTTCACAAATACATAAAGAAAAATCATCACCGAGACAAAGTTAATTTTGTCATTCGGTAGACAAAGTTGATAGATATCTAAGGTTGGTTAGTGACATTTGAGATATCGTTTCGGATAGGAAAGATCTCAATTCTTCGCTTAGAAGTACACTATAATACTCAGTGTAGAAGAAAACCATAAAGACAGACGTCTAATTTATTATGTGATTTTCATAAATGATCTTTAAATATAAATACAATAGATAAAGCATAAAGTGATAGTACATAAAGTTCTAATATTAAAATTCAAATAAACTCTAATTCTAATAACCTAATCTTAATATTAAATAGACTATTACTGATATCAATAATCTAGGAGTTGGAATTACATTTCAATTCAACTATTATCCTTTCTAATCATAATTTTGGAGTGCATGCAGTACTTCCACATTTCTATGGATATTTCAATGTTTGTAAATTTCATAATTACAATTATAATGGTGACAATATCATATGAAATTAAGCCAACACACCCTTTCATATATATTAAAATATGTATTATAATATATAATAATAAATAGTTGAAATGTATTGTTTGTTATTATAGTGTTGCGTCTAATATGTTGATTGATATCTCTATCATCGCATGAACTAATATGATGTGTTTTGTTTCCATACATAACAATATTTTGTATTGATTATTGTGCTCATATTTAATACATGTATATGCATTCTTACACTTTGATTAATATAATACAAGATTTTGTGAGACTGGTGTAATCAACCTCTTAAAGTGTTAAATTCACATATTTATAACCAAAGAGCAAGTGATGCAAGGCTTCCACTTTATTTCTATTAATCAAATTAATAATATAATATTGTTGGTAGTATAGTTATTGCCCATTTTTGTTTTGAAAAGTAAAATGGATATAACATTTTGATACAAACATTTTATACATTTTTTTTTTTAATTTTGTGTTTTTGAGGTCTATGAACTAATATAAGCAAGCGTAAAAGATGTTGCTCACTTTCATATTTAATTATTCATTGGTTTCGCTTGAAAGGTATTGTTTTAATTGGTTAATTTGATTAAGTACTAGACTAAAAATAAAAAGAACAAAAGATTTAATGGACTCATAATCTCTTATTAAAATTTATCATTTTAGTTGTATTATTAATTTGGGGAAACTTCATTTACCCCGTTGAAGTTTGGCCATTTTTAGATACCCCCAATGTTCAAAAGCTCTCACTTAAGTATATCAAACTTTGTTTTTCTCTTACTTTGCCCCTTTCGTACAAAAAATCTTAACAGAATGTCAAATTTACCCCAAAACTACGCGTCGTTTTGGGAACGGTGTAGTGTTAGAGTCAGGGGTAAAATTGAAATTGCAAAAAAATTTCTATACGAAAAGGGCAAAGTGAGAGAAAAACAAAGTTTGATACATCTAAGTAAGAGCTTTTGAACATTGGGGGGGTATATGCAAAAACCGTGAAACTTCAGGGGGATAAGTGAAGTTTCCCCTATTAATTTTCAAGAAATAATTATATATACTTTTTGTTGTAGATTATTGTTAGGTTGTTGTTATAAAGACTCTCGTAGTGAGAATGAGGATTTGAGATAGAGATACCACAAACAATCTTAAAAACATTTTCGGTATAATATCTAATAGACTGTTATAAGCCTGGAGAAGGAGAAGTATTGTTGACAACGATCTAAAATACATAAAAAAGTACAGAATATTAGAAGAACAAGATTATAGCCACATTACAGAAATAAAAATTTTAGTAAGCTTAGATGAAGTACAAAAAAAGGCAGGTATAAGAAATAACCATTTTCTTTTCTTGTTGTTTTTTTTAAAAAAAAAATCCAATGTTCATTTTTTTAGATGAATTTTCTTTTTATAATTCCAATGTTTTTTTTTTACTAAATGCATAGTTTAGTATATGGGGATAGATTTTAGATACTAAATCACTAGGATGATGAATGCATTATCGAAAAGATAAAGGAACAACCCGTTTTTAGTTGTATGTCACTCACCTAGCAATTTAAAGATTTTATAATGATTTTAGAGGTAAGTGAAATAATTTTTCCTTTTTGAAATTTTATCCAATACTATAAAAACTAAAAAGTCATAAATCTTTTACTTCATGAATACATAAAGAAAAATCATCCCTCCAAATATGATTCCCTTCCAGAGACAAATCATTTTGGACAGGAGAGATTACAATTCTTCACTTAAAGCTCGTTTGGTTCTTGGATTGAGTATTCTATTAGGAAAGTGAATAACTATTATTAGGAATAGAGGAAACTGAAATGGAATAGTTATTCTTATTCCTTACTTTGGTAACAACTATATAGTCTAATTGGAGTTGAACCAAAATTACCATAAACCTACCCTTGTTTAAAAAAATAAATAAAAATAAAAACTAGAGTTGTAGGGGTGGTCGGCAATCCCTTGAAATTCCACATTTTTCCCCTTTTTTAATAAATAAAAAATTAAGGGGTTAAGATAAACATTTTGAAAAAAATTGGTTTTTTTGGAAAAAGTTATCCTTTCTTGTGTATAAGGTATTAGTGATTCTCATGGGAATAACTATTCTTAGAAATAGACCCTTATCAAACAAAGTAATGACTATTTCATAGGAATAACTATTCCATTTTAGGAGTCCATTCTACAAACCAAACAGTCCCTTAGGGTAGGAAAAAACCGTAAAGACATATGTCTAATTAATTCTATGATTCTTATTAATGACCAAATGGTCTTTAAATAGAAATACAAGTAGATAAATATTAAAGTAATGAGTTTAACTTGTATCAGGATAAGTTTTAATACCCCATTTTTACAGCCCCAATCAATAATTGACACATAAGCAAAAATATAAAAAGTACACAAAAATAACTTAGACCAAAGTACACTAGATGTTAGGGTGATAAAATCCCAAAAGGAATAATCTTCTATCTCTAGGTTTTAGTTTTGAATTCAAAAACGAGTTTTAAGGCGTTGGAAACAGGTTTTGAGGTACTAAAAATGGGTTTTGAGGCATTAGAAACAAGTTTTGAGGCATTAGAAAATAGGTTTTGGGGCATCAAAAAGGAGTTTTGAGGCAGGTCACAGCCAGAGGGTTTGAGGCGGGTTGTGGTTGGCGAGGTTTGAGGTGCTCAATGTGACAACCCGCTAGATAAAAACATGATTAGAAAATTTTCTTATAAAAACAAGAACCCACAATAAAATGGATTATCACAGTGGCATGGCGGTACTGCAATATACTATGAACCCATGCATTAACCTGTTTGATAATATAAAATGTCACACAGAGCTACATATATAATGCCTCCAAAATTAGCCTTGGCTAATTTCGCAGAGTTACTGGCAATTACTCAGATAAGCCAACTTGTGACTCAATGGGGAATCGCTTCTCTAACTTCATTAGAGTAAATGCATAGGAAGGTGAGATAAATCTGAGTTAACTTTACATCATCAAAACAAAGACATGAAGCAACTAAATAATAATGACAACAAACCTGTATCATTAAGCAAGTTTTAAACCAATCTGGTAGTAGAAACCATGCTACTCCCAGAGTGTAGGGTCAAGTTCCTTAAAAGAGTAGCAACAGTGTAAATCTAAAGACTTAGTAAGTAAACCTTATAACATAGGTATAACATGAGCCTTGATTAGACAGAAGTAAATGTGCAATTTGAATAAGAATTAAAAAATGGGCATTATCTTCGTTAATACATCATTTAATAGGGTTTCATGTTTTAGAGGATTATGGTATATTACCGGTAATAATTGCCTAAGTATTTTAATGCAAGAAAGACTAGTACTTTATAGGTCATAACTCTCATGTGTGGTCTACCTGAAATTTTGCCAATTTTCAGTAGGGTTGGTGCTGTCTCGAGGGATTTGTACTACAATGCTGGTGCCCCTGCCATTACATGCTATCGTACATAACACTAGCAGCACGACCAAGTTTGACTTCAGATGTCCCACACTGCTAATGATGTTCGTCCTATAGTGACCATCCATTGAGAATGACTGCACCTTGGTCACAAAACCATTATATCCAAAACCCCCACATACACACATTTGACTATAGTATGAGGTCTATATAGTAAGCCCATGGCCGTTTATACTACACGTACTGACATACCATGTTATACGATGCATCTTAACATTCAGTCTATAATACAATTATCAAGTATTTGCAAAATTAGGCATGCTCATATCATATTCTTGGTCAATCAACTGACATTTCTCACGTTTTAAGTAAAAATGTTGTAAGCGTTCACTTACCTCACACATTCGAGTGATTCCTATGACATAGATAAATCCTGTTATAATGGATATAAGACACTGTTATACTAAGCCTTATTTAATCCAAAAAGGTGGCTAAGCTAAAGCATACACAAGCGAAACTTAAAATTGGTGTTTTGCCCTCTGACTGTACGTCCGACCTCGATAGCGTACGTCCACTCAATGAGTTAAGTACATTGCCTAAGATTCGAATGATACATGCTTCCTAGGATATTTCTAGGCTTCTACACCTCTTCTAAGCTAACAAAATAACACATGCAATATAGAAATATTAATAATATGAAACTTAAAGAGGTTCTTTGAAAACATTAACACTTTTAAGGAAATGCTTAATAAACTCTTTGGAAAACTCATCGAAATATAGATTAGGAAATGAAACAATACTAAAAATGTAAGATAGGTAGGGGTTACCTCAAAACCAAGCAAGGACATGGACTTCTCCTCACAAAACTCCTTCAAACTCACAATTCTCTCAAGATTACAAGGCTTTCTCAATTCTGGTAGCCTAGAGGCATGCCAGGGGTCTGGATGGCCGTGAAGAAGAAGAAGAAGGGGAAATGTGTATTTATAGCTGAGGGGTGCTACCAAGTCTTTGAAAAAGTAGCGGACATCCGCTAACCCTAACGTACATCTGGTACTTTTACACAACAGTCCAAATGGTATCTCATAATTCTAGGTATTAACCAAAGGGTATTTCTTAAAAGTAGCCTACATTCGGCATTTCCGCGTTCGTCCGTGTACTATTTGCAAAGCGTACGTCTGGTAGTCCCCTCACGTATGTTTGGTAATCCCCCCACGTACGTCTGCACTAAAGACAGATACGTACATCCACCTCCTTAGCGTATGTCTACTTCAATGGATTAGTGTTTTGGCTTCTATTTTCTAAGGGATTTTAGGGTTTTACTAGGTTACCATTAAGGGTTTGGGTCATTGTTTAAAACAAATTTTGAAAACTCCTTAACCGTCCTTTGTAGAGAAAAATCATTTAGAAAATAAAAGGGTTATTTTTATTGGGAGATTACAACATGTATCATCAATGATTCATCAGAGTTCATATCATTGTAGCGAAATATAAACAACATCAGACATAACTTAACACAATAGGGCTTACAATACATTTATGTGAATAAAGCTTTACATATAAAAGAATGGCTATATGAAATTGTCACATGCGGCATAAGCCATATACAAAATGCCAACATCTAAGCATATACATGAATGCTCTACAAAAGAGGGCTATCAACTAGTCTAACAAAATAAGGATCCAATACATCTATGCCTTAGACATCACAATAACCCAGATACAAAGCCACTGGGTCATTATTTATGGTCCATGTACCTGCATCAATAACATCGTCTGCACCATGGGAATCACCACCACCCACGATGCAGACAAATTTATGAGCACGCCGTCTTCATAAAATAGAGACGCTCAGCAGTATGGAACTCACTAGTTTTATCCAAAATAAATCATTTAAGTTTGTTCACACTTACAGGATACATAGCTCAACAATAAAACATATAGAAGTCTAACCATAACAATATACATGTGTTTTGTCCCATACCGGTCACATATGCATACTGATATGTTTAGTATAAAAATCATACAAAACCAATCATCATTATCATACAATTCATATGCATTGCATGCTCTTTCTCATCATTGTCACTTCCGTTTCCTTGTAAACCATATGTCATTGTTTTTACTTTGCTTACTCCTACTTGTACCATCTACAGAGTAAAGATAATTCTTATTTTGCTTGTCGCTACTTGTGCCATCTATAAAACAAGAACTATTTTTACTTTTCTTGCCGCTACTTGTACCGTCTACAAAGTAAGACCAGTTACCTTTCCTTAAACATTATTTGTCCCTATCCTTACTCTGCTTGCCCCTATTTGTGCCATCTAAAGAGTAAGGCCAATTCTTGTTTTGCTCACCCCTATTTGTGCCATTTACAAAACAAGGACCATTCTTACTTTGCTTGCCGCTACTTGTGCCATCTACAAAATAAGACGAGTTACCTTTCATTTATCATCATTTGTCCCTAACCTTATTTTGTTTTGCCTCTTCTTGTGCCATCTACAAAGAAAGGTCGAGTTGTCGTGCCGTTATCATCATTTTCATACAATCATATGTTATGCATGCTTATGCTCATGTTCCTCATCTTATGTCATTTTCATCACGTGTCAAATCTTTTATGGAGGAGACTTGTCATCGCTACCGGGGGTCATCATGTTATTTCCTGTTAACCATGGGCCAGCTCTACGGTAGTGAGACTATATCTCAATCACCACTAGAGATGTCACTCTGTTTCTGTTATGCATGAGCCAGCTCTACGGTAGTAAGACCATATCTCAATCACCACCAGAGTTGTCATCCCGTTTTCATTTCAATACTCATGCCATGTTTATGCTCATGTTAACAAAACCTTGAACTCATATCATAACAATCATGGAATCATGCAATAAACTATACGAACCATCAAAATGCTCATAACAACATAATCATCACATTATCTTGCAAACCCATGAAAACCTCATAGAAATATTACATCAAATATTCATCCAACACATCTCATGAAACCCCATTAAATAGCCATAGTGTCACAAAACTCATTACATCAATCATTCACCAAAAACTTCTTTCATACTTTAAAAATAGTATCATTTTTGCCCAGTAAGTAGAATACTTACCTTGATTCGCTTGAGTTCTCTTAGTAACCTTGACCTACTTGCATGCACCTATTTATTTACATAATAAACACATAGTTAAACTCAATTCAAACTTCACTAAGATACTTGAATCTCATAAGTATCTCTCACTTTTTCACAACTAGGTAGACATTATAGTCTTCTTACAAACAAACATAATTAAAGACTCATTCTAATTAATCTTTACACATTTAAGTCTTTAACCATTTAATAACTTAATAACTTTGTTAAACTAAACTATTATCTTATAATATAATATATATTTAATCACTAACTATAGAGGCATATACATAGACTCTAAGTTAGGCATTACACTTAACCCTATAATTATTATTATTCTCTAATACTCATTTCTTTTCATTTATTCTATAACCTTATCATACATACTCTATGTTTATCAACATGCTTACTATTAAACTCATCTACTTACCTACTTACTATATATCATATTATATACTTATTTACCACCTTATATACGTAACATTTATATATTCATGCCCATTGGTTTACCCTAATTTATAACACTAATAAACATTTACAATAATCACTATGATTCTAATATGACATTAGAACCTAAACCCCATAGGCATCAATTTCCATTGAACCCATGAAAGTGTAGGGTTAATTAACACTCTAAATACAATTAACCCATCCAATTAGCCATCCTAGTGTTCATATACCAAAAGCCCCAATTTAATTCATAGTATACAAATTAGGGTTTATGCCCATACTTTACCAATAGGTTAAAGTAGAGTTTCGACCATTAATTCAATAACCTGGAACTTGAATAATGGATAAAAATATATTACACATAAAAGCCCCACAATAACTTTAGGAATTAGGCTACTTATAAAATTTCCCAAATCCTTATGATTTACAACTTTGAATCCAATGGGTAGCACAAAACTTGAATCCCAAAATCCCTTTCAAGAACCCTAATTTTTGGACCTATACCAAATCCCACAAATCCATATGTTTTCAAGCTTCAATTCTAATGGGTATAACGAAAATATTGAGAGAGACTAGAGATTTTACCCCACCAACCTCATGGTCAAAATCCCCTTGGGTTTCATCACCTACTCCTCCTCCTCCTCCTCCTTCTCCTTCTTCTTTTTTTTTTTTTTCTTCTCCACGGCCAGCAGCTCCTCTCTCAATCTCACCGTAGTTCTCTTTCTCTTAGCCATGTGCGTGTGTGTAGAGAAGAAAGGGAAAAAATGAAAGAAAGGAGGAAGGGGGAGAAATGAGAGTGATGTGTGTGAAGGTGAGAAGAAAGGAAAGGGAAAGAAGAGAGGTGGGGGGGGGGGGCTGTGCACGTGAGAACGCTAAAGGGCTTTGCCCTTTTGTTTTCTTTTAATTTAATTGAAGGGATAAAATATCTCAATGACCAATGGTAGTTAGACATATGGCAAGGGATATGATTCCTTTTTTTATTTTAAAGCCCCATCTTTTTAGAATTGCATGACTAGTCTCACTACATTTAATTCATCTTTCTTAATTTCATATTCCACCCTTATTATTTATTTCAACTACAATTTACCCATACTTATAATCATTTACTACACTAGGACTTATTATTACACAAATATTATTATTAATCAATCTTGTTTATATTTCAATTATGACAAAGTCATTATTATTATCATATATATTATTCTAAATTACTCCATGCATAATTTATTTCGTTAATTAATTCGGATTACTATGAGCTTACTAATAATAAACTTAATTATTTTCTTGGGCATTACATTCAAGGCAGGCGAAACCCCCACGGGTTTGGCCTAGGTCTTGCCGGCTACGATTTTTTTTTTCTCTAATTTGGTGTAGTTGTTCTTACTTTGATTTTTTGCATTTTTCCTAAACTGATGATGTGTCACATGGTGATTGAATGCTATAAAATAACTGGTTGATAGTAGGGACACTATAAAGTGATAACACCTAAAGTTCTAATATTCAAATTCAAATAAACTCTAATGCTGATAATCTAATATTAATATTAAATAAACTAAAACTGATTAAACAATTTAATCCTATTGAATTAGAATTTCATTCTAATTCAATTATTATCCTAGATAATCATAACTTTGGAGTGCATGCAATACTTCCACATTTCTAGGTAGGAGTGTCAACCCTGTCTCGGTTACTGATTATTGGCTAAAACTAGTAACTATAACCAGAGTACCTGGTTATGAAATTCAAAAAACTGGAACCGGTAATCATAACTTTGGAGTGCATGTAATACTTCCACATTTCTAGGTATGAGTGCCAACCCCGTCCCGGTTACTAATTATTGGCTAAAACTAATAACCGTAACCAGAGTACCCGGTTATGAAATTCAAAAAATTGGAACCGGTAACCTGCTACCGATTACCCAGTTATGTAATAACCAGATGGTTACCAAGTCATAGAATATTGGCTAAAACCGGTAACCATAACTAGGGTACCCAGTTATGAAATTCAGAAAACCGGAACTGGGTTACCTAGTTATGTAATAACTGGCTGGTTACCGGTTGTGACCTGGTTATCCCAACCGGCAACCAGGTTTTCAAAAAATATTGCATTTTGGGTTTAATTTAGACATTATTTACCCTTTTAAAAAATAATTATGATATTTGGGCCCAATAAACTAGGTATAGTTATGGTTGTTCTTTGCTTTCATAATACGTTTCAAAAGTGCCCAAAAAAACTTGAAGAAAAAATAAAAATAAGTATGTATACAAACTAAACAACCAAAAGAAATGACCCCTTTAACACTATATAATATATATTAATATTCGTATATATATATATACACACACACATATATATCCAGTTGCCAGTTGCCGGTTGGTACTCGGCTATTACCAATTGGATTGACACCCTTATTTCTAAGGATATTTCAATGTCTAGATAACCATCTATTTTGCATGTTTCCAACAAAGTAAATGGTCAATCATTGGATGGATAATCAAAAAGGTAATTATTAAAGCAGAAATCTAACGACTTGGGGAAATTTCATAAATCGAAGAGCGTGATTTCTGTATTATTTTCAAAACTTGCATGGGCTACTATAAGATGTGGACGGTACAAAAATGCATCACTTTTTATAAGCCATGAGTAGGCTTATAAGGCCTACCAATCTCTCCTTAACGCTTTGTAGTTATCCACGTTTTAGACATTTAACATTTACATTACATATGATCATAGAATCAATAAACATTATTGGATATCTAAATCAACACAAATACAAGATCATCTACTTTTATTGGGAAAAAAAATTTAAAATCTCTGTAGCGTCATACTTTTTTCTTGCACACGCCTGTTTCCCTTCCCAATGCAGCTCCCAAAATTTAATATATAGCTCCTAACATGATTATATTTGTTGGATAATTGAGGAGAATGAGGGTGGTAAGTACATGCATCGAGGTAGGCGTTCTCAGTAAATGGAATAAAGGGAAAAAAAAAGAACTTTTGTGTAGAAAAAATGTTACACTCTCTCCACCCACAATAATGGATAAGACCAAACTTCAATTCACACCTTTAAATGATTGCTTGTAGTTCTCCATGTAGTGCCTTTTCCTCTCCCCAACATAGCATTGTCAAAGTACCCATAGGTCACCATATATGGGATTGTGGTCGTTGGATAGAACTTGTTTATGCCTCAAGATGCACATGACTAAAGATTACCCATCCTAGCTTGAATGATGCAACAGAGTAATTAATGCAAATATTGATTTCGTTAATGGGCTGACAAAGTTGTTATTTTTGGGCCATATGCCCGAATGACTAAACTCTTTCACCAAGTCCCCAAGTGGTAGCTCAATCGGCTGTGAACCACGCCTTATGAAGCGGAGGTCACAAGTTCGAATCCCCCCCTCCCCCTACCTTTGCGTGGACATGTCAAAAAAAAAAAAACTCTTTCACCAAACTAAAGGGTTTTCCATTAAACAACACCCCACAACAACCCCTTCCCAATTACTATTCACTTCATTCCTAAAAAAAAAAAATGACATCAAAATATTTTTACTTTTATATCATATTCACTTTTTATATCACATCATTTATTTTTTACTACTATTTAAATAAAAAATCACTACAAAACAAAACTTTATTACTTTTCAATACTACTTTTTCACTTTTCTATATTAATTATTACACTCTTTTTTTTTCCTTACCAAACATGAACATTGTCATGGCAATGGATGTTGTTTGCCAAAATTAAACCAATTTTGGTGGCCCAAAAATGACATAGTACATTGGGCTTTGCACATTTGAAACCAAGACCAAAATTGATTCAAAATGAGACTGCTTCCAAGCAAGGACTTTGTGTTTTCATGTATGTTTTGCTGTACAAATTCATAACTACATTGCCCATAATATTTTTACAACTTACAAGGGTTTTAATGAAAGATCATGATTTTTATTGTATAGTTAGTGTGGTGCCCTAAAAATACCAAAAAGAATTTATTAAAAGCGACCATTCACTTAAACTTATAAAACATTTTTTGTAACTTTCAAAGAAGTGTATTATCCCTTATTAAACCCTCATTAGAAATTAGCCCTAAAACCCCAACCAAAACTATTTGGCCGAATGTTCAATAGGGAGACCATTGAACGTTCGACTATGTCTTTAGTGTGAACTGATGTACAAATTTAATGTACTCACAATAACATAAGTTATATGCAGTGTAGTGTTGCAAAAGTACGAGATCGAATTCATAAGGAATCGCATTTGTGAAAACTAATTTTAATTATCTAAACTAAATCATAACCTAGTTCCAAATATCGAACATATGGTGTGTATAAAATGTAAACTAATCTAAATGCTATAAAAACAAATAAATAAAAATACTAAGGTCTTAGAATCCACCTCACCACATTAAAATATACATATTATCATGCTTAATTTATACATCCATCTATCGATTAAAAACAATGCATGTTTTAGTGTCACACTAGTTCATGCACTGTTAAGCCCTATGAATGTTCTATTGTGCCTATTGAAAGATTCAAAGAATCAATTCACTTGACAAAAGACAAAACATATTCAATTAGTTCAAAGGATCCAATATATCCATGCTTAACACAAAAGATAATGGATAAATAAAGTACATCAAAAGATGAAATATATCCATCGGACAAAACACAATGAATATCCAACTACGACACAATTAATCACAATCTTGTCACGAAATTGAATTAAAACGAACATCCATGACATTAAAAGACGGATAAAGTACAAACTAATTATGAAAACATGTAAATAAATTCATGGTGAGGCTTCATCTTCAACCTTAGTTGAAAATTTAGCCTCTCATGCTAAAGAGAGACAAATGTAAAACAAAACTAAGCATTAAATAATTAAATGATGAATTAGAGGCTAAACAGTGAAGAACAGAGAGGTTTCAAGCCTCAAGGGTGCCTCCAAGATATAGGTTTAACAAAAATACACAAGGTGTTATTTATAGACAAAATTAATGTGCTGCCTATCTTGTGTGTGCGCTTGATCATAGGTAGTACGCTTGAGCGCACGTAACCGCTCAAGAATCCCATGGCGCAGGCATGAATGTGATGGAGCTAGGGCAACATGCTGACGTGGAGTGCGCTCAATCTCATGTCTTGTGCTCGAGGGCAGTTGCGCTTGAACACTGGCTCTGCGCGCTCGATGCAGGCGCACTCGATCTTGTCTGCTGGGCTCAAGCGCATTGGCATGGACCGGATCCTCATTTTGGCCAATTCCACCCTTTGAGCCACATTTCGATGCCAACGACCTACAACACAATAAAATACTAAAATTAAACTAAACATTAAAAAATTAACAACTCTAAGAGCTTAACAAACATAAGTTAAAGGGGATCAAATATACAATATTTGACATTGATCAAATACCTTCAAACTTATATTTAGCTAGTTCCTTAGCAAAACAAAAATGAAAACACAATAAAAAATAGAAACATAAATCCACTTTTGTGGGAGAAATGATTGTATTTAGCATATGCAACAAGCCTTTTAAACCCCTAGGCATCCCTAGTAGACGAATGAAGTCTCATGAGAGTTTACCAGCAATGATACCTACAAACAATTTATTGGTACTACGCTATTGATAGACAAAGCTCTTCACTTAAATATATGGTTCATACTTCATTAGCAAATTTAACAAGTTGAACATACAAACCACATCATCTAGGCATCCAAACATCATTTCACTCACGGTTGGAAAACCTCATTAAGGCTAAAATACACGATAAAACAATGTTAAACACAAAGGAATAGAACTTACCCCGAAGCTAAGTGCGGACATGATCTCCCATTCTCGAAAACTCCTTATTAAAGCTCACTCTCACCAATTTCTCACTCAAAACACAAGGAAAGGATTTTGGCAGCCTAGGGGCATATCAGGGGAAGGAAACAGGCATGAAAAATGAGAGGTGGGACGGCCTATTTATAGGAAAAGTTTGCCACCAACTCTCTAACAAAGCAATGGATGTCCAGCAACCCTAGCGTACGTCCGATGGTCTTTGCACATTAGTCCAAAGGATGTCTCATACGTCCAGGTATTACCCAAAGGGTACCAAAAAAAGTAGCGATCGTCCAGTGGTCCCACGTACATTTGTTGTACTATTTGTAGAGCATACATTCGGTGGTCCCTCCGTATGTCTGCACTACAGATAGTAGCGTACATCCGTCAGACCTAGTGTACATCCGCCTCCTGAGGGTCAGTGTTTGGCTTTAACTCTCTAAAGGTTCAAAGTGTGTTTAGGTTAACGCTAAGAGTTTTAGGTCTTGTTAAACACCTTTATTGAAAACCTTTGTTGATTGCTCCTATGGAAAAGATTTTGTCTAATAAAAAGGGTTGGTTTTTATCGGGGTATTACACTCTCCCCTCATAGAAACTTTGCCCTCAAAATTTAAAGCTTTCAAAACCAAGGATAAAACATCCATTTTTGAAAAAGGTTTTGCAATTCGAAACTTGGAAAGAGAAAACAGATCATGTTAAAAGTTTTGTAATTCAAGCTTAAGGGAAATGGCGTACCATCAAATTAACATGCACAACAATCATAGATATACACATACAAGACAAAATTGCCACCTTAAAAATGGTGGACTTAAGTTGTAGGAAAATACATCCCAAAATTGCCACCATCGTGGTGGACTTAACTAAAGAATAGAAAGACAACGCCTAATAAGATAAACTACAAACAATCATCAAAGCTATGAGCGGGGTCGTCTCTTCAAAGTCGGCTTTGCAGATGCTTGCACCGGTGTCCCTCTTGCGCTTGGGCTCCTTCTCGTGCTTGGGCTTCCACGAGCACTAGGACTCCCCTTCACCCCAAGGCTCATTCGGCCTCTACTGAAACTGGAGCTGTGGATGCCATAGTCTCCAATGTTCAGAGGCCCCATGAGGTGCTTGCTCAACTGGTCCAGGATGGTACGATCCTCAGCTCTTGCCCGTTGCATCGCCTAAAGGGCCTACTATAGATCCTCCCACGTCTCTCGGAGTGAAGCTTTGAGGTGGTCCAAGCGCTCCTCCACCCTAGCAGGTGCCCCACCAGCTCAGGCTGCCCTCCACGGTCGCTGCGCTCTCAGCTCCTGCACCACCTCCCTCTAGTGAGCCCGACTCACATTGAAGAAGCGTATGCCCATAGCCCCTTTCTTTGGTTGAACCTCCCTTAGCCCTGTCATGTCCACCCTAAAGCGCTTTGCAATCCGAGTGATCAAGGCCTTGTATGGCAATGCGAAACCCTTGTCCAGGAGTCAGATTGACATCATAGTAGAAGTGACCACGAAGCCATAGTCGATGGGAGCCTCGGTCAACAGGGCATATAGGTAGCATGCCCTCTTTATAGTGATCATCGTATGACTGATGACCGGGAGTACTCGACTAGCCAGGATGTGGTAGATGCACCGAACATCATTGCTAAATTCGTTCATCTGGAAGCTAACCTCTCCATCCAGCTCCATCTGGTAAGGGCGTCCCTCAACGAAACATGCCACCAGGTTAGCCCGAGCAAGGAGATGATCGACTGGATAAGGGTAAGTCGAGTCATGTACGCAAGGTGCTCTGGTGATCTCACTAATGAGTGTAGGTGTGACGTCCCGCCCAATGAGAATATCAATTAACTAGTAATTGACCCCACGACGTGCCATCCCAGCCATGTCCCTCTGAGACACGACCTCCGAGAAATCACTTTCCTCATCGTAACGAGAAAAATGCAGCAGAAGACTTCACCAAGACTATGGGATTAAGAGACAATAATGGAAACATCACACAACAATATCAGAGATAAAGTACTACATCCATAATATAACAAATAGTCATCAAATGTATTGGTCATTGGACCATCATCAGGAAATAGATACAACCCAAATAAGATACGTCAACATTGTTCACAAAAGATCAACAGATCAAAGCCTAGACTTAAGCTTCAACAAAGCTAATGAAATCAAAATCTCGATCATGTCTGCATGGGCAGATCCTCCATTCTCCCACATCCTCTTAAGCCAAACAGGGTCTAGATCCTAAAAGATTACCCGTATCAAGTCTTGAATAATCACCCAAGTAATCTCCAACGGCATCTTCGTCTAGTGCAGCTAAACCGCACAATTATTCATAATGATGGGAAAATTCATAAATAAAAGGGGGGTAAGTCTAAGACTTAGTGATTTTTAACACAGATAATACCCATGCCAGTTTTGATAATGAACTTAGGTGTTTAATAAGCAAAAGTGGTTCCATCATGACAGTTTAATTATGTGTGATATATATAATAATGATATATGCATATGTTGTAACAATAGTCGTAGTTCAATAGTCTGCCCTAGATATTACCCATTCTCAGCAGGGTTGATGTTGTCCCAAGGGACCTACAATACAATGCCAGTGCCCTAGCCATTGCATAACATACTGTACGTAACATCAGTGGCACGATCGAGTCTGACCTCGAGTGACCCACACCAACTAATGATGTATGTCTTGTAATGACCGAACCATTAGGAATGGATGTATCAAGATCAGGAAACTAATGGATCCATAGCCCTCACATAATGCACACATTTGACCATAAAGCTAACATGTATAGTAAGCCCATGACCATTACTACCGTACGTACCGGTGTACCATATTATACGATGCATATTATCTTATCTGTGTTTTACATGCACGTCCTTTTACAAGTCTCACTTGGTTAACATGTTTAGTACAACGTTTTTCTCAAAATGATAGAATTCATGTGCAATAAGTATAAACTGTGAGAGTTGTAAAATATGTATGTTTGCTCAGTAGATAAAATAGACATGAAGTGCATGAAAAATAACAATGCGCATTATGTGAGTTAAAACTCACTCGGATCGATACGCATCTCCGAAAGGTCCGGGTTCTCCAAATCTATGGAAAACCTTCTATTAATCCTAATTCCATTAAAACAACCCTAAATCAAGGAAAATAGGAGCTATGGGATGTTTGGTGAAAATAGGGTTTCCCTACCACACAGTGACTATATGTCTAGCACAACACCATACATCCACTATGTGGGTTCTTGGGAAGAACCTCATTTTCTCTCCACTGTCCACCTATTCTCCGACTCTTAAGGCTACTAGGAACACTCTAAAGCCCTCTGGTCCAGTTTGCAACCTCCATGCAACGTAACAACACTAAGCTAACCTAAACGAGTTTTAAAGTGCAACTAAGCTAACAACTACAACTAAAGCACTAAACAAGCAGCATAACAATGTAAATTAAAGCTAAGGATCGAACGTTATCTCCTTCAAACAAAACCACAAGAGTTCCATCTCATGAAAATTCTGAACTCGCAAACGCCTCACACACACACTCACAAAGCTTGGTGATCGGTGCCTAAAAGTGCTTATTTGGACCCCTTAATTTATATTCATAGGCCTTTGGCATTGTTAATATTTAATCATTTTAGTGTTTTAGTATTTTGTGTTGTGCAGGACATTGCATTAAAACATGGTTAGCAAAAGGCAAAATGCACCAAGTGAAGAAGTCGATTCTGCGCTCGAACGCACTTGAGTGCGCTCAACGACTCACGCACGCACGCATGAGTGTGGGGTCAACGATGCCCAGCCGGGCCCTAGCGGTTATCTGCGTCAACGCAAGGACCCGCGCTCAACGCACGCCTAGTCATTTCTAGCCGCCAAGAGCTTATTTGCGATCGAACGACGCCTTTGCTCGACCACAAATAATCGTGCGTCGAACGCAGATAGCGCTCAACGCACTCAAAGGTTGTCCCGCCAGCCTATAAATAGGACCTTGTGTATTTTCTTATTTTTCACGCTTGAGGTGCCTTTGGAGGCCAAAACCTCCTCGCTTATCACTGTAAACCTCTAAATTGTCATTTATTTATTTTATGTTTTATTTTACGCTTAATTAGTCTCTTAGTCCTTCACATGAATTTATTTATTTATATTTATGTTTAGTTCATATTCTGTCATTTTAATTTATGTCTATTCGCTTCAATGCATTTTAGTGACAAAAGTGTATTGATTGTTGTTTGCCAATCGTTGAACGTCGACTATTGTTGCAACCGGAGATACATCGGATATTTCGCCTTACCATTATCCGCTGACCTCTTGTAACAGTGTTTGCCTCGGATAGATCGACAAGATTGTGTAGCAACAATAGGATATACATATGTGCTTATCGATAGACGTAAAAATATGAACAATGTGTTAACGCCGAATATGCCTTGTAGCATAAATGTTTAATACATATGAGCTATATATTTATATGTAGATTAATTTATTGTGAGGTGAATTAGGGACTTTAGTTATTTTATTTCTTTATTTTTTACGCTTTTAATTTAGTTTATTTTGACGCTTTATTTCTTTATTTTATTGCTTTTAGCTTAGTTTTATTTTATGCACGCCACGTGTTCAAATTGGAACTAGGTTAAGATTTTATTAGTTTGCGCGTTTAAAGTTAGTTTTGACAAACACGATTCTCGTGGGTTCGACACTGCACTTGCACAGCCACATTACTACGATCGACTCGTGCAATTGGCAAGTACTATTTTTGGTACACTAAATTTTGGCGCCGCTGTCGAATCGTGTTTTGTTAAAATTGATTTTTCTTTAGATTAATTTTATCTTTCTACTAGTTATTTTAATTGTGCAATTATTTTATTTTGTTTCGTGCTTTTGTATAGATAAAATCCAAAAAATTTAAAAACAAAAAAAAATTTTAAGCGTTTTTGTTTACTTTTTTAGTTTCTGCTCGATTGGAAAATGGCACCGACATTGCGGTCGAACGCATAATGCCGCCTATTCGGGCGTGATCGCGCAACTGCGACGCCACCTCTGCGTGCGAGCACGGCCCCTCGGCGAGACGCGGTGTAGTTCTGCGCTCGAACGTGACTCATGTGCGCTCGAACGCACTGCAAAATCGCCACATCTTTAGTGCGCTAACGTTTAGTTTTAATTTTGTTCATTTAATTTTATTAGCTTTTTAGTTTTTGTTTTTAATTTACTGTTGAGTTGTTGGAAAATCAGCGCCAATATGCGATTGCGGTCAACGACTTGTGCCTATTCCAGAGATGCATACACTGCCGCCCGACACGCCTGCGTGCGAGCGCGCTACTGTCCATGAACGCAGTGTGATACGTTGAACGCCTGCTATGCGTCAACGCATCGCAGAGCCTGCTACATTTTGTGCTTGTGAGCAACGAACGCACTTATCTCAGCATTACCTGATTTTGCTGCAGCAGCGTAAAGCAGGCGGTATGTTTTCTGCTTTTCCTTTTATTATTTTGTTTTATTTGATTATTAATTATTTATATATTGTGCCTGCTTTTATTTGTTTTAGTTTTGTTAGATTAAATTTATTTTTATTTGTTAATTAGTTTAATATTTTGTTAGTTTATTTGTTAATTTGTTTAGTTTATTTTTATTAGTTGTAGTTTATTTTATTTTATTTTTGTTATTGATATTGTTTCGTGTGGGATATTTTGAACTGCTTTGGGTGAAGCATGAGTCTTCCGCTTAATATTTATGATGTTTCCCCTATCACTTTGCACCCACATGAACCATGTTCATACTGCTCCAGCCATTACCATAGTTTAGGTGATTGTCCACACTGGGGACAATTTCCTAATTTTTTCAAATGAGCATTGAATGATTTCTTTCTCCATTCCGGGTTTGAATCAAATTCAAATATTTATAACCTTGACCGAGCAACCATTCTTATTTTTATTTACCGCATTTTATTTTCTTTTTGCTATTTTATTTTCTTGTATATATTTTATTTGTTTCAGCTTCCTAACAAAGAATTAACCTTTGATGTTTGATCTTTGAGAAGAAAAGATTGTCGTTAGTTTTGATGTGTTTGATGTTTAAGTTTGGGGACGCCTTGGACTTTGCACATCCTAGTTCCTCATCCCACTGTAATGTATTTCTTGCCACATTTGGGACAATGTGTCATTTAAGTTTGGGGGTGTGGACAAACATTCTGTCTGTCTTTTTATTTGTTTTATTTTATTTGTTTTATTTTATTTGTTTTTGCATGTATATATTTGATTTTGCCATGTATATAAAATTTTTTTTCTTTTTGTTTGTTACTATGTTGTTGATTGGTCATGACTTACATCATAACTGTGGATTGCATGTCATTGGTTTGTTTAACTTGTTTGAACATTGCCTATCACTAGAAATCACAGTTTTTGATTCATGTGTTGGATTAGAGAGACTCCACTTGTTTGATTGAAATTTCGCATGCACACTAGCACTAGGGTCTGTGGGGTTTGAGATTTTACTTTGAAGTGTGTGTCTTGAAATTTTTAGGTTTATGATGTGATGATGAAAACCTTGGCTTTAAAAAAAAAAAAAAAAAAATCAAAATCATAATAAAGTGAATTTTTCATTGAGTAACCGGACCTCTTGCCTGGCCAAGCAATGAGTGTTCGCGTCAAAAGATGAGAAATTGCTGTTAAAAATTGTATGGCTAGTTAGGCTTCATAACTCTTTTTGACTTGAGTAATTAAGCCCTTAGGGATGTCTCTACATCTAGTGCCCTAAAACCGCCTGGTTTGGGAGTCACTGGCCTAACACTCGTTACATAGGTCATTTAGAAGTTTAAGGAAGTCAACATTGCACAGCCTACACAAAAAAATTGCATATTTCAATTTAAGCCTTGGTTGTATTTATCACATTGTTTTTCCTTTAAATTCTGGGATACATGTCTTTGGAGAGTGATTGAAATCCCATGATCTTATTGTTAGTTCACTTTGCACATAATGGAGCACGTGTTGTCTCAATTTTCCAACCTTGAGTGAAAGGATGTTTGATGTCGATGATGTGGTTCATATGTTTAATATGTTAAATCTACTAATGATGTATGAACCATGTGTTTAAGTGTTGGGCTTTATCTAATTAATAACATAGTGCCAAATAATTGTTTGTGGGTGTCATTCTCGAAAACCTCACGAGATTTCACTTCCCTCTAGGGAACTCCTAGAGGTTTAAAAGGCTTGTTGCATACGCCAATGCAATCGTTTCTCCCACGAAAGCGGACTTATGTTTTATTGTGTTTTCGCTTTGTTTTGCTAAGGACTAGCAAAATGTAAGTTTGGGGGTATTTGATCGGTGCCTAAAAGTGCTTATTTGGACCCCTTAATTTATATTTAGGCCTTTGCATTGTTAATATTTAATCATTTTTAGTGTTTTTAGTATTTTGTGTTGTGCAGACATTGCATTAAAACATGGCTAGCAAAAGGCAAATGCACCAAGTGAAGAAGTCGATTCTCGCCAAGTGCTCGAACGCACTTGAGTGCGCTCAACGCACTCACGCGACGCATGAGCAGTGGAACGATGCCCAGCCCCCTAGCGGTTATCTCGCGTCAACGCAAGGGACCGCGTCAACGACGCTTAGTCAAATTTCTAGCCGCCACAAAGAAGTTATTTTGATCGAACGACGCCTGCTCACCACAAATAATCTGCTCGAACGCAGTAGTGCGCTCGAACGCACTCGTTGTCCCCGCCACCTATAAATAGGACCTTGTGTATTTTCTTATTCTTCACGCTTGAGGTGCCTTTGGAGGCCAAAACCTCCTGCTTATCATTGTAAACCCTCTAAATTGTCATTTATTTATTTTATGTTTTATTTTACGCTTAATTAGTCTCTTAGTCCCTTCACATGAATTTATTTATTTATATTTATGTTTAGTTCATATTATTCTGTCATTTAATTTATGTCTATTCGTTTCAATGCATTTTAGTGACAAAAGTGTATTGATTGTTGTTTGCCAATCGTTGAACGTCGACTATTGTTGCAACCGAGATACATCGGATATTCGCCTTCGGACCATTATCCGTTGTGACCTCTTGTAACAGTTGTTTGCCTCGGATAGATCGACAAGATTGTGTAGCAACAATAGGATATACATATGTGCTTATCGACAGACGGAAAATATGAACAATGTGTTAACGCCGTAATATGCCTTGTAGCATAAATGTTTAATACATATGAGCTAAACATATTTATATGTAGATTAATTTATTGTGAGGTGAATTAGGACTTTAGTTATTTTATTTCTTTATTTTTACTGCTTTTAATTTAGTTTATTTTCTCACGCTTTTATTTCTTTATTTTATTGCTTTTAGCTTAGTTTTATTTTATGCACGCATGCGTGTTGAAATTGGAACTAGGTTAAGATTTTATTAGTTTAAGCGTTTAAAGTTAGTTTTAAACAAACACGATTCTCTGTGGGTTCGACACTGCACTTGCACAGCCACATTACTACGATCGACTGTGCAATTGGCGAGTACTATTTTAATACGACCACTTGGAACACTCTCTAAAAACACTCTACCCTGGGGCGTTTCAGAATTTGTGAGCCAAGGGGTAGGGTGCTATTTATAAGCC